>CM021100.1:381498208-381741210 GCA_007115665.2 Sequoiadendron giganteum | reverse complement strand
CTCCCATTGTCTACCACCTAAAACCATTTTTTGAAAAACTTTAGAAAATTTTCAGGTGTCAGGCATCATGCATCAGATGAATCCAGTGGGATTTCCCACCTACAATAGCCTATCGGCTAAATATAGCGTGCAATAGATTCTATGAATTTTATCAAATATTTATTACAATTATACAAACAAATATGGCTGTATTAATTTTTCTTAAAGAATTAGGAATGGATAAGAAGTTTGGTTATAGAGATTAGTTATAAATTTATGAACTCATTTTAAAAAAAAAAATGTGTTGCTCTATCAAGGTGATTGTAATTTTAGGAATTGAAACTCTAAATAATCCTTGGCACTTGGAGATGTGTGGAAATATAAAAAACAACAAACATTTTGGGTAAAAATGAGCTAGTATATATAAAACTATATTTGGTTGGCTATTTTCTTACAACAATTCAATAGGATATTGGAGATCATAAATATCAAATGCAAGAGGAGGAATTTCCCATGAAATATGCTAAATAGATTCCTGGAAACTAGTATAACGATGACTAGTAGATAGAAATCAACGAATACATTAATTACCATATGGTCATCTTCATTTTCCATCTTTGAAATTACATGGTAATTCATGCCTTTCAAATGAGAAATATAATTTAGGTGGGAAAATTCTCTCAAGGTAGTTTTTGGAATGCAACAATGTACTGAGAGGGGGGGTGAATCAATAGATCTATTAAATTTGACCCCTTAATGGTTTATGCAAACAAACTAAAGAAGAAAAGAAACAATCACACACACAAAATTTCTCATAACACAAGATATACATGGAAAACCCAAGATGGGAAAAACCAAGGTGTGTGCAAGAAGTTGAGTCCACTTTTTGGACAAAAAGTGGAAGTGTTTTATGTGATTTTCACAATTTTTCACATTATAACTTTGAATGTGAAGCACTTAGAGATGGATTCTTAAAAAAATCACTAATAAAAAAATGTAGTGCTTGGAGTCTATTTTCCAAATATGTAATTTATTTTAATACCCACATGATACAAATTGATTGATTTTTAGTGGTTGTCTCTAAAAACCACTATTTAAAAGTCACTTTTTGTACCATACCATACATGTGTACTCCATCCATATTTTGAACTAAATAATCATATTTTTCTAAATCCTTTTGGGAAAAGATTTGTAATTCACTCAAGCATGTTTTGATATTTTTTTTATAACTTTTAGTCAAACATTTTTTTTTCTGTTAATTTTTTACCGGCCATATTTTTTGTTTTGAAAAATCATCATGTAAGTCATGCATAAGATGACCTAGAATTATCATATTTTGATTTTTTTTCTTTCAAATTGAAAAGAATTATCTGAAGTACGTTTTTGTGCAATTCATTTTACAAAAAATATATTTTAATAAAAGTTATTAAAATACTAAAAAGCCCTGATATTTCAAGTTTATGGATCAGTTTCATCATAAATTAATTGAAGAATAGAAAAAATAATCCAATTATAAAAAACTACATATGTGGAATCTACACTGTCTCATCTATATTGTGTTTTAATTTCATCAAAAATTCTGCAAAAAAGGTCTTCAGGCATATGTCGAAAGTCACTAATTTCTTGTGACATTGACATGACCTTCAAATTGCAAGTCAAACTAGCTCCAAAGCTTAGGTTCGGGTCCCTGAGCCATTTTTTAAACCAAAAAACAAGGAAAAAACTTGACCAAAAGAAACAAATTTTAAGAAACAGGATCCTATCTTGTAGAAATGGGATCTTGTTCTAAAATAGGATCCTATTTTATAAAAAAAATATATGCTTCTATGAAACGAGATCCTATTTTCTAAAACGAGATCCCATTTCATAACAACATAATTTTTTTTTTTTTATGAAATAGGAATGAGATCCCATTTTAAAATGACCCGTTAAAAAATAGGATCATATTTTTTAATGGTTTGTTCTAAAATGGGATCCCATTTTTGGCTCGAGGCCATGAAGCGAAATGGGATCTCATTTAATTTTTCACTATTTCAAGATTTTTTTCAAGTCTAAAGCTTCCACCATAAGTGGACTAAACTTTGTGCTTTCACCCACCACAATGAAAATAGTTGCTAGGATCTACTATCCTTTAGTGTAGTAATATGCATACACTTGCATTTTCACACTTGTTTGGGCCCACCTTGCTTTCTTTATCTTTATTTATGTCTTAATTGGTCCTATTTTGTATCTACAAGCCCTATGAATTATATCTTTTTCTAGCTAATCCCGACATTATCCAATGCATAAATGATAATTTGATGTTTGTGTTTGAGTGTCCTTGATTTCTGGGTCAAGACTAAAATGCCACCTAGGGTGTCTTTGTCCTCCAAAGGTCTTGGGACCTTGATTTTGATGCATCTCAATTGGGCCCCTTTCCAATATCTATCCCCCAAGTTTCATGCCTTGGGACTAAGATGTGACCTAGGGCGTCTTAGTACCCCTTAAGGTATTTTCGAGATTTAATTTCAAATCTTGGCATTAAGCATAGATAAGTATAAATACAAGGTTATTCTATGTCATTTTAATATCTAAGCAATCCAATTATTTTGTGAGAACATTCTGAATAGAAAAATGAGTTAACAAGAGCACTCTATCAAGAATTTAGATCCATTGTCAAGATTCAAGCATCATATCAAAGATCTTCTCGCATCATGTGTGTTGTTGTGCTAACATTTGTGATGTAGGGTTTGTGATTCAAGCAAGTGTTTCAATAAAGATCAACATCATTCAAACAAGAGTCAAGAACCACATCCATTGTAATAATTTCATACATGTTTATGGAATTTACAACAAGGGTTTGGTGGGTTGTAGCATTTCATATTGTTCATTCATCATTTTCCTTCATTATTCTATTTCATTTCAAGGTTTAATTACCAACAAGGGGTTTCACCAAGGAAAACACCCATTCACTAACAATCAACAAGTTTTCCCCCTCTTTCATGTTTGTGATTGTAGATTTAGGTTAAATAATTGAAGATTATTTGGAATTCAAAGTTGCAAAGTTGCATTGAAAAATTGTCATCTTCACCAAAACTCACATTTAGGCTAGATTCAGAAGTTTCAAGACCTGAGATTAGAGAAGAAGGAAGTGAAGACCTTAAGACCACATTCATATATTTTAGAAATTCTAGATGGGACTATGTCACCACCTATGGCATCTTAGTCCTCTTGAACATATTTTTCAAAAATTCTTTTAGATCTGGTTCCTACATTCGAAGATTCAACATCTACCCCAAAAAATAGCAATAGAAATAGGAAACAAATAAGGGAATCTTATTCCTCCATAACACTTTTTGACAGCTTCTTTGCATTTCCAGAATCCTTGTTACATTTCCAAACTTTCCAAGTACATATACCTTCACTTGGTGTTGCTTAATTTCATCATTTGCACTCATTATTTGGCTTGCATTACTAGGTTTTGTAAGTTGAATGTTTACTTGTCTTTTCCAAGCTTTCACTTGGTGGTGAACCCTCAAACCATAGAATAACCCTTCTTAGGTCTTCCTTGTTGAGAATTGACTCACCCTTGAGGTTGATAGTTAATCCAATTAGGATTCCTAGGAAATTATTGAATGACCTAAGGAGAATAAGTGAACACACACCTATTTTCTTTATGGTTCATTTTGGTGAACCCAACATGTTTGAGCAATCATCTTCTGATTTGAAGTCCATTAAATTCCTAGATCTAGGTTGCATTAATTCTTATATTGCATCTTCCATTAGTGAAATTGCATCTAGGGTTTATCATTCATCGTGAAAGTACATCTACGGTTTCTCATATTTTCATTAGTGAAAGTGCTTATAGGTTGCATTTTTCTTTCTTACATCATCTTATCACATTGAAATACTAAACAAGTGCATTGTTCATCATCCTAATTGCATTTAGAAATACTTTTATTGCATTGAAAATTGAAAAAATTTCATCCAATTGCTTGTCATTAGTAACTTTTTCTTTCATTCATTGGCATACTTTTTTGTTTCTTAACATCAAGTTCCTGGGTAGGCAACCTAGGAACACTGTGAACAACTTAAAATTTTCTATTCTATAAAAAAAACCCCTTACTTGGATTAAAAATCCCTTATTGGAATCTTAGTCTCTCTGTGGGTTTTTGGCTCAGAAGCCTGTCTTAGTTGTTTTTTGCTTTTTCTAGTTTCTAGAACCTCCAAATTCCTTTAGGACCAAGATTCCCTTGTTGGCGTCTTAGTCCCTATTTATTTTGAAGCTACAATTTTCAGGGTTTAAATCTATTTTTCTATGCTTCCTAAGCCTCCTGGTAACACATACTATAAGTCTGGAAAGTTCCAAGAACATCTATTGTATGCATCTAGGTCAAAAACATCAATTTAGGGCCCTTTTTTTTGAAATCATGTCAATTACAGGCATCATTAGTTTTGAAAATGCTCACATTTCTAAAACTTTGCATAATATGGATAAAAGTACTTTTCACTTTTGTATACAATGTCTACATTCATAAAAATTTGCATAAATTTGATAAAAGTGCTTTTTATTTTTGGATATACATTGTTTGAATTCTTAAAGTTTAGCATACATTGCATAAACATGTACCACATCTTTGGATATGCATTGCTTACATTTTTAAAGCATTGCATTAGATGGTAAAAAATGCTTTTCTTTTTTGGTAAAACAATTTTAGTAACTTATCTTTATAGGCACGCTAAGAAAAATTGCATGTCCCCTCCCTATGAGAGTGTTTTAGTGAAAGAGAATACAACCTTGGAAAATCCTAATGATCATATTCATTCTTCTCCTAATATCTCTCCTATTTGTCAAAAATATATTTTGGTATTAGAAGAGCCAATGAATGAGAATTTTGAGAGTCCTAGTTTTTTCTCTCATCTTACCTCTCTTATTCAATAATACATTGATGAACATGAGGAAACAACCATAGACAATCATGATGACCACATAACCATTAAAACTTCAACTAGTCTACATTCATGTCCCAACATCTTCACCTCTTGTGATATTGTTCTAGAGGATGAAAGTTTAAGTGAAGATATGTTGGTGTGGGATGATAAAAAATTTAAGATCTATGACAACTCTCTTTTTCATCCTTCCCCTACCTATCCTATTAGGGAACACAGGAATGAAACTATAAATGATCATGAAAGTCATATTTTATCTTCCCTTAGTGCATCTCCTAGTTGTGAGGATGATATTTTGATGAACATCAGAAGATCTAATCAATGAAAGTAATGAAGAAAACATCCTTGAACAAGATAATTACATCATTAATAAGCAATAAAATTCAACCATTGATCATTCCCTTACTTGCGATGAAGTCATTTTAGAAGAACCAATCCTTGAATGTCAAGAATATTTGGTTTGTAGTTCTCGTAAAAACTCTCCTCCTAGGGAAGATGCCATAGAGGAAGAAAATGAGAACATTGTCAAAAATAATTCCTTAGATGAAGATGATGAAGTGACATTATAGTTCCCTTTACTAAGAGATCATGAAAATAATGATAAGTCTTTTGAGGTTATGCATATTAGATACCCCTTGGAGTAGTACTCCCCTGAACCTAAACTTATCATTTATCCACCCTCTCAAAAACCATAAGTTCAAAATAAACCTATCCTTCCTTGAACCACCTAAGAACTATGCTTTGTAGAAATAGAGTTACAATACCATTGCTCATACATACAACACTAGGAACAATCCACAGCCAAAACAAACACCTTCAACAACCTTACCTTTGCTTAATCCCATTTTGCCTAGTGCTCCTCATTTTCCCTTGCAAAGTGGAAAAGAATATAATCTTGTTGAACAACTTAAGAATAATCTTGCTAAGATATCATTATGGAACCTTATTCAAGGCTCTTCTAATTATCATAACATAATTCAAAATTTTTTATAAAAAGTTCCTATCCCTTCTAATGGGCAACCAAATGATATAGCAACACTATTTCAAGGAATAAATGTTGACATTGTTTTCCAGCAATGTGAACTCCCTCCTTTGGAAGTAAAAAAACAATGTGATTCTTTCATGATCATAGCTCAATACAATATGATAGGGATAAATAGCAACCTTCTTGACAATGGCTCAGCCTTAAATGTATGTAGTGTGAACCTTTTGGATAAGCTTGGTGTTGATAAATCAAAAATACTACTTTCCTCTTTATCTATTAATGGATTTAATAACATGTGAAAATAACCACTTGGTGTAATAACTTTAGCTATTATAGATGGAAAGGCAATATTAGAAACACTGATCCATTTTATGCCTCATAATCTTTCATATAATCTTCTTTCAGGTAGACCGTGGATTCATGCAATGAATGGGGTTTCTTCCAGTCTTCATCATAAAATGAAATATATCTACAAAAACAAAGTTTACACACTTAAAGTTGACCTTGAACCAAACAATTGTTTAAACATTGAAAAAAAAAGAGAATCCTTTCAAAACATCCACACCAACAACACAAGTAGAACAAATTCAAGAACAACAAAAAGATATATTTCCTAAACCCTTCACAATGATATCACTAGATGATTTGGGATCATTGAGTTTCAAACCAACATCCATGGAAGAATACAAGATCGTACAAAAAGACTCTCAAAAGGGAAAATAAAAGGTAGTAATGTCAACACAAAATTTTAAAGACTGTTTGAAAGATCCACCTCAACCACTTTAGAAGAAAAAGAAAATTACACAACAAAGATCGACGAGATAGACTGTCAACAACCACCAACTCTAGAAAAAATGAAAAATCTTTATGGAGAAAGTTATGAGCTTATGAAACAATTTGGATATAGTGGAAAATGATGTGGTGCTAGAGAACAAGGTATATGTGTCCCTATAAAGGCTAACATGCAAGAAAAACCCATGGTCTTGGCTATTGTCCTATGATAAAAATTAAACCATCAAACAAACCTTCACTCGATATCAACACTCTTTCCTCTAAGATGACTTTAACAATAGTGCATCCTAAATTGATAGAAACTAGAGATCTTGATTTTTATCATTTGCAAGAAACAAAGAACACCCCACTTACCATTAATGTCATCATGCAAAACACTTACGATTCAAATTCTATATATTTTACATCTTCCTTTATAGAAGAGAACAAAACCTCGCAATCTAAACAGTCTTGTGTAAGTATGGCATCCTATATTAAGCAAGAGATATCTTTGTTGTAAAATAAAGAACCATTTTCCACTTTTGATCAAGAGATTATCTTAGTGAGAATCCTCCAAGATCATTTGATATCTCTCCCTCCAAGAACACAAAATGAATTTTACTACAAGAATTCATCTTGTGCATATCATAGAGTTCATGGTCATTCTACTAATGAATGTAAGGCTTTAAGTGATAAAATTCAACATCTTAAGGAGTTTGGTGCTCTTCCTTATGGAGGATTACCTAATTCCTCTAATTGATACTTATTTTTGCATGATCATGTTTCTCATCAATCATTTCAGCTCACCCTTATCCTACACTAAGTGGGGGCAAGGTGTTAGGTAGCCTTGTCCTCGTATGCCACTTTTTGTTGTCTCTTTTGGCTAGTTGGCCACCTTTCATGTATATATAAGAGAAAGCTTGGGATATGGATGACATGCCTTAAGTTGGCTCGCATGTGACATACTCTCATGACTTCTTCTACATTAAAGTAATTTCTCACAACAATGGTGTTAGCAATCACTTTAAAGTGGGGGCATACATCGACACTCATGTTTCAACATGCAATTTTATTTTTTCTTGTGATGCATCCTTTCCTTGGTGCTGTCATTAGGTTTGAATTCCTCCAAGAGCCCGATATTTCCTTGTCCTCTCTTGGAGACATTAGGCACAATGTTCCCTAATATGAGACCTTTTGCATTTTTCATGTCTTGGAAATATTGGGTATGATGTTCCCCAAGATGATACCTTGCATTTATTATCTTTCAAAGATGTTAAGCATGATGACCCCTAAGAGCATGACCTCACATGAACTAAGTGAAATTTCTTTGAACATCCCTCTCTCTTATTACATTTGTATTTTGTGCCTTATTAAATTCATGGAGGTCTTACTTTTATATGGTCCCTTGGGGATCACTAGTGAACAACTAGCTTCACTAGACCTTGTGAGCATGCATTTTTTCCCTTATTAAATCCATGGAAGTATGGATTTGATATGGTTCCTTGGGGCTCACCTAGTGAACAATTAGCTTCACTAGCCCTTGTGAGTGTGTGTTTTGTTTGCATAGTGGATAGTGTATTTGACTTGTAAACTTTCTTTTTCAACAAACAACCTAAAAACAGTCCATCGCATTAGACATACAGTCGAATCTTGATCTATTACATTTTTTCTTTTTCCTTTTTTCTATCTTGGATAGTGTATGTCTATGATTTGATTATGGCTTCATATATCATCTGAAGCATGTTCCTTTGTGCCTATTTTGGTTTCCCATAGGATCTTGATCCTAGGGGCTTAGCCACCCTCTTGATTTTTGCCATCCTATCTCACTAAAATTTGTACATTTGAACCTCTCTTGATTGTGTGGCTGGCTAGTTCAGTGTGATTTTGTAGCAAGTTCATCCTCTCACTAAAGTGGGGGCCAAATTTACTGTAGTAAAATGCATACCCTTGCATTTTCACACTTGTTTGGGCCTACGTTGCTTTATTTAGCTTTATTTGTCTTAATCGGTTCTATTTTTCATCCACGGGCCCTATGAATTTTATATTTTTCTAGCTAATCCCAACATTCTCCAATGCATAAATGATTATTTTATTTTTCTGTTTGAGTGTCCCTAATTTTTGGGCTAGGAATAAAACACCACTTAGGGAATATTTTTCCCCCAAAGGTTTTCGGACCCTGATTTTGAGGCATCTTATATTGTCCCCTTATTGGTATATGTGCCCCAAGTTTCATGCCTTGGGACTAAGATGCCACCTAGGGTGTCTCAGTCACCCTTAAGGTATTTTCGGGATTTAATTTCAAATCTTGGTAGGATTTAGCCTCCTTTTTTTAATGAATTCATATATCAGCTAAGTGTGATGTAATTTTGGGATATTAAGCACAGATAGGTATAAATACATGTTTCCTTTCTCATATTTTCATATCTAAGCAATCCAAGTATTTTGTGAGAACATTCCCAATAGCAAATTGAGTTCACAAGAGAATTCAAGAGAATTCTATCAAGCATTTGGAGCCATTTAAAAGATTCAAGCATCATATCAAATATCTTCTTGCATCATGTGTGTTGTTGTGCTAACATTTATGATGTAGGGTTTGTGATTCAAGCAAGTGTTTCAATCAAGATCAACATCATTCAATAAAAAGTCAAGAACCACATCCGTTGTAGCCATTTCATACAAGTTTGTAGACTTTACAATAAGGGTTTGGTGAGTTGTATCATTTTGTTTTATTTATTCATCCTTTCCCTTCATTATTCTATTTAATTTCAAGGTTTAATTACCAACAAGGGGTTTGACCAATGAAAACCCCCATTCACTAACAATGAAAAAGTTTTTCCCCTCTTGTATGTTTGTGATTGTAGATTTATGTTGAAGACTTGAAGATCATTTGGAGTGAAAAGTTACAAAGTTTCATTGAAAAGTTGTCATCTTCATAGAAACTCGCCTATATGCCAGATTGAGATGTTTTAGAACCTGACATTAGAGAAGAAGGAAGTGCAAACCTTAGACCTTAGGACTACATTCAAAGATTTCAAAAATTCCATATGGGACTAAGTCACCACTTAGGGCATCTTAGTCTTCTAAGACATATTTTTAAGAATTTCTTTTAGATCTGATTCCAACAACCGAAGATTTTGCATCTACGCTGAAAAATAGCAACAAGTCTAAGACAATACTAAGGGTGTCTTAGTCCTACATAGCCCTACATAGCCCTTTACAACTTTGCATTTTTAGAATCTGTTTTACATTTCAAGACTTTCTAGTTACATATATACCCTAACTTGGTGTTGCTTAATTTTATCATTTTCACTAATTATTTGTCTTCCGCTACTAGGTTTTGTGATTTGAATGCTTACTTGTCTTTTCCAAGCTTTCACTTGGTGGTCAACCCCTCAAAGCCTAAAAGAACCCTTTCTAGGTCTTTCTTTTTAAAAATTGATTCACCATTGAGGTTGATAGTCAATCCAATTAGGATTCCTAAGACATTCTTGAATGAACAAAGGAGAATAACTGAACACACACCTATTTCCTTTACGGTTCATGTCCAAATCAAGCCCCACAATGAAAATTAATGATTACAAATCTATTTATGGGCACAAACCCTAAGGAGACATGAATCCCCTAATTTTAGGAGCACCAACTCCAAATAAGTACTAACTCCCTATATTGAGCACCTACCTAGTTATCTGATGACACCCACTAATGGGTATGTGCAGGATCATGATGGGCCAAAAAGTGGTGATATGTAAGTGATACGATGGCCCATGTGGCTGACAATTTTTTTTACACAAACTTGATGAAACGAAAATAGTTTTTAAATGATATTCTCAGCTTTCCACCAATATAAATTATGCTTTACTTTGAATTTGATAAATATTTATTATTCATTTTCTATTTGAATTACGACTAAAGTCCTGATTGATAGGCTGATTGAAAAACATTTATAACTTTCAAACGGTATCACATTTTTTAAATCTAAAATATGTGTCAAATTCTATGCTTCACATACTATAGGATTAAAAAAAAAAAATGAATTTCATGAAGTTTTGACCAAGTTAAGGTGGTCAGACATACGAGTTTTTATATTTTTAAAAATTTGTAATAAAAATATATAATTAATTATTTACTTGGAAAAAAATTACATAAAAATATGCATCACATCGGGACATGAGTCCTCTAGTTATATCTAAAATATTATAAAAAAATATTATCATTTTATTTTGGTTAGGGTGGTAAGATAGATACCTACTTCTTATTTTTTCCCTGAAATTTAAGTACTACTTCATTGAAATTTTAAATTTTCACCAAATAGGTTTTTAAAAAAAAAATAAACCTAGTAGTTTAGAAACTACAGTCAATTTTATACAGATTCTATTCTTACATATTTTTAAAATAATATAGATAAATTATTCAAATTTTTATGTCAAGTTGCCTAACTCTGTTTTTTCTAAATTTTATTGCCACTTAAGGGTCTGTTTTTTCCATGATGATCTTGCACATACCCTAATTATATTTACAAGGAAAACTATTACAATATAATTTTATTTAATCCAATTCAATGTTACTGACTCTATCTACAACTTTATAATTCTTTATAGAAAACTCTGCAACTTAATATTCTAGATTAATCCTCTTTGTTTTGTATCTTGAATATAAATTCTTGATCAAGCTATTTCCTTTTTATTTGGGTTCTAATCAAATGTTCACACCTTATGCATTATCTATCCTCTACACTTCTCACACTTAGCCAATTTTCTACTTGGATATTTTCTTATGACTTCATTGACAAGCATTAATTCCTCAAGCCATGCAGCTCCGTCCAAGTTCTCTAAATTTTGTAATTTTAGCAATCGAGAAACCCTAGATTAGATACACATTAAATTTTATATCTTGTGTAGTAAATTTTTATCTATTATTTTGTTGTCTCATTTTGTTCTGTCATCACCCTACAAATCCTATCACTAATCAAAGCATGTAGTTGGAGGATTTGAAACAATTAATTTTTTCACTATGTTGACATGCAGTCAAAACCCTCATTCACACTGTCATAGCCATTGGAGAGGTTCAAATTTAAACTTGGGCTATCAATCTATAGTCTTCGTGCCATGATCCATCGATCCTCCTTTATCCTTGCCAAATTTATGATGAACAGGGTCCATAATACTGAGAGGATTGTGAATTCATATTCCATAAAACCATTTACATAATATCCATCCAATCAAATAACATAATTCTAACTGTAATAATTAGTGAAAGGATGGAATCATCATAAAATGACAATACACATGAAAACTAGTATTTTTTATGTGTGAAACCCAAAATGGGAAAAACCACAATGAGGATTAAGTTAGAATATAATATATCTAGATATAGAATATTACAACAACACACTACCAGGACATACTATCATTGAAGGATCACATCCTAAAATAATCTATAAACAAACTAAGGCTCACTGCCAGAAGATGAAATGAGATAGAATGCACCTTCCTTGTGTTGGATTTTAATTCTAGTTAAGTACTGAATATAGAAATCTTCTTTGTACAATATACTCAACTATTCTTTTTACTCATACATACAATTCCACACATTCACACTCTTTGAATTTCATCTTATCTTCACTCATATCACACACTCTCCCACTCCGCACTACATAGAAATTTCTTATTTATATCATATACATTTGTATTTTCTAATTAGGTTGTCCTAATTAGAGAAACCATATTTAAAATCGAAACCAACTCTACCAATATTATCCCCAAAAACACATTCATCTTCATGTGTAATATATGGTGTTAGTTGGCATGGACCTTATAATAGATCCCTTTATCCTTCATAGTGCATATTAAAACTCCTTATGTCCAATTCATAATTAGGTCAGCCATGTTATACTTAAAGCATCAAAACTCTAACCGTATGTGCAATTCATCAAATATGTAAAAAAAAATCTTGTTAACACATCAAATTATCTTTTAAATGACATCAAATAACTTAACTTCAACTCCACAAGGAAAGATAATCAATAATGAAAGAATGTGGAATCTCCCACATGAATGTACTATATAGAACTTAGCTATAGTCCTCAAAAAATAACACTGCTATTCATTTATCCCATATGCATTAATAAATGATCATAAAACTTTGGCGTAATATGCATCTTACAGTCACAAATCTATGTACAAGGTCTTGTAGTGATATCAATGTATGAGGTAAAATTTGGACCCAAAAAATGACGTACTGAATTAGCATTACACTATTTTCCAAAGTACTAGTAACTATATCTTTCCAGCTATATAGCCAGGTCAACTAAAACCTTGTCAATGGATGCAAGCAATGTTGAGATAGAACATAATATCATATTCTGATTGAATCTTACAAAATAAACTAATCTTGACATAAATACCAGATCAAAAATCTTCCAGTACCGGAGTTTCATGTTCGCCGAAGCAACTAAGTAATGTACATAAATGAAAATATTCCAATTTCCTTATTGACATCAATAGAAATCTTCCAATTACCAACAATATCTCGTTTATCATTGATGGTAACACATGATGTGAAAACCATCTAAAATTATTCTTCTCATTTTTTCATCTCTCTCCCCCAAAAAAATCTCTCCCCCTTTGACATCAATGGTAAAGGATAAAAAGATATTGAAATCTTTAACAGTTTCCATTACATAGCTGAATACTCCCCCTAAGGAGTACATCCAAATCACTAATTTTGAGTAATCAACCAGAGGAGGTTGTCCCTTGAAGTTTGATAAGAATATCTATCCAAGAGGATTTACCTTCATCATAGAGCTTCTTTGCTTCTAACAAGGCTCTACATAAACAATTGAGATTAACTAGAATGTATTTCCCTTCAACAAAAATATTGGGAGTAGCATTCGAGTTCATAATTCTATCAGCTAGAGAAAGAGCATAGTACATAGGAGCTTGCACTTAATCTTTATTAGATCTCTGAGCTTCCCACATAATTCAGTCATTTCTCCTTTCTCCTTATGTAATGCAATATATTCTTCATGCAAATTTTTTAAGCATACCAAGTTTGATCATCCAAATCTAAGGCTAGATTAAAGGCGTTGCATGCATACTTCATTTTTTTTTCAACTATGTCCTCAACATCTTGTAAGAGAGGGGGACCAACCACATCAAGGCCCCAATTCATTGAGGACTGAGAGCAGTAGGCTTCCCTAACTTACCTTAGATTAAGGGAGTGTTAGGAGATGTGGGACAAGAATGATGAGGACTATAAGGTCCTTTGATCACTCTGCAAACCTGAGATTCGAGAGGGAACTAATTGAGTCAGATTTTAGGGTCAACTCTATGTGTTGGATAACTCTCTTAAAGAGGACAAAAAGTGTAGTTCTGGGATGACATCATGATGTGCTGGCATCTCTCAAGTGTGCAGGTGTCCGTACAACCAAAGGCACAAAAATACAAGGTCTAACCACTAGAAAATGGACTAATAGCCTAGCAAATGGTTTCTAAGGGAAAAAAGTAACACTATGAAGTAAGAAACATATAAATAGATATGATAAAGTAAATAAACTAATGCTAGGGTGATCAAAATGATCTCACATAAAAGTTTGTTCACCAACTAGCTCCATGAAGCACGTCCATCTACACATAATAAAGAGGAAATTTTTTCAGGGGGTGTATAGGGGTCTGCCTTAGTCAGACCCCCATTTTAGTGTTTCCACCTCCATAGATAGCCATGTTTCCAATGATAGAGAAATAGTATGATAAATAAGGAAATAAGAAAAGAACACTAAAACACTAGAAAACAACAATGTGCTTACTCAACCAAATAATAAAGGAGAGGATTAGAAATATTACAACCTCCACCAAGACTGTTGAAGGCTAATGGGGGAGAAAATGTGAGGAATCAAGCCTCTACTACAATGGTGCTGTTCCACACTTGCTCTACTGAGTTGATGGAGTGAAGGAATTGTTGATATGGAGTGCAAGAATTTTGTTTGAATACTTGAAGTGATTGTGGATTTCCAAGTTGATTTGAAGGAGAGAGTGAAGAAAATGACCATATTTGGGTCGATCAATCGAAGAGGGTGTTACAAGTTGACTTCCTATGGGAATCGTAACGCCTCTACAGGGTCCAGCCGGAGGAATCTGGTAGGGATGTAAGTGCACCGCGCTGACATCTACGCATTGTGCAAGCATCCCCGATAGTTATTCCTCAATCGACGCTCAAAACAAGCACCAAGTTGAATGAAGGCACCAGGGTTATGTGGAATTTAGCATTCAGATTTGGTTTTCTAAAGTGAAGAAGCATAAAAGTGGAATATTCCTAAGGGGTGGAAATTTTCTCCTATACATTTTCCCCCCATTTTAGCAAGCACAAATACTAATGAGTGCTTCAGAAAAGTAGATGGAAGAAGTAGTATGATTAAAAATGTATACCTGAACTGTCGAGGAAACAAACCACGATCTCACAAACCCAAGAGTACAAGATAGGCAAAGGACTTCATAGCTCCCCAAAACTATGAAGCTGACGAAAGAAAGTGCTTTACAAACCCACGGACCTGCAAGGAAGGTATCCTCCAAGAACTCTCACATGAAGGAGACTAAGAAAAGTGCCTTATAGACCCATAGACCTACAAGAAAGGTATCCTACAAGAAATCTCACATGAAGGAAACTGAGAAAAGAGAACTCCATAGAGTCAAAAAGTGGCTTCATGGGCACACCCATGAAGTGACATGTTTACCCACAAATAGAACATGTCAAGAAGCAGCCACATAGGTAAGTAAGTGGATAGTCAAGAAGACCATTGATAGGTTGGAAGACTTTGAAAGGGGTCCCATGGGAACCCTTCAAAAGAAAGAGGGGTCAACTCAAGTAGCTCATTGTTTGAAAGTGAGGTCTATTCGAGCTGTCCCCAAGCTAGATGCAAATATCTAAAGCAAGTCTAATCGCACTACCCCCGAGCTAGACAAAAAGATGTGAAATAGGTCTAGTCTGGTTGACCACGAGCTAGACATAATAGATCTCACTTGAGATAAAAAATTTTAAAGGGGTCCCTCACGAACTCGACATGAAAAGAAAGGGTCCACTGAAGGGACGCGCTGTTTGAAAGATGGCATCTTCTTTCTTGAATCAATTCATCATCAAGTAATCCTTTTGAAAGATATTCACCTGATCAAGGAATTCGAAAGGAAGAATATGCTCTCATGCGAGGGGAAGATCAAAGTTGTTCTCACTTCGAAGGAACGTTTCCAAGTCCTTTCTTTATGAACCTATGATGAAGGAAACATTTTGCGTTAGGATTTCAAGTTGAGAATGCAATTCTAACAAAAAAGTGTGAAGATTCTTGAGAAAAGATTCATTGGAAATGAATGTGTTTTCTAAAGATCAAAGTGGTGTAAAGGTGGCATTGTCACACATGAGAGGGACAACCCAAGCAAAGAAGACAAAAAGATAAAGGAAAATCAAGGAGAACACATACAAAGGGCACAGGGGTAGCCTAATATTTTTGGGTCATAATTGCTCATAAATATATATAAGTATAATGATTGTATATAAATCAACCATCATCAACCCCCTACTATATCAGGCCATGTGAAGAATGCATGAGAAGACAATAAAAATTAAAAATTCGGTCAACATGGAAGGGAAGCCTAAATGTGCCCAACACTTTGCATCGTCCCCAATTTTTTGAAAGTCAATCACAAACATGGAAGAATGATGATACAATTAGAGGAAGGTTTACAACACAAACACCATGCCTATATCCAAGCACCAACAGGGGTGAAAAGGGTCATCCAAACACACATAGAATGATCACGATAGAAGTACATCAAAACACACACATCTAATCTAAAGATAAAGAAGAGGTCTACTCCTAACACTGGTCAACTAAGAGGTCCTTAGCTTCCCACTCTAGATAATCATAGGGGGAAGGAGGATGATCCTTTAGTGGTGTAATGTTAATGGGAGGACCTTTCAACCCTCCCACAACAAGGGCTAAGGAGGATAGACCTCCAAGGTCTCTGTCACTAAACTCTTGTGGGTCTAAGGTCAAAAATTTCGTGAAGATCGCTGACAAGGTCGAAAATTCATCCACCAAGTTAAGCATGTAATTAATAGGAGTGCCATTTTTAACTTCGATGGATGGAGGGTATCTCATCCAAGATTCACCACTAATTTCTTTGAGTGGGGTGGGTGCATGGAAATGGGTAGCAATTTCATGGACACCTTTCAAAAAACTTTTGAAAAGAAATAACGTGATCGCGTTATAATGTGCACGTGTTATTGGTTCGATGTGACGAGCCTAAGGCTCGACAAAAAAAAACCAATAACTCGAGCATGTTATTGCTTGTTAAAAGCCAAAAGAAAAGTGAAAACTTGTCATTGTTATTTCGACTATTTTTTTCTTGTAGTCACGGCCAAAACCCCCATACTTAAGCGTTCGCATTCTAGGAGGAGAAATTCAACAAATTTTTTCACCAACAATTTCTATTTCTTCACAACGATGGTGCCACGATGAGGAGGAGATGTGAGAGGTAAGTATTTTGTGGTTTTTGTATTCAATTAGTTAGTTTTAAGTTGAATTTGTTATTTTTAGGTTGAATTTGATATATATTTGCTTGAATTTTTAGGAGATGCAAATCAACTTGCAAACCCTCAAGATCCTTAATAGGAAGACCAACCAAATTCTCAAGATCAAAATCAACCACCACAACAACCTCCTCCACCAATCACTCAACCCCCTCTTGGCACTCAACAAAATTTAATGAGTGAAATTAAGAACAACAAAAAACAAATTGAGGATTTGATTAGTAGGTTGAGTGATCCAAATGGTTCAACTGCAAAAAGAATGACCCTAGCAAATTCATTGAAAGATATGGTAAAAAATGTAGATTCAATTAGCAAACAAATAACTGGATGGAAATATAGGAGGTAGACGGCTAGGGATTACTATGCAAATAAACTATCATACAAATTTTTAAAAGATTTAAAAATTACAAAAGGTGATTTGTGCTCATTATCCACTGACCCATGCACAAATAAAAATCTTACCCTCAATGCAAAGAGTTTTCCTATCCATTGGTGCCACCACCAACAGATTAGGGACTAGCTTTATGATAGGTGGTACATTGTCTTCGATTACCCACCATCCAAGAATTATGAGGTCCCACAATATTTCCTTGGGAAACTATACAGTGAGTTCATATTGAACAAAATCCCAAATTATTTTGATATGAGGGATTTCCAGGGTAGAGGTGGGGGGTTAGCTCAGGATACACCCGATGCACACCCGGATCCTACACGGCAAGGTAGACGATCTCTGGCTAGGCCACCTCATGAAAACGTTGTCATGTCTTCCGTCGTGAAGGAAATTGTTGACGTAGAGACATTGTATGCGATCAACACTTTGACCCAGAGTGTCATCCATCATACTAGCCCTATTCTACAACACCATCCAGGGGAGTCTTCGAGTGGTGGTCGTCGAACACATGTGTGTCAATCTTGTGGGGCTACTTGTTCATATGACCCCACCAACACTTAGGAGACTAGTATGCAAGATTCATCTATAGCTATGGAGATGGAGAGGGTAGCTTAAATTTTTCATGAGGCATATGGCATTGATAGTCAGGTAAAGTTAGTGCATGTTCATTAAATTAAATTTATTAAATTTCAATTTTGAAATGCAAGATTAACTAAAAATGTTTTATGATTTAATAAAATTGTAGGATCACAGTGTTGAGACTGGATTCATCGCCCCCCCACCAACTTATTTCTTCAATACACCTATTGTTGGGGTATGTAACTAGTAAATGATTATAAATTTATTTCATGTTAATAGCATTGTTTTACGAATGGTAATTTAATATGCGATTTTGGATGTTGAACAGACTAATATTAGAGGTTTTGATGGAACACTTTCAAGTGGTAGTGGATTTACTCAAACCTAAATGGAGGTAATAGAATAAATAGTTTAACTAATGAATGAATTACTTAAAAGATTTTTGTAGTTTATATGCACATCGTTGATTACGTTGAATAATTTGCTGTTTTATTTTGAGATGATGCAAGCCGAAACACCTACAAATTTGACGAGGGCAATGGATATTGGTGTGTCATCTTCTATACAATCCTCGATGTCTCTAATAGGAGAAGTATGAGGCAAATTAGTACATTTCAATTTACATTTGTTGTTATAGATATTAGTTAGTGAAAAATCAAACCATTATTGATTCATGTAGTTTAATTTCTATTTGTATGGTTTATATAGGGCTTGAGCACACCTGAGCATGGGGGTTAGAATATTTCTCCCATGGAGAGAGATCATGAGATGGCGGTAAGTGATTATTTTGTCAAATATATCATTTTTTATAATGTAATTTCTATATATTCATGTCTTTACTTCTTATTGTAACAGTTAAAACTTCACCATGAACAAAGCACTAGGAGGAGTAGCAGGAGCACTCCTTGAGCACAACGAAACAATTGACAGACCTATCACCATCTAATCGAAAATGAAAGGGAAATAATTTATTTCCAGGGCATGGAGAGAATGACTTTTGATTCCAGAGCCCTTTGTTGTATGCCTACATGGCAGTTTTGTACATATTTGTATTGGACATATTTGACATTGTATGCCTATATGGGATTCTCGTAAGCCTATATGGCTATTTTGTACATATATTTCATACTTATACCAACATATATCAATGAATGCCTACATGGCTATTTGGTTAATACAAATATCTTTTATCGATGCCTGTCCATATTTGCATTCTAAATTGATGGTTCAATAGATATGAGTTACATGTATTCAAGTGTATACTTTACAACTTACATGTATACTATGTGACTTACATGCATTCAAATGTATACTTTGTTGCTTACGTGTTTCCATGAGTATACCTTGTATTCATGCATATACTTTGTAGTAATTTGTGTGTACTACATATTCGTGTGTATAATTTTTGAGGCTTACATGTTTTTGGGTACTTGTGCTTCCCTTATTGTCATGTACATGATAGAATTATTCATGTGTATAATTATTAATTGGTTAGCCCTAGCATTGATCATTGTTGTCCTTCATGATTTGTCTTGAATATTAATTGATTGATGCTAAACAACTTTATCTAAAATAAAAGAACATGTTTACAATTGGCATTCCATTAAATGATTCATAAAATATTCCAATATGTTCTTTATGTAAAAGATGGAGGTCGTACCACGTACGTGATCAACAAGTTTGTATCAAAAATCTAAAAAACAAAGAATAGTGTGAATAATTATTATTATATCTTCTCCAAAATTTCATCAACAACCTCCATTCGAGCCTCTCAAGGCTTTACATAGTGTTTTACACCCTTCTCTAACTGATCCATGCCCTCAACTAACTAATAACCAACTTTCAAAACAAGTAACCTTTGCATTTCAAATTTGTTGCTATAAGCAACTTAAAAATTTGCAACTTTAGAATCCTCCAACCTAATGAGTACATCTAATGACCTCTAAACCCACACAAATGGTGTAAAAATAGCCTTATTACATCGAAAAAACTCCATTCTTTCACAATCATATACAAATTCACAAATTTTCCTTTAAATCCTACAAAGACAACTTCTAGTGCAAGATTGAAATTTTCACATTTTTAATCACTAGAACCAAAACTCACCCTAAAACATACCTAATGGTCTTAATTGACCTTATTCAAGACAAAGCATCCTCAAAATACCCACAACAACCTATTGACCAACCTATTCACCATCATATAATCACTAAAACCACTGAAATAGACCTTCTTCATCAAATAGAGGAACAAGGTGCTATGCACCAATTATCATACATTTTTTGTGTGGAATACTCAAACTTCTCAACCGTTGTTTGTATGTTTCTCTTTTCTAATGTTTTGCATGCCATCGTAAGGGATCAAGCCAGTTGAATGCAAGTTGGATCAATTCCACGTGTTTGGTTATGAAAGAGGATGATGCCTAGCAGAAACCTACCTATTGGGATGCGTTGGAGCAGTTAGTTTGGTCACACAAATTGCAAAATGAATGTTACACCACTTTGCAACTTTGCACAGCTTGAATTTGACACTTTTTCCATCAAGTGAAAATCCGCTGCCACGGGAAAACCACTCTGAGATAGCCAAAACCAAGATAGGTTTTTGTAGATGGGCCCAAGACAATATTATTGGATCAGATGAGAAGTTTCTAAGTGTCACGGTATCTAAGTAATAGCATGCTAAATTTTGCAGCCATTTTGCACTTTGGACCCTTAAGGGATCGATCCAGTGGAACATAGCTCAGAGTGATTCCGCGTGTTTCGGTGTGAAAGAGGACCATGTCTAGCATAAAAATACCTATTCAAATGTGTTCGAATATTCCACTTGGTCACATGAGTTGCAGAGTGAAATTCACACCACTTTGCAACTTTGCATTGCTTGCATTTGACGCTTTTTCCATCAAGTGAAAATCCGCCACCACAGGAAAACCACTCCAAGATAGAAAAAATTGAGAGAGGCTTTTGTAGATGGATATAGTGCAATATTGTAGGATTAGATGAGAAGTTTCTAAGCGTCACAGTATCTAATTAATAGAATGCTGAAGTTTGCAACCATTTAGTGCTTTGAACCCTTAAAAGATTGATCTGGTGGAACGTAGCTCGAAGTGATTCCGCATGTTTCAATGTGAAACAGGACCATTCCTAGCATAAACATACCTATTCAGATGTGTTGGAGCAGTTAGTTTGGTCACATGAGTTACAAAGAAATATTTGCACCACTTTGCAACTTTGCACAACTTGAATTTGACACTTTTTCCATCAAGTGAAAATTCGCCACCACGGGAAAACCACTCTGAGATAGCCAAAAATGAGAGAGGTTTTTGTAGAGAGTTGCAAAATAATCTTGTAGGATAGTATGAGAATTTTTTAAGCATCATGGTATCTGAGTAATAGCATGCTGAAGTTTGTAGCCATTTTGCACTTTGGACCCTTAACGGATCGATCCGGTGGAACATAGCTCAGAGTAATTCTGCATGTTTCGGTGTGAAAGAGTATCATGCCTAGTGTAAAAATACATATTTTGATGTGTTGGAATATTTTTCTTGGTCACACGAGCTGCAAAGCGAAAGTTGCACCACTTTGCAACTTTGCACAGCTTGAATTTGACACTTTCTTCATCAAGTGAAAATCCACCGCCACGGTAAAACCACTCTGAGATAGTTGAAACCAAGAGAGGTTTCTGTAGAGGGTCCCAACATAATCCTATAGGATCAAATGAGAAGTTTCTAAGAATCATGGTATCCGAGTAATAGCATGCTGAAGTTTGTAGCTGTTTTGCACTTTGGACCCTTAAGGGATCGATACAGTGGAACATAGCTCAGAGTGATTCCGCATGTTTTAGTGTGAATGAGGACCATGCCTAGAATAAAAATACATATTTTGATGCATTTGAATAGTCCTCTTGGTCACACGAGTTGCAGAGAGAAATTTGCACCACTTTGTAACTTTGCACAGCTTCAATTCGACACTTTTTCCATTAAGTGAAAATCCGCCGCCACGAGAAAACCACTCCAAGATAGCCGAAACTGAGAGAGGTTTTATAGAGGGGCCCAACGTAATCTTTTAGGATTAGAGGAGAAATTTCTAAGGATCATGGTATCCGAGTAATAGCATGATGAAGTTTGCAGTCATTTTGCAGTTTACAGCCTTAAGGGATCAATCGGGTAGAACGTAGCTTGGAGCGATTCCACATGTTTTGATGAAAAAGAGGACCATTTCTAATGTAAAAATACCTATTTAGATGTGTTGGAATAGTCCACTTGGTCACACAAGTTGCATAATGAAAGTTGCACCACTTTGCAACTTTGCACTGCTTGAATTTGATGTTTTTTCCGTCAAGTGAAAATCCATCGCCATGGGAAAACCACTCCGAGATAGCCAAAACAGAGAGAGGTTTTTGTAGAGGGGCCCAACATAATATTTTAGGATCAGACAAGAAGTTTCTAAGCATCATGGTATCCAAGTAATAGCATGGTGAAGTTTGCAACCATTTTGCACTTTGGACCCTTAAGGGATCGATCTGGTGGAACATAGCTTGAAGCGATTCTGCATGTTTTAGTATGAAAGAGGACCATACCTAGTACAAACATACCTATTCAGATGCATTTGAGTAGTTAGTTTGGTCACACAAGTTGCAGAGCGAAATTTGCACCACTTTGTAACTTTGGACAACTTGAATTTGACACTTTTTCCATCAAGTGAAAATCAGCCGCCACGGGAAAACCACCTCGAGATAGACAATACCAAGAGAGGTTTTTCTAGAGGGGCCTAACATAATCCTATAGGATCAAACAATAAATTTCTAAGTGAAATGGAATAATTTTTATGGGGTTTGTGTTGCTGCCCCTGTAGATTTTGATGGAAAAGGGCATGAAAATGAGGTTTCACCCTAGGGTTTCATAAAATATTGCATGTAGAGGTTGGGTGATTGTCTTTTGAGTTTTTTCAGGTGATTTTAAGAAGGTGTAAGGTGGTGGCATGTTCTGGTAATGTGTGGAACCATTCCTTTCAATAAACCCTCCTTATACTAGCATAAAATAAGGGTTTTGGTTTGGCATGGTGGAGTGAGTTTGTCTTGAGACAAATTGCGGATCTGAGGGTTTGGATACATGATAATTGTTGCCTCAACAAGTTAAGGGGGTTCTTGAATGTTTAAAGGTAAGTTCCTTTGTTTCTTGAATTCCCCTACACAAATAAACACACACCTAAAACATCGTAATTCGACCTTACATGCTTTATATCACTTCTCTAATCACCTAATGACCTATTTGAGACTTTGAATAGATTACATATGACCTTTACATGACCTTTTTCACATTGTTTACATTTCAAAATTCAAACTTTGCAAATGTGCCTATTGAAGGAATTTACAGAACAAGGTGCTACTGCACCAAACATGAACTCCAAAATTACAATATTTGAGTAAATCTCATTAAGTAAGTAAATCTCATTGCAATGCTTTAGGTACTTCATTCTTAGAGATCTTTTACAATGTCACTCATACATTCGATATTATCTTTAAATGTCTATATCATAGGTGCTCATTATGAGGTTAACTTCAATTGAGTAACTTCAGATTCCCTCGCTAAGGTTCACACACTCTTTTATAATGGATTGAAATCAAAATTGAGATTTTTCAAGATCATCGAAATAAGGATGTTGCGTTGCATTTTTGGCTGAGATTATCTTTGATGGCTCATAAATCAACATTTTCTGCAATAAGAGATCAATCAATTTTTAGTAGTTTACTTACAAATACACAAAGTAAAAGAGAAAAAGAAAGAGCATCCAAAATGGAAATGAAATAAAAATAGATTGAAGGCACTTATAGATAGGCATGCAGGTCTCACAACCTAGTCACTCCTATTCATACATCTTCACTAGAAATTCCAACATACCTATTGCACATAACACCTCTCATGAATAGAGTAAGTTGAAATTTTAGATGCTCTTATAATGTTTATATCATAGCTGCCCATGATAAGGTTAACTTCAAATGAATAACTTGAAATTCCCTCAACAAGATTTGCACACATTTTTCTAATGGCTTAAAATCATGACTGAGATTTGTCAAGATCATCAAAATAATGGTGTTGCATTGCTTTTCTAGTAACATTCTCTTGGATGGCTCATATATCTACATTTTTTGCAAGGGGACACCAATCACTGTTTAGTATGTTACTTACAAATACGCAAAGTAAAATAAGATTATAGAATTGACATCAAACAAATTAATGTCCATACAAGTATAAATTAATAATAACCAATGTGCATATACTTACAAATTAATCCAATGAACCTTTTGAGTCTACTCTACTCTTTATTGTTGCAAGTATTGCCTCATGGTCAGACTCAGGGATGTTCCACAAGGTCTTCTTCAAAGGTCTACCCCCATATTTGGTCAAAAAAACATTAGATGCCATGAAAAGGTTCGAGTAATGAAGAATCTTATGATGCATGTCAAAGTCCTAAAATAGCCAATGTTTAACACTCGAATGTGGGTACCTTCTAAGCCATGTTCCAATAACCACAACTAAGCCTATAGGGTATTCGATATTTTCTCCATCTATAACTGGGGCCTCCAATTTAATTTTGGCCTCAACACAACAACACAAGTAATATTTTGTTCCCTCTTCATTGTCTTCATCTGCAATAACTATAAAAACATGCACTGCATTAATATGTGTAGAAAATATCTTGAAATTTGTCAACATTATGAATACAATACAAAGTAAGATAACAATATAGAATTTCAACAACTAAGCAAGTAGATATATCACCTGGTTGAACTAGATCTGATACGTGGTCAAATTTGACTGATGATTCCATTTGTGTTAGTTCCAATACCGTGGGAGGGTGATATGTGTGAAGTGGGCTAAGATAACTTGTCAACCATATGTCAACCCACTCCCCTGACTCAAAATCATTCCAGGCTTGCATTGTACATGATGAAAAAAAGCGTGCCATCTTTTGTGTATCGATACTCCATGAACCTACATTTGAGCTAAGGAAAAAGTGTACCTCACTCGATCCTATTAGTGTACAAAATTCCTCTTATGGTGCAATTTTAGTATCATCCATCAACCAAAAAATCCTCTGAACTGAAGATGTTCCTTCATTACCTGGAGCCATCAAAGCATTACACCACTCAATGATAGATTTTGCATCTGTCAACTTTGCACTATCTTTATAATTTAACTCTTCTCGTGCTAATGCTCTTTTCATGCATGCTTCTACACCATCATGCTCCCCCTTTCCATGTTCGGCCTCACAAAATTTCCACATATGTTGAACACTTGTAATTACATGCATCCTGCACAACCAGTAAAACATGCATGAGTTCTTGAACTGTGTTGCATAGTTATCAAACCATATTATATGTCGGTTGTATTTTATGCCCCTTTGAGCCAAACTACTATAGAAAATTTGGAATCAACCCTGCATGAACTCTGCAGAATGTGTGTGATCATCACTAATGTAAAAGTGGTACTCCCTCAATACATTCTTTTGGTCATCTGTACTATCAAATGCATGAATGAATGCGATGTGCACAAATATCGAAACCTGTGTGGAGTTGTAATAATATGACTGCACCTCATGTTACGGTTGTAGAGTTTAGTTCTCCACAAATTCAACCACTGATACTATTCTTCCAACTAGAAAGATGTCCTTGCATAGCTTGAATTACGTGTCCAACCATCAAGCTCTATGGGTATGCATTGCATACTCAGACAATATATTGTCACGAAACATGGACATAAACTGGCACACTGGAATCTTCTCAATAACCAAATCACACCTTTTTGCTTGAGACCTATCTTTTGTAGCATATGCCACTATTTTATACTTTCCGAACTCTACTATTTTTTGTCCCACCTCATTTGTGCTTTCCATATGTTGACATACTGGCATATGCTGGAAGCCACCACAACACTTACATGAACCATCCAAGCATGTTTTCCTGTAGAATATCTTTCCATCCTCTATTTCACATAATTTTTTTGATAAGAAGTCTCTTGAATATTCTGGTGGGGCTTCTATGCCACAATCCTATAAAATATTGTTAGTATGCAAATCTACACATATAGAACGATAAAGATCATAATGTTTAGAAAGTTCAATATGTAGTCTGCAACAACAAGTAGTGCGTGTGTGATTTATCTTGACATAAAAAGGTTTAAGAATTTCAAAAAATCTTTGAGAAATACTAATTTGAGGATAATCATTTTCAAATTTTTGAAAAAATTGGGTTTGAGTCATATCCAAAAAATGCTTTGGATGTGGCTCACGATTCTGACTACCGATTCTCCTTCTTACCACATCCCTTTGATTCAGAGATGGCCTTGTGTTATTCTTCCAATACTCTTTAATTGGTGTTCTCAAGGCTTCAACAGCTTCTTTATCTTTTTGTGACAGTCTCCATGAGAATGCCTATAATTCATTTGAATCATTGCCCTCAATACTTTGTCACCTTTGAATGTCTCTTGATAAAAAATTTCTACTAATTCTCGTGTGTTCACTCATGTTTTTAATGAGATGAGCTCTCTTTGTTTGACAGCTTACCAATGTCAATGTAATGACACATCAAGTGACATTACTATCATTTGAGCGTGAGGTCTTACCCACACTCTCATAAGCATCCATTAGATTCTTAACAATAGTGTCTTCATTTGATGCATTCAATGTTCTCAACCTAAGAGTCTTCATGACGTTCCTATACTTTACACCCGACATCATTTCAACAAATAGTTGACATCTTGCAGTCTCATTTAGCCTTTCAAAGAATCATTCCCAAATCTTATCAACATATCTTCTACAAGTGCGTGTTGAAATATTACCTTCCATGTGCTGCAAAATCTAATCATCAATATTAATCAAATAATTTTTCTTTCTACAAAAAATTCTAGGTGGTGTTCTCCTAGGTACATAAATCTCAACTTTAGGAATTTCATCAATATTTAATTGAGGTGGGATAGATTTTGTACCTTTGATTGAGGGTGGAGAAGAAGGCATACCTTGAGGTTCACATGGGGATGATGGCATACCTTCTTCATCAAATCCGATTGATGATGTACTCTCAACTTGAGATGTGTTGGATGGTGTCCAACAATATTCACTTGAGGTAGATGGTGTCCCTCCATATTCACTTGCAGTAGATGGTGTTTGTCCATATTCACTTATGCTAGATGGTGTCCCTCCATATTCGCTTGTGCTTAATGGTGTCCCTTCATATTCACTTGTCATAGAGGGCGTGTCCCCAACTATGGTATCTGAATTTGTCTTATGACGATGCTTTCACATTCGTTCCTTTTTTGCTGCCAATTCTCGTTCTTTTTTTGATGGTTGAGGTTCCTCTTCAATTGGCTTGTTTTCGTCAATCATTTCCAATTTCTTCTTTTCCAAATATGCCACCACACAAACTCTCTCCTTTTATTTGAAGGTTTCATTCTCTTCGTGTATTAGTTTCCTCTTTGTCTTTTTCTTCTTCATGGCAGATAATTTTATCTGTACCATGGTAATGAGACGAATATTACTTCCTAAAAAATGTATCCATTCAAGTTAATTGAAAAATATATGGCATTCAAGGCTTCATTTAAATAATACTTACAATCATCTTGTACAAAATTTAACCTAGCATAGAAAAATGTGACATGATTTTTTTTAATCCAAAATTCCTTAAAGAAAAGTGGCAATGTGGCATACCATGATTGCAAGATAGGCTCAAAATGGAAGCATGGACATTTGCAAAAAATTACATTTTTTGGCGAAGTTGTGAAGACATAAGTTTGTTAAGAAGTTAAAAAAATAGTTAGATATGTTGGGGGAGTTGAGTTTGAAGGGAAGTAAGATAAATATCATGTAAGTTACAATCATAATTAGTGTAATGGCATTGTGAGTGTTTGATAAGTTTGTGGTGCAGGAGCACCTTGACAATCTATGCTTCCATTTTGAAATTTGATTCAATTTTGGGTATCTCCATGTTGTAAGAGGGAAATTAAAGACATGTTCCATGTATTGGAATCATTATGAGGTTTAATTTTTAAGTCCTATGTGTATATTTTAAAGTTGTCACTATTTGTAAAAGTTGCACAAATACAAAATTCTAAAAAGTTACAAAAACTGTGAAATAGGGAAGGTGAAAAGTCATATGGGCTTATTTTTTCTTTGAGGAACTTGGAAGTTGATAAGAAATGTATGTAATGCATTTATAAGGCCTCATGTATGTTTGGAAAGTTGTGGGTGATTGAATATCTGATTTTGAATGAATAAACACAATATTTTCCTATATTTTCTTTAGAATTTCACCGTTTTAGGCTCTTGTACAAATTTGTATGGGTAGGAATTCTTGTTTGGATGTTTTTAATTGTTTTCACACTCAATAAACTCCCACATAATTTTTTTTTAATACATTCTTCTTAATGTTTGAGTTATATATTGCATTTTTTCTCTAAAACTGTCAAACCCTTTGTTAGGATAAACAGTAAACTTGAGAAATTGTGTTTCTCCCATTTTACTTAGTGAAAGTTCTAAATTTTGGTGTAAAAACTCCTTTTTGCATTTAATTTCATATTTAAAAGGTTACCAATCATATGGTGAGGACTAAGGTGTGAAGAAACTATTTTTTCTTGACTGTAAAACTATGTTCAAACTGGTAAAACAAGGAATTGTGAAGCTTAGAGCTTAGGGTTTATGGAAATGTGTTTGGAAATGAACTTCTAATGGACTTATAAGCTTTTTACGGTCAAATGAAAGGTATTTGATGTATTGGTTATGAGTTTTTGGTGTTGGGGATAGCAAAACGAATAACCCCTATTTGCATTAAGGCCTAGTTAGGCTTATTCTCAGACTGAAACAACTACTTTACAAGAATTTTCTCTGAAGGACTTAATATCCATCTTGTAATATGTTTTGTATAAGGTAAATCGGTGTCCAAAATGAGTATCACAGTACAAAGTGTGTGCATGGTTTGGGAGATACATGTAATGTGGATAGTCAACAAAGGAACTGAGTTTGTGTGTAAGGGGAGACTTCTGAAAGGTTTCATTTTTGTTGTACTAACTCAAACAAAGATTTCTTAAGCAAATAATGGTTTGGTTGTGCCTTAAGAATTATAGTTTTTGTTTGTGAGGAATGGTGCCATTATGGAAGATTTAAGACAACTTGTGAATGACATAATCGTTGGTTGATGTGTTGATGTTATGAATGAATTGAATGGTTCTAAGTTTCTAATAAGCTTAATGCTATGTTACAATCAATTTTATGATGGTTAATCTATTTTTTTAGTCTAAAAAAGAATTGAAACCAAGTTATAATATTTTGTGGAAATATGAAATCAAGTGAAGTTGAAGGATTTTGATGAAAAGATGATTGAGTTTTGTTCATTGATCTTCTTCAATTTAAGTTAGGTTCAGAAGAATCCTTGATGATTTTTGGATCCTTGTAGATGCTCTGCATCAAGTTTAAAATGGTAATTGGAAAGTGTATATAACTGTTTAATTTAAAATGTGCATTGACAACATAAGGTTATAATGACAAAAAAATTTGAAAGCAAGCCATAATAGAATGAAAGAAAATAATTAAAGACTTCACATACCTAAAAAACTAGACTTTCAAATGGAGTTCAACCCAATTATGTAGGCTTAGCTTCTTCTTTCTTCAAACTCCACAAAAATTTGACTTGTTCAAATGTTTGTTTCCCTCCAAACTTCAATTGTATATCAATTTTCAATGGAATTCAAACTTCAATTGATATTATATGTCTGTCAATGTGGAAACTCATCTATTTCATGCAAAGGTGGTAGAAATATCATGGAAAAGGTGATGGAATGTGAAAAACATGCTTGCACACTTCACAACATCATCAAAAAGCTATTTTTTTGTTAGAGAACATGCAAAACTAGGAGAATATTCAGACTATGGGCCTTGACATCATGGGTATATTCAGTTTTTTTACCATTTTTAGTGGAATACAAAATGTACTCGCATTATAACGTGCTCACGTTATAACATGAGCGCATTATTTCTTCCCAAAATGGTAGCATCTCTACTTCTTCAAAATGTGCATGTGTTATATGAAATATGGTTTTCTTAATATATTTATTTTCTCCCTCTTTGTCTATACCCCCTATCCTAATTCTATATCTCTCCCCTACACCCTTATAGTAGAGGAGATAGAGGTGTGTGTGTGTGTGTGTGTGATAGAGAGAGACAGAGAGAGACAAAGAGAGAGAGGGAGAGAAATAGTGAGAGGGAGAGAGAGGGAGGGAGGGAGGGGCAGGCGGGGAGGGAGGGAGGGAGAGGGAGAGAGGGAGAGAAAGAGAGAGGGGAGAAAGAGGGAGAGAGGGGAGGGAGGGGGAGAGGAGGAGAGGAGGGAGGGAGGAAGAGGGGAGAGAAAGAGAGAGGGAGAAAGAGGGAGAGAAAGGGAGGAGGGAGGAAAGAGAAGAGGAGAGGGGAGAGAGGGGAAGAGTAGAGGAAGGGGAGAGAAGAGGGAGAGAGGGAGGAGAGGGAGTGGGAGAGAAATAGGGAGAGAGGGAGGGAGAGGGAGGGAGAGGGAGAGGGGGAGAAAGAGAGAGTGGGGAGAGAAAGAGGGATGGAGAGGGAGAGGGAGGAAGAGGGAGAGAGAGAGTGGGAGAGAAGAGGGAGGGAGGAGAAAGAGGGAGAGAGAGGGAGAGAGGTGAGGGAGAGAGAGAGGGAGAGGGGAGATAAAAAAGAGAGTGGAGAAGAGAGGAGAGAGGGAGGAGGAGCCAGGAGGAAGGGAGAGGAGGGAGAGAGGGAGGAGGAAAGATATATTGGGAGATGAGAGAGAAAGAGAGGGGAGAGGGGAGAAAGAGGGAGAGGAGAGGAGAGAAAGAGAGTGGAAGAGAAAGATGGAGAGAGAGGGAGGGAGGGAGCGAGGGAGAGGGAGAGAGGAATATTCAGAGAGAAAGAGAGAGTGGGAGAGAAAGAGGGAGAGGGTGAGTGCGAGAGAAAGAGATAGTTGGAGAGAAAGAGAGAGATAGGGAGGGCAGGAGGGAGGGAGAGGGAGAGGGAGAGAGGGAGAGTGGGAGGGAGAGGGAGTGGGATAGAAGGAGGGAGAGAGGGAGGGAGAGGGAGTGGGAGAGATGGAGATAGAGAATGAGGGAGAGAGGGGGAGAGTGGGAGAAAGAGAGAGTGGGAGAGAGTGGGAGAGAGTGGGAGAGTGGGAGAGTGGGAGAAAGAGATAGTGGGAGAGATGGAGATATAGAGGGAGGGAGAGATAGACTGAGAGAGATAAAGGGTAGAGGATTAACCTCAACCCTTAAAACCTTAAATCCTAAACTCAAAAAACCCTCTACCCTCTACCCTCTACCCTCTACCCAATACTCTCTACCCTAAACCCTAATCCCTCAACCCCTATACCCTCTTAATCCCTCAACCCTCAACCTTCAACCTTTAAACCCTCTACCCTCTACCGTCAATCCTCTAACCTCTATTCTAAAACCTAATTCCCAAACCCTTAAACCCATTTAGTAAACTCTCTACCCTAATCCCTCTACCCTCTTAACCCTTAAACCCTCAACCCTCAACCCTATACCCTATACATTAAACCCTCAACCCTCAATTCTCAACACTCAACCCTTAATCCCTCAACCCTCAATCCTTAAACCCTAAACCCTCTACCCCTATACCCTCTACCCCTTACATTGGACCCTGAACCTAATCCTTCAACCATATACCCTCAAACCTATACCCTAAACCCTCTACCCTCAACCAAGTAAACCATTAACCCTAAACCCTTAACCCTCAAAACTTAAACCCTGATCTCTCAACCCCTATAACCTATACTATATAACCTCTTAATCCCTCAACCCTAAAACCTATACCCTTAAACCCTAACCTGTAAACCCTCTACCCTTTACCTTCAACCCTAATCCCCAAACCCTTAAACCCACTTAGTAAACTCTCCACCCTAATCCCTCAACCCTCTTGACCCTTAAACCCTAAACTCTAAAACCCTCTACCCTCTACCCTCTCCCCTCTACCCTCTACCCTCAACCCAATACTCTCTACCCTAAACCCTAATCCATCAACCCTAATCCCTCAACCCTTACACTATTAAATCCAAGAAAAATCTCTACCCTAATCCCTAAACCCTCAACCCTTAATCTCTCAACCCTTATAACCTCTACCCTATATATTGGACCCTCAACCCTAATCCCTCGACCCTATACCCTCAACCCTCAACCCTCAATCTTAAACCCTCAATCTTCAACCCTCAACCCTTAAATCCTAAACCCTTAAACCCTCTACCCTCTACCCTATACATTAAGCCCTCAACCCTCAATTCTCAACCCTTAATCCCTCAACCCTTAATCCTTAAACCCTAAACCCTCTACCCCTATACCCTCTACCCCTTACATTGGACCCTGAACCTAATCCTTCCACCATATACCCTCAAACCTATACCATAAACCCTCTATCCTCAACCAAGTAAAAACTTAACCATAAACCCTTCAACCCTAAACCCTTAAACCTTCTATCCTATACCCTCAACCAAATACCCTCTACCCTCTACCATCGACCCTATTCCCTCAACCCTCAAACCTTAAACCCGAATATCCTAGAAACCATCAACCCTATAGGTCCTGAACCCTATAAGTCCACCCTAATCTCTCAACCCTATACCCTCAACCCATATCAATTTCTCTCTATCCATAATTATCACCTCTCCCTCCCTCCCTCCCCCCTACCCTCTCTAATTGTATTTATCTACTATCTCCCTCTTTATACGTACCTCTCATTCAATAAATCCCTACCACCCTCTCTCGTTCCCTCTATCCATCTCTCTCTATGTCCCTCCCACTCTATCCCACTCTCTCCCACTCCCTCTCTATCCCGATCTCTCATGTCTCTCCCTCTAGAAACCTACCTAGGTAACTCTCTCTCTATCTCTCTCCCCTCTCTCTATCTATCCATTCCACCCTACCTAGATAAGTCCCTCTCAATCCACCCCCCTCTTTCTCTACCTCTATCAGGTCACTCCCTCTGACACCCTCTCCCTCTCTCAGGTCTCTCACTCACACTCCCTCTCTCTCCAATACCTCTCTCTCTCACTCCCTCTCTTTCACACTCCCTATCACTACCTATTTCTCAAGTCTCTCCTTCTCACCCCCCTCACACTCTCAAGTCTCTCCCATTGGCACCCTATCTACATAACTCTGTTTTTCTCTTTGTCTCTCTCTCTCCCCCCTCTCTCTTTCTCCATCTATCTCAATTCTTTCTCTCCCACCCCCGCTCTCTCTCTCCCTCTCTGTATCCCTCCCACCCTACCTAGCCAAGTCCCTCTCACTCCAACCCCTTCTCTCCCACTCCCTCTCTCTTAAACTCTCACTTCCACCCCCTCTCCATCTCTCCAAACTCTCTCTCTCTCTAAATTATCCCTCCCTTTAAATACATACATAAATACATATACAAGCATAATACAAACATACATATAATCCTACATCCATACAAGAATAAATACATGCATAGATACAATCTTACATACATACATACAATATATATGCATTCATACATACAAGCATATGTACATACATACAAGCATGCATACATGGCATACAAGCATGCACATACATGTACATACAAACATACAAATATATCATCATATATTCAATATATTGGAGTTTAACATAAAGGATAACATAACACGAGTGTGTTATAGCACACTCGCGTTATGTCTTAGTTGACATGTTTCCCGCAGAAGCAAACACAATGTCAAAACTGAAATATAATGCGAGCGCATTATAACACACTTGCGTTATGTCTTTCTTTGGGAATTCCCGAGCCTTAGGCTTGGTATTTGCCTTGGAATACCAACCCAAAGGCTTGGAAGGCATTCCCAACGACTAGAGACGTGTTTTTAAAAAATCTACCATATTTGACATAATCGAGTTCATGCTCACCGTTAGGATTGCACGTGGTTCAATATCAAAAAAATCGAACACATGGGTAATGTTGGGTTCTCTCTTAGCTATCCAATGATGTAATTTTTTTTGCTTTCTAAAAATTTTAAGACTTTCATCCATAATTTATTTTATTTGTATGTCTTTTTTTTTCCAAAAAGCAGTGTTTGGTATTGTTTTCTATATAAATTAACCATTCATCAAATTTTCAAATAAATTGCATTTTTATAAACTAGACTCCATTCTACAAATTTGAAAAAAATAAAATTAAAAAAATCAATTAGTTTCCAAAATTTGTAGGGATAGCATGGCCGAAATTCTATTTTTCAGGAAATGTCCACTTCGAAAATTAGTAAAAAATCAAATATTCATTAAAAAATTATCATAAAAATTGTGCATCAACTACATACTATTAGCTAACTTCTTACCATTGCGATTTTAAAATTACTAAAAAAAATTTCACCATACGAGGGTCATACAGGAGTTCCTATGTTATGTTTTTCTGAAAAAAACAACACCAATTTGTGTACGTCCCTCTTTTGAACCCCTTAGTATCAACCATATTCAAAATAAATTAGTATTTTAGAAAGTAGACTTGAAGCACTTTGATCCTTGTTTTTGTTCCATCTCAAGATTTTGAGTGTAACTATCCTCAATTTCATGTCCAAGTTCAGTATTTCCTTATTTCAGAAAAAAGCTAACCACTTAAGTCCCCTTTTTGGGAACCATCTTGGTGCACTTACCCAGTGACTCGGGAGTGGTGAAAAACTAAGGTGAAGCCGAGACTAGTTCTTTTATTAGGATAGAACAAGTTAGTGTGGGGCCACCTGTCAAAGAAGGTGGGATCCTCTTACATTCTCCATTGCTAGAAGGACCATCCTCTACCTTCTTCTTCATTAGAGGAGTCAAACTACCCATAGATGAGGCAAGAAGGGTAGAGGAAGAGGAAGAAAGAATCATAGTAGATACGAATGAGGTGTTAGTCATATCTATGGGCTTCTAGAAAGGTGGGACATTGAGAAAAAACATTAAAAAGGGCAGCTCCATTGAAGGTAAATGAACACCTACACCTTTCTAGGGTCAGATGCATTTGTACTTGCAACGGAAGTTGGAAGTGATGCAGAGCTGGTTTGAATGGAAACAAAGGGGAGGAGAGAGGAGGACACAAAAAAAAGCCCTGATAAATGGGTAGTGATCTCCTCTTCCTTCCTCTATGAGGTGGCCTACTTAGCCAAGAGAGCCTTTCGTCGATGCTTACGCTCGCATGCGAGGAGGTTTTTGCACATCTTTGAACTAGAGGTCAGAAGTTGTGAAGGAGTGGAAGGCTCCTGCTCAACCATGAGAGTGTCCTCCACAACTATTTCCAATGGAGTAATAGACTCTTAAATGAGAGCACGAAGAATAGGTTTAGAAACAACAAGGGGAGTTAGCTCCAATGCCTCTACAACGAGCGTCTTCCCGTTCAAAAATTTAGGAGTGGAAACGATAGGAGGACGCAGAGGCTGAGACATAGAGGATTCCCCATGGGTGGATTTTTTCCTAATGTACAATTAGTACCAAGGTCCAAGAGGTTTATTAGGGAGATCCGATATCTTGATCTTGGGTCTACAACAAGCAGGCACCATTGGACTCAATGGATAAATACCAAGCTCCCTTATCCAATGCTCCTCACAAGAAAGGGGAGTGGACTAGGAAGCTCAAGAAGGAGCAAGCTTCTCCTTTCCCTTTTGGAAAAAGGAGGCAATTGGCTATTCTACTACAGGAAGGGTTAGTTTTGGCTGTCCCTTGCCCCATATTTTATACTTTACATAATTCTTATAAAGTAGGTATGTTCTTGGAGGAAGTGAACCAACTGGAGTGGGCCAAAATTGATCCAATGGATATTCCATGAGACACCACAGGCTGGTATATAATGTCATAAACTACGTGCACAACACCTTCATGGGAAAACTTTAAACATTTTTGAATTACAAAGGTGACCCCATTCATGGAAGCTAGCCAAGGTATACCTAGCTTCAACCTTAATAGGTCCAACTCAAGAATAACATCAAAAACCATGTCTACATTCCTAGGTCCAACAAAGACATATAGGGTTATCAATCCATATGGTTTAAGAGAAAGTAGATCATTTGTACGAATGACAAAATTCATTTTTCCATATTCTTCCTATTGCAAGGAACTTAAAAATAGAGTCTCCTCCATGATAATATTCACTCTACTCATGGGGTCGACTAAGACCCCTATCATAATGTTTCCATTGAGGAAGGTTAGAATGTATAGCGGAGAAGTTTTTTTTTTTGCCAAAAGTGAATTTTATATCCAGCGAACCAATCGTAAGATGAGGAGAAGGAGTAGTAGTAACCACGTTAACATACACTTCAGGGTGAGTAACAAAATCATAGGGATCGATGATCATGTTAGAAGAATGTGATGAAAATGGGTCCATGTATATGTACAATTCACTATCAGCTTTTGCCGTTGATTTTTTTGTATTTTGTTTTCTTCCCTCGAGATGAATAGTACCATACTCAATGCGATCCTATATGTCATGATGCAGGTGCATGGAACATTCAGTATCATGTCTATTAACTCGATGGTATTGATAATAGGTGTTTGCTTCATACTAGCTAGGGTAAGATTCCCTAATAGGTTTAGGGCTTGGAAAATTAACGATCTTATCCTTCCAACAATTTTTGTAAGATGGAGGAATAAGATTTTGATAAGTTTGTGAACTTTTGGTTGCGTTTGAGTCCAATGTCATCTACAACAGCTACTACATTCTTAATGTCTCTTCCTTTTCTAGAGATTGATACAATGGACTTCCCTTTAGGATGGGAGTGCGAGGAAGGTCCCCCAAATTGAACCACCATCTACTGATATTCCCATAGGGCTGCACATAAATCTGTGAAAGAAGGGTATTTTATAAGGGAAAACTTCTATTGCCAAGGCCTTTGTAAGTTCCCTATGAACACCTTCTACACATCGGAGTCTGGTAATGGGTATGAGATTTTTTAAAAGAGCACCTAATATCATGCTATAAAATGAGTAATCTTCTCATTATCCCCTTTTTTACATTGGACAAGGTCGGAGAAGGTTATCTTCAGTCCAATGTTGGCTTGGAACTATTGTAGAAATTGGTTCACAAGCTGATCAAACATAAAGATGGAATTACCAAGCAAGGAACAATACCACAAGATTGCTATGTCCTTAAGATATCAAGGGAATAGTTTTTCCATCAATGCATCATGATGCAAGAATTTTGCACACAAGTAATTAAAGTTGGATGTTGGCCTCATACAATGAATTAACAACTAAGCTCTTACAACTATGATTCAAAGATTGGACATCTAGCTTGAATAGCTATTTCAATCATCATGGAGGTGCATTTAACTTGTCAACCTAGGGACATAAACTTGAAATGGGTCAGGACAGTATGTGCACTAGGAATCCAAAGTAGTCATATTCATCCTACAACTAAGAAATACAAAATGCTGAAAGTAAATTGCTTGGAAGGAAATAATATAAGTACTAAGCATCAACTAATAACTAAACTAAGCTTAAATGCATTATAGCAATGAAAATCTGAGTGAACGAACAAGAAACTACTCTATCTGCTTTGACTATAGGTACAATCATAGAATGAAATTCTACTGGTTGTAGGAATAGACAGTGCCAAATGCTTAACTAATTATTGAACATAAAATAACTAACTAACTAAGTAAAGGATGAAATCCTCACCAAGTGGCCCCCCTTGGATGAGTATCCCCTAAAAAAAATGTAAACTTAGATGCACAAACTTATAACTTGATTTCATTCATTGGAAAACATGAGTACAATCAAGCAACATGGTTATATTACTGAAAAACTAAGAAGGTGAATACATCATTAGATTAAGCAACCTCTTGAGAAGGAGCATTTGAGTCTTATTTATAGAAGCTACCAACTAAGCACCTAGCAAGGTGTTCAACTTCGTCAGAACAAGAGGATGCCACATTAGGGAAAGCATAAAAACTGGAGAGGCAGTTACGCATGCACAAAATCTGGTCGGGCATGTTTGCCTCAACACATAAATAGCTACTTTCTTCCATGGCTCGGGCAAAGAAATTCTCTTTGCACCTTGTTTTTACACACTCAATGGAGGGTCACCAGGTTCTATAAATTCGGCCCTAATTGACTTGGCATCTTTGGTAGAAGAGTAATGTTCACTGTCAGTAGGCAACCCTGTAACTTCTGCAATCCTCACTTCAGTGGCTATGACCTTCAACCCTTTTACCGTGGCCTTTCCTTTAGATAATGTCTTGGAAAATTCAAATGCAACATCTTCATCAAAACCATTTAGCTTTAACAAATAATCTAACCATCCACAATTTGTAAAATCAGCCAGGCAAGGTGCATCCTGTAGTAATACATCATGAATTGTTGGTTCATTTCAAATTAACCCACCTCCCATTATTCAATTATCTATAATCAAACAATCACTCTACAAATCTTTCCTTCTTGCAATCTTTGTTTAAATGCAAAAATTCTCCTTCCTACAATGCTGCCAAATTTCCAATGCCAATATCATCTAGATTCTATCTTTTTTTTGGCTTAAGATTATGACAAAAGCAATAAAGGTAGTAAGGAGTAATAAATGGAGGTTATGATTAAGGAAAATGGCAGCGGCTGATGTTGTTTCACACATGCGAGTCATCATCTCACTCAGAATTCAAATTGGCTCAATAACTTAAACTTTTCTTTTGTGAACCAATACAGACATACATGTGGACATAGTATTCACACTTTCCCCCCAACCTAAATTGACACATTCATCCACACATGTGAGGTGGAATGATGATTTGACAGGGGGAGGGAATAATTACATGCTATGGCGAATGTCCATATTAATTTATTTTAATTAAATGAATGCACTAAATGACAATTAAGATATAACAATTGATGTGCAAGTACTTGAATTCATGGAAGATTTATTGTAAAGATTATGAATAAAGTACTGGTCATTTTTTAAGAAATCAGCTGAGCAATTAATGAAAGTGGAGTGGAATGAAGTGAAATGATGACGGTGTGATGGAAGAGAGAAATTTTTAATGGATGGGTAGATGGGTGAAGAATTGGATGCCGAGAAAATTGGAAGTATTTATTAGAACAAGTTACATACCTTAGTTAGCTAGAAGGAGGGACACTAGGTTCGCTTTCTTTAGTTGCAGGATGTTTGGGTGTTGCATGTTGAGTGAATAGTTGTAGGAACTCCTCCTTAGAGGTTGGCTTCTAATAAAACCTGAGGCGATGACCATTAAAAAGAAACTTAAATATGATAGGGTCAAGGGTAGTGAGCTAAATAGATCCATTGGAAAAAAATTCAGCAACCTCATACGTTCCTAGCCACCTTGTTTACAATTATCCTGCATTGTCTTGATACCTTGAGTCATAGAGCAATACCCAGTCACCTTGCTAGAATTTCTTATCCTTGATGAATATTTCATGCCACCTTATTCTCTGATTCTGTACTACCTCTATGTTATGCAAGGTTGCCTTCCTCATCTCCTCCAAAGCATTCAACTGCATGATTCTATCCTTTGTACCTTAGAGATATCCACCCCCAAGTCTACTACGGTCTTAAGAGTCCTATGCTCAAATTCAACGGGAATCATATTTGTATTTACATATAAAAACTCAAATGGAGTGAATCTTCTAATTGTTTTCCAGGTAGTTTTGTAGGCCAAAACAACTTATGGTAGTCTTCTTTCCCAATCCTTTCTATGGATAGCCACTATTTTGGTCAGAATGGCCTCAATTTATTTGTTGGTAACCTCAACTTGGCCATTGGCCTAAGGGTGATAAGAAGTATACATCTTGTGCCTAATGTTGTACTCATTGACTAGTGTTGTAACAAGGGTTGAAGTGAATTGAGCCCCTTCATTATTCACTATCTCACTTGGAACCCAATACTGTGTGAAAATTTCCTCATAAATAAAATTTGTAACCTTATTGTCTCTTACATGCTTCATGGCCTTAGCTTCTACCCACTTGGTTACATAATCAATGCATACCAAGATATAGGATTTACCATTTGATGGAGGATTAATGGGTCCTACAAAGTCCAATCAACACTTATCAAATGGAGTGATTACTACCTAAGGGTAAAGTGGCATCTCATCAAATTTGGTTGGACGACCCATCCTCTAGCATCTGTTACATTTCTTTGTATATCTCCATGCATCCTTGTGGAGTGTGGGCTAGTAATATCCTATGTTAAAATTTTTTATTGTTTTCCTCTTGGCTACAAAATGCCCTCCACAGGGTTCATTATGACATGCATTTAAAATATAGTATGTCTCATCTTCCCTCACACATCTCCTCACGACATGGTATGGTCCAGTGTAGAAAAAACATCCATCAATCCATGACAAAGGAAAATATTTGTCAATGAGCACCCTATTGGTGATTTTTCTAGAAAAACCTAACAATTCTCTAAAAAGTCGCCAACTCTTATAATGAAGAAACTGTAAGGTTAGTGGCCAACGTAATGATCCCAAGATTTTGTGATCCTTAATCCTTCATTTTTGGCTCTATTAAACCAGGGAGAGTAATCCCAAATATTTTTTCACGAAATGTATTCAAGTAGTAACATATTTATACATAGATTGATTCCTAGGTAATGCAAATAAGCTCCACCCCACTGAAGATTTGGTAATCCTTTAAGTGAGTGACTACTTACTTGCTACGAATCAAAGATACCCACAACCCATACAACTCTCTGAAAAGGATTTTAAATGAATGTTGTTCTTAATTTAAGTTCATAGTCAGGTATGCTACTTACTCATTCTTTATGCAAGATTTTCAAATAAATTGACAAGTGTATCATCAATTGGATCAATGGAGTCAAATATGTAAGAAGCTGTAATACATGAACTACTAAAAAACTAGAGAGAATAGAATCATACATTCAATAATAACTATTTGAAGATAAATGACAACACCATCATTATTCTCATTCATAACTTTTTGAGAAATATACATAGGAGAGTATTTGTTTCCAGATAAAGATTCGTTTCTATATCAGTAGTTTATATAAAACCTATTTAAGATTGTTGCATACAAGATTTCATTTCCAAGATAATCTACTAGCCTATTTATCCATATTCGACTCGAAATGCCTTTCTTGAGCTTAGAATTTACCCTAAAAACCCTATTGAAACTTAAGAGTTTGACCACTATAATGAGCCTAGAAATCCCTTTTATATAATAAGGGAGCAACAAGCATCAGACTTAATTACATTTTCCATTTCAATTTCAAGATCATTTGCACTAGAATTTGAGACATCTTTAGTTGGTTACATGCAATCATTGAGGAAAATTGAAGAGTAAAATACCATGTGCCACATCCCCTATACACAAGTCCGAAATATTTCCACATCAGCACTAAAAACAAGAAATCACATGAATGCAAAATAGGACAATCCTAACAAAAGGGCTATGGTGTCATCAAAAATAAAAAATGGGGCATAGTCATCACTTTGAGTCATCAGCCTTGGAGTATGCTAGCCCACGCCTTGATCATGGTGGAATTGGAGGAACCATCACCACCACCTCATCAAAATCATCAGATGGTACCAGAGAGAGGGGATAATAATCACCCTTTGAGTTAGTGTCACCCCCATTCTCTAAAGGGTTATCAAAAAACTCACTGGAATAACTAAGCCTTCCTAGATAAGCCTTACGATACTTTCACCTTCTCTTTGTCTTATTTTCATATTCCACCAACTCCTTCCCTTTGAACTTGACTAATTCTTTTAAAATTGTTTGGTTCCTTAGGCAGTAGTTGCTCCTAACATCATTCTTCTTAAATTTTCTGCATCCTCTTCTATTCTTTGGTGCATCAGGAGCTCCTTGTGTATCAACTTCATCCTCATGAGTATTCTTCTCAGACTCGAGAAAACTTAGTCTCCTAGACCTTTAGACTAGCGTAATAGATTCTTCAGACTTATTCATCCTCCCAAAATATATCTATCAATTTCATTCTCAATTTCGTTCTCTGACTCAAACTCAAAGCAACTTATGACTGAAAAATATGGTGATTAGTCATTCTTATATTGAGCCATGCAAATGTGCCAACCATTAATTCTTCAAGGAAATATTACACCCACGAGCTGACAACATTCTTCCTTGATCCTTTTAATGACAACCATTGATCATGATTTGAAAGATAAATAAATGGGAAGATTAATATGGGTATGTGCCGGATCATCATGGAAAAAATAGCTCCTTAAGTGGCAATGAAAATTCAGAAAATCAGAGCTAAACAACTTGGTGTAAAAATTTGAATAATTTATATATATTATTTCAAAAATATGTAAGAATAGAATATATATAAAATTGAATGTAGTTTCTAAACTACTAGGTTTATTTAAAAAATAAAAAAATCTATTTGGTGAAAATTTGAAATTTCAATGTAGTAGCACTTAAATTTCAGGGTAAAAATAAGAACTAGGTGTCTGTCTTACCACCCTAACCAAAATAAAATGATAATATTTTTTTTGTAAGATTTTAGATATAAGTAGAGGACTCATTTCCTAATGTGATGCATATTTTTTTTAAAGTTTTTCCAAGTAAATAATTAATTATGAATTTTTTATTACAACTTTTAAAAAATATAAAAACTCGTATGTCTGACCACCTTAACTTGGTCAAAAATTCATGAAATTCATTTTATTTTTTAATCCTAAAGTATGCAAAGAATAGAATGTGATGTATGTTTTTCAGATAAAAAAAAGTGATACCATTTGAAAGCTCTAGATATTTTTCAATCAGCCTATTAATCAGTACTTTAGTCGCAATTCAAATAGATAATCAATAATAATAATTTATTAAATTCAAAGTAAAATATAATTTATATTGGTGTAAAGCTTAGAATATCCTTTAAAAACCCTTTTCATTTCATCAATTTTGGGTAAAAAAAAATTTATCAGCCACATGGGCAATGATAACACTTACATATCACCAGTTTTTGGACCATCATGATCCTACAATATGCAACCATTTAAAATTAGAAAAACTCCAAGTAGATAAAAATCTACTCTATACTTTGCATCAATTAAAACTTTCCTACCATAATTACTCGCTCACCCATAGGAATTATTTCACTTGTATTTCTTCTTGTCAAAAACTAGTGGGGGCTTATCCTGATCCAATCTAAAAATATCAGTTCGTACACTACCATTCTTTGTTTTGACCTTTTCCACACATATCAATGGCTATCATGATTGACTATCAAAATATTGAGCATGCGCCTTAAATAAAAAAGTTGAAAATAGAGTTGTTTAGAAATAGTATCTTTTCAGCCAAATGTGGAAGTACTTTAGCTTCATTAGAACCTAGCAAAGCTTTTCAGAAAGTCCACATGGCACTTGCCCACTTGCCTATCAAAAGATAGAGGACATAGGTAGGGACCATATAGAATGGAAGGAAGTGGCCAAGATTGAGCCACATCACCTGTCATCGACCATCGCTTTCTATCCTCCACACAATAATATTTCATCTTAAAAAATCCATTGAGCCCCACAAACTAATAGGTTTCACATTGCCCGCTAACCCATAAGACTATCCCCCATACCATTGCAAATGGATGGGGGTGTGGGGAAAGGCCCAAATGAGAAAACGTGTTGCATTATATAGTGTTTATCAATCTTCGAACAACACCCACTACCCTATGAGGATTCAGGACCCACCATAAAGTAGTACCGCATGGCTATAACCCGCTAGCCCATGTCCTTAAAATAATATGAAATAGAACAAGAGGGGCTCATGGGGAATGATACAGATATAGCCACATCTTTCACCAATTAGCCATCGATCCTCTTTGAAATGTGCCAGTCATCTTTACCAAGGGGACTAGGTCCACGATTGCATGAGACACATGGTCGAAGCCCACCAGCCTATGAGAATAAAATAAGAAGCAATAAAACAAGACGGGCATACAAGGAATGACTAATATTGATTCCTTCAATCAATCGGTCCATATGAAGCTTTAAGTATGAACATGCCACAAAATTTATTCATAAAAAGGGGAACATGACTAGGTGAATGAGTTGTTGACCCATAACAAAGGCTAAGGATTAAAAACTTTAATATTAAGCCTTTGAGCATAGGAAAAATCAACATTCGAAAGGATCCATGCAACTGAGAAACCTTAGATCAGGGGCCAGTAAAACAATTACCTCAATGGCATAAGTGACAACTTAAGTGATCGAGAATGAGAAAGATAGGTCAATGCAATGTTAAAATGACCAAGGGTTTATTTGATTTATAGGCAAATTCTTAGATTTTTTTATTGGAATAAAACCCTTATCACAATGACGAGGACATGACCTTAAATTAGGCACAAAGGAATGAACCAGACTTTCACAATCTTTTAGGATGGAAATAAAAATTTGGAGGGGTTCCTTCACACCCTCCTCTCTTTTGGAGAGAAGTGAGGAGGAACTCTCCCTGTGACCAGATTATTAGCTATGTCAACATACCAAGGTGTCTACACAATGATGGAAAATAGATTCTCATTAGGGAAAGATTCATCTACAACTTGATTGTCTTCTGATGTAGTCAACCTCGAAAGGAAGTCTGGAACAACATTGGCCTTCCTTGGTTTATCCACAATGGTTATGTCAAACTCCTACATCAACAATAACCATCTTCCTAGCCTACCTGAGATCAGGGGTTTATTCATGAGGTATCTAATGGTTGTATGATTGGTGTGCACAAAGATCTAGTAGCCTGTTATGTAATGCCTAAATTTGTTTAGGGCATAGATCATTGCCAACATTTCTTTTTGTCACTGTATAGTTGAATTCACCTACCTATAGATTTTTGCTGTCAAAATGAATAGAATTTTCAATGGATCATTCTTTCTATCCTAAGATTTGTCCTATATAATAGTTGGATGCATCTGTATGGATGTGAAAAGGAAGCTCCCAATTAGGACCCTTGATTACAAGAGCATGAGTTAAAGTTGATTTCAAATTAGAAAATGTCTTGTCACAGCCTTCAGTCCATTGGAATTCAGCATCTTTAGTTAGGAGACTATACAATGGTGCTTCCATTTTGGTGAAGTATTTGATGAACCTCCTAAAATAACCTACATGCCCTATGAAACTCCTAACATCTTTTTTTTTTGTAGGGATAGGTAGATTTGTGATCAACTCAATCTTTGCAGGATCTACTTGAATTCCTTTGTGAGAGATGTAGTGGCCAAGAGCTACACCTTTCTGCATCATCATGGAGCACTTTTCACTATTTAAAGATAGATTGTGCTCTTCACATCTCTGTAGGAATCTCTTGAGATTTTCTAATGCTTCATTTAAATCAACACCATAAGTAGTGAAATCATCCATATAGATTTCCATTCAATCAAGAGAGATGTCTAAAAATATGCTAATGACTTCCCTCTGAAAAGTTGCAGGTGCATTACATAAGCCAAATGGAAGTACTGAGTAGGAATAGGTCCCCCATGGATAGGTAAAATGTGGTCTTCTCCTAGTCCTATGGTGCAATTTGGATGAGGTTATAGCCACTAAATCCATCTAGGAAAAAAAAGTACTGCTTTCTTGCAAGTGAGTCCAAAACTTGATCTATGAGAGGTAAGGGAAAATGGTCCTTTTTGGTGGCAACATTAAGTTCCCTGTAATCAACACAAACTCCCCACTTCCCTCCTTTTTTGGGCACAATCACCAATGGGGACACCCACTAGATATCTGAAATGGGGTAGATGAATCCTGCATCTAGCAACTTTTGTAGTTCCTCCTTTTACTATTTCTCTTAGGGCAGGGTTAATTCTTCTTTGAGGCTACCTCACCAGTGTACAATAATTTCTTATGTATATCCTATGAGTGAAAATATTAGGGTCCAATCACTTCATATCATGATAATCCAATGCAAATACACACTAGTGGGCCCTCATTAAGTTTTCCAATGACAACTATTGTTCTTCACTTAGTTTGTTGTTATTATTTAGATATTTTCCTTCTAACACCTACACTTGTGTAGTTAAATCTAACATAGTTTCTTAACTAATTATTGGTACCTTATGTTCATGTGGTAGAAATGTATGAGACATACCTATTGCTGCAGGAAATTTGGCTGAAGGAAAAGTGTCTATAGGAAGAGCAACTACAAGAAGAGCAGGCAAGAGTGTCTTCACTGTATCAACAGAATCAGATGCATGAGAGGATGATGCCTCCTCTACCTCATAATGGTTCTTGATTATTTTAGAAAATACTTCATCTTCATCTTGAAGATACATGAAAGGAATTCTACTTAACATCATAAGTTGTGCCACAAAATTAACTTCCTCGACCTCTTCACCAACATGTGGCCATATAAGATCATTCCCATCATGGGATGGATGAGCAGGAGGGTAGAGAACAATATTTTTGGTTCTCTTTCCATCAGAAATGATCATGTCTCATGTCTGACATCCAACATAGGTATTTTTTTTTGCTAACCATGGCCTTCCAAGAATAATGGGGTACCCGCCTAGTGTGGCCTTAGGAGAAAGAATCATAAAATTTGTTGGGTACTCCCAAGAGTCTAGAGTTACCACAAGATCTTCTACTATCCCATCAGGCTTAACAATAGAACTATTAGCAAGTTGTAGGACAATAGGAGTAGGTCTCATGTTTGCAACATTTAGTTGTTTTAGGATGTCTATTGATGGTTTTCTTATGCACTTCTCGATAGAGGTAATATGTAGGTGTATTACCTCTCTTGAAAGACAATCTTCCACAATCAAATTGTAGAACACTATCCCAAGGTCTCTCGAATGTCAGGTCATGATGATTCTTGGAATATTTCAATTGATTTACGTGTTTTTCTAGAATCACAAGGTGGCCTTACGAGAGTTAAAGATGTAGGAGAATCGGGTCTATGAACTGATTTCTTAAGATAGGAAAGTACTGCACTTTGCTACAGGTTCAAACAATAGTCTTGAACTCCATTGTTTTGTTGGATTTGGCTTCACAATGTGCAATGAACCTTAGCACAAATTGTTTCTTAAAAAAGGAAAAAAAGGCAGGGAAGAAGGAAGGTTGTTGGACCTACAACTACCAATGAACAATGATCATGGAGGTTCCTGCTATGGACAGTTTCCTAAAAATATGATTTTACTTAACCAGAATTCTCACAGTATCATCAAATCTATGCTATCTTCTAAGGACTACAGATATTCATCATTCATTTGCCATGTAGATGTGAACAGAGACAAAGTTTGAAGAGAAGCTTGAAATTATAGTCCAGACTAACTTTAAACAGTCACCTACCAACAACAAATGACCAAAAGTATGGACAAGGAAAGCATACACATAGCACAAAACTTCATAACCAAACACAACATACTAGATCTACTAAAGTCAAAGGACATAAAAATAACTTAAATTAAAATTTTAACTAATGGAAGAAGAATCATGAAACATGTGGAGAAATCCAAAATTCACCAAGAAATGACTGTACTTTCTATTGCAATTTCTACAGCATGCCTTTACAACAACTCAACTCTCCTAAAATGAGAGGAGGAGAGCCCTATTTATAGTTTTCAAAAAATGAAATGAGTGGCCAAGATTCAATTCTATTATGTGGCCAAGATTCATTTTACACTATGGTTTCACCTACCCCTAAATATATTACATTTTTAAAACATCTTTTGTCTTTTCCCTATTTTGTCTGCTAGTGGCAGCACTATAGTAGTTTTGTCCCTTTTCTGTTTGCCCTTTGCTGTAGCTACTCTTTTAGACATTCGTCATCAATGACAAGGTTTCCCTCTTGCTTCTTTAAAGCTGCATACCCTAGGAAGCTCAAGATCAATGGTCAAAGCTTGTCCACCTCCATGATATCGGATCGTAGCAGTTGGTAACTCCATTCTTGGGAGTTGTTAATGAGCTTCTTCTAGTTGTCATCATACTTGAATGCATTACTCCTGAAAATCTCCGACTGGGTGAAGGCTCAAGTGGCAAAGTTGATGAGATCCATGGTAACCCTAGCAGACATCCCATTTTCCATGTTCTTCAAGAAATGAGGCTTTAGGATTTCTAGATTAATTTCATCAACGGGCAGTTCGTACCCCACTATTAGCTTGAGATACCGAGCATAATCTCCCCTAGCATCCTTGGCCCATTCGATATCTAGAACCACTCATTCCAAGATCTGCTCCAACCTTCCCTTTTGATGATCAAAATCTTGTTTCCACACATCCACTAACCAGTGGTCATCATCCTTGAGGGCAAGGTCTTTCTCCCACACTTCACTCGATAGCACAAGAATAGCCTCTATCTTTGGGTAGGCAGCTCTGTAATTTTTTGTGAACTCCTCACAAATTTGCCTCGTGCCCTCAAGAGTCCTCTGCACCTCTAGGAGCCTTTTTTTTTTTTGGACAACCAAGTTGATGCCTATGTTCCCCATGTCTAAGACCTGCAGGAACCAGCTTAACGTAGTCTTATCCAAGTTCTTGGTTCTTTGCAGCTTATTGATTTGCTCCTGTGACAACAATTGTGGTGGGGCCAATGACGTGGTGGATAGCTCATCCGAGGATGACCATTGTTAAATGTAGGTCGTTAGATCAACCACCTATGCTTTAAGTTCTTCCTTTGAAAACTTATCTTGCTGGATAAGGTGCACCACCGTGGCTACTGACTCTCGGAGGTGGTCCACCTTTTGCTCCCTAGTGGCCACTCCCAAGTCAATGGTAGAGATGTTATAGGTCAATCCTTGTTCTCCAACCACCGACATTGCTATTTGTATTGCCCTAGATCTGGAGGCATCCATGGTTACTTTTTATCTGATTTTTGGCCTTTTCTCCTTCTTAGTGCTTATCTTTGCTCTGGCCAATATTGCTTCTAGCCTCACCTTAGGATCTTTTAGGGTAGGAGTCTTTTGCCTAAGCTGATTCCCTAGCCAATCAAGCATCTAGGGCCCCTCCTTGGGTGATTCATGTTAATCCTTGCTTCTCTCCACCTCAAGTTCGATGGTTTTAACAACAAGGGCTTCTTTCTCAACCCCTGCATCCTCCTTATCCTCGTCAGAGTCTTGTTTGAGCATTACATGTTTAGTGGGAGACTTGGTGAGCAATTGTTTTTCGAAGGGATCTTCCCTTTGAACATTTTTTTCCTCTTCATCCTGATCATACTCATGTTCCTTGAGCTTATCTTCTTGTTTATCTTCACATAGGAATGTTTCCTCATCATGCTTCGGGGTTCGATCATGTCTTTCAACTGGAGACCTGCCAATTTCAGTCTCCAGAGCAATAGATCCTTCAATCACAGGCTGCCCTATAGCCTCTTGGTCCTTGATCTCCCTGAGCTGCTTGCTCCATTCTTCCTCAAGCTTTGGGTTAGCTATTTCTCGGGTTAATTCCATGTCCAACTCCTCGTTGCTCTCACTGGAGGATTCATAGGCCACTTCATCGATTTCCTAGTGCTCAAACATTGGGTGCTCATGGTATACAAACTCTTCATCTTCGGGTTTCTGGGAAGCCTCTAGCTAATGTCGCTCAAGCTCATCTAAGATTTGCATTGTCACCTCCATTCTAGGCAGTTTGGTAGGGGAGGGAGAGCTGGAGTATTAGCCATAGCCTTGGCTATTGTGGCTTGTACTACCGGATTTGTAAGCATCCCTGAAAGCTCACATGGCATGTTCTGCATGTATTTTATGAAGCATTTGGGGAGACTGAGGACAGGCATTGCAGAAGTAGAAGCAGACGGGAGGGAAGGAGAAATAGAGGATGAGGAGACCAATAAGGTCATGGTGGAGGATGAATCCACTGATAACCTACACGATCGAAGATGTGGAGGCAAGGCGGATAGAGATGTCCACTGCAGGCAGAGAGGTAGTAATACTTTTAGCAAGGTCGGTGGAGCAGTGGAAATAGTCATAAATGGAGACTTTGGTGGGTCAGCCTCTTCCTCTCTACCCTCAAGGAGTGGATCTTTAGTTATTATAGGCATCTCTACAACCTTGACTACTTTTTTCTGCTTTTTGGAAGGCTCACCCTCTGAAGCCTTTCAAGCATAAACCTTTGGGTTAGGCAGCTTATCACTAGCTTCCTTGATTTTCTTAGTTTTGACAGATGGTGGGGATTTGGAGGTTTCCCTAGTTGTAGTAGTAGTCACCCCACCATTAGAGCCACTTGGCTCACTTTCGAGTCCCTTGAATGTTTTGGTGACTCCCTGTTGCTTCAGTCGGGCCACTTGTTGGTTAATCCACACCTTCGTTTAGACCTCCACGGGCTTGGTGAGTGTGTCAAGGTCATCAACCTCTTGCTCATCCCAATCAATCATGGGCAATGGCATATTGGCGACGAAACTATCTCGGATCAATAACCATGCTCTCATCCTCTTCAAGCTGATCCGAAATCGAACACAAGTTGACTCTTTGCACGTAGATGCCAGTCATGCACATATAGTGCCATAGCCACACTTGAAGATCATCTTTGTAGTTGGCCCAGAAATCCTCAACATTGTGGAGGTGGGCATACTCTAGTCCCAATGCTTTCTAATATGACCATATGGGTCCATTCACATCCCAGCTATATACTGCCTAAAGTGGTACTCGACCAACTCCTTCTCTGAATTCCCTGCACATTGGGAGGCATGAATCTTGTACATTCCCTAGCCGAGGCCAATAGGATAAGGTGTCCCTGTCAGATGTTTGTTGCTCAGGATATTATGAATGTGTCATAGCTGCCAGGTCAGCTCTAATAGTATGTTTTGGTCATTCAGGTACCCGGGCAGCTTTTTTGGCCTCTCTGTGAATCCTTGAGTGCACCTGTAAGTGAACTTAGGGAACTATATATATAGGAAGGTGTAATGCCTAAGGAGAGCCCTAGCACTATAGGATACTTTTCTATGGAAATATCCTCCAAGTAGCTGGATGATGTAGGTAGTGAAGGCGTCATTCACCCTGCAGTAGTCTCTCTTGAAGTTTTTGTATTGCAATTGTAGATATTTGTCATAGGGCTTAAGTTCCCTTCTTGGTGCCTCATTGGGCATTGTAGTCAATCCATGGTAATACCACATGTGAGCAAGCGAATAGACCAGGTATGAATTCATATAGAACTTCAATGTCTTCTTCACATTGATGAATTGCTCATTAAAGAAATTACTAATTATTTCCCCCCAATAGAAGGCAACATTAGTCCCATGGAGGATTTTCTCCACAAAGTATAGCATCCACTCTTGAAAAAAGGTCATGGAAGGAAATCCCATTACCCTACTCAGTAGGGTGATGATGTCATGGTAATCCTTGAAGAAATCACTACAAGAAAGCTCCTGAGGAACTTTGCCAGCACTCACCCACTTATCCTTTAACCAATACTTATTAATTAGTTTCTTGCATCTCATGGGATCTTGATCCCATAATGCCTTGCATTCTTCTACAACTGGAGTCTCCATGCTCTCGAAGGTGGGGATATGGAAAGTTGTAGTTATCCCAAGAGGGGACATGTCCACAAGGATGTTTTCATCTCTTTCGACTATGGTCCTGGTTTGTGGTTGATATGCTTCTTGGTAGGCCATCACCAGCTCGGGGGCTACCAAAGCCAGTGGAAAGCCTGCAGCCTTGGCAAGTCCACTACTTTTGATCAACTTTGCATTTTCTGTTTTCAGATCCACCCTGACCATCCATGTAAATTCATCAATATCGACATGCTCGATATTGGTATCTATGATGTCTCTCCAAAGAGTGGTGATTTTGGAGTGTAATGACACCCCCTAGAATTTTAACTTTATCTGATCCTTATCCTCCTTGCCTCGAGATGCCTTGGCAATTCCTTTTCCCTTTTCCTTGGCGGCATCGAAGGTTTCTGCATTGGATTCCATAAATCCTACACAAAGAGATGTGTATTAGTAACATTAAACATCAAAAAGCAGCCTCAAACAAATCTCTACACATCATAGTTAGATCCACAATCATCATTCATCTTTGATAAATGCCTAACACTTGATAAAAAAACCAGAATGAAGTAAAACAAGCAATCCAAGTTCCCAGGGCCGAAATTCCCTTGGCAGAATGTCGTTTGGAAGGGCAAATTAGGTGAGACACTCCTGATGAATTTTCTCATCTTAGATTTGATCAAGAAAAGGTTTGGCATGAGGAAAGGCTCAATTTTAGCAAGTGGGTCGAAGTCAATTTTGGATTGGGAGGTCATTTGAGCCCTCATTTAGGCGTTCGGGTTTCAGTAGCAGGAAGGTCATTTGGAATGGCACAGGAACAATGACAATCTAGGTTCTGGGCTACGCAGTTCAGGAAGTTCCCATGTGACAACAGTGCAAAATGGTGAAATGCAGATGACAGTGTAGGGACAAAAGTTCGGAGGGTAATCCCCAGAGACAAATTTATCAATTAGGAAAGCCCGACGACGAACCAAAGATCGGGGCCCAGGGACCAGAAAGATGGTCAAATTTAGCTGTTTGCAATGGTGAAACTAGAACGAAATCCTAGAAATGGAATTCTAGAGCCTGAAGTCCAAAGGGCATTTAGATGTTATGTTTTTGTATTAGATTTTATGCTTCGAAAAATGGGGATCGGGGTTTGGGAGTCGAAAAGACGTCCTGGGATAGCCATTCAAAACTGCGAAAGCAACATGGAATTCCGGAGGTTGAGGTCGGACAACAATTTAGACATTCGGTTTTCCTGCAAGTTTGAGATGGACATCTCGTGCCTAGGGTCCGAGGGTCAGGAAGACGCTCGAGGATGGCCGTTTGAAATGGCGGAAGCAAAACAAAATTTTAGGAAGGTAATTTCCGAGGCTAGGACCCGAGGGCATGATGGACACTGTTGTTTTTCTAAGTTTTGATTTTGTGCACAAACATTCGCGGAGAGGTATGTGCCCAAGAGGCGCCACCGACTATTTCGAAGAATAGCAATGGAGGGCTGAAGCTTTGAAATTTGATTTCACCTGCCAAACGATGGATTTTTTAGTTTTGACTTCATGGATTTTTTGGCTAAGGTACTATTCTACCAAGTTTTAGGTTCTTTCTAGGTTTTTTACTTGATTTAAACCATGATTTCGAGGAAATGAAGACAAGGTAGGCAGACGGTGAACGTAACTCGAATCCCCAAAGAAGACCTCTGTTGAATTCACGTGGAACGATGAAGATGAGGTTTGGGCGCAGAGGTAGATTTTGCTCGGGTGGCACTATCTTTTTCAATCAATTCTATCATGTGAAAATAATAGTTCAGAACTAGTTTATATAATCCCAACACCATTAATGTTCGAATTAAATGCCTGATACAAAGGCAAGTGAGGTAGCTGAATTTAAATTCCTAGGCAGTGGTGGAAGGACCATTGTCCGATGGCTAGGAAGACATCGAGTCACAGTTGTTTCAAAAATACGTCGAGTGAAATGAGAATGATGACAGGAGATCTAGGGTCCAGCATCTGGAAAGACGTGGGTTGGGGGCCGATTGGAACGAAAAAGTCCAAAGGGAAACCCAGGAAGGGAATCCCGGAAGGTCAGGCCTGGTGGGCTAGGAAGACGTCGCACAGCCGCCATTTGGGGATAGCAAAACTGGAACAAAATCTCAAGAGGGGAAACCTAAGGGTCTAGGCTCGGAAGGCGCCATGGACGTCAAAAAGGCAATCTGACAAGGGAAACCCAAAATGGCTTAAGATTTGGCATTTTTCTAAGGAGCCATGTTTGGTCAAACTTGAAATGACTTTTGAGAATATGCTGACCTTGTTAGGGCACAAAAATAGCCATGCAGAAAGGACCCAACAAGCAAAAGCGAGAAGAGAGGGTCCCCATTTTGAATGGGGTGTGTGTGCAATAGGCACAACAATGTCCTTAGTCATTACATTTATGGATGCTCCCAAGTCAATCAGAGCATTCTTTATCTAGATCCCATTTATAACAACTCCTATCATAGGACTCCCTGTGTCACTATATTTGTGAATAGTCACTTTCCCAAGCATGATGTCAGCTGACTGTCCCACCACATGAACCGTAGTGGGGTCTTTTTTCTTCCTACCTTGCTTCTTAAGGCATGCTTCCTTGATTGCTTTTCCATATATGGGAACATCTTTTATGACCTGAAATAGAGGTATTTGGACACATATATGCTTCAACTTATCTAATATGTCAAAAGTTGTGTCCTCCTTCTCTCCCTTTTGTTTTAGAGTTTCCAACCTTTGGGGAAATGGTGCTTCTGGTTTAGTCTACTTGATTGGGACTAGTTCAAGATTTATTGGTGCACTTGGCTCCTCTTCTTCCACCGGAAGCTCAATGATAATGGGTGTGGAAGGAGATGGAAAAGTAGTTCTTGAATGCAAGAAGATGTTACTTACACTCACAACATATGCAGGGAATTGATTTGGATCAGCATACTATACCGACTGCTAATGTGGTTTGTTATTTCAGTTAGGTATGGGCTGAGCTAGTAGCTAAGTAGGTTTAGGTGCATTTGAACTTGAACTAGAAGGAGGAGACATTATAGAAGGTTGCTAAGGCTAAGAAGGTGGTTGCATGTAATTGGTTGTCTTGTTTGGCCATTTTTGTCCTCCCCTCCATTGGGATGTTTGCTACCAGTTTCCTGGAAGTGGTTGCCAATTTCCTTGAAACTGTTGACAATTCGCCTAAGGTTGCTGCCACTGGGGTGGAGATTTTTGGTAGTTGGGCTAGGCATTTGGAGGGCTATTCCAAGTCTATGGTGGATATCCTCTGTAATTGGATGGATATGGGGGTTTCCATTGGTTACGAGATGAATAAGAATTAAAATATGGCCCCACAAAAGACAGTGGATCTGGTGGCATGCCTTGTCTTAAAGTCCATGGCCTCCTTTGTGCAACATAGTAGACTTGATCTTCTTCACCCTAGATTGCCTTGAACTTGGGTGCCATCTGCTTGTTGTCAATTTTAGCTATCATCTTGCATTTGCAATCCTTATTTTGTCTACAATAAGTGCAATATTCTGCCAACGTTCCCTTTGCCTCCTCTTGTTTCTTCTTGGCATAAAGTGTATCTAGCTAAGTAGCTCGATTTTTTATGATGTCTTTCTTGAAGTCTGCCAGTAAGAGTAATATCCATCCTTGAAACTCCACTGGTAGATGACTTACCCATAGAAGATTGGTAATCTCTCCCCTTCTTTGAAGCTACCCTAGAATAGTTCTGACATATCTTCTTGATGGCCTCCCAAGGAACTTGGGTGATATCTCCTCCTCCCATCATGCCCAAGGAATCTATGCAGCTATCATTAATTCCTCTCAAGAAAATATACTTATGTGACTCTTCATTGAGTGTATGGTGTGGAGATTTTTTTAGGCAAAACAAATACCTTCAAATATAGTCTTCCAAGCTCTCATATTCCTTTCATTGCATCCTAAAAATGTTACCTGCTCTCATGTCACTACCCTTGCAATACTCCTTGTATTTATCAAAGAACTTTGTCTTCAGGTCCTCCCAAGTCTCCATAGTTTCTCTGCATAGGTTCATGAACCATCTTAATGCAGTTTCTTTCAAGGTGGCAAGGAATAGCTTAAGCCTACAAGAATCAGTGGTATAGTCATAACTCTTGTAGAGTATATCAAACTCGAACAAGAGTGTATCAGGATCTTCTATGAAAAGTCCATAAAACTTAGGAAAGACTCAATCAAGGATATTTTTGAGGTTTTCAAATCCATTCTGATGAGAAATGGGGAAAGTAAAAGCTAGCTAGTTAGGTCTATTTATATTTGCATCACCCATGCCCACCTGATCAAGTTCCAAAGAAAGGGGCTTCTCAATTAGATTTTGATCTTTAGAGGAAACTTCAGAACTAGTCAGATCTGCAAATGTATCAGTGAAGGGGTGTGGCTCTTCTTCTTATTCATCTCTTGGCAGGTTCTGATACTCAATTATCTAGAATATATCAATATTGTTAGGAATGAATCTCCCATGAGAATCTCTCCTCCTTTCTCTATGCATACGATATCAACTCACTATCAGGTGAATCACACAAAGAATTGGCAAAAGAATAGGAGGGTCATTACTTTCCTAAATGAGGGGTATACTAAGAAAAACTTCCAAAAATACTACAACAAGAAAAAATATCAATGATTCCAAAGAAGTCCCTAGTTTGAAACCATCCCTGGAAACGGTGACAAAAATGTTGGCCTCCTACAATGATCTGACAACTAAGACCTTACAGTTGTGATTCAAAGATTGGACATCTAACCTGAATAGCTATTTCAATCATCATGAAGGTGCATTTAACTTGTCAACCGAGGGATTTAAACTTGAAATGGTTCAGCATAGTATGTGCACTAGGAATCCAAAGTAGCCATATTCATCCTACAGCTAAGAAATACACAATGCTGAAATTAAATTTCTTGGAAGGAAATAAAATAAGTGTTGAGCATCAACCAATAAGTAAACTAAGCTGAAATGCATGAAATAAATGAAAATCTAAGTGAACAAATAGGAAACTACTTTGTCTTCTTTGGCTGTAGGAACAACCATAGAATGAAATTCTAGTGGCTGCAAGAATAGACAGTACCAAATTCTTCACTAATTACTGAACAAAATATAACTAGCTAACTAACTAAAGGATGGAATACTCACCAAGTGGGCCCCCTTGGATGAGTATCCCCTAAAACAAATGTAAAATTAGATGCACATAGTTATAACTTAATTTCATTCATTAGAAAACATGAGTACAATCGAGCAACATGGTTGTATTACTAAAAAGCTAAGAATGTGAGTACATCATTAGATTAAGCAACCTCTTGAGAAGGAGCATCTAAGTCTTATTTATAGAAGCTAATAAATAAGCACCTAGAAAGGAAATGAACTCCATTAGAATAGGAGGATGCCACATTAGGGAAAGCATAAAAAGTGGAGAGGTGGTTACGCATGCGTGGAATCTAGTCAGGCATGTTTGTCTCAACACAAATCTAGCACAATAGTAATGCATATATTTTCTCAATAGACAGTTAAGATCATTTATAAGGTTGTTACAACTCTGATTTGAATGAGGAATCCCCCATTGTTGAGAGCCTATCCTCATTGAATGTCCACCTTGTTGATCGATATGGCAGATGACCTGTTGGCAAACTCTTCCCTAATTGCAGGCCTCTAATTATATCTGCATGAGAATATTAGTACGCACAACAACTGCATATCTATATCTATCTTAAAGTGACATTCACTAATCACATGTAAAATTAACACAGATAGTTTATATAGAATTTCAATGTCATTTAAAATGTTATGAAAATAAGTTCATGTGCAAAGTCTATGGTTTTAAGGAAATATCATAAAAAGGTCAACATCCAAGCATCAAATTCTATGACAACTGGAGCAAATGGACAACAAAATCTATCATTAATTGAACCGTAAACTAGAATCATTAGCGGATACATGTGTTTGCAAGTCCCCTTTTCCGCCATATTTCTCGAATTTAGGAATCTCCATCCCTTGTGGGAAAGGAGTGTTTAAGATTGCTATTGATAATGGACTTGGTCAGAAGAAGGGCTGCAAGATAGGCTAGGAAGAAGCTTGGGAAAGGTTTTCCAATTGGTTCTGCATCTTCCCCATATTCGAAAGAAGGGTTTTCAAAATTGGGTCATTAGAAGATATAGGACTAGTGGAACCATCACCAGAGCCATTGCTAGAACAACCACCATGACTACCACCACCATGACCTCCACCTGAACCACTTCCACTAGTGCCACCTCCGCCACTGAAGCTGCCACTGCAAAGCCTCCACCAATCATCTCGCCAAATCCTCCACTATCGAGGTTGATAGGAGGGGTGAGGTGAACACCCAAAGGGTTTTTGTTTACTTTGATAGTTTTAGAACTTTTAGAAGTAGTAGGGATACTAATAGAAGGGACTATGTTGGCCATGTAAATAGATGTGGGAGGCATTGACACTCCTAACTATCTATTTGGTTCTTCGAAGGGGTGCACGCTTTGGCTAGAACAATGAGACTAGCCAGGAGTTCTATGCATGTTCGATCTTTTCCTACCATATAATTTTGTTTTGCTGATAACTCTAGCAGACCTAGCCAACTTCGGGTTTTTCTCTAGGTGACTTTCAAAAACACCCAACCCCTTGCTCAGACTAGTGAAATATTTAGAAGGGATGTGGATAGCTTCACACTCATCTATGGAAGATGATGTAGGTGACATAGTTGGAGTAGCGATGTGGTCAGATTCATCAAAGAATCCTAACTCGCCCCATGATACCTACTCCTGACTGGTCAGGCCAACCATAGAACTAGAAAAGAGACCCATAGAGAAATTAGAAGTGACCTTCGTCTTCTCCATCAGAAGGTGTCGTAGACTTCTCCTAACAATATAACCAGAGGTCATGGACTAGGTTGTGATGCTCATAAACCTTCACAACATGCAAGGGTACAATGATTAGAGGGTAGAAGGGGAAAAGCTCAAACACTGAAAAAGGAGTAGATGTTGGTTCATGTCAGGTTCACCAAAAATGTAATTGAGGGGGACCAACCATGTCGATTCCCTAGGTCACAGAGGGTCAATATCAATAGGCTGCCCTAACTTACCTCAGCATAATGGAGTGTTAGGAGATGTGGGACGAGAAGGATGAGGACTATAAGTTCCTTTGATCACTTTGTATACATGAGATTTGAGAGGGGACTAGGAAAGTCAATTTTTAGGGTCAACTCTATGTCTTAGATAGTTCTTTTTTAGAGGACAAAAGCATAGTTCTGGGATGACATTGCAGCACGATGGTGCCTCTTAGGTGCACTTGCATTATGTACAGCCAGAGGACCAAAAAGAAAAGGTCTAACCACTACAAAATGGACTAACGACCTAGCTAATGGTTTCTAAGGGAAAAAATAACACTATGAAGTAAGAAACATATAAATGGATATGATAAAGTAAATACACCAATTCTAAGGTGTTAAGAATGATCTCACGTAAAATCTTGTCTGCTAGCTAGCTCCATGATGCGCATCCACCTACACACAATAAAGAGGAAAATTGTTGGGGAATTATATAGGCGTCTACCTCTATCAGACCCCCATTTTGGTGTTTCCACCTCCATGGACAACCAAGTTTGCAATGATAGAGAAATAGTACGATAAAAAAGGAAACAAGAAAATAACACTAAAACACTACAAAGTAGTAATGTGCTTACTCAACCAAATAATAGAGGAGAGGAGTACCAAGCTTACAACCTTTGCCAAAAGCACTTGAGGATAATGGCAGATAAAATGAGAGGACTCAAGCTTCTGCCACAATGGTGTTGTTCTACACTTGCTCTACTGAGTTGATGGAGTGATGGAATTTCTACTATGGAATGCAATAATGTTGCTTGAATGCTTGAAGTGAGTGCTTAAATCTATAGATGAGGTTATGGATTGCAAAGAGAGATCATCTAGAGGTAAAATAAATGAATAAATAGTGGATTTGAAGGAGAGAGTGAAGGAAACGGTCATATTCAGGTCGGTCGGCCCAAGGGGGCGTTACAAGTCAACTTCCAATCAGAAGTGTAACACCTTTGGAGGCTCTAGCTATAGGAATCTTCTAGGGACATAAGCATTCCATGTAGATGTTTGCGCACTATAGGAGCATCCCCAACAATTATTCTTCCATCGAAACTCAAAACAACCACCAAGTGGATTGAAGGTAGTGGGCTTATGTGGAATGTATCCTTCAGATTTGGTTTTATAAAGTGAAGAAGGGTAAAAGGGGAATTTTCCTAAGGGGTGAAAATTCATTCCTATACACATCCTTGAATATTTGAATTCCATCAGGCCATGTCCAACAAAATGAGAATAGACTTTTGGCCTCTTTCTCAGACTCTTTAACCTCTTTAAGTCTGTCAAGTGCAATGCTATGTGTAGACGTGCACCTATCTTCAATTTCCAAGAATCCTTTTTCTTCGAATCAAGTGACAGTTTCACTTATTGGTTGACTCTTCAACACTTTGAATTTATCAGTTGATGAATTTGTGCTTTTCATAATAGATTGTGAAGAACCGGTGACAATTCTAGGAACTGTCTAAAGAAGTACCTTCCTCCTAGCTAGCTTCTTTAGTTTCCTTGGAGCTAGCTCTATTTGAGCAATCAATGAATCAACATCAGTAAATTTTCTCTTTTTTGTGGAGGTATTCATAGATTTACTAGAAATATATTCATATTTTTCAAGAATTTCTTGAGCCACTTTAGTGTAAGTTTTGAATCTAGGTCTATTGGGATCTCGGGGGCTAATGATTAATATTTCAATGCAACTAGAAACATAGTCCTTTTCAATATCATACCCTATCTTAGGTAACCATTTGTTTCTTGGTTCAACTACCTTGATAGTGCAACTATCATTGGATACGAAATTTTTTATATCATCCTTATATTTTATGATTATTTCTCTTATAATTATCCTTCTTTTGTTAATTCTTCTCTCGAATTTTCAAAAGAATGTAGCAATGGTTTCTCCTTGTTCATCCAAATCACCAATGTTTCTCATGAATTATTTGATCTGATGATAAACCAGTTTGGTATTTATCTAAGAAACTTCTATACGAAGAACTTATCTCATGAAATAGAAGCTGATACATAATATCAATGTTCCATATCTAAATGCATGTTTCTTCATTATGATGTCATTCAATTTTTCCAATACTTATTGCCGAAGTAGCTCACAAAGATCATATTCTATTCTTTTCTCAACTATTTCCAATTCTAAGTCAATTGTGGAGGTAGAGAAATTGTTGTCTCCAAAAACTAGGTGTGTAATAACTAAACTTACATAATGAACCATCATATTATTGATTCTAGTATGCGTGTACTTCATTAAGCCCTTTCCTTTGTCAAGATTATATTTAGGAGTAGGTCTGGTGGATAATAAACCAATAACATCTCTAATTTTCTCTTTGGATATCATACATGAATTGTCAAGCCACACAAATTGATCATGAAATATGCTAAGTGCCAACCCAATACATCTTTCCTCATTTATATAACCTAGAAAACCATCCCACACATCCAATTTCATCGTTGTAAGAACGTTGTGTTCTAGTTTTAGGGTAAATTATTCTCCACTTAATTCTTAAAGCCACAATATGGATGCTTTTCCATCAGTAGATTATTCCAATTTTTTATGAATATATATCCTAATGTATTCAATTACAATAACACCAAGGGGAACATCCAAAAATGCACCCCAGAGGTCAAGTTCCAGGGTTTTAAAATGATACTTCTTATGTTGTGGTTTTAGTCTCACTAAATTGTCTATGACTCTAGGTGTATCAGTCACTTTCAACAAAATTCAATGAATAATTCAAATGGAATAATTAATAGTAGCAACAACTTACCTCTTTTCTACATACCAAGCCAAGCACCAAATTTATATAGTATGAAAACACTCTAGTTTCTTCAAGCTTACTCTACACACTTCTTCTCTTCCACAAATACCTTTCATTGAGTGAATTTTCTTTAACATACTTAAATTTATTTCTTTGATCCTAATTGCTTCAGTAATAGATGACCTCGAAAATAGTGTATACTTCCATCTTTTCAAGTTTTGCAAAATTCATTCTTCACACATGTACACCAGAATTTACTTTCGCATAAAATCTTGAATTTGTTACCTACAACAAATATATTTATGTCACAACATCATATGAAATATTAAAAATGGGATATTAAATTTTTTGATTATTTCTCCCCCTTAGCAGCTGCCCAAATTTAATTTTGATGGGATTATCTACACTAAAGGATGACATATCAAATCAATATTTTTGATTCTTCTTACTCTCCAGATTCTCCTAGCTTCTTTTAGATCCTTTTCATTTCCTTCTTAACCTCTTCTAGGTCAATCTTAATGATTGGTTCATTTCTCTTTACCGGATATTCTCTTTTCAAATTTTTGCTTCTACAATTTTTGGAAAAGTGTCTTGGTTTGCTACAATTATAGCAAACAACATTCTTCCATCCAAATTTTCCCTTTCATAATCAATATCTGCAATAGTGAGCCTTGTGTCCAAATACATTTTAGTCATAAAAATAGTGTTTGAATGGATAAATCAACTTGTTAAACATCAGACCTCTACATTCTATAGCTTTATTTCCAATTATTTTGCATTTGAAACATTGAGTAGAGAATGATGAAGCATTTTGATTCATTATATTTTATTCTATTTCCATAATTATTTTCTCTATGTCCTATCCTACTACATGAATAAAAAACATCATTAAAAGATGAGTACCTTTGAGCATTAGGCTATCCAATAGGAGTCCTAATATTGCTTCTTTGATTCTTGATTTTTCTATCATTTCCTTGAGTCTTCCTTTGATTATTTGCCATGTCAGGGGATTGATTTTATTTTGAACTTTTTCCTTCTTCAAATCCCAAACCACTGTTTTTATTAGAGGGTTTCTTCCCTGCATTCAGTTCATCCAACATTGTAGAACTTTTCATGAATTTGTCCTCATGTATTCTTTCCTTTTCCATATATGATTTTAGAATTACTACTTCCAGTCGATTCTCTATGAGTTCATCCATTTTCCATTGAATTTCATATTTCTAATAGTCTTTAATTCTCCTCTTTTCTTTCACTTGTTCTTTCAGTCTGGTGATGTTCTCATCTACTTTCTTCAATTGATCACTAACTTCTATATATATTTTCTTGAATTTCTTGATTTGTTCTCTTAGTTTCTTAATACACTCATTTGCTTCCTTCAGGCTTTCCTTCAAATCATTTTTTCCTTCTTCAACATTGTCAAGATCTTCAAGAGAAATTTCAAGTTCATTATCATTATCTAGGATACAATCTTCTTCAATATGTTCAACATGAATCTCTCCCAGAGGAATAGGAAATCCCTCATCTTCCATGAGTTCAAATTCCAAGATCTTCCTCAAGTCGTTGGACTTATTAAGAGGAACCATGCTCTGATACCAATTGATGAACACCCAGAATGCTAAGAGGGTGGGGTGAATTAGTATTCCATCAAACCATTTACATAATATCCATCCAAGTAATAACATAACTCTAGCTATAATAATTAGTGAAATCACAAAATCAACACAAGATGAAAATACACATGAACACCAATATTAATTATGTGGAAAACCCAAAATGGTAAAAACCAAGGTGAGGACTAATTCATGCAATATAATATGTTTGAATATAGAATATTGAAATGGATCACTAATAGGACACACTATCCTTGAAGGATCATAGCCTGAAACAATTTACAAATAGAGTAAGGCTCACTACAACAAGATGAATTGAGATAGAATGCACCTTCCTTGTGTTGGAGTTCAATTTCGATGAAGTACTAAATGCATAAATCTTCTTTGTAAAATATAATCAACTATTTGGTTTTCCATTACACACTATTCCACATATTCATACTTGTTGAATTTCATCTTATCTTCACTCATATCACACACTTACTCTCTCACTCCACACTACAAAAAAATGTCTTATTTATGTCATATACATTTGTATTCACTAATTAGGTTGTCCTAATTAGAGAAACCCTATTTCAAATCAAAACCAACTCTATCGAAATTATCCTAAAAAACATATTCACCTTCGTGTGTGACATATGGTGTTAGTCAACATCAACCTTATAATAGATCCCTTTATCCTTCATAATATATATTCAAATTCATTAACTCCAATTCATAATTAGGTTGGAAGAGTTAGACCTAAAATTTCAAAACTCCAAACGTATGTAATTTATCAGATGTATAACACAAAAATTTTCTAACATATTAAATTCTCCTTTAGATGACATCGAATAACTTAACAATAAATCCAAAAGGAAAGATAATTAATCATGAAAGAACATGAAATCTCCCATATGAATGTACTGTACAGAACCTTATTGTAGTCTTTAGAATATAACATTGGTAAATTCATTTCTCTTGTATGCATTCACAAATCATCAAAAAACATTGGTGTAAGATGCATCTTATAGTCACAAATCTATGTACAAAGTCCTGTAGTGATATCTTTGTATGAGGTGCAATCTGGACCAAAAAACTGATGTATTTAATCAACATAACACTGTTTCCCAAACTACTAGCAATTGTATCTTTCCAACTATATAGCCAAGTCAATTGAAATCTTGTTAGTGGATGTGAGTAATGTCATGATAGAACATAATATCGAATTCTGATTGAATCTTACAAAATAAGTTAATTCAAACCAAAATACAATATCAACAATCTTCTAGTACTGGAGTATCATATTCACCAAAGAAACTAAGTAATGTACATCAAGGAAAAATTTCCAATTTCCATTATTGACATCAATGACAATCTTCCAATTTCCAACACTTTAAAGAATACTTGTTTGATTAAACTCCTTTAAATTGGCATCATTGATCTCTATCACTTCACATAAGTCTACTACGACTTCACTTAGGGGTTCAAAGACAAATCCATGATGTGAAGGTAAAATACAATCACCATTCGATCACCAATGCTTGACCACAACCATTAGATTTCCATCATGCCTACTTTTCCTCTCGCTCTACATAGCTTAGCATTTTTATATTCATAATAATGATTTGAATTAATGAAATGATGCAATTGAATGTTGCCCCTTGTCCCTTGATTTTTTCACACTTGAGTAAATCTATCCATCACATATTGCTGAAAGATTTGTAACCTTAAGAATACTAAATGCAGTGTATACAATCCTTGCAATACAACCTCATTTTTCCATATGTCCTTAGGCTAACATCATACTCCACTCCATCACTCATCTCTTTTATGTCTTATGCCTGAGGAATGAATTTTACAATGTGAAGAGCTTGTGTGATGCAACAAATTCTTGATAGTTGTCCTTGCTAACATCACCATCCACTTACTTCACATATCACAAATGGCTTATTTCCATTTGCTTCACAAAAATGATGTGAAGAAACGATGTGATGATCGTTAGATCTTCATACATTGATGCTCCCTATTGATCTTCCTCCATTCTATTTTGCACAAATCTCTTATTGAGATAGTCTTAAAAATGTGATATAAGGGAGCATTATGATAGTCGTATGATCTTATATGCTTGATCATAGTCATTTATCAAGCTTCATCACACATCACAAGAATATATAACACATGAAGAATAAAGATGTGATGTGAAGACATATTGTGATGGACTTAGAAGCTGACATGTACTCGTCGGCTGATGTAGGTTATTAAACTTGTATGAAATATTGAAAAACAAACAACTAAGGTAGAGCATATTTTTGAACAAGACAATTGAGAGGGGGGTGAATCAGCTGTAACAATTTTAACCTTTAAAAGCTTCCACTAGAGATTAGATCTATTATCATTCATAAATCCTTTACTCTGTTAGCGTGATTAATCATTTAGTGCAAAATAAAAAGTGAAAGAAGAAAAACCATACACACAATAACACAAAATTTACGTTGAAAACCTAATGATAGAAAAACCATGGTGAGGATTAGCTCACAATATAAAGAATATCAAAACCAAATAAAAATTCTCACTTTGAGAGAAGGATCATTTCCAAAACATGACTTATTGTCTCAAACAAGACTCATTGTCCAACAAGGGTTAACTGCCCAGAGGGATGATTTCCATAGAATTACAAAGAATATATAAGAGATTTGTTATAGAGGGAAAAAAAAAAAAAATGCAATAGAGATTTCCACCATTATTCACTCACAAACTTTCAAACATGCTTGAATGATAGAGTATACCTTGAACTCACTACTTCCAAAAACTCACAATTAGAGTTCGTATAGATCTACCCAAACTTGCATCACTCACACAAAATATTTTGAATCTATCTCACATCTATCTTGCTTGCACTCATCTTTCACAAATATATCAACTTGTATTTATACCATCTTCAAATTTGAAACTCGTCCAAAGTAAGCCAAACACTATTTATATTTACAAATTCAAATTAGGATGACACCAAAACATTCTATGGTGAAATTAGAATGAGGGAGACCCAAACACACATTTAATGAGGACCTAAATAAGTCCCAACACGCTTCAACATGCTTTCATAAACTTCTAGAGTAGTGCGTAACACAAGGTTTTCTAATACCCGTGTACAACACATAAACAATTAAGCACACACAACCTTAACAAGATCCAATCTCTTTGGATAACAAAATTAACTTGAGCATGATATTATTAGCTTATTTCTAGAATTGTAAGTCTTGAAACCACAAATCAAAGAAATCCAAATCAACTACATTTCTCTCAGACAACAACCAAGTACATAGAAAATCATAGTACACAACTAGTGAAAAAACTCACACTGTATAACGATCTACAAACCCAAAGTTTGGATATAGCAAGTTCGAACAATGAGTAAAAATACCTCATATCCTTACTAGCATAGTAGAAAATCTCATAGAAAAAATTGGAGCAAACACTGAATACCTGCAACTTTCCTTTTATTACAATTTCCTCAATATCCTTGACATATACAATGAATAACCATCATTCATGACATCAATAACAACTAGTTGAAAACTAGTTAACCAGTTGACATCAATGACAAAACCTTCATACTTGCAACAATCTCCCCCTTTTTAATTGATGGCAACACATGATATGAAGAACCATCAAAGACAACACAAAAACTCTTGAACCATCAATCTCCAAAAAAGAGCTTTCTCCCCCTTACTTTATATCTTTTTCACATGATACTTTCTCCTTGTTTGACATCAATGGAAAAGGAAAAAGATGTTTTACATTGATTACCCATTTGACATTAAAAAAAATTACTAACACAAAATACTCTTTCAATGACAACACGTGACACTACCTACTCCCCCTGAGAGTTAGCCACCAAACATTAGCCTAGAAGAAAGATAGATCTATAGACTAACTAGACCTAGACTGATGCATGTCCATATGTATCTAGTTCAATAAAGGAAGGAAAATAACCCATTACTTCTCCTGGAGATACTCAAAATTATCCTTGGGAAAATACTTGGTAAATATTTCGCCAACCTAATCCTTTGTAGGTACATACTCAAGCTTTACTTCATTCTCCACAACCTTCTCTCTTAAAAATTGATACCTTATTGATATATGCTTTGTCCTTGAGTGCATCACTAGATTCTTTCAAATGTTAATTGCACTTGTATTATCACAAAAGACATAAATGAGATCATCATACATTACTCTGATATCTTTCAATGTCTGTCTCATCCAAAAAACTTGTGTATAGAAAGATGTTGCAACAATATACTCAGCTTTTGTAGTGCATAAGGAAAATAAATCTTTCTTTTTACTTAACCATGACAAAAATTTGCAACCAAAAAAGAATGCACCACCACTTGTACTTTTTTTGTCATCAACACAACCTACCCAATTTGCATTTGTATAAGGACTTAGTGTAAAATCAGTATCTCTAGGATACCACAAGCCATAATCTAGAGTTCCATTCAAATACTTGAATATCCACTAAATAGCAGCAACATGTGTTTTTGTAGGGTCTTCTTGAAATATAGCCACAATACAAACCACATGCATGATATCCGTTCTAGTAATAGTTAAATATATCAATCCTCGAATCATAGATCTGTATTTTCTCTAATAAGCCTTAGGTGAATCATCATTTTTACTCAATTTGCAGCCAACAACCATAGGAGTGCATACTAGATTGGAACCATTCATTCCAAAATTATTCAACATTTCTCTTACATACTTTGAATGTGAAATAAAAATCCCTTCCCTTGCTTGACTTATTTGTAGCCCAAGAAAGAAATTCATCTCCCCAAACATAGACATCTCAAATTATTTTTGCATCTCTTCAACAAACATCTTGCACATTGTTTCATTTCCTACAAATATTATATCATCAAAATTTACAACCACTATCAAGATTTTATCATTTTTAATTTTGAAGTACAAATTGTATACACATAAAAATGGTCCGGAGCACAATTAATTAAATACCACTTATTTAATTAATTAATCTTAATTCTTCTACCATTATTAATAAATTGATAAATTTATTTGTATAGTTCACACATTTAATTGTTCTATTCAAATATCATCTTCCCTCCTGAATTAATTAAATACACAAATTTAAATAATTTGTTATTTGATTATTTCTCTCCCTTAACTAAATTTGAATTTTTAATTCAAATTTGTCACATTCTCCATAATTTCCTAATTTCCTCCAAATCACCCTCCACATCATCACATGTCACATGATTTCATTTATTTCTAGTTTTCAAATTAGAAATATTCATCAAACCTCCTAACCTCCTTGGAGACACATGGCTCTTCCTTCCAATTGATGCTCTTTTACACTTGGATGATTTTCCCTTCCAAATGGAGCAGCCTCCATAATTTCCTTCAACCTCTTTGTGTTCCATCGTTGATCTCTTAGGATCACAATCTCGACTGTCCATCTTTGCCACCTTATCCAAGGCTTGGAAAAATATATAAATAGGAGATCATTCTACATCTTTTCAACAAGGATTTGATCATAAACATATGCTGTAAAAATTATCTTAGCAATTGAGAGCATTTTAGAGTTGCATAGCATTTAGAATTGTTATCATGGAAATTTTACTTTGTATCATTTTAGTGTTGCATTAGTTTTTATTGTGTTTATCATAGAATTACATTTAGATTTGCATTACATTAATAGCAATAATCTTAGCATCATTTACATGGAAGCAATCTCATATTTCATTCAACCTTCATATAAAAAAATACAAAAATATGTTATTGTAGGCATGTAGCTTTGCATTTCATAAATCTTCTCATTTCTTAGGTTTCCATCTTATAAATTCATGTGCAACATACAGATCTGAGAGCATGAATTGGAGGATCCTTAAGATTAGAGAGAAATGAGATTATTTCAAAGGATGGTCATAGCACTTTAGTTTGTTATTTTAATTCCTTTTATGTAAGACATTTCATTGGTGTGTGAATTAGCGTTCAACAAATCTTAACTTTATTACTCTGAAACTTAAACTATTTTGTCATTACATTAAAAGAAAGATGCAAGCATTCAAAGGAGACATTCATAACACCATAACACAAGGATTTTTGCATGGAAACATTGTTAGGGTAAAAACCACAGTGGAGGTTAATCCACAATTTGAGTACTCAAATAAGAGTTTTACGAAAGAGAATGCACTTGCATTCAAGCACACTACCTAGAGGTTACTACTCAAAAGGGAAGGCTCTCTGCCTTACAAAAGTTCAAATTAAAACCATTTGAAGGATTAACTGAGATAGTACCATCTATTAATGCTAGGTTACAGTTATGATGAAGCTCATAGATTAGATTCTAGATCCTTTTTCTGATTCAACAATTTGTTTTGCTTTGCTCTACATTTATCTACTCTTTGTATCACACAGACAAATCCACACTATTACTATGTTGAATTTTATACCATATTCTTATTCCACACATTCACTATCTTTAAATACTCCTCTATCTCCCAAAATGATAAAACCGATCTCATATATATATCCGCTATCAAGGATTTGAACATTCTTATGTCAGCTTCACAAAACATGAAGTACTTATCAAATATCGGCTATATCCTTAATTAAATATTTATGTGCATCCTCCAAAGTCCGTTAAGACATAGAGAGGACCCAAAAAAACATAATCAAGCATGAAATTTTTTAATAAATTACTCCTTATACATCCATGATTACTATATTCACCGGGTCGGCCTTCAAGCACATATAACCAACAGATTAATGCATTGGATCTCCTAGATTTCATACAAGTGAATGTGCATCAATATACATCTCGAATAAGGTAATACAAACATCAAAAAACCTTCCCTAGAGATACACAACTCAAAATAATTGTTCGGTGAGGTATTCAAATGAACATTTATGCATTTAACTGGATGTCCTTTTCTCCACTCTATTCTGTTAGTGAAAACCAAAATTATACCATAGATCGAATGCATGACTTAGGTTGCCATCAATGACAACACTTACAAGCCATATTCCAAAAATCTCCCCCTTTGGAATTGATGACAACACTTAGTGAAAAATGACTAAGTGTCAGAATCATTATAAGTACGCTACCAAACTTTACTACTCTTATCTCCTTTGTGCTTCAAAAACATAGCTCCCCCCTAAGATTGATGAAAAAAAATTGATTGCACTCTCTCCCCCTTTGACATCAATGAAAAAGCATAAAAACCATATGCCAAGAAGACAAAACATGTGTTCAAAATCTCCAAAACTTCAAAATGTATATGCCAATAATTCTTCCCCTTCAAAAATTTGAATCAATTTTGAAAACAAGCAACTGCTACTTTAGAAAATTATCTTATGATTTTTCTTTATTTCTGAAAAGAACTTCTTCCAAGCATCTATTGAGATCCCAATGATAATAATCAAGTTGTTGTTCTTGGATTTTTTGTTGACAATTTCAGTTAGAGATTCTGGGATTGTAATTGCTTCCTCTAGTTTCTCACCTTTCTTTAGTATCTCCACCATCTACTCCAATCTACATTTGGTTAGATCCTTCACCTTCGAGAAAGTATCCACAAGTGTATTCTTGGTGGATTTAACTTTGGTGTGTTCAAACTATAGCTCCCTAATTCTTTTCCTGATGGTGACATCCAGATCCTGAAACATGTCAAAGCTTTTTCCAATTCCATTCAACTCTGTTTCAATCTACTCCAATTTCTCTTTGTAATTACCAACATATGTCCAATGGATTGAATAGCTATAGATGTTATTATTTGCATTGATGCATTGCCTCAACTCATTAATTTTCTTCTTTAGTTTGGTAAGTGATAGTCTAAACTACTCCTTCAAGTGAGAGATCACTTCACCTTCTTCTTTGTCTTTATCCTCATAGCTCATCATTTCTTTACTGCAAGCTTTCTAATTTTATCTTTCAGTACTCAACATGAGCATTTAGTACACTCAAAATCATATCTTGATCATATGATGGTCTAACAGACCATAACTCAGTGATCTTCTACATTCCACCTTCTTCCTGAATAAGTTGTTGTAGCTTTTCCTTTGTCAAATCATCTTCTTCATCACTAGATTTTTTTGGTTCTTATTCATTTTTCTATGGATCCTCAATTTCTTCATCAGATTCTTCATCTAGAATATCCATAATTTCCTTTTCTTTTCCTTTTCCTTAAATTTTGGGAACTTTGCATTCTAGAGGGTTGTATTCAACAATTTCTTTTTTTCTTTTCTGCTTTTTCTCCATGCCACCAAAAGAGGAACCAACTTCAATTGATCTTACCGGAACAAAAATATTGAATGAAGCACATTATTAAAGAAATTTTCAAATTCTTGATCGCAATTTAGGCAAATTCTTAGAATATGAGTATATTTGTCTGCATACCCCAGTTCGTTTGATTTCCACACTTCATTATCGATCTTTGGAAAACAATTCAAGAAATAAATTACTACACATATAATCAAAGTACCAAACCTGAAAGGGTAGACTGTCTCTTTAGTTAGTTGCACATTCTCCATTAGTTGATCCTTTAATAACCCACATAGGTCAAAGTTCTGACCTTCAATTATCATCTTGTGAGAAATGTAGACAACGCCAACAGAGCTCGCTCCTACTCGGTTTCTTATAAAGACTTTATATGAAATTTTGTGCGCAATGTACTTGGTAACATGATTCTTTATTGTCAAAATTATTAGTGCCCTATGATCTCCAATTATTCTGGTTAGGGTTTCAACTTCTTTGTTCTAGATGGATTTCTTCCTTGGTATATCTCTGACTTTACTTAATCCAGTCAAATTCTCAATTATTTCCTTCGAGATGATGTGGGGCTTGTCCAAAGTTAAAGTATCATCATGCAATCTGCTCAAGATGAATTTAACAATTTTTGTGTTCTCAAAGTATGAAAACTCATTCCATATATCCAAATTCCTGTGTTTGGCTTCAATCAATTACTTCAATTCGTTAGGTAACAAAAACTTCCTCATGGACCTAGTCTTTCCACTATTGTATTTGTCCAAAATGATTGACCCTATGATTTGTTCCATTTTCTTTTCGTACTTAGGTTTAATAACCGCACACCAAATTATATGAAGATTTCTGAAAATAATTGAAATACCTGATAGATTTTGAGTTTCATTGGTGAATCAACTTCTCTGCTTTGAAATTCTGCTACTGAGTGCTCTCCTTCTTTTCTTCTTCAATGCAAAGTAACAAATGATGGTTCCAAATTGACTTTATAGCTCACACATTTGTAATAAATGCATTTTCCCTAAGTTTTATGGGTGCTCTGATTCATCAAATAGCGACTAAAAAATTCTTCTACAAACCTATGAATTCTTTGAATTTTCTTGTGAAAGTTCTCCAAAACCTTTGTATATCATTGATACACCTTTTTTTACCATCTACAAAAAGGGGAGGAAATATTTTCTTGAAGAATTACCGGAAGCAGGTTTCGGTGCAGAACCATTTCAAGCATCAAACTCATTCTTCCTTACCCATGTCTTCTTCATCTCATCTCTTATCTGATATGTAGTCACTTTTCCTTTTCCGTTATCATCTTTATGTATATTTATGTCTTTGTATACCGAACCTCTCCTATCCACATTCTTGTTTCTGCAGAATTTCCCAATGTGACCATATTTATTGTAATTGTAGCACACAATATTTCCTTCTCCAGACCAATCATTCCATTGATTAGAAATATGTCTAAATCTTCTACATATGTAACATTCAACATTCTTTCTATTGACAGAGTAGTTTGGCACATTTCTGCATTCGATTGATTTATGACCAAACTTTTTGTATTTGAAACACTGACCAAAAAATGATGAATCTCTTGGTTTAATATTAATTCTATAGTGATTATCCATATGCTAAAATTTACTATTAGAAAAAAAATATCCATTAAAATTTTGAGCATTAGGTTGTCCTTTCGGGTACCTTCCACCTTTGTTCATTTGGTTTCCTTGTCTGAAATTCTTCTGTCTGAATCTGAAACTTTCTCCTTTTTCATATCCAAGACCTCTCTTATCATTTCCTCTCTTTTTTCCTTGAGTTATCTCATCAAGCTTCATTGAAGTGATCTTAAACTTCTCCTTGTATTCATTTGTAGTGGTAAGTTCATTCTTGAGAATAACAATCTATTTACCGAGTTCTTATTCATTATTTTTGGATTGTTGTAGTTCTCTTTCCAATTAAGTGAGTTTCCATTTACTCTTATACATTCATCAAATATCTCCTTTAAGTATTGAGAAAAATTCTCCTCATTCTTCTTCCTTTCTTCAATCTCTTTAGTCAGCTTCATCACCATAGATTCCATTTCATGTTTTAGGGTAGCATTATTTCTGGCAATCTTTTCACATTCTTTAGTTATTTCCTTCAAGGTCTGATTCAGATGAGCATCATCCATTTTTTTGCTCTCCTTTTATTGTATCTGGTCACAAATATCCTTTCTCTTCTCTCTGGATTTAACAATCTAATCCTTCAATGACTGAATGAATTTCTTAGCATCCCTAAGATTTTCTTTCAATTCCTAGACGTCTTCTTTAGATTGATCAAGGTCATCAAGTGCCACTAAAAGCTGCTGCTGAAAACTACCAGATTCCATCACATTCCAAGATCCACCTCAAGCTACTAAACTTCTTCTAAGGAACTATATGATCTAATACCAATTGTTGGACTCAAGAAAACACTAAGAGGGGGGGGGGTGAATCAGTTTTGAGAAAATCTTAACTTTATTACTATAAAGCTTAAACCATTTTGTCATTGCATTAAAAGAAAGATGAAAGCATAAAAAGGAGACATTCATAACACCATAACAAAATGATCTTTGTGTGGAAACCTTGTTAGGGGAAAAACCATGGTGGAGGTTAATCCACAATTTGAGTACTCAAATAAAAAAATTACAAAAGAGAATGCACTTGTATTCAGGCACACTGCCTAGAGCTCACTGCTCAAAATGGAAGGCTCACTGGCTTAAAAAAGTTTAGATTAAAACAATCTAAAGGATGAATAGAGATAGTAGCATCTATTCATGCCAGGTTACAGTTTTGATGAAGCTCATAGATTAGATTCTGGATCCTTTTTTTGATTCAACATTTCTCTCTGCTCTGCTCTACACTTATCTGCTCTTTGCATCACGAATAGAGAAATTAAAAATATTACTCTTCTGAAATTTGCACCATATTCGCATTCCACACATTCTCTATCTTTACATACTCCTCTATCTCCCAAAATGATCAAAAATATCTCATATATATATCCGCTATCAAGGATTTGAACATTCTTATGTTAGCTTCACAAAAAATTAAGTACTTTTCAAATATCTGCTAGATCCTTAATTAAATCTTTATATGCACCCTCCAAATTTAGTTAAGAAATAGAGAGGACCCAAATGGACATAATCAATAACAAAAAATAGTTAATTAATTACTCCTTATACATCCGTGATTACTATATTCATCGGGTCGGCCTTCAAGCACAAATAACCAATAGATTAATGCACCAGATATCCTAGATCACATACCAAGGAATGTGCATCAGTATACATCTCGAATAAGGTAATACAATCATCAACAAGCCTTCCTCAAAGATCCAAAACTCAAAATAATAGTTCGGTGAGCTATTTAGATCACCAATTAAGTCTTTAACGGGATGTCTTGTTCTCCACTCTGTTAAACTGGTGAAAAACAAAATTATACTGTAGATTGGATGCATGACTTAGGTTGCCATCAATGAAAACACTTACAAGCCATATGCCAATAGTGTGCTATGATTTTTGAATGGTAGGCATATGCTCTCCCTTAACTAGGTGACCAAAAAGCTAGACACATTATTTTTCTTTTTGCAATTTAATCCTTATAGGACCTTCCTTGGTGGGACAGGAGGTAATCACCCCAAGGGAACACCCAACCAGGAACATGCTAAAGCCAAGTGAATTCCACCTAGGATATAAGTGTGGGTACTTGAGGAAAGTTCAAGTATCATTAATATTGTTCTAACAATAAGGGAATCACTGTTCTCTTTCTATATGGATGATCCCCCATGAATAGAATGCCTATACTAGAACCCTTTTGTTGTAGTATGCCAAAATCCCTTTTCTATTTAATGGTGCAAGAGGTATAACCTCTAAAGTCATCCCATATTCTTGTAGATTTTGGTAGAAATGATAAGTTCATCATGGGAGATTCATGAGGATTGAGGCTTGGCTGACCCAAGAAGCGAGTGCAATGTAAGGGGGAGCTAGTGGGGTCAAGCCTCTATTCATTCATCAAAAATAAGCACATTTGGACTAAAAATCCAATGGGAATCCAGTAAATATTGTCCTACACAACCTTATGGATCTACTTGCTTGATGTGTTTCACATGCATGTTTCAAAATACATTTTTGAACAAACATCACATACTGGGGTATACAACCACTGATTCAAAAGAATATCCAAACAAACAATCATTTCCCTAGCACAAAACCAAAAAAATTAATCAAACTGTCAAAAACAAAGAACCATTTCTCTTATCAGCGCATCCATTGACTATTTTGGCACATACCTTAAATATTTCAGCACATACATTGACTATTATGGTACATATATCCTTTGTTTTAGTGCATCTGTTCTATTTTTCAGTACACACCTCCCATATTATGGCACATTTATTGCCTGTTTTGGTGCACACATCCCTTTTTTGAGCACATTTTTTCCATTTTTAATGCATACCAACCATCATTTAGCGCATCCAATTCATTCCTTAGCACATCTATCTTTTAGCACATTTGTGCACTGTTCTGGTGCATCCATAAAATTTTCAAAAATGAGAGAGCTAAATTCCCTATCTGTCTAAATTTTAAACTCACAGTTCAGGATCCTCTTCAAAACAAAACCATTCCTTAGTCACACCAGAGTCTCAAGCTTGTTGAAACTAGAATTTTTAATTGAAAATATTTTACCTAAACTTTGATCAAACATCTAAAAGTGACCCATCATCACATCTATCTTCGGTTAGCAACTAAGTTTCACCATTAGGATTCATCATCCTTTATTAGGATTCATCATCCTTCAATCTTGAAACAACATTGTGTAATCAGATCTATTTTTTCCCTTTGGCACTCCCCATTAACGGTCAAATATTAGTACATTTCCATCACTTGTATGCTCATTCAAACAAGATCACAAAGACACAACCTCAAGGAGAAATAACTGGAAACCCAAAACAACATGGCTGAGAGAGAAGAGAAACCTTTTTTTAGAATTAATCGAGATGAGGTAGAATAAATAATGGATGAAGCCATAGAACAAGCACAAGATCCAAATATCTATAAGTTCATGGACAAGATCTTTGAAAAGGAGGGTGAAAAATACCTTCTGATGCTAGCAAACAAAGGGGTCAAACTACCCGAGGATTTTGATATCACCAAATTAAAAAGAACTCCTAAGAATAAATAAATAGAAACACAAACTGAAATAAGAAATGAAGCAAAAACCAATGACCCCATAGATGCTTTAACACAACAGATACAAACCCTTCAACAACAAATCCAAAACATGCAAACCAGAGTCACAAAAAGATACTTGATACAAGACATATGTCCATAGCATTTTGATCAAAGTGTAAACATGATCCCATTTACCAAGCATTGTGAATTCCCTAAATATGATAATACAATGGTAAAATGGACCCTATAGATCACATATGGGAATTTTGAATGACGAGCCTAGAATTCGCACATGAAGAAACTTACTTGATGAGATTATTCCCATGAAGCTTGGGAGGACAATGAATTGAAATGTTTATCGCAATTCACCCCAAGAATCAAATCCTTTGAAGAATTGGTCAACAAATTTATCACCCAATACTCTTATAACATTCAACATGAGATTACGATGAAGAACCTTTGCAATGTGAAATAGAAAAATGGATAATCATTTCTTGTATTCTTAAAAGGTGGAGAAGAATATTTGCAAGGTATCCTCGTGCTATACCAGAAAAGGAAAAGATGGAGGTGTTCATTAACAATTTAAATGGTGATATGAGCTATAGGCTTGAATTACAATTTCCACCAACCTTTGAGAAACTAATTGAAAATGGAATCAAAATCGAAGAAGCTTTGGTCAATAGAGGAGTCTTGAAAATTCACAATGAAAACAATTCAACTAAATCCTCCAATAACTATAACAACAATGATAAACCATTTTTTTTGCAAAAATACAATACTAATAATGATGCTTCAATTGAAATCCTTAATTCCAAATCGGTCTTCAATTTTTCAGAAAGAACCTCCAATACCAATCAAAAGACTACCCAAAATACCAACCAAAGCAACAACCAAAATACCAACCAAGGCAATAGTCAAAAAAATCAAAACAACATGACCTCTAGAATGCTGCCATACCAAACATGAAACAACCATAGGAAGTTCACACCTTTAGGTCAATCATATAAATCCACATTGAGATAACTTATTGCGGAAAATATTATCACTCTACCTAATACTCAAGGATTTGAACCAAAAGTGAAATCATCATGGTGGAATGAGGCCCACTATTGTGAATTTCATTGATGCAAAGGTCACATAACCAATAGTTGTATGCAATTGAAACACAAGATACAAGACTTGATAGACAAAAAGATCATACAAATAGAAGGACAACAAACTAACACCGACCACGATGTATTCAAGAATCCCTTACCAAATTATGAGAAAGGGGAGTCCTTGACAAAGGAAAGAATGTAAATTATGTTCATGACATTGTCATTCTCCACATATCTATTGTGGAAGATCAAAATAATGAAATTGAAATCAATGAGGAGCAAGACATAGTTGCAACCAACAACCAAATCAATGATATCGAAATTGAACATGGAAAAGACACCACCCCAACTAAAAATCAAATCAATAACAACACCATCAAATTAAATCAAGTCCATGACATGAACCAAAACACGTCTGCAATCAACAATCAAATCAACATCATTAAGATCAAGGGAAAACAAGACCACCCACCTGTCAATGCTACCACAAGGGCACAATCCAAATATGTTTTAAAAGGAAGCACATACAAAACATTTGCCACCCTATCACAACAATATAACACTGTCGATCAACTTCAAAAGATCCCAACACAAATATCTATATTGGAGCTCCTTAAGATTTCCCCCACTCAAGGAAATTTTGGGAAAGGCCCTAGTGGATACAACCATACCAATGGATTTACATGTTTGTACCTTCCAAGCTATGGTGGGTCATTTGGTCGCACCTCATTTCCTCTCCTTCTCCTAAAATGATGCCATATCCATCACTCATCTCCATAATGCAGTGCTTCACATTGAAGTCTTAATACATAAAAGTTGAGTCAAGTGTGTCCTAATATATGGGGGAGTTAGTCTCAATATATGTACTTTGAAACTTGTCTATGCACTAGGTTTTTCTGACAATGCAATAGATTCAAGGAAAAGGATCACCATCAAGGCCTATAATGATGAGGAAAGATCTTCGGAGGGATTAATTGTGTTTCTAATTTGGGTGGGGCCAATCCAAAAAGATGTAATTTTCCAAGTTCTGGACAAAGACTTAACATACAATATACTCTTGGGTCACCCTTGGATCCATGAGATGCAAACAGTTGCCTCTACATATCATTAGTGTCTAAAATTCCCTAGCAATGGGAAAGATATCACCATTTCGGTTGATTCCAATAGTCCTGAGTATTGCAACACCCTCAAGTCAGTCCTGCATGTCTTTGTTCCCCATAACAAAGAATATCTCACTTCCCCATCTACTACCTCAGGTAATTCAAGCCAATCAAATTCCTTGTCAAAATTGCTCACCACATCCCCAAATAAGGAAATTCAACCAAGTTCCTCATCTAAAAACCCTGATAAAAGGGAAGAAGCTACCCCTTCTACATCCACCGGTAATGAGGCCCAACTCAATTCTTTGTCTAAATAATTTGAGAAAAATATCCAAGTCAAAGATAAAGGCGTGGGTGAATACTCTATTGAGAAATCCCTATGTCTTTCACAATTCTCTTCCCCAAAGTCCTATGGTCAACCATCAACTTGAACCCAATAGTCCTCGTAACCCATCATACTCTTCGATGGTAGATTCATAAAAGCAAGCACTCAAGCCAAAAAATATGATGAAAAAGATGTTTTAAACTAGTTTTATAAGGATGGAACTAAATCTCAAGCAACAACAACTAATGTACAAACAACACAAAATGGCAGAGGATTTTCAATCTTCAAGAAAATGAGATATGAAGGACAAGGACCTATTGGCAAGAGAAAATAAAGCATTGTGGAACCCATTCAACCCATCTTAATCTATCCAAAGGACAAGACAAGACTAGGATACAAAGAGGAAACAAAAGAAGAAGCCACCAAAAAGGTTGTTGAATGAATCCTACAAATGCAAGCTAGTGATGCATATGAAACTGACAAAAATGAATATGAGTGGGATTCATTATTTGAAGAGTCTTGTCAAGATAAATGGATTAATCTGATACAAAAGTATGTCGCTACACATGAGGAGGGAAAAATTTCAAGGTTAAGATTGCTTGAATTTGGATCACAACCTATCAATGGCTCAAGCTCCTAGTGAGGTTGATCATTCAGAGGAGAGTTACATCATATACCTTGACCTTTCTATAGGATTACTTGACGGCGTCACCATCAAGACCCTCACTTCTTCCGACTTAAACTAATCAAATGTTTCCCTACCTCTAATGCATCCTGAACTTATCAACTATGAACACACTGAGCCCCTTGACATCCCAATCTTTTCAAATGATGATTCCATCATCAACTTACTTTGTGCTAACAACCCTAAAACTTTTTCCACCATTGAATCTCAGAACAAAGCTTGTAGTAAGGGGAGTGTCAAATCTCTCAATTACAAAATGAGTAAAATGAAAGAAATATTTGACAGGGAAAACCATTCTATGGAAGTATTAGATCAAGAAAGAGTAAAAATAAAGATCACATCCGATGGTGAAAACCTATTAGAGGCATCGAAGGATGGGAAATTTGACACTCTCCAAAATCACTTCCAAGAGAGATCCAAAGTTTTGATCGAGCCAATGCATTCCATCAATATCGGTGAAGCAGATATAGTGAAAACTCTCCATCTAGTAGAATCCTTGATTGAACAAGAGAAACCAAGCTTTACCAAATTCTTTGAAGAAAGGAAAGTTAACTTCATTTGGTCTTATGTGGATATGCCTAGGATTGATCATGAACTAATCATGCAACATTTGTCTCTTCCCTTTGGAGTAAAACCAATAAAGATAAGATTAAGAAAGATCCACCCTCACATCGCCTTACTGGTCAAAGTAGAATTGAAAAAAACGTTGGATGCATGATTCATTAGACCAAATGACTATGTTGAGTGGATTTATAACATTGTACCAGTATCTAAACTAGATGGAAACATTAGGATTTGCACAGACATCAAAGATTTGAATAAGGCTTGTCCAAAAGATAATTTTCCATTCCCAAACATTGACATCATAGTGGATCTAATAGTAGAACATCCAATGTTGTCACTCATGTATGGTTTCTTAGGATACAACCAGATAAAAAATACACCAGAGGATCAAGATAAAAAAAAATTACATGTCCATGGGGTACTTTATTCTAGATGTCATGCCTTTTGGGTTGAAGAATGTTGGAGCCATCTATCAACACACAATGACCACCATTTTGCATGATATGATGTATACTTCCATGGATGACTACATGGATGACTTATTAGCTGAATGTTTTACTAGGGAAGGACACTTGGAGATCCTAGATAAAGTTTTTGCCCACCTAGAGAAATTCAATGTTAGATTAAATCCGAAGAAATGTGTGTTTGACATGACATCTGCAAAGTTGTTGGGATATATATTTTCAAAAAAGGGAATTGAGGTAGATCATGCCAAGGTCAAATCCATCATGGAAATATTGCCACTTAAGAACATTAGTCAATTGAGATCTCTTCAAGGAATATTCCAATCCATCAGGTGGTTCATCTCATAGATAGTAGACAAAACTCATCCATTCACTCACTTATTCCACAAGAATGTCAAGTTGAAATGGGATGAGAAATGTGAAGCATCCTTCAATCAACTGAAGCAATACTTGATGTCACCATCCATCTTGGTGCCACCCACTGAAGGGAAACCACTGCTTCTTTATATCACAACAAATAAGGTATCCTTTGACGCACTATTAGCATAGGAAGATTCTACAGGAAAGGAAAGAGAAATTTATTACATTAGCAGAACATTAAATGGTTATGAAATCAATTATTCCTTCATTGAGAAAGCTTTTCTAGTGGTGGTATTTTCTACTAAAAATCTCCTACATTACATGTTAAATCACACTGTCAACCTCATAGCTAAAATCGATCTCTTGAAATATCTTCTAAGAAAGGAAAACTTCACTGGAAAAGTAGCTAAATGGGTGATGATACTGAGTGAGTTTGACATTTAGTATGCGGATTGTAAAGAAATAAAAGGACAAGTGATAGTCGATCAGTTAGCATAAGCACCCCTAAAAGATGACCATCTGATGCATATTGAGTTCCCTGACGTAGATGTCTTTACTATCACTCCACAACAATGGATGTTATATTTTGATGAATCATATACACAACACAGGTCAGGTGTTGGGATCTTGTTTGTTACTCCACATAGACATACAATTACAAAACCCTATCGGTTGATGTTTCTCTGTACCAACAATATAGAAGAATATGAAGTCTTCATCATTAGCATCAAACTAGCAGTCGAGTGGAAGATCAAAGAGTTGCAAGTCTTGAGTGATTCCCAGTTGATAATTAATCAAGTGAATGATGAATATGAAACCAAGGATGATAAATTAATGTCATATAATAGAATGACTGATGATTTCAAAAATTATTTTATTGAGATTAAATTTGAACAGATTGCAAGGGTAGATAACAAAACAACCAATCCCATGGCGAAAATTGCTTCTCTCTTGTAGATCCTAGAAATTCAAATCCGATATGAGTTCATGGTGGAACAAGTGTTTAACCTTGCCTATGAAAGCCCAAAATCCCAAGTTATATGCCACCTGGTTGACCTTGAATCCTCTACCTATGGAAATATCTATGCCAATTTGAAAGACCATACCTTTGCACCTTATTCGTCAATCCGCACACTATACCTTGATAGCTGACATACGTTACTAAAGAGGTCTTGATGGTACTCTCCTTTGTTGTCTTGAACACAAAACATATGATTCCTCTTTACGCGAGATCTATGTCGGTATCTATGGAACTCATTCAAGTCGAATTACCCTCACTAAGAAACTCCTATGTTTAGGGTATTACTGGGTGACTATGGAGAAGGAGTCCTACCAATTCGTCAAGAAATACGAAAAAAACCAAATCTATGGTAATCTTATCCATGCTCCAGCCCAAGAGTTGCAACCATTTGCCTCAACATGGCCCTTTTGTCAGTGGGGATTGGATCTTGTAGGAAAAATTTGTTTGTCATCATCCAATGGGCACAAGTTCATCATTACAGCCACAAAGTACTTTACAAAGTGGGTTGAAGATGTTCCTCTAATCAACATCACTAGCAAGCAGATTGCCTTATTCATCCTGAATTACATCGTTTACCGATATGGTATTCCTTAATCCATTGTCACCGATAATGGTAGGCCTTTTAAAAATTAGGGCGTGTAAGAAACTTTTCATAGATTCCATATTCAACATCAATTCTCCACGCCTTATTATCCTCAAGGATATGGTCAAGCAAAAGCCACAAACAAGAATATCTTGAAAATCCTCAAGAAAATCATGAATGAGTCTAGATGTGATTGGCATATTTAGTTGAATCCTGCTTTATGAGTGTACTGAACAAGTGTCTACACCCTAATAGGTGCCACATCATATTTGCTTGTATATAGATAAAAATACATTCTACCTATTGAGGTTGAGATACAACCACTTCAGGTGTCTCTAAAGGGAATCATTTCAAAAGAGGACTACAAAGTTTCTAGGTTGCAAGAGTTGGAATTGTTGGATGAACGTCGTTAGCTTGCGGTGAATCACTTAAAATCATATCAATAGAGAATGCCTAGGAGCTACAATCACAAGGTTAAACCAAGGACATTTAAGGTAAGTGAGCTAGTACTGAAGGAAAATCCCTAAAATTAGCTAGATCAACAAAAGAAAGGAAAATTTGAGTCAAACTGGTTAGGCCCTTTTTAATTGTATCAGTCTTTGGGTCAGGGGCATATTAGTTGTCCACACCACAAAGGGATATATTTGAGGAACCAATTAACAACCTTCATCCAAAGAATTTCTACACATAATGCATCTGGTGCATGCTTGAAAACTCCTAAAAAATCATAAAAAGTCTTGAAAAAATTCATAAAAGTCATAAAAAGTTTTTAAAAAATATGAAAAAGTCAAAAAATCGGAAAAAAAACAAAAATAAATAAAAAATAAAAAAAACCATTACCTTGGTGAGAACTTGGCAAACAAGGGTCTTGGTAACAGCAAAAAAAAATTGAAAATTTGAAAAATGTATAATAAAAGTAAGTAGTGCAAACCTGGTAAACAAACACTATTTGTGATGAATCGACTTCTCCATCTATTTGGAAATGTGGGATTGACCATCCAATTTTTCCATCATTATGCATACATTTCTATCATAAAATTAACTTCATATCCATATCTAATTGTTGCAGTCATGTCCTACCTTGGCTTGGTTCTCATTGTGCATATCCATCATAATTGTTTTGTTTCTCATTGGCGGAAAAATCCTGAACTCACTGAGGGCAAGTAAACATTGAGCTTAAACCAATAGGTAACAAGCAAGCAACAACAAGAGAACTTGGCACAGACAACAATCACACTAAACATCAATCATAATCAATCAAACAAATCGACCATCTGACTCAACATCAAGACAAGCAAATCAAATATCACTAGATGATCATCTTCTGAATCATGGTTTAATCACATTGGCATGAATGTTCAATTTTTGTATCTCTATAGTTGTTATCATTTCTCTAGAGTACCTCCACGATGTCCCTAACTAGAGGGGCTAGGAAGGAGAAAGATACTATTGGTTTTGAATCAATCATTACTACTATGCAAATTGTCGCGAGACATTATCTACAAAGTACTATTGATGACATTTTTAATTTGCATGGGAAAATGATTAACTCTTGTTTGTTTATGTAAGTGATGCTTAGGTCATCTTGGTCCAATTATAACTATATGCTTGTGTTATTTTGCACTATCAAAACTCAATGGAAGTTGTATGAAAGCAGTACTCAGGTCATCATGGTCTAATTATACCATTGATGTTTGTACTTAATTTCACCACTTTAAAAAGGCTCAATGATGATACCAAGCACAATGAATTAGATGGCAACATTGCATAATTAGGTTTGCATGGATAAGATAGGATTGCATTCATATTAGTTCTACATTTGCATTATATATTTTCCAAAGTTGAAAACTTTCAACATGATGTTATCTCTCATTAAAATATTGAGTACACTTGACATAATAAAAGAATCATTCATTTGCATTATCATTTCATATCATATCGTTAGAAAGTATTATCATAGATCCATCATAATAGTTGCATTATAAATTCCACAAACAAAGCATCATTCATTCATCCATGCATCTATCACATATTTGAATTGCATTGGATAAATACAAAAAAAAATCATTTTCATAATCTATACATCCGTGCATATCATACATCTATCCATACATTTAACCATATGATTACATAAATATACAAAAATAAAGCATCCTCTGTAATAGCATCATCATTCATAATCCGTATCATACATTGATATCATAATAAATTAAATTCTTTCATTCATACATAGACCATCCATATAGGCATCCATCATAACAATCATCCATAATAACATCATAATCCATGCATCATCATAATCCATTCACATACTCATCCACACATAAAATCATATATTTTCATTCCATATAATATACCATTTCACATTCATTCATCTATCCATATCATCGATATATACATATAAAAAATACAAAAATATAGTGCATACCATATCATTTGCAGAACTACATCCATCTCATACATCATAATAAAAGCATCATCCATTAACACATAGAATCATACATCATCATCTCATTAATGCATCCATAAAACATCCATCATAAAAAGCATATAAACATCATGTAGATCAATCATCCTAACTACATATCATATAAATCTCATAATAACAATGTCAAGTGTACAAGGATGTCCAACAATATGAAGAGATGCATCATCACAAGTGGGGAAGTATTATCATAATATCATAAAGTCTCTGAATCGGTGTATACAATGTCTAAAACAAATACGTCAAATCTGATCAAATAAAGGTACTATGAGGTGCTACCCCTAGACAGTACTAGTCCCATTGCACCTACACTACTAGCCCCTCTGGCACCTCTGCCTCTTGCCCCTAATGGCCCTTCCCCTGGAGCTCCACCTAGTGGTCCCCACCAGAAGTGGCTGAGTAATGCCCCTGTTGGTAGTCCAAGAGGGGATATGTGTTGACCTGGACTCTGCATAACTCACTCGACACTTTGTAGGCACTGCATCATAATATCGTCCCCTACAATGTTTGACCTCTCAGGTGACCCGAGTAACCTTTGTCATCATATCCCCAATAGTAGTCCCCTCTGCCACTCACTATAATATGTTTACTAGGGCCATTTCCTACTCACCATGTTGTCTGGTACCTTCCCTCTCAGTTGTCAAGGTGGTAGCTTGAGCTTGTCCCTATCCCTATAACTATCCCTATGCCTATGTGAGTAATACTTGTACCTGGGCCAACTGTCCCTGCAACATCTGCACCTGCACCTGTAAGGTAGCAATTTGTGTTTGTTGCTACTATGAGGGCATCCCAATCTATACATGTTGTTGTGTTGAAGCCACCAAGGATCTCCTATGATGAGGTATAATCACATCCCTCATATCAAATTCTTTGCCTCCTTGGCCTCCATCTCCATAACCACCTCTGCCTCCTCCACCCCCACCATCATCTCCTCCTCCATCCCCACCCTCGACTCTCTCCTCCTCACCCCCATCACCCCTGCCACTCCTTTGCCTAGGTGCCCTCTCCTCATCATCATCCAATGTTGGAAATGGCTTGTCTAAGATAAATATCTTGGGAAAAGGATGTGTGATGAAGTAATTAACATAATCCTTTGACATCACAACCTTTGTAACCTCTAGATGATAGGCCCACATCACGGGATGTAACCCATAACACTCTTGACATGTTGCATCGTATGACAAAGGGGGCCTCCACTCTAGTAGGTTCTTGTACCTCTGCACATATGTGTCCACTCCCTAGGGAATGCCGTACACTCTACCATAATGTCGGTGCACCCAGCCTAGAAGGAACCTCTCAATAATAAATTGCGTTTTCCTAATCAAAAACCTAGGTGTACATACATATGGCATCTCCAACTGATCCTCTGCCCACTGCTCATAGTCTAGGTAGGGCTACCATGTCACAGTATTGAGGTCATCTAGCACTTGTCTCCATTCCTTGAATTTCCCCAGCTTATGTTGGACAATGGGGCCTTTATATCCATATACATACAGCCCGCCAATCAGTCAAAACATGTCTACAACTGGTCGGGCAACAACTATGTGCTCCAATTCCCAGTTCTATAATAATCTAACTTTGGCTGAAAGGCTAGAAGTTCCAAGATAGACTACCTGATGCAGATCGTGATATAAATGTTCTAGCATATAGGAACCCCAAGCATATTGGGTCCCCTATAGAATCATCTGCTCTAGTATCCGACCCCAAACAATAGATAGTCCCTTCGAGCTACGGTTGGGACATAAAAAACCACCAATGAAACCAACAAGTATAGAAGGTAATGGGGCATAACTCTCACACATCTCCTCCTAGGGTATCTTGTACTTGCTGATCTGATCATCATGAAATATCCTTTGAAGGTCATTTGTTCCTCCCTACTCTATATGATCATATGCAACTATATTTCCTACCATGCGAATCTATAGAATCTGATAGACATCCTCTAGCATCACGGTCATCTCACCAGTAATGAGGTGAAAGGTGTTGTGGTCACTATGCCACCACTCTATTAAAGCTGACAGTAGTGACCGATTAATCCTAACCTAAGGCATATCAATCAAATAGTACAACCTGCATCCCTCAATAAGATCTCACTCAGCCTGACTCAAGTGGGGAATCAACTCCCAGGTCTGTGGGAAGCACTCCTGAAACATGAGGACTCCTAAACCCTCTCCTATCATCATTTAAAATTGCAAAATCACTACTTTGTGTAAATCAATGAAAAATCAATCAACCTATCACTCCATTAATCTATCACTGCACCTTGCCTATCATGAGGTCAGTCTATCAATTTATCATTGATCCTTGCCTATCATGAGGTCAATCATCATCAATCAACCATCAAATCTCAACTATCATGAGATCGATCATCATCTAATATATCAACATCATCAATCTATATCAACTCAAAGGTTGACATGATAAAAAAACATCCAAAATCAAGGATAAAAATAAAAGATCCTCTATTCTAGCATGGATGCACCATAATAGTGCTTCTATGCGCTAAAACACAAATTCGCTAGAAAATTTAATCTATGCGTCATAATAGGCCATGTATGTGCCAAAATTTCACATCAATGCACTATAACAGTGCATGCATGCACTACTTCATTGGATGTGCTACTTCATCTAATGGATGCGCTAAATAATGCAACCTATGCTCTCAAAAACCTATGCACTAAAATTCTTCACCTATGCACTACATCGAGTAATGTATGCACTAAAACTTTAATTCTATGCACTAAAACAGGTCATGCATGCGCTATTCTATCCTATGGATATGATAAAACATTTGAGCATAAAATTTAAAATTTCAAAAAAAAGTGAAAAAATAATTTCAAATTCACAAAAGTAGGTTTTTAGAAATTCATATCGGAGGTCCATATGCTACTAGGTGATTGTGTTGTCTCACATGCTTGAATCGATGTGTTTGAATTAGGATCACCATTTTTCTCCAAATGCTCAAAGTTTCTCAATCTCTCAAATTTTCACAATCAAAATGCACAATTGAGCTTCTTTTTAACTTTTTACCTATTAAAATGGTAATTAAGGTGGGTAATTAAGTGGCATTTAAGTGGCATTGCTTTATTTTATTTTTCAAAGGGGCTTAATTCATTAACTAATCAACTAAGGCATATCTCATTACTATTTTAGGGAGAAAAATTGTTGAAACATGTTGAATATTTCAACATCATCAAAAAATTTCAAAAATCTGATTTTTTTTCAAAAAATCTGAAAAATTAAAACATTCACCAATTTATCTCCTGAGTGGGCATATATCCATCATCACCTGAAACTCCAGCGTCTAGGGCATATCAAAAAAAATATTTGAAGAAATGTGAGTACGAACATCACTTCAAAGAGGGGCACAATGTATACACATAAAAATGGTCTAGAGCACAATTAATTAAATACTAATTATTTAATCAATTAATCTTAATTCTTCTACTAGTATAGATAGATTGATAAATTTATTTGTATTGTTCACACCTTTAATTATTCTATTCAAAAATCATCTTCCCTCTCAAATCTATTAAATACACAAATTTAAATAATTTGTTATTTGATTATTTCTCTCCCTTAATTAAATTTAAATTTTTAATTGAAATTTGTCACATTCTCCATAATTTCCTAACTTCCTCCAAATCACCCTCCACATCATCACATGTCATAGGATTTCATTTATTTCTAATTTTCAAATTAGGAATATTCATCCAACCTCCTAACCTCCTTGGAGACACATGGCTTTTCCTTCAAATTGATGTTCTTTGACACTTGGATGATTTTCCCTTCCAAATGGAGCAGCCTCCATGATTTCCTCCAACCTCTTTGCGTTGCACTGTTGATCTCTTAGGATCATGATCTTGACTGTCCATCTTTTCCATCTCATCCAAGGCTTTGAAAAATCTATAAATAGGAGATCATTCTACAACTTTTCAACAAGTATTTGATCATAAACTTATGTTGTTGAAATTATCTTTGCAATTGAGAGAATTTCACAATTGCATAGCATTTAGCATTGTTATCATGGTAATTTTAATTTGTATCATTTTAGTGTTGCATTAGTTTTTATTGTATTTATCATAGAATTTCATTTAGATTCACATTACATCAATAGCAATTATCTTAGCATAATTTAAATAGCAGCAATCTCATGTTTCATTCATCCTTCATATCAAAAATACAAAAATATGTTAATGTAGGCATGTAGCTTTTCATTTCATAAATATTCTCTATTCTTAGGTTGCCATCTTATAAATTCATGTCCAACATGCAGATCTGAGAGCATGAATTTGAGGATCCTTAAGATTATAGAGAAATGGGATGATTTGAAAGGAAAGCCATATGAGTTTAGTTTGTTATTTCAATTCCTTTTATGTAGGACATTTCATTGGTGTGTGGTTTTTTTTACTTTGGTAATTTCTACTCCACTTTATATTCACACACAAATTACTATCTATCATAGTTTTACTGAAACCTTGTTGAATCAAATATCTATCGAACCTTGCATACCAAACTCTAGGAGCTCACTTCAATCCATATAAGGCCTTCTTTAATTTGTAAACCATATCTGATTGATGTGAGCATTGGAATCCTTCCAGTTTTTCCATGTAGACTTCTTCTAGCTCACCATTGAGAAATGCATATTTTACATCCATTTGATAAACTTTAAAATCTTTATGAGCAAAAAATTTTATAACCATTTTGATAGCTTTCATCCTTGGCACTAAAGTAATGGTATCCTAAAAATATATACCTTATACTTGTAAGTAACCCTTACACACAAGCCTTTCTTTATTTCTAACTACTTCTACATTCTCATTCAACTTGTTTCTAAATAACCATTTTGATCCAATTATGTTTTTATCTTCTAGTGTAGGGATCAATTCCCAAGTCTGATTCTTCTTAATTTGTATAAGTTATTCTTCCATTTCTCTCATCCAATTCTCATCTTCACATGCTTCGCTCACTATCTTCGGTTCAACTTCAGAAAGTAGACACAAATTTATTTTAGGAGAAGCTCTACTTGTTGTCAATACTCCTTTTCTCTTGTCTCCAATGATTTGATTTTTTGAATGATTCTTCTACACATATTTAGGTGTCTTTGAGGACACCACCAAAGCTTCTTCTTCTTCATTCCGATTTTCCTATTTTTCCACAATTTCATCTACTTCTATGCAATCAGGTTTATGAGGTACATATCCATCAACTTCAATTGAACTCTTCAATCTTTCATTGACCTTGACATTTGTGCTCTCTATAATATTTCTCATCTTTTTTATTGAAACATTTGTACTCTTTGCTTCTAGCAGGGTATCCAAGGAAGATACCCTCATCACACCTAGCATCGAACTTCCCTAAATTTTCTTCATCCCCTTTGATATAGAATTTGATTTCAAATACCTTGAAATACTTGATAGTAGGAATTATTCCATACCATAACTCATAAGGGGGTCTTAGTAATGCTATCTTATTCTTGAACTCGATTGAACACATAAACAACAGTGTGAATAGCTTCTCTCTAGTAAAATTTTGGTAGACTTGCCTCTCTAACCATTGATCCAACAACTTCTTGAATCATTCTCTTCTTTCTTTTCAAAAATCCATTCTTTTGAGGAGTCCTTAGAGTAGATAAATGACTTTTGTTTTCATTAAATTCACAAAATATATTAAACTCATTGGAGGTCTATTCATCGCCTCTATTAGAACTCAAACATTTTATTCTTGAATTTTTTTCATGCTCAACCGTAGGCTTAAATTACTTGAATCTATCTAATGCATCAAATTTCTCTCTAAGAAAAGTAACCCATGTATATCGAGAGTAATCATCAATCAAAAGAATAAAATACCTATCACCTTGTAGACTTCTCACTCTTGTACGACCACAAAGATCTATATGAATCAAATCTAGTAGCTCGGTAGTAGATTGTTCCTTTGACCTAAAGTAGTTTCTAGCTTTCTTTCCAAGCTAAAAATTCTTGTAGATAGCATTAAGAGACTTTGTAATCCTTGGTAAGTCTCTCACAGCTTGTACAACACTAGCTCTTGCCATAATATAAAAATTCATGTGACACATCCTCTAGTGCCATAACCAACTATAATTAATCTGAGACATAAAGCAATATCCATCAACACCCTTAAGTTGATAAATATTTCCTTCAAACTTCTTACCAACTGTGAAGAATTTTTTTTCCTTCATCTATTTTTTATTTATGGCTTTACTTTTGGCTTTGAGAAAACTTGTGTGCGAGAAGTTGTGTTTTTTATAGTTGCGCAATGTACCATGTGGTGGCTACATGTGTTTTTGTTGATGAATTTCCTTTCAACTGGGAGTCATACCACGTGTCGGCTTGGCAGATGATTTCCTAAAATTTATTTTCATAAATCTAAGACTATTTGCCTACTCGATACATCATCTCTTCGCTACAAAGAAGTTGTACCTTGGGGAGCCTTTATTTGGAGTTTTTCGGAACATGTCTTGCCTTGTTCTCGAGAAATAATTTGAGTCGATGCCACCCAAAGCCACTTGACCGGTTGACAAGACATTTGCCAGGTTGTTTTCTAGATTCGAGCAATTATGAGGGGCAATATCTAAATGATATTAATGCGGAGGTTGAAAGTTAATGAGTAGGATTGGAGTGAACTAAATAAAAGATCTAGGATTAGATTCCAATCTATCAAGTGCAGACATCTAATAGTCATTACTCATGAATGAAGTGGGCATTTCTCTCTCCTTGGAAGCTATAAAGTGGAAGCAGAAACATGCAAAAAGGGTTCCTAAAGTTTTCCTTTTGGAAAAAGTTTCTTAGTTGTCATAGTGATAGGAGTATTTTCTTTAAAAGTTACAAAACACCGCTTCACTCTAAAATTTTATATCTTTTATGTACTCAAACTATTTTCAGATTGAATCTAACCTATGTTTTACAGTTCATTTAAAATTTGAAGTACGAGTTATTTAGGAGAAATTTTTGAAACTGTGCATGATATGGCCTTTGTCAATATTTCTTTCTTTATATTATCCTTCAGAATAGAACACTATGTCTAGCTTAATTACAATAGTTTTATTTTTTAATTTCCATGTTGTTTGTATGCATGATAAAGTTATAGTCTATAGAAACTAGATTATATCTTTTGAATTCTTTGTTTTCTTTGTAGGTTATATTTTCTTCATGCTATATTGTATTAAGACGAAGAGTTTATGTAGCTTTTGGGTATTTTTCTATTGACCCTTGAAATTTCTATGATTGGTCAGATCTTAATGCACACTTCCAATGGGTGGATTGAATGTCTGCACTATGATTGTATCTATCCTCTGTTGCTCGTTCTCTTCCGAACAATGAAGAGATGTGGCATTTTGTGTCTATCATCTCATTCATAGAAAGGAACTTTTGGTTTTGAAATGTTATAAAAGCATTGGCGCATCGCCATTTTTATGTTCTTCTATTTACATTTATTTTACCCCTTTTTCCCAAATAGAAAGAAGAGTCGACTTTCTATAAAAATCGTAGAAGTATTCAGTGAGGTGCATATTGTTCCCCCACTTGCTAAATTTCCCATAAGACTTTCAGAGAGGTGCAAGCTTTGATGATCAACAATTCTTTTTCTAGCACGCCCAGTGGGACAAGTTTCCTAACATCTGGTTAGAAATAAAAAATATCTCTAAATCATACCAAGGAAGGAAACTGGAGGTTTCATGCCAAGAGTCCAAATGACATCATCCTCAAAGGGCCATTTCTAGTACACCCAACTACCTTCTTTGGTAACCAAGAGAAGAAGAAGATTTACAGGTTTTGTATCACTTGTATGAAGTAGTAGAATAAGGAGTAAGAGCCTAGAGTTTAGAGCCTTATCTACTCCACCTAGAGGTCAAAGTTTCCACATAAGAATACCAATTTACCCAATTCATAGGAACCCTTTCTCCATGGCTAATACACCCCTTCTTACTCCTAGAAATTTTGTAACCTAGGACAGTGGTAGTCAACTAAGGTCACCCACTCCTCCTTATGCCTGGCCTACAATACCCGCTAACGCCCTCAAAGCTATTCTGAAATTCTCCAGAGAGGACTTTAAAACCCCTTCCAAACACCTCCAAGACGTAACAGAGGTATGCAGAGTGCATAATATACCAGAGGAAAATATTGCTATGAGATTGTTGGTTGCTCCTTTCAAAGGGAAGGCTCAATATTTGTATAGATCTTTGACTTTCGGTTCTATCAACTCATGGGATGATCTTGAAGAAAAACTATTGGAATGCTTGTCGGAAAAAGGAGATTATTCTTCACTGCTGCACCAATGGATCACCATCAAGAGAGCTCCACAAGAGGCCATGAGCAACTCAACACTAGGCTTAACAAAACTTGGTAGAGGATCTCGATCAATGCCAAACCTCAATCTACAATGGCATTCATGCTCTTCTTGAAGGCTATCAATTCAGATATTGTGGTGATGATTACCTCTATGGGAGGGGATACCTTACTCGATGCCTACGAGATGGTGATATGCATAGAGAATAGTTTGATACATGCCGAGAAGCTTCAACCATGACCTCCAATGCCTATTTTTGTAGAAATTTTAGGCATTCCTTGAGAGTAAGTTGCTTTGAGCACTTCTATGAGACAAGCGATGGGTTCAGGTTCACCCCAATCTCTATATGTATACCCCACTACACAACCAAACACATCGGGTTCAGCCTCTGTGGCAACAAACATCAATGATATGAAGAGTCTGATGTGGTATTTTGCTAATGAGTTAGTTCTCATCATGTGACAACAAGTATCCCCTCTAAAGAAACCTACTCAAACCTTTCAAGAGGAAGCCCATTCTATTGGTAGAACGTATACCAAGGACCTTCGAATCGGGTAGGTCAACAAGCAGCTCCCACCAACTAGATAGTTTCGGTCACCATCTTGCTATAGAAAGTCAAAGACAACCATAGAAAGGAGTTGACTCTAGGCTAGAACAACCTGGCGAGCAATGAAAATGCATGGTGCTTTCCTTGCAATGATAGTCATATGCCCCAAAATTTCCCAAATGGAAATATGTAGCAAAGGGTGGCAGAACAAAGAAATAAAATAATGCTTCCAAATGCAGAAGGATATGAGTCTTCCAAAATGGAGAATTCCCATTTTAGGGTACAAATGCAAGGGATGTTTGTGGAGCAAGATTTGGATATCGCACCTGATCAAGCACTTTCTTCTTGGATGGAGGAAGAAGCTGCAATATTCACAAATAAAGCTTTGATGACCAACGCTCCACAATTCTAGTCATATTAAAACACCAGATCCAACAGAAGTATCATAGGAGAATACATGCCACAAGCTTTACCTCATCCTTAGGCATGCCAACCACCGTCATAGGAAAAGTAGTTCCCGCAATGGACCGATCGACCGATTCAACAACAATGGATTCCACCATCGCTAGAGAACCTATCAGATAAGATACCAAACCTATTTGTGATAGATCATCTTCCTCTAAATTTGATAGAGATTCCACCATTCAAGCCAAAGGCCCTGCTAATTGAAATTCTTAACATGGTTGAGCAGCTGAAGAGGTCACCTTCCAATGTGCCCTTGAGGGATGTTATATCTGTAGACATGGAAAATATACAATTCAATATGACGCACTTGATCCTAATTACTAACATCATTTCTTCTTGAATCACACTCTAAGCTTCTCATCATGAGTGATCTCTTAATTATTTAAATCATTATTTATCTAAATTAGGTCTATCTCCTCTATTGATTAAATTAATCAATTTAATTTAATCCCTCTTTAATTAAGTAATTCATCTTATTTGATTAAATCCCTAAAGTCTTCTCATTAATTTGAATAAGTTAAACCTTATTTAAATTAATCTAACATCATCCCTCTTTAATTAAATAAATCAAATCTTTATTTAATTAAGTCTAAATCACTTTCCTCTTAATTCTGATTTAAATAAATCCTAAAATCTAAGTCAAAATTGTCAAATCACCTAATCTCTCATTAAATTGATCAAATCATGATTAATTTAATCTCAATCACTAAAATCCTCTAGAGAATGCAACTTGCACAATAAATCAATTACTTTGATTTATTTAATTGCCTATTTTCTCTCAAATTTGAATTCAAATTCAAGTGGGTTTGGTCCTTCCAACAAGGCATTTAAGGCCTCTTACATGTCCTTGGCCTTGAGACAAGTGACATTAACTCCATTTCCTTCTCCTTCCAACATGTAACATTCAAATTTCAAATTTGAATCTCATAGCATTTATCATGCACATTGACCAAAATGTGCACAACCTTCAACCATTCACATCTTGACAAGTGGCACTTGGCCATTGGATGTTGAATGATCCCACATTGCTCAAATCTTGCTCATTCTTCCAATTTTAAATCTATAAATGAGAGACTCTTCCTCTCATTCTATCATCCACAATTTGAGTAGACTTACTATACTCAACTTCATCATCATCCACAATCTCATGCAAAGTTACTCTCTTCACATAGAGAGCTAATTTTTCCCATTTATCTTCAAGTATTCATAATTTTCACAATTTCATAGCTAGGTTATGCTAAAATCTCATCAAGGAGATTCAACTATCCACATATCATCAACATTTGCAACTAAGGAGTTGGGAAAGCACCAATTTCGACATATCAATTGGCACCAATTCCCCAATGGGATCAAGAGTTTGCTTTGCTTAAATAGTTTTGATCCGGTTTATTGCATTGTTCTTCATTTTCCTTTCTATTTAAAATTTGTAAATGGATTTCATGGGGAATCCTTCTTCTAACTTGCATATGAACTAACTAAGGTTTTTGTTTTTCATTTCTATGCAGGAATAGGATTGGGGTTCACAATATCTATTCCTGAGTAGAAGAAATTGCTTTGGGAAGCTTTGAAAAGTGATGAACAAAGACCATAGATGGATGCAATTTTTCTATGTGATCCAAGTAAAGATAAAGGGGTCGCATCGGATCCTCAAATTCTAAAAGTTATAGCTTAAACAAATGACATGGGTGATGCAATAGGAATAGAGGTAAGCAAGATGAAGCCCACTACTTTATTTTTAACATTAATTGTGGGAGATAAACTTTTGCACAACAACATGATTGACTTGGAAACTAGTACAATGGTCATGCCAAAGCAAGTGGTTGATTCCTTAGTGCTCAAATATGAACCTCTTGAAAAAGGAATCATGCATTTGGATGGAAAGAAGGTTCTGATAGTTGGTCGGGTTAAAGATCTATTGTTGATACTCTTTTCATGTCCAAGCCAGACAGTCTTGCAAGAAGTAGTGATAATAGATATACCTCTAGTTTTCAAGATGTGTCTTTCTAGATATTTCACTACAAAGCTAGGTGGATACTTGGCACTAGACTAGTCCCATTTGATACTAAGAACCAAGTATGGGGCAAAGATGAAGATCCTCTCAGAGTCTTTACATCCCAAACATATAGTAGACAATGCAGTCCTCTGATTTGATGCAGTGCATACTTTTTCTTCAAGATAAGAGGGATATTGTGTGGAAATTCTAGAAGATGAAGAAGATACAATTGAGTGAACTCTCAAGGAAAAAATTCTCCTCAAACAATTCATTGACTCCAACCCTTTCAAAAATTTCTTTGCCACGAGACTAGGCACATATGTGATCTTTGATGATGACCTGGTCTATCTGAAACTAATAAAAGATCGAGAAAGGTATGATGATCTGATGGATAATCTTCTATGGACCATGTACTTTGATGGTGCTAAATGTAAAGCCGGTTCTGGAGCTGGAGTCCGATTACTATCTCCAACAGAATTTGAGACCCTTAAGTCTTATCAATTCTATTTTTTGTGCTCCAACAATGATGTGGAATATGAAGCCTTGATCCATGGTTTGTTCCTCACAGAGTGGATGGGTGCCAAGAGGTTGCAGGTATTTGAAGTTCTGAGTTGATTGTGAGTCAAGTCCATGGGCAAGCAGTTGCTAAAAAGATGAGAATTGAGTCCTATAAACATCAAATATAAGATTTAATTGAAGGTTTTGAAGCTTTGAATGTGCAAGTTATTCCTTGATCCTAGAACAACATAATGGATCATATGGCTTCAATCCAGTCATAATTTGAGCCCATTTCTAACTCAAAGTAGAGTGTAGTTCAGATCATTGTTTGACCATCGATCCCTGACAATGATTAGAATTGGAAAGTGTTTGAAGATGACACCTAGATAGCCACTTTCATCCAAAAGTTAGAAGGAGTTGTTGACTATTCTCAACCTTTTGAAAGGAAAGTCATTCAACTAAAAGGAAATAAGCTTCCTCAAGGTTTAATTTCCTTTAAAACCCTCGTTTACTGTGAATATGTGAGGAATAGCAAGCAAAGTTTTATAGCCGATGAAAGGGTTATGAGGATTTAGATGTCAAAAATGGAAAAAAGCTAAAAGTCAAAAGAAATGTTTAGTGGGAGGATAAGGAAAGGTTAAGGGATTTGTGCTCTAAGTACGATGGGGTTATAGCATGGGCCCATGATGATCTTAGAGGGTATGATCCTAACATAATTCAACATACCATTGACTTGGCAAAAGGGTCAAAACTAGTCTGATCGAAGCAGAGGCCTATCAATCTTAAATTTGAGGCACTGATGGCCCAAGAGCTCACTAAACTAATTGAGTCTCAAATCATTTACCCAATTAAGCTCTCAACTTCAGTGTCTAATTTGGTGTCGGTTTGAAAGAAAAATGGTGGCATCTAGCTTTGTGCTGATTTTTGAGACCTTAATAAGGTCTCGCTAAAAGACCATTACCCTTTACCATACATGGAAAAAATATTCCAAACAATGGCCGATTCGTAGATGTTCTCATTACTTGATGGTTTCTCAAGATACAATTAGGTATATGTCAAAGAAGGTGACCAACATAAAACAACATTTACCACAAAGTGGGGAACGTTCACATATGCAAAGATGCCCTTCAGACTCTCAAATTTTGGTGCCACTTTTTAGCGAGCCATGGAAATTTCTTTCAAGGGATTGATCAATTTGATCATTCGAATTTATCTGGATGACTTGATAGTTCTTTCAAAGATAAAGGTTGATCATTTTGATCATCTAGAACAGGTTTTCTAGAGGTGTCAAAAGTTCAGGATTCCTCCTCCTCCTCCTCCTCCTCCTCCTCCTCCTCGGGATTCATAAACCTAGGATAGAAACTTGCACAATCTCGTCGGGCCCTTCCATTAGAGAGGAATTGAACATTCAACACACAGCTCCACTATCTGAGGTTTGGCGACATTCAAGTCCAATAAGGAGGCCATGAAGTGGGACAGCATGTTGCAATTGCTCCTCATCTAGTTTTTGTCCTTAATGGATTCCATGCCGATGACCAAACGAAAGGAAATTACCCCAAGCCGATCACACCTCTTTACTAGGCGCTTGATTCTGTCAGCAGTAATCTCCCCAATGAATACATAGTGTGGCCTTTGTGGGAGCAAACAATAGGAGTGCCTAGGCTAGTAGACATGGCTAAAGAAGCAGAGGGAGAGATGATATGAAAATGGTGAAAAGTCTGGCTAAAACTCAAAAGGATTACTTTTCAAATGAATATAGCCTTAAGGTGGCATAACTATTTATAGAAAAGAAGTGCATGCAAAACTGTATAGTGGAAGGTCTATTTTTGACCAGACAACAATGGGAAAATATCAAAATGGCTAGTGAACAAAGAATAAATCATACGTAAAATCTGACATAAGGTACAAAAATTATTTTTTGGGAATTGGGAGTAAATGCTCACATAAACCGATAATTAACATGTGTCCTTTTCCATCATCAGCGTCAACTAGATCGCGTAAGTAGACACATGGATTAATGAGCTAATATCTAAAAAATTAATGAGCACATATTTTCAAAGGTACTTTGTATCACCTAAGCAAGATCAACATAACTAAAGGAAATTTCCCCTATAAAATGAGCTTATTTAAGAAGATAAGCATTGAAGGGAATGTACTAATTCCATTCTTGCAGAGTTTTTGGTATTCCCGAGGGATACGGATCTCTAACCCACACATATCACCTCATTGGAAACATTTAACAGACCAATGGTAATGGAATAGCCTTAACTACATGTACTTACAAAGGGAATAAACTACACCAAAAAGTGGATTCTTCCAAAGAAACAAGAAGCAAGTGGTCATTTCAGTGAAAATTCTCTCTACAAATTTTGAAGCAGCCATGGTGGAGCCATCAATGACTGATAAAAGAGCAGAGTCTTCATAAAAAAAACTTGTTTTTTCTAATATCTTTTGGAAAAATCATTAACTAATGCCCCACTGCCTGAAGATTGACCATACTAGTTTTGTAAAAGGGTGTTGGTGGACAGAAGTGTTCATAGAGAGGCAATGTGAGACACTATCGACAATGTTTACAATCCAAAATTGGAAAAAAACCCTAAAAATATTAGAGAGGGGGCATTCCAAAGAATGAAAGAATATGGTTCCTCTAAGGGTTTTTCCTCTTGATTTTGGAATTGTGGTTTTCCATAATTTATGTTACCTATTGTACACTTGTTCCTAGAGCTAGTACATGCATGTACCAGGAGGCTTGATGGAGAAATTGGAAACATTACATGCAATGGGAACAAGGTTACAATTTCTTCTACAGGTATATGGGATATGTTGTGTATCCCTCCTAACTAGCCCTCTAGACCATTTAGTGAGGAAGATATGGAGATTTAAAAAGAAGAAAAAGAAAGAGAAAATTTCTATCAAGAGGTCAATTTGTTTTTCCTCTAGCAATTAGAAAGTTCAAAAACAACACACAGGATCTTTTCTCGATGATAGCTTGGCTTTTTGGCCTAGATGATGATGAAGAGGTCAACGCTTTCTAGATGGCCCTGGCTTTGATACTCAAATGGGAAAGGGGGAAAACATAATTTTACTTTGCCGAATTGGTAGCTACAAACATGTTGATGCAGCTGAAGAATTTCCAAACTGAGGCTAAATTCAGGTATTCTTCTTAATTGGCTCACTTAATTTTGCATCTAAATTTTGAGTTTTTGGAGAGACATCTACCAATCTATAGGTTTGAAGAAGAGGGTTTAGGTAAGCTAGTTTTTGTATGGACCTATGTACTATCAAGGACATATAATTACTATTGGTTTGAATCACTTTCTAAGACCGGTGCTCCAAGAGCTATTACCATGTTTGATAGTTTTTTGTCCCTTGAGGTTGAAAATCGGATAAAAAAATTATCAACTTTGGTAGTTTATTTCTTTAGAGAATATTTTACATTCATTAGATTTCATGGTTTCGTCGGAGAGCCTTTTTGAGTCCATAGATTTGTGACGAATAGGGTTTTTTCATTGGAGGAATGTTGTCAGGAAACTCTTACTAACAACACCTATGGTAGGGGAAGGAACAAAATGAAGCTATATCCATTTCCCCTTTGTATTGGGAATAGTAAGGTGATTCTAGAAAAGCCAGAAGCATAAAGGGAGCTTACAAATCTATTGGAGGCCTTAGGCTTAGTCCTTATATGTGACACATGGGACTATAATTTGATAATTTTTTTCCCTCTAAAGCACAAGAAACAAGACTATATGGAGTCCAAGAAGAATCTAACTCAGGAGAAGCTAAAAAATATACATCAACATGTCCCTCATATCGACTAAAAGGCCAAAGTGGCTGAGTTTCTATACACTGTAGGAAAAGTATCAAAGGAAAGCCTTCTAATAAATAAAACCATCAACAATCAAATGAAGTGGAAAGGGTGGTCAGAAAGAAACATGATGGATTTCTAGAGGTTCTGATAAGAAATTCTAGGAGGAACACATAAGTTGCTCAATGATTTTTTCTCACATGATGAACAATTCAAAGAAATTTATGACCAAGAGGCCGATTCTGACAATAGAAATCCAAAGTCTAGCAATGAGATAATAGAGGAGAAACTTCCACATCGTACTACCTGACCACAGGAGTCTAACAGAGGGAGAAGCTCTAAAAAAAGGGACTCACAAGTTGCATTATCCGCCAGTGCTCAAAGTAGAGGAAAGAGAACCTAACAGTCCCCAAGAGAATCAGTTGTAGAACAAGAGGGCCAAGCTTTAGCAGGATCATCTGCTATGGGATCAGGATGTTGTGGTTCAGATTAAATGAAGAAAAGGTGAGTCCAAGACTTGGACATACCTGATGCAACCATCAAAAATTAAGAAGCAGATTATTCTTTGTAGAATGTTCAGATGATTGTGGTCCAGGTAAGTATTTCTCTCCCTCTTCTTCCTACTTCTGCATCTTTGGTCAATCATTTTATTCTAGCCATTGAAAATATTCTTCCATCCACAGACCCCAAGCTTTTGGTTTTGAATGATCCCCCTACCATTTTTAACACCACAAGTGATGTACCCTCATGTGTCGAACAAGCAATATCCACTTCGACCGTTATTGAATCTTTGATCACCCTATCTAGGACCCCTATTGATAATGTCAAACCATCAATGTTACCCATTACCCCAAGTCTGTAAACATTTAGACAAATATCACCCATTACATTTGTTTCTTTGTTTAACCCAACTAGTCCTTCTCATGTCAAATCTCAATTTGGCATCCCACCATTTTCAATGATTACTCTCCCATTCACCTCCCCACATGCTCATACATCGAAGGTCTCCCCTTTCATTAATCTTTTTAGTCTTCCCCCTACTACTTCCCTTGCAACACAAAGCATTGATTCCCCACAGACTCTTCAAAAAAAATTTGATGTGACTAAGTGGGCCCGACAAGCCAAGAAGTAGAAAAGGGATGAAGAATGTCGAGCTACTGGCTACCAAGAAAATTCAAACCTGTTTCAATGAAGAGAAAAATTATCTGTGGATCACTACCATGAAGCCGCTCACATCTTGACCTGAAGGACAAATGTAGATGGAGGATTATGAAATCTAGCCATGCGACAAAGTAGATCTAGCCAATACTACTCAGAAAGTAGTGTATATGTATTATGAGAGGCTAGATTGAAAGTTTAGGAAGTGTGAAGTTGAGCTGGTAAATGTAAAGGAAGAAGTGAATTATCTGCAGTCAGAACTGATGGCTTCAAATGCTGAAATGACCTAGATAATGTAGATATAAGATTAGTAGGAGGAAGTGATAGGATCCCTTGCAGAACTTTAGAATGAGCGAATTCAGCTATATGCTGAAATAGATAGATTAAGAGGTTAACTTGCAGTTCAGAACCAATCGAATATGCAAAGCACCAATGCATTTAGGAAAGTATCAAGGAGATAAATGGTGTTTGATATTAGGTCTCTGACGACTTGCAAATGGCCCGAGAGGAAGCCGAGAAGCTAAGAAGTGACAAGAAATAAGTTGAGTCTCCTTTGCACACTCGTGATTAGGAAGTCAAAAGCCTAGTTTCTAAATTGGAAAGTGCTATCAATAAAAGGGATCAAATGGAGGAGAGAATGAAGGAAAAAGAGGCTTAGCTACATGAAGAGCTGGCAACTACACAAAGGTTTGTGACCCTCCCTATAAAAATAACATTGGTATCCACCTATTGGGAGAAAATCATTATTACGCTCACCATTCTAAAACTGGCCCTATAATTTTTTAAGGATGTCTTCGAGATAAATGAAAGGGTTGGCCCACTTGCTTACCAAATTCTATAGGAATATTCCCCCCTAGTGTCCAAGTCACAAAATCTGATTATCAAGTTATTTGTGTTGACGGATGAGGCTCTAAGAAATGCAGGAATAACAAATCAGAGGGCTAGCTCTAGCAAGGCAAGTGAATTCATCCATTGTCATAAGGTAGTAGAAAAAACCAAGAATAGTTAGGTGGTGTTGAACAAAAGGGTCAACGAATTCAAGAAATATTTTGATGTCTTACACAACTTTGAATTATGTCCCTTCCTTTTAATGAACGGGAATGTGTTAGCGGTTGAGAAGATTATAGAGGAGGTAAGGAATGAGGTTCAAAATTTAGCAAATCTTCTAGAGTCAAGCACAACACCCACTAAAAAAGACATTGAGAGTGAGTTTCTTCAACTTTATAATCCATACTATCATCTGGGAGTTGTTTTAGCAAGGTGGGGATTTGTTTCTTTTAAAGAAGTATTGAGTTGGATCAGACGTATAAGGCCTTTTGTAGTCTTCCTCGCCCAACTAATGTAGATTGGGAGATGTTTCATTCTAGTTTCCTCAAACTCCAAGAATATCCAGAGTTCTAGGTTCATGCCTTCACAAGTGAAGCCCCTTGTGAGTCACCAAAACTATGAAGCAAAAATTTTCCTTAGTCTATTTTTTATTTTTGGCTTTACTTTTGGCTTCGAGAAGATTTGTGCGCGAAAATTTGTGATTCCAACGAGCACACAATGCACCACGTAGTGGTTGCATGCATTTTTGTTGATGGATTTCCTTTCGCCTGGGATTTGGACCACATGTCGACTTCGTAGATGATTTCCTAAAATCACTTTTTGCAAATCTAAGACTATCCCCCTACTCGACACATCATTTTTTCACTACAGAGAAGTTGTACCTTAGGGAGCTTTTATTGGGAGTTCATCATAATGTTTCTTTCCTTGTTCTAGAGAAAGGATTTGAATCGGTGCCACCCAAAGTGACTTGAACGGTTGACAAGACCTTGGATAGACTATTTTTTGGATTCGAGTAATTACGAGGGGCAATCCTATTAAAATATCTAAATGACATTAATGTGGTAGTTGAAAGTTAATGAACAAGATTGCAGCGACCTAACTAAAAGATCTAAGATCAGATTCCAAGCTATCAGGTGCAAACATCTGGTAGTCATTACTCTTGAATGAAATTGGTGTTTCTCTCTCCTTGGTAGCTATAAAGTGGAAGCGACAATAGCAGGCAAGGGTTCCTAAAGTTTTCCTTTTGGAAAAAATTTCTTAGTTTTCATAGTGAGAGGAGTATTTTCTTAAAAAAATTATAGAATAGTGCTTCACTCTGGCATGTTATATCTTTTATTTACTCAAACTATTGTTGGATTGGAATCTGACCTCTATTTTAAAGTTCATTGGAAATTTGAAGTATAAGTTATTTAGGAGAAATATTTGAAACTGTGCATGATATGACCTCTATCAATATTTCTTTCTTTATATTCTCGTTCAGAATAGAACACTGTGTCGAGCTTAGAATAGTTTGATTATTCAATTTTCATGTTGTGTGTATGCATGATAAAGTTATAGTCTGTAGAAACTAGATTATGTCCTTCGACTTCTCTGTTTTCTTTGTAGGTTATCTTTTCTTCTTGTTATGTTGTATTGAGAGGAAGAGTTTATTTAATTTTTGGGTATTTTTCCATTGACCCTTGAAATTTGTATGCTTGGTCAGATCTTAATGCAAACATCCTGCAGGTTGATTGAATGATTGCATTGTGCTTGTATCTAACCTTTGTTGCTCATTCTCTTCCCAACAATGAAGGTTTGTGGAATTTTATGTCTATCATGTCATTCATAGAAAGGAAATTGTTGTTTTTAAATGTTGTAAAAGTGTTGGTGCATCACCATTTTTATGTTTTTCTATTTACATTTCTTTTACCCCTTTTCCCAAACTCGGAGAAGAGTCAGCTTTCTATAAAAAGCTTGGAGGTATTCAGTGAGATGAATATTGTTCCCCTACTCCCTAAATTTCCCATAAGACTGTCGGAGAGGCACAAGCTTTAATGGTCAACATTAACCTAATGAAATTAATTAGATTAATAGATGAGAAAATAATGCATTTAATTAAATAACTAGGATTATTTATTTAAACAATCAAAAAATAAGATGAATTTAGGATGAAATGGTGCTAGTGATCAAATTAAAATGTGCAATATCATTCAAGAAAATTTTAAGTGTCTACAAAATCAATGTCTATTTATTTACTAATAAAATAGAAGCATGTCTTTGCATGTTCATACAATGACCTAAAGGCTTATACAAAAAGAGATTTTGCAGTGTGAGATACCATTGAAAGATGATGCAAAGCCCTTTAGAAAAAATAAAAGGCCTATTAATCCTACCTTAGCACCCAACATGCAAGAAAAATTGATAAAACTAAGAGATGGTGGTATCATCAAACAAATCATACATTCAACTTGGGTGTCAAACCTTGTTCTAGTTAGAAAGAATAATGGTGATATAAGGTTGTGTGTTGATTTTAGAAATCTCAACATATCATCTTTGAAAGAAAATTACCCATTGCCAAATATGGAGGTAATGTTACAAAAGGTCATTGGTTGTGATGTACTATCCATGATGGTTAGATTTTCAGGCTACAATCAAGTAATAGTCAAGGATTGTAAACAATATAAAACAAATTTTACAACTCCTTGAGGGACATATCTTTATGTCAAGATGTCTTTTAGCCTAACTAATATTGGTGCTACCTCACAGAAAGCTATGGATGTATATTTTTATATTTTTCTTGAAATATTTATGGTAGTATACCATCATGGTCTTACTACATACTCGAAAAAGGAAGAAGAAAATTGTATGCACTTGGATAAATATTTTATCAGAGCACTAGGGTATGGGATCTCACTCAATCCTAATAAATGTGTCTTTGGAGTTACAATTTAGGAAAATTGTTGAGGTAGATAGTGTCCAAATAAGGGGTCAGAATAGACTTGTAAAGAGTGGCAGTAATATACAAGATATCTCGGCCTAAAAACATGAAAACTATCTAATCATTCTTTGGGTAGGTGAATTTTTTAAGAAGGTTTGTGACAAACTTTGTAGAAATCAAAAGAATTATCTCAAAGATGTTAAAAAGGGGAGAAAAAATTGCATGGAGTGAAGATCCAACTAAGGATTTCACAAGTGTAAAATACGAAATTAAGGAGGCGCTATTCCTAAAGTGTCCTAATTTGTAAAACCTTTCCAACTATTTTTCTTTGCCTCATTTCACACTATTGTTGTAGTATTGTTGCAAAAGAATGATGAAGGCTATGAGAAGCCAATTACCCTTTCAAAAAGTCCTTACAAGCTACAAAATTTAAATATGATGTGATTGAGAAGCAGACACATTCTTTAGTAAAAGAAATAAATAATTTTACAATATATTTGGTTTGTGCAACAATTTTTGCATGTGTACCCATTATTGTAGTCAAGGATATATTCTTCCAACAAGGCATCACAGGGAGGAGATATAGGTAGATTAACAAATTACATGAGTTTAACATTGATATTCAAATCACCAAGTTCGTTAGAGGACAAGGATTGGCCAAATTAATGGTAGAGACAAAATTAGATGCCAATTAAGTGAAACATGTTAACTATGCAGATGTATCTCCTATTTGTGACATGCAAACTTTTAGATGGTACAATCATATTATATATTATTTGCAGAATATACCATGCCCTAAAGGGATTACTAACAACTAGAGGAGAACATTAAAGCTACATGTCATAAATTATGTTATCATTGACAATGAATTATGGTGGAGAAAATTGGATGGAATTCTCCTAAAAGGTGTCAATGGTGAAAAATATTTTGAGATTCTAATTGAAATGCACTATTTTGTTTGTGATGGCCACTACATGGCTAAAACTACTACACATAAAGTTTTAAGAGTTGTATTTTGGTGTCCTACACTATTCAAATATTCACAAAAATATGTGAAGGCATGTGATGCATGCAAGAGATTCTTAGGAAAATTAAAGTTTTTAGGGAACTTTCCCCTCAAACCAATAACAGTGCAAGCACCATTCCAACAATGGGGGATAGATTTTATTTGTTAAATTGTAGATATGTCCATTTGTTGACACTCATGGATTTTGGTAGCCATAGACTACTTTACGAAATGGGTTGAATTCATTCCTATATGGAAGACTACAAGAAAAATCATTGTAGACTTCTTAATGAACAATATTCTCGGTAGGTTTGGAGTACTTGAGAAAATAGTATATAACAATGCAATGTGCTTCAAGTTAGAATATTTCATTGATTTCTATAAAAAATATGGGATCTCAACCTCATACTCATCCCCTTATCACCCATAGGGAAATGGAGAAGCGAAGTCTTATAATAAAATTCTAATGAAGATCATCAAAAGGGTGATTGAAAGGAATATGAAGGCTTGAGAGTCAAAGTTGAGATAACCCCTTTCGGATGATAGAGTAACCATAAAAAAGGAAACATAATAGTCTCCATATGATCTAATTTATGGTATTGATGCTAAGATGCCAACCAAAAATTTTCTATAGGTCTACAAGTTTACCCAAGAATATGAAAATGATATTATAGATTATATAAAACTTAGAATTAATGCTTTGGTGGAGCTAGATGAAACAAGAAGTGAAGCATAACATAAAAACATGAAAGTGCAACTACAGGTGAAAAAGATATTTGACAAAAAAAATTCTTCCAAAAAAAATGAATTTGGAAGTATGGTATTAATGTGGAATTTCAAAGCTCAAGACAAAGGGAATCATGAAAAAATTGATGCTATATGGTTGGGCCCTTATTTGATTAGTAACACCCATGGAGAAGATCTTAATACTTATAGAATATAACCGGAGAACTTTTGGAATTGCTATTACATGGATAATTCCTGAAGCCATACTTCACATGAGGTATGTTCTATTCCATGTACACTATATTTTTATGTATAGGTTTGTATATAGGTTTGGTTTTATGTTTTTTTATTTTGGTTTAGTTTTCTCTCCTTGTCTAGGCATCCCTAGTTTTTTGTTCTCTATGTTCAGGTCTAGTCTGCTTCATTAGATGATTATTGGCATCTTTCTTTGTTCATATTGGGAAAACATCTACAATTGGACACACTGATTGGAATTTTGAAAATTTAAGTGGCTTTATATATATATTTCAAAAAAATTAAGTGTTTCAATTGGTTGTATGTGGCCTATGGTTTCTTATTTCATACTAAAATAAAGAAAAAGAGGGTTCATCAAAATGAATTAACAAGATGTTGAACCACACTTTTTACTAGTTATTTCATTCAATTATACATAGATGAATATCATAAAACAAACCTAACTTATATAATAGTAAAAAGGTATGTTTTAAGATTGTAAAATGTTGTGTAACTGCTCCAAAAAGTGTTTTCTCAAGCCTCACTAAGGAATAATTCACCCAGTGGAGAATGGGTCCCTGCTAGGGTTTTGGAAAATTAATTTATGGGTTATGTTCCTCAATTTTTTCACTCCCACATCCTAGGTGTTCAACTCCCAAAAGTTGAAAATAAGTTTTGTAGCTTGGTTTCTATGATCTTTCAAGAAAGATATCAACTTTTGAAACTTTTCAACTATGACACTTTTTGTTCTCCACTTGATCTTCAACCTAGAACCCACAATCACACATCAAAGAGGAGAAAATTTTTATTGTTAGGGAATAGGTTTTTTTCATGGTCAAACCCCATTTTGATAATTAAACCTTGAATTGAAACAATTCATGAAAGGAATGATGAATGAACAATATAATGTAACTACTCACCACACCTTAATTGAAACCTTGGATTACAAATCTAAAATTTATCATGTAGTAGCCTACATGAATGTGGTTCTTGATCATGAAACTTGATATGAAATTATGTATTTAAATGTTTGAAGTAATCTTGGGCTCTACATCAACATTTTGGCTCCAACAACATACATGAATTCGATATGATAATATACCTTTGATTGCTACAATAAAACCTCAATAAATATGATCTTCAATTCCTCTCAAATGCTCTATAATGCTCTTGTGAAAGTACTATTGATTTCTTATGAAGATGTAGTTATTAAACTATGTGAAATAACCTTATATTTATACATAACTTAAGATTAAATCTCCAAATTCAAATAACAGAAGCCAACATTAGGTCTAGGATTTCAAATCATTAAAATACTATGAAAAACATATTTTCAGGGGGGTATCCTAGGTTAAGTGATAACCCATTCGCCATAGGGAGAATGGGTCCTAGAACATCTAACTAGGAGACAACTTGGTGGTTGTGAATAAATATGCCAAAAGGGGGTCCTATGACCTAGTGGGCACCCATTTTCTAGGTGGTGAAAGGGTCCTAGGTCACTAACCTAGGACACATTCCTTGTAAAATTAAGTGTTGTGTAATTTCATTGATGAGTGTTGGGTTTAATCCTTCAGAATTTGCAATTAATCAGGCTTGGATTTGAACTAAGGGGGAAAATTAAGCTCAAATTAACCTTAATTAATTAATAAAGCCCTAGACTAGTGTGAAAGTATAAAAATACACTTTACAACACTCTAAGTAAGCCATCATTAAGTCCATTTTATCATTAATTATTCATTCCCAAATTAAGTGTGAAAGAGAGTTACTTTTTTTTGTGCTATGTTTTTACCCCACTTTAGTAAGAGTATGACCCCATGTCAAACTTACACCAAAGTAGACATTTAAGACACTTATGTATGCAACAATGAAAAAGATACATAATCATAAATGATCAAAGATGAAGAAAATAAACGATCAAGCTTCAATTGTCCCAACGTGATGTGGAACGTGGTTGTTTGTCTATAACATGCATTCTCACTTTGGGGTAGTGGAACCACAAGCTATCCACTAGGTGAGATTCCCAAAAGGAAGATAAATTAGTGATAAAGTCATGCCTATGCATCAGCTCTCATAATACTTACCATACCAAATCTATCCCTCTGATAACTCTAATAGGGCACCACTCACATTCTTATCTCTTGCTTAAGAAGGTGTGTTATGCCAAACATTATGTATATAGGTTTTTTCTCAAAGGAGATCTTTCGTTGTCGGTGTAAGGTGTTCTTCTTATGGATCATTGTTCCCAATGTCTCCAAGAGAGGACAAGTCAAGAGCATCAGATTCCCACTTAAGGGATGCCTTGCTTCACATCATGCCACTAAGGGAAATTCATATGCTTAGAAATATTGCACTCTTTAAGGCCATCAAACCTAATGACAACACCAAGAAAAGGACACATCATAAGAAAAATAAAATCATGCCATGAAATATGCATAATATTGAAAGATTTCATCAATGTACGCCCCCACTTTAAAGTAGTTACTAACACCATTTATGTGAGAAAAATCTTTAAAGTAGCCAATATTCCATCCCAAGAAATGAGAGCTTACTCAAAAATCACTATGCCAAGTCATATGTTCCCAAAATAGAGCTATGTCATGAAAGAGGAAGGAGGGGTTGCACCCAAAATACAAAAGGGATCTATATGGATACGGGGCTAGTATTTATTTGCTACAATGTTGTCATAGACTATGGAATGCCATCATTCTCCAAATACTCATAGAACTAGAAGAATGACACAAAGAGAGTGAAAACAAAGATAAATCCTTCAGGTCAACATGGAAGAGACATAAATTGCTTGACACCTTACATCATCCCTAAAACAAAAACTCAAGACAAATTAAAAAACTTAAAATATTTATGACATATAGAAGAATGTAGATACATATAGAGGAATGCTCAAAAAGAAAAAGATACATCAAATGAAACATCATATGGGATCACATTATGCACATGTAATCACATAAATAAGAACAAAAATGAAAAAAATGCAAGATACTAGTAAGGAATGTTCGAGTCAACCTATAGCAAGTTTTCCAGATCCCAATCTCGGCCGGTATAAAAAAAATGCAAACAACTAGCCAAAGGGACAACATCAAATGCCAACACTAGGACAAGACTAACTAATCCCTTGCCACCACTAAGTGTAGGACAAGGATGGGCCATGATGAATGATGATATGCCACTCCTTGCAAAAATTACATGACTTGAAATGAATGTAAAACATACCATAGTGAGTATGCTATGATCCTACTACTATTACATTGCAAGGAGAAAACACTATTGTTATTTATTATGATGAGTAAACAAAGTATCAACTTGATGCATATTTAATGAGATATCTATCAGCTTAGGATGTACCAAAGTTAAATTTGTCTTAGAAGAATCCTTTGTAAGAGTGTTGATATTGATTGAAGGATTGTGTATTTCCTTCGAGGGATAATAACCAAGACCATTAGTCATTTCTTGTGTGTTAGGCTCTATAGGGACACATATACCTTTTTCTCTAGTACCACATCCTTTTCCACTATACCCAAATTGTTTCATAAGTTCATAACCTCTTCCATAAATATTTTTCATTTCTTTTCAATTCCGTGGTTGTTCATAATCAACTTTATCAAATTTTTTTGTGTATGTTGTCTTTTCTTCTAAAATGGTTGAAGTGGATGCTTTATAAATTTGTATTGACAGTACCATTTTTTCTTTTCCCCTTTTGGACTCTTTTTTGTTATCTTGTATTCTCCCACGAATGTAGGTATGAAATCAAAGGTTTCCCAAGCATCTTCCAATAACATTGTGACTTTTTCGATATGCTTTTCTTTATCTTTTTACTGTATGAGTTATGCATATTTGGTTGGTGTCAAGGGATATATAATGAACATAACCTCAAAATACATCGTTATTTTCATGATATCTTAGTGAAGAGGATTTTAATTTCACTTCATCATCTTCATCTAAGGAACCATATTACTATTGTTTCAAAGACATGTGTCAATTTTGTCATTTTCTAGCACCATGATATCTTCCCTAGTATAAGAGCTTTTAGGATAGATACAAACTACATGTTCATGAAATTCAAAGGTTCATTCTTCTAGATAACTTCATCACAAGTAAGGGAGTTATCAATGGTTGGAATTTCTTTCTTATCAATGATGGCATTTTCTTGTTCAATAATGTTTTCCCTAGGGGAAATGAGAGAAATAGGATTCTCATGACTATCATCTTCACAAATAGGAGAGATATTAGAAGTCCAAATTTGATTGTTATGATTTTCTATGATTTCATCCTTTTTCTATAAGGTCTCATTATCTTGTCCCATAATATCTACCCTAGCAAAAGAGCTTTTTGTAAACTAACAAACAAGAGGTTCATCACATTCCATGGTTAGATTTTGTAAAGTAGCTTAATCACAAATAAGGGAGGCATAAAGAGAAGAAAAACTATGAGTTTTATGGTTACTGATGATTGGAATTCTTTATTCAAATAGATCTTCCCAAATGGTAGGGGCATTAGGAAAGGGAGAAAAAATATTCTCACGACTATCAATAAGTGTATCTTCTAACACCAAACTATCTTCTTCCTATCTAGAAGAGATATTAGGAGATGGAAAATTTTGATTGTCATGGTTATCTGTAATTACATACCTATGCCCTATGATGTCTTCCCAAGTAGGAGAGGTATGATTGTGATAGGTCTTAATCATTGGCTCTCTTAACACCAACATATACTCTTCAGAAATGTGATTTTCATGATTTTCCATGATTGTATCCTCTTTCCTTAAAGCTTTCTCACAAGTAGGGGAGGTTTTGGGAGGTGAATGGAGACTAGGTAAAGTAATGTTAAGGATTTTTTCAATGATTTCATAATCTTGTTTCATAATATCTTCCCAAGGGGGAGGAGGAGAGGGACAAACAATAATTTCATGATTCTTAATGATTGTATCTTCTTTCACCATGACATCTTCATCACTACTAGGAGAGGTATCAGGAGAAGAATAATTATGATTGTCTATGCTTATTTCTTCTTGTATCATATCATCCTCACAAATAGGAGAGATATTAGGGTTTAAATGAAGGATAGGCAGGGTGATATGAAGGATTCTAGTAGTGGTTTAATTCTCTTTATCTAAGATGTTCTCACAACTAGGAAAGATAATGGAAGGATGGTTGACATGCTTCTTGATGACCTAATTGTCATTCTCTAAATTGAACTCATAGGATGGGATTTTCTACTTATGCAATCCATTCTTAACCATCTCAAAAACACATCTCTTGAAAGGAAACATGCTAACATGAAAAATTAAGCTATCTAACTTATGCAATGCTTCAAAGGTGTAAACAAATGTGCTATAGATCTAAAATGAGTTATTAAAATAATTTTAAAAATTACCACACTAAACATATGATTTGACCTAGATACATGAAACAAAATTCCTGAAGCTTTCCAAACTAATACAGTATGTTACCAGTAAGCCTAGGAAGTACAGAAAGTCAATAGAAAGTGCAAAAATTTTGGTTTTTGTAGGCCTACAAGAATTCATTCACCTAGAGGTGAATGGGTCCTCGTATGCTTTTACAGGAAACTCTAAATCTAATATTGAAGATCAGGAAGTTTGAAAACTTGCTACCCTAGTATCCCTAACAAGGACTCATTCACCCTATGGAAAATGGGTCCTAGATTAGGGTTTTGATACTATTTTTTATACAATTTTATTTCTTTTCAAATTATTTTCAAATTCAGGTCCGCTATAGTAAATTTTAGGTTTAATTTTCTATGAATATAATGTGAAATGCAAGTTGAAAATGTGACAAAATGGTGAACTAAAATACCTAGTTTTGATATGCAATTTTGTTTTTTTTTTCAAATGAAAGTTTATATTATCTAGATGATATGCATGATGGTTTATTTTATTGTATTTTTTAGATTTAAATATTGCAGATAATGCAATCCTAAAAATCCTATATGAGATGCAAATTTGAATGCAAAATAAGACACCCAAAATAATATCTAATTTAATTGAAGTGAATTCAAGATATAATATAAGATGAAAAGAACTTGAATTAGAAAAATACAATGCTCAAAAATTTGAGCTCACCAAAATGAAACAAGGAAAAAGAGAGTTCATCAAAATGAATTAAAAATATGATGAACCAAACTTTTTACTAGTTATTTCATTCAATTATGCATAGATTAATATTAGAAAATAAGCCTAACTGATATAAAAATAAAAGGTATGTTTTAAGATGCTAAAATGTTGTGTACCTACTCAAAAAGGTTTTTTTTGGGCCTCACTAATGACTCATTCACCCAGTGGTGTATGGGTCCCTGCTAGGGTTAGAGAAATTTGATTTATACGTTATGTTTTTATATGTTTTCACTCCTAGACCCTAGGTTTTTAGCTCGCGAAAGTGGGAAATAAATTTTGTAGCTTAGTTTTTGTGATCTTGCAAGAAAGATGTCAACTTTTGCAACTTTAGAACCTTCAATTTTTTTTTTCTCCACTTGATCTTCAACCTAAAACATACAATCACACATAAAAGAGGATAAAATGTTGATTGTTAGGGAATAGGTCAAACCCCATTTTGGTAATTAAACGTTGAATTGAAATAATTCATGAAAGGAATGATGAATGAAAAAATGTAATGTTACTACTCAAAACACCTTAATTGAAAACTTAGATTGCAAATTTAATATTTAGCATGTAGTAGCCTCCATGAATGTGGTTCTTAATCATGAAAATTGATATAAAATGATGTCTTTGAATGCTTGAAGTAATCTTGAAATCTACCTCAATATGTTTGATCCAACAACATGCATGTCTTTCATATGATTATAGACCTTTGATTGCTGCAATAAAACATTGATAAAGCTACTCGTGAATGCCTTTGAAATGCTCTTGAATTCTCTATAATTCTCTTGTGAAAGTACTCTTGATTGCTTATGAATAGATAGCTATGAATGTATGTGAGATAACCTTATATATATAAATAACTTAAGATTTAATCTCAAACTTCAAATAACACAAGACAACATCAGATCTAGGATTTTAAAACACAAAAATATAGCAAAACACATATTGCAAGGGGGTGTCCTAGGTTAAGTGAGGACCCACTTTCCATAGGGTGAATGGGTCCTAGGTCACTAGCCTAGGACACATTCCTTGTAAAATTAAGTGTATTGTAATTTCATTTATGAGTGTCCTATTTTATCCCTTGGAATGTGCAATTAATTAGGCCTGGATTTGAATTAAGTGGGCCAATTAAGCTCAATTTAACCTTAAGTAATTAATAAATACCTAGATTAATGTGAAAGTGTAAAGATAGACTTTACAACACCCTAAATAAGGCATTATTAAGTCCTTTTTATCATTAATTATTCATTCCAAAATTAAGTGTGAAAAAGGGTTACTTTTATTCAATGCTACAAATCCGTTTAGGTTTCACCCAAGTGCTAAAACCCTCTTTAAACCCTAAAAGTTTAAAATCATTAGTCATTTCTTATGTTTTCTCATTGAATTATTATTGGTCATTTCTCATTCCCTTAGTTATAACCTATACCATTAACATCATATGATTATTGACCCCTTGGTCCTAGTCTTGTTTATCACAACCCCTTTTAAAATATTTGATAATATCATACCTATGAGTCATGAAAATATTTCCTCAAGGTATAATTTTTTAAATCTATGTCTATGTATAAAATTCATGTTTCAAATATTCATCGACCTTGTAAGTGGCCCCATTTTAAGCTGTAACTGAAAGCACATGCTCAAATTAGCTTTTAAGTGAAGTGCAACTTGGTGCCACTTGATAAATATTTATCAAATTAATTTTTCCCCACTACCTAATGGTGAATAAAATATTCATAGAAAATTCAGTGTAGGGAAGTAGGAAGGCTCCATGTGTCAAGCTTATATAGTGGATGGGTATGTGCAGGATCATCATGAAAAAAACAGGCCCTTAAGTGGCAATAAAATTTAGAAAATCAGAGTTAGGCAAATTGATGTAAAATTCTGAATAAGTTATATATATTATTTCAAAAATATGTAAGAATAGAATCTCTAGAAAATTGAATTTAGTTTCTAAACTACTAGGTTTTTTTTTTTTTTAAATCTATTTGGTGAAAATTTGAAATTTCAATGCAGTAGTACTTAAATTTCAGGGAAAAAATAACATGTAGGTGTCTATCTGACCACCCTAACCACAATAAAATGATAATATTTTTTTATAAGATTTTAGATATAAGTAGGGGACTCATGTCCCAATGTGTTGCATATTTTTTTCTAATTTTTTTCCAAGTAATTAATTAATTATGATTTTTTTATTATAAATTTTAGGAAATATAAAAACTTATATGTCTAACCACCTTAACTTGTTCAAAAATTCATGAAGTTCATTTTCTTTTTTATCCTATAGTATACAAAGCATAGAATGTCACATATTTTAGATTCAAAAAATGTGATACCGTTTGAAAGTTATAGATATTTTTCAATCAGCCTATCAATCAGGACTTTAGTGGTAATTCAAATAGAAAATGAATAATAACTACTTATTAAATTCAAAGTAAAGGATCATAATTTATATTGGTGGAAAGTTGAGAATCTCCTTTAAAATCCCTTTTCATTTCATCAATTTTGGGTTAAATAAAAGTTGTCAGCCACATGGGCCATCATATCACTTAGATATCACCACTTTTTGGCCCATCATGATCCTGCACATACCCGAACCCTGCATACTTTCCAACAATGTTGATGATAGGTCCAAGATTTGAAGGTTCTTATTGTACCATGTGGTATCATCTTGACCGTTCCCTGCCATTCTACATGGGCTTATCTTTGAAGACCTTGGTTGATCACGGGGGAATGAGAGGATGTCAAGTGGCAAGATATCGACCATCAAATGAAATATGAGTAAAAGCTTAAATATTTGGCTAAGTATTAAGGCATGAAGGGGAAAATAGAGGACATGCATCTTAGGATATGTGGCATTTTTCTAGCAAAGCACAAGTACACATGATATAATATAAGCCATTTAAATTATAGAAGAATAAACATGTAATAAAATTTACCTCAATGTGGGTGAATACATCAGAGCTTAAATAGTGCACATGTAGGGCACATGAAAGCATCTAGTGCATTTCCCCACCATTCCATAGTATTTGATCTGCTTCCTAGTGCATGAGTGCGGGGGTATGGAGAGTAGCCATGTCAACTCTTTTGATATCTCTAAAAGCGATGGGGCTTGAGATAACATAAAACGAGCCTTTCCATATGGAAAAATTGTATTGGTTTAATATTGAGTTAAATGATGGTCAAGTTTTTCAAACTTGGTTGACTCAATATGAGGCATCCAAAGGTATAGATCATATCAAAATCAACATCTCAAATTTAAAATAATGGTGGACAATATGCCATAGGGTCCAAATTTAGTGCAATTATCCATAAAGTAAAATCCAAAGCATATTTCCAATTCACCAAAGCATTCTAAAGTAATTAGAGATCAATTCTTGTGAAGAATGAGCTTTCTGTAATGAGAAATAAAGTTTGTTCTATTCAGTCACTTATAAGTTGAAACTTGATTCTACCTTGTCCAATTTTATGAAAAATATTATGCTCTTGCTAGTTTTGAGACTTAATTGATATTCTAGGGCTATTGTGTTTTCTAAAATTGCATGGTTTATGTTGATTGCATTTTTTTTAATCATAATTTTTCCTAGTTACATCTTCTTTTGAATTAAAAACCTATTCACACCATAGGAAAACCTAGTTTTCGTAGTTACTTCTCAAAAATTTCCCCAAAATCTCAAGCTTTTGGTTGTACCCCTAAGAGAGCCCTTCATGAGGACTTGTTATTCCAATTGCCTAGTTTGACAAATGACAAGAACATAGGTAAACTGAAAATGCAAGGTCCAAGAGTAGAAAAGGAAATAATAGAAAAACACTATGCTATCAAGGATGATGAAATGAAGACTACTAGGTGGGAGTTGTTTAAGTATTGGTATGGAAAAATTAATGTTGTAGTTCCAAGCTATAATTGCTAGAACATAGACCTACGAAAATTAACAATTTCCAATGTGTATTTGGATGCAGATTTGGTTAAGGATATTATAAAAAATTATGATCCAAACATCAGGGTTGTAAGGACAAATGTCGAGGTTGAAATAGTAAAATTGACTAGAGAAGCAATTATTGGAATTTTCAAATATAACCCTAATGCAAAAAAATAGATTAACCTTACAACATTAAGAAAGTAATATGAACAAAACAAAAGCACATATAGAGTGAAAATATTTCCAAGGTTCTAGATGAAAGGAAAGGGTAGAAGTATAGCTAGCCTCACACATCCAAAATAGGAGCCCTTCAAGATTGATTGTTTTAAGTTTTACTTTGTTAGAACTTATCTCTCTTTATGTCAGTTCCTAAGACTAAATTGTCCATAGAGGATACTTGTAGCCTTCATGTTCATAGAAAAAAACATAAACTACATGTTTTTGAATGTGGATTATGACTTTATCACCTAATTATCGAATTCTATTCACAAAGCATTAGTTTCCATCAAGGCTGGAGAGGGTGGTGTGAATTTTTGGTGGCATTTTTTTTTGTTCCATATCCTCTTGGCATATGGATCTAAAGAGTTGGGCCCATGTTTACAAATTACAATAAAAGGTGAGAATGGAGAACATCTCCCTATCTAACTGTGGACCCATCTATTGGAAAAGCATTGCACAACATCAAGTTTTGTGGCATTCACAAACTTGTTCCATGTCAAGTTGAAAGGATTTTTTATAGTGGAGGTACCAAGATTCCTCAAGGAATTATATGACTTCTTGAGGCCTAAGGAAATGAGGCATGATTTGGTTATTGACCATAATTTGGGAAATGTTATTGTTCTTGATGATTATACCATCCTCAAGGTTTATTGGACCAATGTGTCACCACATGTGCTACAAAGGTTTTTATAACTCAATCTATTTTCTTGAGGTTATGTGGTAGTTGGGAAGGGTTGAGGATATTAACTTGGAAAACTAGAAGAAATGATCTTTCTTTCCACAATATAAAATGTTTTCTAAATTTGTCATGTCCAAGGAGAGATGGAGAAACATTCTTGATATGCTTACCCCTCAAGATGAAGAATTATAGCACTAGAAACCATGATGAGCTAATGGTTGTATTGCTACCATAAGGCTGAGAATAAATAGATCCAAATTCTATCATGGGTTTGATTATCTAGAGGATATCATAAAAAATGAATTTTATTTAAATAAAGTTGATGATGTAGAAAAATAAAGTGGCATGCTTTTTTGAAATAGGAAAAATCAAAGGAGCAACAAGATCCTAATTGAAAAGGAACCGATGCAAGCATTGATGACCCAATTCTAAGAATTAAGCCAATAATGTAGAACTTTGATAAGGTTATTCTACAACTCAAGGATGAAAGGCAAGAATTGGATAAGGGGAAAGCCCCTATTGTTGATGAAAAGCCTACATACTAGCCACAAAAGAAGAAATATATCCTCACAAGAAGACAAAAGCAGATAGTTTGGAAGAAAAAGGCTACTCTTACTCATTATAAGGAGTCAAGAGCCTCATCCCCTATTCCATAAGCCCCCTTGTCATCACAATAAAATTTAATTGATCTTGATTCACCACCAATAGAATCCTATCTAAAGAGGAGGAGGATTGAGCAAGCAGGACTTGTTGATTATGCATTGGACTTAGATGATGATGTTATTGTAACCTTATATGATATCTTGTATAGCATGCCATCTCCACAAAGGGAGAATATTATGCTAGCCCCTTAAAACATGGTTACAAAGGTAGTTTTGACTGGTTTTGACAATGTTGATGATCTGAGGGATAATTCTTGCAATTTTTTTATGACAAATGATTCATTTGTGAAGAGTAATGTGTTCAAGGAATTTTTATGGAGAACACAAAACTATGAAAATGAAAGAAGGTTGAAATAAGAAATGATCAAATCTCCTAAACTACCTAGAGAAGCTGTATTAGCAAAGATAGTTGTAGAAATGAAGGTAAAGAAAAAGGATATGTCCCTGGATGAGGTAAGGAACTTAGTAAAATAAATTGGCATACTTTTATTTTCTAAAGTGGGACACACTTGAAATTTGCGCTTTGGCCCCTAAGAGGGTGAAATCACAATACAATGTCTCACTTTTTCCCAAGATGGACATTTACATCAATATTTTTAACTAAATCTTCATCTTCTAAGACCTATAGCAGCTAAACTATTAATAATTTCAAGATGATGCAAACTAGTGATTTGTGGAAATTTCTGTGTAGATTCTAAATATTTTTTAAATTTTTTTTATAAAATAAATTATTAATCTTTCAACATCTCCTTTAATAACTATTTTTAAAGAAAAAAACATTTTTAGAAAGTAACATTTGTTTCATATAACATAACCTGATTTCTATAAAGGTTACAATTCTAATTTTTGAAATATAGATTCTCAACATCAATATAGAGGGAATGGATATTATTTCATAATTTTTTATTACATATTTTTGTTTTAATCAATTTTTGAAGTCACTGTAACTATAATTTGGATCTATACATGTGTTTCATATGACACAACTTGTTATGTATATGTCAAAATACTATTTTTTTGGTGAATCAAGAACATCAATATGGATGGAATGGATTTTTTTGAATTTTTTTACAATGTCTTACTATTTTTCAACCTCTGCAAAACAAAGAACTCGATGTTTGGAGAAAAACCTATGTTGAGTAAAAATTGAAAATTAAATACATGATAAAATAAAAACATAGCAAAAATATACTTGTTAGAATGTTTGTTTCAAGTGCTACAATATTACAAAAATATAATTACTAAATGATGTTATTTAATCTCTCAAAATTTAAAGAAAAGGTGTTTTTTGTCGTTATTTTGATAGGTGTGAAGGAGACTACATTGTGGGTATGTTATAATACCATAGGGGTTCTATCCAAGGGATTTTGATCTAAGGGGGTCTTATCTATCCCTCTTCAATTAAAGCCATTTATATGGAACCTTTCAAGGCTTAAATCATTAGTTTTTCTGAAATAAGTGATTTCAGGCTAAAATCAGCATGGCCTAATAGTGAGACACACCATTGTGCCATTACCCAACACCAATAAGCTAGTAGTGGCAGAACCTATAGAAGACCTAAGGGGATGTCTTATAATAAAAAGGGTATATAATACATAAGCATTTGAAGTAACCACATTGTATATAAATGTTGCAAAATTCATAAAGGAAACTATTGATCGATATAGGAGAAGTATGATGCAAAGACAAAGAAGTACAATTATTTTCTAATTGAATATAATAAAGACAAGCAACGACTTGGAGAACTAGATTTAATGGTTGAAATGTTGTAGAATCAACAACTAGGGTGCAACTAGTGTAGCCCACTACTCCATCCCCTTCTCCACAACCTCCTCTAGTTCAATCCACACAAATAGTTGTTAATGAAGATAAACCATTAGGTGTACTCATTCATATCACCTCTATTTCCACACCCCAAGAGAAAGAGTTAGTAGAAGAGATTTAATCAAGTAGATGAAGGCATATGGGGAATTACTAGAGATTTATGATTAGAATAATGTGCTTGTTATTTCTAATGAGCTTGAATATTATATGGGTAAGGAAATAAAAATTATGAATAGAGTTCTTTCAAGTTATTCTTTGATGTTCAATGTAATTGGAATGTTTGAGGGACATATAGGAGATAGTCCCATTAATGCAGTTGTGGGTGCCTAGACTCAATGCATTAGTTCACATGATCAAAGGATCAACCCATGAATTAAATGAAAAGTTAAGTTTTATTTTTGAAATATAATGTATCTCAAATGAAAATGTAATATGTGTAAATTTCCTGAGGCTTGTTGCTCCCTTTTCTTATAAAACGGAATTCAAGACCATTTTCATGGATCTTTTGGAGATTTTTGTAATATTGAGAACATAGAGGAATATAATTTGACTCTAGATTTAGGTCTTTGAGTCTTAATTTTTTGTGATTGCATATGGTTTATAATGGTACTAGCATTTGAGAAATACAATGGCCTAATTCTTAAGCCAGATTTCTCCTACTGTATACTTTACAAAATTTGTGAATGAAATTGATAAGAGATCATTGGATTTCCCTCCATTTATATTTCTTATGTTTCTATGTTTCTGTTAATACTCTTATTCAAAGAATGAGTTCAATTATTTAATGGAAATATAAGTTTGTGTAATTGTTTGGAGAGATTCAATAATTATTTTTGGTTAAAAGTTTTGAGCATGATTATGTAATGCATTTTCATGAAGCTTTGTAATTTTTTCGTGAAAATTTTGTGTTAGAATTTTCAATTGCATTGGTTTTGACTCCAGACCCTAGGTTAAGGCACTGATCCTTTGAATTTGTATTTGAGTTTCCTCTCCAAGGTCATCCATATAAAAATGCATTCAATCGTTACTTTTAGTTGTGTTTATTTGTTTAATTGAAGTCTTGTCATGTTCTATTGTTTTGAAAATGTTAAAATCTTGAAAGATATGCCAAATCTTCTCATTTTTCATAATCCTCAAGCAAATCTCAATAGAACATATTTTCAATTTAAAATAGTTGTAATAATTGGCATATGATAAATTAAGAAATATTGTCAAGGATCACCCTTCGAGGTTTTGCAAAGCCTAAAGTGTAGAGGGAAAGTTATTTTAACTTTCACTTGTTTGTTGGCCAATCCCTCAAAGTAACTAACTATTAAAGATGACAATGTCATAGGTTACTTATGAGAAGTGGTTGGGAATTAAAAAACAACAACAAGCAGAAAAGAGAATTAGAGGGAAAGAGTATGTGGAATATCTGATCCATTGAAAGAAAGAACCTATAAATGAATTCTCTTGGATGAATTCTATAGCTTTGACTAAGTATGAAGTTCCAATTATAAACAATAAAATTTTGATGAATTTCAAGCTCATGAAATATTTCATTTACCCAATATTTTTGATGCAAGAGAATTTGGGTCCATATGAAATATAGCATCAAACAAAAAGTATTTCCTTCCAATTCAATCAATTTTGGTTTCTAATAGTGTTATTTTTATTTAGTAAATCTTAAGAATATTTTCTAGAATAATTTGGGAAATCTAATGATAACCTCTAGTAGAAGAGCTAGATGGGCAATTTCAATTCAAAATGATGAAAGAGAAGACAAAAATTTGCTAAGTTGTGAATCTATGATTTTTTGATGTGTTACTTATTGTGGAATTTTAAGTTGCTATGGAACTTTCCTTGTGTTCATATTTAATCTACATTAGGATTTTGTGAGAATTTTTATTGAATTAATATATTTTTAATAGGTTATAATGTTTTAAACTATTTTTGATATATTTTCCCACCCAATTAATAGTTAAAGTTTTTGTCTATCTTTATGTAGATTTGTAACTAAACCAAAATATTTGTATCAATCAAATTATTTTAGTTTGTTCCAATACCTTTCCCTACATAAAATAGTACTAATAGTTCCTTCTATACTCGTAGGAATTTTGATATAATCTAACTTAAAGCATTAATGCCTTGTCCTACAAGAAGTTTGTAAATTAACCTTGGTCATTTGAACTCTTATGGATATAATCAAGTGGATTTTTACCACCCAACTACAACTAAAATGGGATTGGATGTTTGAATAATTCAATTATGATATTTTTACTCATAGCTACTTATAAATGTTTGTAGCTTTCCATTGTAGTTTATCAACTCTTGACCAACTACTAGACTCTAGTATTTTTACAATAGATTGTTGGTTATAACAATCAATATTGAATCTAATTCAACTTCCAAGAAACCATCAAATAAAGTAAAGGTAATTTCATCATTTGGGGATCTTTTGTGAGATATAGATGGCTGATAAATATTAAGAAACACTCTAATTGTACATCTATAATAGAGTTAGTCACTATACTTAGGGTTTAGAATTTAAATTATTCTATAAATATTAATTTGGTATTGGATATTTTTCTGGCTATATAATTTGGTCATTCAATATGCTTCCCTAATCTTGACTTCATCAAAGGTGTATCACAATTTGTATTATTTATATGTGTGTACTCATTTTTAGCATAATCCCTTTGATTTTCATTTGGCTCATTCAAAAATGACATAACTATATGTAATAGGTAAGGAGGATAACTACTAAAATTAATGCAAGAAGGAAGAGATGAGACATGATAAAATAATAGCTCCATAAAATACATATTTATTCTTATTCAAAAGAATAAAAATAGGTAGGGTTTGGGTATGTGCAGGATCATCATGGAAAAAATAGGCCCTTAAGTGGCAATAAAAAGACAAAAAATTAGAGTTAGACAACTTGACATAAAAATTTGAATAAGTTATCTATATTATTTCAAAAAGATATAAAAATAGAATTTGTAGCAAATTGAATGTAGTTTCTGAACTACTAGACCTTTATTTAAAAAAAAAAAATCTATTTGGTAAAAATTTGAAATTTAAATGTAGTAGTATTTAAATTTCAGGGAAAAAATAAGAAGTAGGTGTTTCTCTAACCACCCTAACCACAATAGAATGATAATATTTTTTTATAATATTTTAGATATAAGTAGAGGAATCATGTCTCGATGTGATGCATATTTTTTTATAATTCGTTTCCAAGGAAATAATTAATTATGATTTTTTTATTACAACTTTTAAAAAATATAAAATCTCGTCTAACCACCTTAACTTGGTAAAAAATTCATGAAATTTAATTTTTTCTTTTTCAATCCTATAGTATGCAAAGCATAGAATGTGACGCATGTTTCGGATTCAAAAAATGTGATACCATTTGAAAGTTATAGATGTTTTTCAATCAACCTATCAACTAGGACTTTATTCGTAATTCTAGTAGAAAATGAATAATAATTAATTATTAAATTCAAATTAAAGCATAATTTATATTGGAGGAAAGCTGAGAATCTCTTCTAAAAACCCTTTTCGTTTCATCAATTTTGGGTAAAAAAAAAGTCGTCAGCCACATGGACCATCATATGGCCTACATATCGCCACTTTTTGGCCCATCATGATCCTGCACATACCCGTTTCCAAAAAAGGAAAAGTGGATCGAAAGAGGGAAAATGGGCCCCACTTCTCTAATTTCATGAGGAAATGAGATCCTCACAATGAATTGATTATCAACCCTTAGGAAAACCAACCCAATGTGAGAATCTTATAATTTCCTTGACTGAAGGATGGGGGTCAAGGTCAAAAAACATTATGAAGAGAAAAACTAAAAAATAGTAAATCAACTCTACAATACAATCTATCACTTGGATCTTGAAGATTAAGCATAAAATTGAGAGAAACAAAAAAAAAATTGGAAAATATGAGAGGGTCTATTCACCTATCACAAAAAAAAAAATTCTACAAGTCTGATGGAGACTCATTCACCAATGGGCATATCAGTCTAGGTCTACTTTACTGGAAAAGTCAAAACTTGAGATCTAAGTCTAAACCTAAACTTTTTTGTTGGAACATTGAAATTTCCCTCTTGCATCTGGATCTATGAAAAATATACAAAACAATATTATTGTTTGATGATGGATAGAGGTTTGCCTCGATCAAACCCCAAGTTTGGTAATTAAACCTTGATAAAAGATATAGATGCGAAACATAAAATATATCTGTAATCCCTAACCTTAAGTGTGTCTAAGATTAAGAAATAATTGAATGCAAAGAAACCCTATTGAAGTGTGTTAGAATAGGATACCCTAAATGAACATGAACAATCATGAAGATCTACTTTGGGAGATCTCAAATCACCCTAATAAGTCAAAAACCTAAATATACCTTCCTTTAGGTAGAAATTAGAATGATAATAGAAGATGGAACCAATTTAAAGGAAACAAGTCATTAAGCTTGGATGAATATCTTAGTGCATCTCCCAAAACCCAGAATCCATCATGATCCTCCATAGGCATCTATCATCAATATTTGGCAACGCTTGATTGTGTTGACAAAATGAGCTTGAAGACCTGTAAAAACAACTAAAATGCTGCTCCAAGACTTCACTTTTGAATGCATGATTAACTTCCCCTTACTCTTGAATGTAAATACTTGTGATCTCATGTGAATTTATCTTCCTTGCTAGTCTAAAATGAATATGAAACTTAGTTTTATAGGCTTCCTTTCTAATTTTTAATTTATTAAATCCCAAAAGCTGACACTTAAAATTTGAATTTGAGACTATGAAATGCTACCAAAAAAATGTCTTAAGATGAGTTTTATGCACCTAACGAGGACCCATTCACCCTTGGGAATATGGGTCCTAACCTAAAACCTTAGGACCTAATATATGTCGATGCATTAATTTAAATAATAGCATTTATTCAATGCAAGAGATAATGTCGAGAAATAAATAAAATAGGCCTTGGGATACATAATAAAGGGTATTATGGGCCCATTAATGAGGTTTTTAAAATTCATAAATGCAAGGCCACTAAAATAGGTCCAGATTAAGTGTGAAATTCTACTTTATCTTAGAAAGGAGTACAATATCTTACACTACATTTAGCCCCCACTTTAGCAGTCATGTGACACTATGTGTATATGAAAGATAATGAATTGAAACAATAAAAATGATACTCATATGGATTCATTCATAAATATGAAGAATAAATCCCCCACTATAGTTATATACCACAATGTTAGGAACTGCATTTTGCAATGTACTGAGTCGTTAGTCATTCAAAATCCCTCTTATTAAACTTCTACTGACAATCAAATTCAAAGGTAGATGTATGCCCCCCTTAATTTCTCTATCTTTATGGAGGTGGAATTAGGATAGCCATTTGACCACATCAAATTTTAAACTATCATAGGGTATTTTAAGTATGACACCACATAGTGATAGAGATTTGATAAGATCAGGGATGGAATTATGAATTTAATGCAACAAATGACATGGAAAATCAAGTTCTCTAGCCCCCAATGTTAAATTGAGTAAAATTTTCTTAGAATAAAATATGCTTAATATAATAGGATTTAGTATGAAAATTGACACTTTTAAAAATCATTTTGACATTTACCTTGGTGTAGAGTGGTTCAAGATTTCGAGAAGACAAGCATACAAGTATCCTAGATAGGATGTTCTTCATGATGAGGTGGCATGGGGCATGATTCAAGATACAATAAGTGGATGCTCCTCAGATTTATCTTCATATTCGTACAATTATAGTATTTTCTATGAATTTTTAGAGTTTTAAGGACCCTAAAAAAGAAGGTTACAAAGCATCCTCCTTTGTCGTAAAGTGTCTATCTTAGTTATAAAGTGTCCCTTTTGGTTCCAAAGTGTCCCTCTTAGTTGTAAAGTGTCCAAAAATGGCTAAAGTGTCTAGGACCCCCTATCTAAAATGGCCCATATGTCGAAGTTGGTCGTAAAGTGTCCTAGAGCAACCTTTGTCTACTTTTTAATTATTTAATGAATATATTTATGATTTATTTTTATTATTTTATTATTTAGATTCCTCCTTGAGCTCGACAACATTTAGGAGGCAAAATATTTTCCTTCGAGAGATGATCAAATAACTATGAAAGGAGGAGATTACGATTCTTCAAGATATTGGACTATTTTAGGTGTACCTCATGCCATGCATGATGTATCATGATGCTATGGTGATGGACCTAGTAGAGAGATTGGATGCCAACAAATGTACATTTCATCTTTCTACTGGGGAGATGACTGTCACCTTAGAGGACATTGATCACATCGTACAGTTACCTATATGGGGTGAGATTGTTTACTCTGTAGATGAGCAAACACTTGAGGAGATGTGTGATGACATTAAATATTGCTTAGGTCATCCTATTTGATGGGAAAAAATTAAACTTCATGTTAAGCTTAGATGACTCCTACACACATGATCGCCAATGCTCTGATGTATTATGATAATTACCATAGAATTAGCATAGGTTCTTGAGGGGTGAGGATCACACCTAGATAATAAACTAGTGTAGATAATTCAAGACATGGAGAAATAATAGACCAGTTATGATTGGGGTTGTAACATGCTCACACATCTATACTATGATCTTAGGCACTTTATCTATCAAGAGCTATATAGTATAGTGCATTATACTCTCTTACAAGTTTGATGTTTCAAGAACATCACATGCACAAGACTTATAGGATATGCTACCACAATAGACATGGGGTACCCATGGGCCTACAACTATTCACTGATATGGGGGTTGACAAGAAGGTGATTTACTACACTAGCAAGTCATATTTGACCACTTGGATTAGGATGACATTTCATGGAGACCGTATCCCATTATTCCATGTATTTCCTAGGAATCACCCCGTAGGCCATGCAAGACCTCTCCCAAGTCACATAGATTATGGAGATGATGAGGATGTCGACGGGGATACATATGATTAGGGTACATTGCCAAATATATTTACAGATGAGGAGGAGGAGGAGGATACATAGTTGATGAGTGATGATACTAATGAGACAAATGAGGCTCTAGTCATCCTCAAGACGAGGGAGCCACCTCATACCTGACTCACAAGAGAACAATCAGTGGCTACATTAGGGATCCACACTCATGAGGATGAGGATACTAGTGGTTGTGGGACATCCACACTTCCTACACTTTAGGGGTTTGTTATTACATGACTATACCCTAACTAGCAGGTTGGAGATCTAGGTGATGATGTTTTATTTATGCTTTCATTACGCTTTTATGCTTATGTATATGGTTTTTTATATGATGATGTGTCCTGACATCTCCTATGATTTCCATCTTGTAGGGTCCATATGAGAGTGGTGTGATCTCTATCAGTTCAGGACCATAGAGATGATTCTTCCTTTACCTTCACATGATGATACACTATCAAAGTACATGCCCCCACCTTCTACAAGACAACATGTGGATCTCATCAAGCCATTTGCAAGATTGAGGATAGCGTATGAGAATGCGTCTAAACATGTTGACCTAGCTACAAGACAAATTTCAGCATTGCAGGTGGCATATGATGAGCTTCAAGCATATCAAGTTTTGAAAAATAGAATGATAGAGGCTATCCTACTATCAGATGTATCGAGGCTAGAGAGGGAGTTGATTATTCTATAGGTTGAGAGAAATTGCATAGAGTAGGAGCACGTCGATGCACTCATATGGGAGGTGAGAGTGGTTGGAGAGGTGTAGGGCCTATAGACATCCATGAGTATACCATGATCACATTCTATTTTATCTCTACGAGAGACACCACTAGACCCCAAGGGGTCTAACAGTCATAGGCCATACTAGAATTGTATTATTGATGACAAGTACTAGAAATTTTGATAAATTATATATGATCATTCATGTTTTGTTTATATGATTTTATGTTGGATTATATTTCAATGTGATTTATTAAATATCCATGGTAAAAATATTTAATAAATGTCTCCATGATCTAATTTATGTGATCTAATTAAAAAAAAATAGTTTACATTAGATACTACATTTTGATTGAGTATGTTATGTTAAATTAAATGAACCTATGGTCTAATTTTAGTACATTAAATGCATATAAGGATCTAATCTAACACGACACACAAGATTAATTTGAATAGTATGTAAATGAAAGTTAAAAACAAAACTTATTGAATAATTACTCCATAATCCAAGACACAAAAATATCTTTTTTCTTAAAGAAAGAAGCAATGAAAGATAAAATATAAAACCATCTACTTAATCTAATAACATTTCTTTCAAATAAATACTATTTGAAGAAGATGTTAAGTGTAATACCGACACAAATGTGTGGCATTTATAGGTTCTTTGAGAGGTGTACCATCTATTTCCATTAATTTGTATTCTATAAACCCATAGCTTTCATCAATTATGTAAGGTCCTAATTCATTAGCACTAAACTTTCCTTTTTTCATTTGGGGTGACATTGACATTATGTTTATTCCCATATTTAACACCAATTTACCTTTATTAAACACACGAGCAACAAAATTTTATCATTATAACTATGTTGCATTCATTTAAAATAATCTTGGAGATTCTTGAGAGTTTTATTGCATTATTCATCAAGCATTTAAAGTTGATGCAATCGTCGCTCTTTATAAGTATTGAAACCTAGAAAATAGTTGTACTATGTTTTGGGAGATAGAAACACCAGTTTCATTCAAGGAAACCCTAGAGATCTCAATCTACAAATATAATGAGGGAAATAGGTTTATAATAAGGTGTCCTAGGGTGTGATTAAAGACTAAAAGGGGGTTCACCACCAAGCAAAGGCTTGGAAAGATAAGAAATGTAAATAGCATGCAAAACCTAATGATATGGCCTAGAAAATAAACTCAAATCATAATAAAAATCTAGAGGTAATTAGAGGTGCACCTGGAAAACTGAAGAGGCCAAAAAAAGGTTTGAATTCCTTAAAATATAAATTTTAATACACACTAGGAATCATATGCTAGTAGGGATGATTTAGTCCCAGTTTAGGGTTTTTGGCTAAAATTGGAATCTACAATTGGTAAATCAGGATGTATAGACAATGTTTGAAGTCTAGCATATTGGGACTCGTACACCACAAGTGATGATTTAATCCTAATATCAAGGCTGATTTTAAAATTTGATACCCTATGATGTTCTCTTGTAGCTTCTCTCATGTCAAACCTCTGAGTCTAGAACATTGAATTTCAACTTGTAGGTGACTTTCTGTGATCTTGCAATGTAGATGACAACTTTGACAACTTGAAAAATTTTCTCTTGTCTTGATCTTTAATTGATCTTCAACCTAAATCTACAAATCACACATCAAAGAGAGGGAAAAAAAATTGTTTGTTAGTGGATAGGGGTTTGCCTTGGTCAAACCTTGTTCTTATAATCAAACCATGAAATAAAATCCAATAGAATGAAGGAATGATGAATGAACAAATATACAATGTTGCAACTCACCAAACCCTTGAACAAAAGGCTAAAATATTGTATGTAATGGCTATCATTAATATGTTTCTTGAATCCTTATTGAAGGATATGGATCTTGACTTGAATGCTTGCTTGAATCATAAGAACCTACATCACAAATGTTAGCTAAAAAATAAACATGATGTATGATGACTTTGACATGATGTTTGATTGTTCAATAATGCTCTAAAGTACTTGATAATCACTCATGAGTGCTCTTGTAAACTCTTGTGATCTTTAATTTTCTATAATTCTTGAATACATTAATTTTTAGGAGAAAATATGTGAAGTAACCTTGTATTTATACTTGTTTATGCCGAATTTCCTAAAATCACAACACTACAAGCCGACATTAGATCTAGGAGAATAAATTCCTACCAAGAATTAAATCCAAAATTATGTCCAAGCTAAGTAGAGGTCATATGCCAGTTTAGGCATATGATACCTAGTAGACTCAACTCGAGACACAAATTTTAAGAAATGTTAAATTCTATGCCAAATTCAGGTTTAGGCCTCAGAACTTACGTGGAAACCATAAGACCAAGGTAGCATATGAGTCCCAGATCACTAAATTTGGGCCATACAAACCAAAATCATTAAATTAGGATTGGTCTTTTTATTGTGTCAAGATTATCCTCAGAAAGATGCATTAATTAAGCCTTGTGGATGTAAAATAGAGCCAAATAAGGCATAAAGAAGCCCAAAATTAGTAGGGAAGGCCCCAAAAAGTGTAAAAATATACAGGGAAATATTATCCTAAACTATATTTAGCCCCCACTTTAGTGAGATGAAGAACTTGCTTCAAACTCACAATAAAGTAGAAAACTCACATCAAGAGGGGTTCAAGTGTACTAATGCTAGTAAGATAAGATGACAACAATCAAGAGGGTGCACAAGCTGTCAAGATCAAGATCCTATGGAAAACCAACATAGGCATAAAGAACATGCATATAAATGATATAAGAAGCAACAACAAGGCACATGCATACACTTCCAAAGACAAAGAGAAACAAAAACAAAAAAATGAGGTGGATCAAGCTTCGATTGATTTGTCACAACGTTGTGGATATGATCTAAGTTATTTCTCCAAAAACATCTATAAGTAGAACACAATTTCCACTATGTAAACCAACACATGCTCACAAGGGCTAGTGGAACCTTAGGTTGTCCACTAGGTGAGCCCCTAGCGAGACACATATGCACATGGTCGGTATGTTCTCACATAGAAAAGAAAGTGGCTACGAGAAATCCATGCCTAAGTTTGGCTCTCATACATACAACCATATCAAAGCTATACCTCCCGATAACTTTGATAAAGTGCCACACAACATGAATAGCAGGATCCATGAGGCAAGGAAAACTTTGTATGCTTGACACCCATGAATGAGCAAGATGGCTCAACAGGAAAGCAAAGTGTGTTATGCAAGGTGGCCATATAACAAATATTATAAATGAAAAAGTAATGTTAGGTATGTTCAAAGGATTTTTTCTTAGTTCATGTAAGGTCTTAACTTAGGGAACATTGTGACTAATGTCTCTAAGGGAGGACCAATCGAAGAATAGAAGATTCACAACTTAGGGGGTGCAGTGTGTCGCATCATGCCTTTAAGCGAAATATAGTATGCGAAGAGAGATCACGATCTTGAAGGACATCACACCTAATTTCACCAGAAAGCCAAAAATTCATTGCATGAATTAAGTATACTACACAATGAAACATGAAATGCAAAAGAATAATACTAATGTATGCCCCCATTTTAAAGAAATTGCTACACGCCATGTTTTGAGCAATTACTTTAAAGCTAGAAAATGATAAATGCTAAGAATAAAGAGGAAATGAGAGCTTATTTGGAAAGCCATATTCCAAGTCATATGTTTTCAAATAAAGCTACGTCATGAGAAGGGGTTACACCCAAAATGAAATCCCAAAATCACATAAGGGATCCATAGATTCAGGGTCAGTATGTCTTTGCTACAATATTTTTAGAGAGCTTATAACTATCATCATTCCCCAAATACTCATGGAACAGGAAGAATGAAACAAAGAGAGAAAAAATAAAGAAAAAAATTTAGGTCAACTTGGAAGAGACCTAAATGTCTTGACATCTTTCGTCATCCCCAAAAGTAAAACACAAGACAAAGAAAAGATAAAGGAAAGGCTTTTGGGTTAACATGGAAGAGAACTAAATTTCTTAATGCCTTGCATCATCCCCAAAAGGAAACCATAAGAAAAAAGAATAAAAAAGCTTTACGAAATAGAGAAGAATGTAGGTACAAATAGAAGAATGCATAAAGAGAGAGGTACATCAAACAAAACAGTACATGAAGATCACATTACACACATGCAATCACACACAAAAAATGAAAAATAAAATAATGCAAAAGAATAGTAAGGTACATGCGAGTCAACCTATAATAGGTTGTTCACATCCTAATCATGTTCATTATATACATAAGCCAAACAACTAGCCAAAGGGACAACAAAAAATGCACTACTAGAACAAGGCTATCTAATTCTTGCCACTATTATGTGCAAGACTAGAATGAGCTGAGGTAGGTGATGAGAAGAGTTCCTTGCATTTTGAAATGATTTGTAATGAATGTAAGGCATGTAATAGTGAGAATAGGAAGATTGTACAACTATTACATGACAAGGAGTGGAAGTACATGCTTTAAGGGATTATTTATATGATATCAAACTTTTTAAATATTTTTTTTAAATCATGACACTCATCAATACTATGTCCACAAATTCTATGATATTTACAATGTGATGTGCTTTTCTTCTTAGGATATGGAAATTTATTTTCTCACATAGGTGGTAATGTAACAAGTCCTTGGCTTAGAAGTATACGTAAATTCCTTTCATTTGTAGATGGAAGATAAGGTAATTGTAGTTTCTTTAGTTTGTAAGGCCTTCATTGCTTGCTAGATTCACCAATTTCTTGAGTTAGACGTTGAGGAGGAGGACCTAAGCCAATCCTATCATCCCTATCACTATTATGAGGTGTTGGTTGTTCTTTAGGAAAGAGGATACTTATGTCAGGAGGAGGATATTGATATCCTAACCCTTTGGTATCTTTAGTTGGTATTTTCTCTACGAGTTGATAAATTTCATGCTCACTTGTTGTATCACATCCTTGTTTACTTAAAATTGTGAATCCTTTTCCATATGTCTCTTCTAGGTTGATTGATATGTTGGTTACTTTTTTAACATAAGATGGCTCAATTTTTTTTTGATTAGAGGAACTAAGTTCACCTATTGTAGGGAACTTAGGCTTAGCTTGTGTTTCAATTTAAGGGTACAAAAGAAAAAACATCTCAAGAGTTGTTGGTTATTTCACAGAAGGATAAAAGGATGCATTAGCCTAAAGGTTGTTAAGGAAATCATTTATGAATTTTTTGATGTTGTCATTATCTTCTCTAATGATGTCAACATCGGAAGGAGGATATACATTAGGAGTTGAGTGAGCATGAGTGAGTTTAATATCATTAAGGCCATTTCCAAAACTATAAGTAGACACATCCACTAAGGATATTAAGGACATCAAAAGCTTACCAAAGCACATATCCATGATGAAATGTAATAAAATGCAAGTTTCAAATTGTACTCAAAGTAATTTGTTGATTACACTATGCAACAATCTTAAAATGAAATGTTGTAAATGAAAATTTTAAATTAATCAATGCACAAAATGAACCGAGTTAATCTAGATGCAATGAAATGAATGAAACAATTTTTTTGCAAATTGAAACAAAAATGTAATAACAATAAACTAAAACATAGAAACGGAGTTTTCAATGTTGTAAAATGTGGATTCCAATCTAACATGGGACTAAATCACCCAAAGGGGCATATGATTCCTAGTAATGGTTTTTTATGGATTCAAATGCTGTAAAATAGTCCACATAGAATACCCAAAAGTAGGGTAAAACAACTTGCATTGGGACTAAATCACCCAGAGGGGGTGTATGAGTTCCAGATTTGGGTTTTGACACTAATTTCATAAATTTTTGAGTGAATTTTAGGTTTTCTGGTTTGTATGATGTATAGAATAAGTGCAATTATAAATTTTAAGTGAATTTCAATGATGCAAGATGAAAAAATGTAACCTATATGCACTTTCACTAATGCAAGATTTAGAAACCCTAGATGCAAATTAACTAATGCAAGACCTAGAATGCAAAGTTAATGTAAGCTAGAACTAGGACTATGATACACACTAAATTATAAAATAAGGTGTTCTAAAGGCTAGGTTTGCCAAAGGGTATGTACAAGATCATCATGGAAAAAACAAGCCCTTAAGTGGAGATGAAAATTCAAAAAATCAGAGTTAGGCAACTTGACGTAAAAATTTGAATAAGTTATCTATATTATTTCAAAAATATGTAAGAATAGAATCTATATAAAATTGAATGTAGTTTCTAAACTACTAGGTTTATTTTAAAAAAAAAAAAATTATTTGGTGAAATTTTAAAATTTCAATGTAGTAGTACTTAAATTTAAGGAAAAAATAATAAGTAGTTGTCTATCTAACCACCCTAACCACAATAAAATGATAATATTTTTTTATAATATTTCAAATATAAGTAGAGAACTCATGTACTGATGTGATGCATATTTTTTTGTAATTTTTTCCATGTAAATAATTAATTATGAATTTTTTATTACAACTTTTAAAAAATATAAAAACTTGTATGTCTAACCACCTTAACTTGGTCAAAATTTCATCAAATTCATTTTTTTAAAATCCTATAGTATGTGAAGCATAGAATTTGATGCATGTTTCAGATTCAAAAAATGTGATATCATTTTGAAAGCTATAGATTTTTTTCAATCAGGACTTTAGTCATAATTCAAATAGAAAATGAATAATAATTATTTATTAAATTCAAAGTATAGAATAATTTATATTGGTAGAAAGATAAGAATTTCCTTTAAAAACCCTTTTCGTTTCATCAATTTTGGGAAAAAAAAGTCATCATCCACATGGGCCATCATATCACTTACATATCACCACTTTTTGGCCCATCATGATCTTGCACATACCCCAAAATGAAACCTAGAAAATAATAGTTCCATGTTTTGGGAGATAGAACCACCAATTTCCTTCAAGTTTCATTCAAGAAAACCTTAGAGATATCAATCTATTGACAGAATGAGGGGAAGAGGTCTACAATAAGGTGTCCTAGGGTGTGATAAAGAGTAAAAGGGGGTTCACCACCAAGAAAAGGCTTGGAAAGATAAGAAATGTAAATAACATGCAAAACCTAATCATGTGACCTAGAAAATGAAATGAAATCAAAATAACAAATTGGAGGTAAATAGATATGCGCCTGAAAAATTGAAGAGGCTAGAAACAAGGTTTGAATTCCCAAAAATCTAACTTTTAATGCACATTGGGACTCATACACCACTAGGGGTGATATAGTCCCAATTTAGGGTTTCGAGCCAAAACCAAAATTTGTAATTGGTAAACTAGGATCTCTAGAAAATATTTGAAATCTGGTATACTTGAAGTCATACACCACAAGTGGAAATTTAGTCCCAATATTAAGGTTGATCTAAAACTTTGATATCCTTTGACGTTCTCCTATAGCTTCTCTCTTGTCAAATCTCTAAGTCTGAAACATTGAATTGCAACTTGTAGGTGACTTTCCATGATCTTGCAATGTAGATGACAACTTTGACAACATGAAAAAAATTCTCCAATCTTTCTCTTTAATGGATCTTCAACCTAAATCTACAAATCACACATCAAAGAGAGGGAATTTTTTTTTAGTGGATAGGGGATTTCCTCAATCATACCCCATTTTGGTAATCAAAACTTGAAATGAAATGAAATAGAATGAACAAATATGCAATGTTGCAACTCACAAAACCCTTGAATAAAATGTTGCAATCTTGTAATTAATGGATAACATGAATTTATATCTTGAGTATTGATTGAAGGATATGGATCTTGACTTGAATTCTTGCTTGAATCATGTAAGAACCTACATCACAAATGTTAGCTCAAAAACAAACATGATGTATGATGACTTTGACATGATGCTTGATTCTTGAATAATGCTCCAAAGTACTTGATAATCACTCTTGAATGCTTTTGAATGATCTTGTAAACTCTTTTGTTCTCAAATTTGATATAATGCTTGAATACTTGAATTTCTTGGAGAAAATATATGAAATAACCTTGCATTTATACTTGTTTATGCCAAATTTCCCAAAATTACAACACTGTAAGCTGACATCATGGGTAAAAATACAAATTTGTGTCACACTTTTATAAAGGAAACAACCAACACTTATCTAACTTTTAAACTTCAATCACTAGAAAGTGGCATATATGTTTTGAATTTTGAAATGATGTAAACTAATAAAATGCGTATTTTTTAGTATATTTTATGTTTGTATTTTTTTTTTAAAATAAAAAATTATATGAATATAGTTTTTTCATAAACTAACACTATAATTTAGTTCTTGATAAAATGCTGAAAAATGATGTTACATGAAACGTCAAGCTTTATATGGTAATTTTTCTTTCTTTTCCTTCAGTATTTTTGTGTATATTTATAATTCAAAGCTTTATGACATGGATATTTTTTTTTGTAATTTTAATAAATATTTTTAAATTAATATTTAAATGTGAATTAAAACATGATTATTTCTAGTTGAAGTCAACTTTTATATTAAATATTTAAATCTAAAATAAAAAAACAAATTGTGCTATCTTAATCTTGATTCTTTTATCTAGGGCATCATATATATATATATATATATATATATTTAATAAGTTTTAGTATTTTTCTTGGCATGATAATCAACCTAATATTTTTGTGTTAATAACCTACTTTTAGTGAAAAATTAAAAAAAAATTGAAATATTAAAATAAATATATATTTTAAAACTACACTTATGGATCTACAAAAGGGTATTTTTACATTTAAAAAAAAAAGTTCTTTATATGAGTAGGAGTTGTTGAAACATTAATCTTTTCAAATAATTTCATTTATTTAGTAAATTGGCCTCAAAGTGGTGCTACATATGCATTTAGCCAATAATTTTAGTTGGAAAAGTTGCAAAAGTATTTAACTTATCTAGAACAAATCTTACTAGATCGTATGTTTGACCAAAGTTGATTTTAGTTATAAATACTAAAATTCACTTGTGTTGATAAGTTGGCCAAAAGTGTGACACGGCTTTGTACTTTTTCCCTCATATCTAGGAGAATAAAATCTTGTCAAGAATTGAATTCAAAATTATGTCCAAGCTAAGTGGGACTCATACACTATTTCGGGAGTATGAGTCTAAGTAGGCTAAGCTTAGGGCACAAATTTTAAGAAATGTTAAATTCTATGCCAAATTCATGTTTAGGCCTTCAAACATAGGTGGGACCCATACACCCAAGGTGGCTTATTTGTCCCAGATCACTAAATCTGGTCCATACAAATGGAAATCATTAAATTAGGATTGGTATTTTGATATATGTCAGGATTATGCTCGAAAAGGTTAATTAATTAAGGCTTGTGGATGCAAAATAGAGCCAAATAAGGCATAAAGAAGCCCAATTTTAGCAAGGAGGGTGTGAAGAAGTGTAAAAATGTAGAGGGGTGCATTTTCCTACACTATAGGTATTATCATAAATAAGCACCTTGAAAGAAATTCTCAATGAAGGAATTTCTATCTCTAAGGGAATTATCACCTCAACACTGTTATAGGCAGTGTTTCCTATAGATGTTCTAATACTTGTACGATAAGCCTAGAATGCATAAGTTAACTTAGTGTGCCGATATTTATTATGCTTGCTTACAAATTTCCTTAATATTTGTTCATGATTTTTGTTAGTTGAAAGTACTTGATCATTTGATTGAGGATAATATGGTGTTGAAAAATGATGTTGAATATGAAAATTTTCCAAAAATTTCTTGACGTCATTGTTCTTAAATGGAGTTCCATTATTTGAAACTAATGTGGAAGGAATACCAAAGTGAGCAATAATGTGCTCCAATATGAAATGACATATTAGATCAAATGTTGGGGAAGGAAGAGGGATAACTTCCACCCATTTCAAGAAATAATCTATTCTGGCAATTATAAACATATTTCAAGAGGAAGAAGGTGGTGATATTTTTCCAATAAGATCCAAAACCCAAATTGAGGATGGCCAAATAGGAACTTGGGCATGAAGCTCAGAAGTAGTAGCGTGAATCAAACTGTTATGTTCTTGACACTTATGACATTTCTTAATGTGAGAAAAACAATCTTGTTCCATATTTCTCTAATAATATCCTATATGGATTAATTTTTGCACCAATGATCTTCCTCCAAAATGTCCCCCACAAGCACCTGCATGAGCTTCTTCAAGTTTTATAGGGATTTTAGATTGTTTAAGACATCTAATTAAAATACCATAAAATTATCATCTATATAATACATTTACAATGACTATGTATTTAGATGTGAGTTTTCAAAGACAAGCTCTAGTGTTTCTAGTTGTAGGCTCAGGAAAGGTGCCTTTGATTAAGTAATTAAATATCATTCTGTACCACTCACTAGAGTTTTTAATATCAGTTATTAACACTTCTTTTGTTTTATCATTGATTGATGGCTTTGTGATCATATGGACTATAAATGTGAAATAGAGAGAAGGATCATTAGGAGATACAAGGGAAGCAACACTTATCAATGCATTTTCATGCTGATTATCCTTTTGTGGTATGTTGTCAATGGTATATGATTCAATCCTTTTTAATAAAATTATCGTGAGGTCTTTATATCAAATTTTTTTATCATGCTTTGTTGGATATGAACCATTTATTTTTTTAATCACTAATTAAGAATTACTAGAGATGGAAATTTTGTTGAACACCTAAGGCTAACATTGCACATATACCAACAATTAAGGCTTCATACTCTATAGTGTTATTTGTACATAAGAATTTCAGAAGGTAGGATAAGGGAATAGGCTTGCATGAAGGAGGAGGGTGATCCCACAATACTGGTTTACAATTTTTGGGCAAATTGGACACCAAACTAATTTTTTTTAACTAAATCTTCACTTTTGGGTTCCTATAGCTGCTAAACCGTGAGGAATTTGAACATGATGAAAACTAGTGATTTGTGACGTTTTGTCTATAGATTCTAAATATATTTTTTTATTTTTTTTTGGAATTAGATTGCACTTATTTTCCATCTCCTTTGAAAACTAGTTTTTTTTTAAAACAACATTTGTAAGGAGTGACGCTCACCGTATACAACATAACTTTTTTTGTATGAAGGATAGAATTCTATTTTTTTTTAATTTAGATTCGCAACTATGATATCTAGCACTTTCATTTGGTTTGATAGTGTTTTATTGAATATTTTTTCCCCAATCAAGTTTCAAAGTCAAATGAATTACAATTCGGACATAGGCGGACTGTATACAACATAACTTTTTCTGTATGTATCAAAAAAAAAAAAAAAATTTAATGGATCAAGGACATTAATACCCAGTCTGAACATATTTTTCAAAATTTTATTTTGATAATCTGCTATTTTTCGACATGTGCAGAACAAAGAGCTTGATTTTCGGTTAAAAACTTATGTTTAATAAAACTATAAAAAACATATACATAATAAAACCAAAACATATTAAAATTATATTCATTGGATAGCTCATTCTGAGGACTACCATAATCATTTGAAATAAATTTTAAATGAATTCATTTGATCCCCCAAAAGGTAAATTAAAAGTGATTTTTTATCAGCATTTTGATAGGTGTAAAGGAGACTCATTTATAGGTATGGTTTAAAACTAGTGAGGTTATATCCGAGGGGGTTTGATCTAAGGTGGTTTGATCAAACCCTCTTCAATTGGAATCCTTAAAATGGAAATTTTTAAGGCTTAAATAATTATATTTTCTAAAAATATGTGATTTCAACAAAAAACAGTTCCTCTCAGAAATTGTAAACCAACTTTGTGGGATCACCTAGGAATTATTATAATCCCTGCTATAGAGCTAGTGTGACATTTAGAACCATCAAAATACAATTCCCATGTTTCTTTTTTGATACTAAACACACTTTCATCAAGGAATGAGTTTGTATTAGGTAATGCTAATGGATAAGGAGCATCAACTAAATGGTTGGTTAAGGCTTCTCCTATAATTTCGTTTTGATAGACAAATTTGAGATCAAACTTAGTTAACAACATAACCCATTTAGCTAAGCATCCTAATAAATTGGTTTTAGCAGAAAGATGTTTAAATGGTCAAAATTTGTCATGACATGAATTTTTGTGTTTAGTGCGTAAGGTCTCAATTTACTAGTAGCAAATACAAGAGCCAAACATTTTTTTATTATCATTGTATATTGAGTTTCATAGTCAACCTTGGTTCAACTAATGTAATAAAAAGGGTGTTCTCTACCACTATTGTCTTATTCATCCAAAAATTTTGTTAGAGCATGGGTTGTTGTTGTTGTATAAAGGATAAATGATCTTTCTTCCATAGAGGGTTGTAAAACAAGAGGAGTAGTGAGGTAATCTTTCAAAATTTAAAAGGACTATTTACAATCCTCATTCTAATTAAATTGTGAGTCTTTCTTAAGAAGTTGTGTAAAAGGTAATGTCTAATCTTCTAAGGATGCCAAAACATGATGGATAGCTTGAATTCTCCCTTGTAAAGTATGCAAATGAGAAATATTTTGAGGATATGGCATGTTAATAATAGCACCAATTTTCTTCGTGTCCACCTCAATGCCTTTGTGGGATACTATAAAATCTAAGAGTTTTCCACTATCTAGACCAAAGAGACATTTTTTTGGATTTAGTCTCATGTTATACTTTCACATTCTTTCAAATATTTTTCAAATGATGTTAATGTTGTCCCGATGGGTTAAATATTTGGCTAGAATATCATCAACATAATATTCCAAAATCTTTTGTATGTTATCATGGAATATTAGTGTCATAGCCTTTGACATGTTGCACCCACATTCTTTAATCCAAAAGGCATAACCACACAACAAAATGTTCCCCAAGCTATAGTAAAGGTTCTCTTGTATTGATCTTGAGGATTGATGAATATTTCATTATATCTAGAAAAACCATTCATGAACGACAACAAAGCATGTCCCGCAGTCAAATCTAACATCGTGTCAATATAAGGAAGGGGAAATTCATGATTTAAAGATTCTTTATTAAGGTCATGAAAATTTGTACACATCCTAATACAATTATCAAGTTTTGTGACTATGACAATGTTTGAGATCCATGGAGAATAGTCAATAGGATGAATAAAACCAACTTCAAGGATTTTTTCAATGATTCATGTTTCGTATTTTATGTCTTACTAGTTTGGATTCTTGTTCAAGAACTATGTTGTGTGTCACTATCTTAACATCAATACTAGACATGTACAAATAATTCCAAGCAAAGAGTTCATGAAATTCATGCAATAATGTTGCATGGTCTTCTTGTTCATCCTCATTAAGGCACTTTCCTATTTCAATCACTTTTTCTTCATTAGATGTTTCCATCAATATGTTGATTGTATCTCCTATAGGTGGTACAATTTTTTTTTGAAACTTCAAAGATATTTTCTTCTTTATCATTGTCAACATCATTGATTTCCTTTTCTTCATCCACTTTTTTAATACTAGCCATAACACAATTGACTCCTTGTTTAAAAGAGGGGGGGGGGGGTAAATGACTTATCATAAAATCCTAACATTTCTTTCAAGGATTCATCATCTTCAAAGTATTCCAATGATTCATTGCATGTTGTATCAATCAATTCAAGATGCTTCAAAGTAAGAGTTATCTTAGAGGAACTACACATGATGGTGTTGATGTTGAGTGAAGGTTCCTTTTTTGATTTCGTTATTTTAGAAGGATAGTATCCAAGACCACTTTTCTTTCAAGTGTGTTAGCATCTATAGGAACACGAATGAATTTTTATTTTCTACCATATCATTTTCCACTATAACCAAGTTGTTTCAAGAGCTCATAACCTCTTCCATAAATTCATTCTATATTAGATCTAAAAATAGTAACAAAAATATAGAAAAAAGACTGAAAAGCACTCACAAACTTGTCAAAAAGATCTATATATGGACTCATTTTCCCAAGGGTGAATGGGTTCCCAGTCAAGGTTTTTTAAAATTGAATTCTTTGAATCTAAGTTTATCTTATGCATTTTTTGTTTAGGATCTATAACACGGGTTTTTGTAACAAATTTCTCGAGATTAATGTATCTAAATGCAAGTTTAACTAAGATCAAATGATGAACTATGTGACTATTTTTAGTATGCAATATGAACATTATTTTGAATTTATATGATTGAATGATGATCTTAATGTGAGTATAATCTAAAGTAAATTAAGATCTAGTGTAATCTTTTTTATTTTTGATGATTTAAGTGATGCAAACATGAAAATTTAACTCTAAACAAAAATTTTACTGATGCAAAATTAAAGAACCCTAAATTTAATGCAACTAATGCAAACCTAATGAAAAATAGTGCAAAACTCAAATCTAGGGTTAAAAGGACTCCAATTTTCAAAAAACTGTTGTACAATGTAAATTTCAGCAAAATGAAACATAGAAAAATACATAGGGTTGCCAAAAAAGGAAAAGTGGATCCAAAGAGGGAAAATGGGTCCTACTTCTTTAGATTTCCTTATGATTGAAGGATGGGGGTCAAGGTCAAATAACACTTTGGGGAGAAAAACTAAAAATAGCAGATCAAATCCAAAATGCAATCTATCACTTAGATCTTGAAGATTGAGAGTAGAATTGAGAGAAACATCATCGTTTCTAGCAAATGTAAGAGGGAATAACACTATGCACTTGTCACAAAATGTTTTTTTTGTAAGTCTTCTTGGGACTCATTCTTCCATGGGTGAATAGGTCTAGGTATGATTTTCTTGAAAAGTTTGAACTTGAGATCTGAGTCTGAAATGTGCACTTCTTTCTTCTAACTCTAAAATTTTTCTCTTCGATCTAGATCTATAAAAAATATTGAAAAAATACTGTTGTTGGATGGTGGATAGGGGTTTTCCTCAGTCAAACCCCAAGTTTGGTAATTAAATCTTGATGAAAAATATAGATTTGAAACATAAACTTTGTGTGCAATCCCTAACCTTAAGTGTGTCTAAGATTAAGAAAGCTGATTTGAATGCAAATAAACCCTACTCAAGTGTGTTAGAATATGATCCCTAAATGAACATTAACAATGATGAAGACCTACTTTGGGAGATCTCAAATAACCCTAATAAGTCACAAAACTAAATATACCTTCCTTTGGGCAAAAGGTAGAATGATAATAGAAGATGGAACCACTTCAGAAATAAGTCATTAGGCTTGGTTGAATGTCTTAGTGCATCTCCCAAAATATAGAAACCATCATGATCCCAACCTAAAACTTTAGGATCTAACAGATGTCAGGGCATTAATTTGAATAATAACAATTATTGAATGCAAGAGATAATGTTGGGAAATAAATAAAATAGGCCTTGTGATACATAATAAAGCATATTGGGGGCCCATTAATTAGGTTTTAAAATTCATAAATACAAGGTCACTAAAATAGGTCCAAATTAAGTGTTAAATTGTACTTTCTCTTAGAAAGGAGTACAATTTTCTACACTACACTTATTAATTTTTTTTGAGAATATCAAGGATAGATGGATGATATGTAATGAAAGATAACATAATACTAAAATGTAAAACATATGGATTTTGAGTATTCAAGGAATAAGGACTAAGGATGACCATGATGATAGAGTAATATATGGTGGAAAGTTCAAATAAAATATAATCATAATGTATACATAAATTGTAACAAAAATTTATAAACATATAAGAATCAAATCTTATAAAATTTAAAAATAAATGATAAATTATATTTTCATTAGATTTAAAAATACCCAAAAAAGCCCTAAGATAAATGCTAGGTCATGCAGGATTAACCAAGTTCACCAATAAGTTAAAAGGAAAAAAAACTTCATCTAAGATTATTCTAATCTAATCTAGAAAATTGCATACATATGAATTTATAAATTAACCTAGATTGAATAACAACAACTAGGACCAATATCTTAGAAAACCATGCTAGCATAACAATGAAATGTTAAATAGATAGACAAACAAAATGGATGGGAGAATATTTAATGAACTTAATAACATTCATCTACTAATACATTCAATGATCAAAATTGTGATATAATATAGATATTCAACAACATGAACACAATTGTTTAATTCATATTATAGATAAATTTTCATCTACAAGTGTAGATAAGAAATATGAAATATAAACATTGCTTCTTGTTTGTTGTTGATATTAACTTTAATGTGACATTTTATGCATAATTTATAATGATTATTAATATTATATAAATATTCAAGTTTGATTTAACTTATGGTTCTTAGAGAGAATATAATTCATAAGACCTAGTGTCTTATATTGTTAAAAATAATTGAATTTTTTCTTTTTCATCTCGAAATATTTACTTTTTGATATAGAACTAGATAAATACACCAAACCTCTAGGTAACCTCACAGTTCCAGTATACCCATCAATACATTGAATAAGGTAGTCATTTCAATGTGCTTTTTGGTATGTGAGAGTGACTTTAAAAGAACAACTTATTATCAATATATGACTCTTCTTCTACAAAGAGAGTGATCAACTAGATTGTCTATTATTTTGCTAGATTTTCCTTGAAGAGGATTAATTCACACAATATCATTAATAAGGGTACAACCATATTTTATCCAAGGTTTGGTTCACTTGTATTGTTCTTCGATCAATTCTAGACAACATAGATGCATGTATATGTTGGCTTTATTTAAATTAAAAATTTAAAAAATTTATTTTGGGAACGATAATTCTACATCCTCTAGGATATCTTGATAATTATAAAGTTATGTTGGAAAATGAATGGAGCCAAATCAAAGTGAATTTCAAACTTATCAATATTTTGAATAGGTATATTTCTATGGAATTTTCCTTGAAATCAAAAAATATATATTTACTCTTGTATGGATGAATCTACAGATTGAGGAAAAGTTAATGATTGCACATATATGGACATGTGTTGTGAAATGTATAGACTTTTGTTCTCCACTTCATATTTTTTTCCTTTGTGCCTTCTAGACCTTTTACGAATTGAGGATTGACAATGTCGAACAATAATTTAGTAGGATTATTAATCTAATACATGGAGATATATTCTCCTAGGTCAAACCTTGAAAATGTGTGTATAGTATTGTAAACAATAAACTCCAATTATACAAATCCTCTTAATAATATTTGTGTAGACCTAGATTCCTTTTAGTCAATTAATTGCATAAAATGTGAAAAGAATGCTTAGAAACTTAAATGTTTAAAATGAATAGATTGAGGGGTTTTCAAATGCAAGGACATAGAAACACACTTTACAATTTTGTGTCTAGTCAACCTCAACAAGATATGTATAAGTTGAAGTCAATTAAATTTAAATTTGAAAATTAGCATTTGAAAATAACAATTCCACAACCTTGAAAACATCTTGATAACTACAAAATTATCTTAGAACACGAACATAATAAAATCAAATCGAAATATATATATATATATATATATAAACAAATGAAACAAATATATAAAAATATATAAAATAATAAAAATAAAAATTTATATAATCAATAAATATAGTAATAATAAAATCCAAACTGATAAAAATTTGCAATATTTAATGAACACAAATCTAAATGGCCAATGGCATGGTTATGAAAATGTTACCATTATCAAATTAACAAAACATAAATACAAGCCCTTTAAATCGTAAGGTCAAATTATATTAATTCTTCCTTAATTAAATCGGTATACGACTTGTCTTTGAACGTTTTCTGAGGTCCAATGGCTTCATTTCCACGTGATGCTTTCGTCACCTCCTTTTTGATTCTTGTGTTCTTGTCTGGATACAGTTTCTAGATGATATTTAAAGCACGTGTTTTTATTTCCGTCGTCCGATTGCTTATGGATTTTAGTTTATACGAATACTTAATACGTAGAATGAAATTAATTTATTGTTAGAGAAATAGTAAAGTCAAAGAGTAGGTAGACGGTGGATTGTACAATGACAATTCAGTTTTTCGGGTTACTAAACGGTGTTTTTAAATATTAAATTTAATTAACAAATATGCTTTGGTAAATAAAAATAAGATAAACTTTTAATATTTTTTATTATGAATTATTGTGAATGAGGTGTATAATTGTTATTGAATATTTAAAATAATATTACTTTTCATTTTTAAAATTGATTAATCAAGGTTAATTAAAAATGTTATAATTGATCACATGGTTGTTTTAGATTATCAAAGTCAACTATTGATTAATTAGAATACTATTTTAGTAATCAAATTTAAATGGAGAAGCTACTTAGTTTTGGAAACAGTGACAAGGAATAGTACTAATATGATGGTGCTATAAGTGTGTTCATGTGTTAGATGCATATGAAGTTGAATTAATCATACATATATGGAAATTATTAATATATGATTATACTTTAAATTTGTATCATTTTTTTTTGTAGATCTAAAGTCCTTGTCTATATTGGGACATATCTAGAGGCAATAGTATAGGAGTGGGATGAAGTGCATATATTATGTAGCTAATGTTTTTTTGTCTTCAATAGATATACAAATGCAATGTACATGAGGGCTTCTACTCGTACTCAAGAATTATTGAAGTCTTGAAATAGTCATACTCATACGAAAAACCTACTAATTTCTTAGATTTAACAAGTAGTATTGATGCTTGAAAGACGCTAGTCCTTATACCTATACATCTCTCTATGTTGTCTAGAATTTACCTAAGCACAATGCAAGTCAATTGAACCTAGGACAATGTATGGTTATACACTCATTATTGGAACAATAAGAATTACTCTTCTCGAAAAAGATGGCTAAATAGTGGAGAATCTAATTGATAGCTCTATTTACATGGAATAAGAGTCATGAGTGGTTGTTAATGTGCGTTTAAAATCACTTTCACATACCAAAAAACACATCGAAAGGACCCTCATATGCAACATATTGATTGCTATATCAGAAGGGTGAGCATATCTAGAGTTTTTGTATATTTATCTAGTCCTATATTACTTTGTTGAGTACAATTCCATACTTTATATTTTTCAATATTCTTAATATTTTTTTTTTAGGCCTACATAATTGTCTAAAATATTAGCCTTAATTGTTATTATTCAACCAAGGTTAATTTATGTTCATATGTATAAAAAATGTTAGATTAACCTAGACTAAATGTATAAAAAGTTTAATTTCCTTTTACATTCTTCATGAACCCGATCAAGCCTACATGACTCAACTTTCTTCATCAATTTTTACTTTTTTCAAATCTAATACAAAAGTGACTTATCATTTATTTTTAAAATTTATGTTTTGATTCTCATATGCTTATATCTTTTTGGTTTGTAAAACTATGTAGGTTGATCAAACCATTTCCTACATAATCTCGTGAGATAAAATCATGCATATAATATTACAAAATAACCATGAGCAAATATCAAAGACATAACATAAAATAGCACAAGATATACCCCAAGAAAAATATCAAGATGGAATCACCTAGCCTCCAAAAGCATCCATAATTAATCTATTATTCAATAATCAAAAAAATGCATTACACATACATAGGTTTCTATGAATACTTCTAAAACATCAAGCTCCTCCAAATCATCTTCCAAGCATCCAAGCATGTATCCAAACATCTCATGCCATTCTTCACATGTGCATTCTTATAAGAAAGTTCAATACAATGATAACCAAACCAAAAAACAAATCTCAACCACTAAATATGTGATTGCATTTATTATACTTATCAATTTTAAATTACTATATAACTCTAAGAAAATTATATAAATGTAAATATCGAGATTTCTCTATAAAATTATTACAGTTGTAAAAAAATTATATAATATCATGCAAAATAATAGCCACCTACAACCATCATTTATAAAAAATAGTGCATTATTCAACCTTACACAACATTTAAAATTTCTGCCAATGGGTCACTTCTTCACTAGAAACATGCTTAACCAACCCAAATAATTGCATTGTCATTGTTCAATCCACCGTCCACCTGCTCTTCCTTTGATTTTCCTCTTCCTCTACAATAAACTAATTTCATTGTACCTACTCTTCTTATAAACTAAAATTCACAAAAAAATAACTACCGACGCAAATAAAAACTCGTGCTTTAAATATCATCTAGAATTTGTATTCAGTCAAGAACCAAAGAATCAAAGAGGAGGATGATGGAAGCATCACGTGGAAATGAAGCAATTGGACTTCAGAAAACGTTAAAAGAGAAGTCGTGTACCGATTTAATTAATATAATTTGACCTGATTTAATGGTCTTGTATTTATGTTTTGTTAATTTAGCGACGGTGACATTTGCATTCCATACAATTGGTGTTTATTTTGATCACAAATTTCATTTATATATTTGAATTTTTTCATTTTTATTTTAATTTATCTATATATTTATTAGATCTATTTTTATTCATATTATTGTATATATTGGTTTTGTTTGTTTACTTATTGTGCTTATACAAGTATATATTTTCATGCATATTATTCATTTTGGTTTTATCATGTTCATGTTTCAAGATAAGTTTTAAGCTGTCAAGATGTTCTTTATCAAGGATGTGGAATTGTTCTTTCCAAAATCAAATTTCAAAATTTGAGTTTAATTGACTTCAACCTATACATGTCTTTTTGAAGGATGACCAAACAAAAAATTGTAAAATGTGTTTGTCCTTGTATTTGAAAGGAAATCAATACATTCATTGTCAACCCTCAATTCTCATAAGATGTGGGAGGTACAAAGAAAATTCACACAAGGTGACGAACAAAAGTTTGAAGATTTCATAATACATGTCCATATACGTCCAAACATGAGCTTTTCCTTAATCTCTAGAGTCATCCCTACATATAATAAATATAAATTTTCTTTCAAGAAAAATATCAAAACGAGATACATATTCAAAATCTCAACAAGTTTTTAATTCACTTTAGTTTGGTCCTCTTCATATTCAAAGACAAGTTTACAATTGTCAAGATATCCATCAAGCTATGAAATTATCCTTCTAAAATTAAAAAATAAAAATCCTAATCTAATTTAATTTAACCAATACATCTCTCTATGTTGTCTAGGATTTACCTCAATCAAAATCAAAACCTGGGACAACACGTGGTTATAATGTTATTAGTGGAAGCATAAGAATTACTCCTCTTCTAGGAAAAGATGGATAAATATTGGAGAATCTAGTTGATCAATCTATTTGCATGGAATAAGATTCACAAATGGTTGTTAATGTGCTTTTAAAGTCACTTTCACATACCAAAAAGAACATTGAAAGGACTACCTTATTCAACATATTGATGGGTATATCAAAAGGGTGAGAATACGTAGAAGTTTGGTATATTAATCTAGTTTTATGTAAAAAATGAAAACTTTTGAGGTGACAAGGAACAAATCAAATTGTATTTAACAATTTAAGTCATTAGGTGTTGTGATTTTTTTTATCTCTAAGATTTATCATTGAACCCAACTTAAAAGTAGTATAATATTTTTAATCATGTCAATATTATACACCAATGATATACTATGCCTAAAAATTAATGCCAATAACAAACAAGAAAATTTTATATTTCATATTTCCTAACTATACTAGCAAATGAACAATCATCTAGAAGATGAATTAATTTTTTTTTTATCTTATTTAATATGTATCATGAATGTTATTACTTTGTCCAGTTTTGTCCCATCCTTTATATTTTCCAATATTTTTGAAATTTAATTTTGAAGCCTACATAATTGATATTATTTTGAGTTGTCATTATTCAACCTAGGCTAATTTATGTTCATATGTATATATATTTTTAGATTAAGCTAGACTAAACATAAAGAATGTTTAACTTCCTTTTACATTTTTTATGAACCTAATAAAGCTTACATGACCTATCTTTCTTCATCAATTTTTACTTTTTCAAATCTAATCCAAATGTAAGTTCATTTATTTTGAAAATTTTGTGTTTTGATTCTCATATGCTTATATCTTTTTTGTTTGTATAATTATAGAGGTTGATCAAACCATTTCGTACATAATATTGTGACACAAAATCATGTATATAAGATTATAGAATAACCATATGAAAATATCAATGACATACTATAAGATAACACAAAATATATTCTGAAAAAAATATCAAAAGGGAGTTGCCTAACCTCCAAAAGTAACCATATGCACTCTTAGAAGAGATTTCAATACAATGATAGCCAAACCAAAAAATAAATCTTAACCACTAAGCTTGTGCTTGCCTTTATAGCATCAAACTCACAAAAATACAACTAAGTGGTAAGGTAAAGTCATGTGCTTCAAAACCATGAGCATGCAAAAGGATTGACTCCAACATTTAAGTTTTTGTACTAATTTTTTCAAATATTAAATATTATTCTTATGTTTATACCACACATAAAATATCTATTCATAGTCATATATAATAGCTCGATGGGAGGTTAGCAGTTTTATTTTTTCAAACCTTGAAATAAAGTAATCTGAAACATGTGTATTATAACATAACACAATGTGATATTATATAGTATATAAGATATAATATACTAGCAATCCCACCTTGGTGTGCAATGGGTATGCCGAAGAGGTATGAAAAGTTAATTAGAGAGAAAATGTTTTAATTTTTTTTTGCATACATTTGTGCAATTGGTTGGTCATTTAAGAAATGGTTTGGTTGATATATTATTATTAATATTTTTATTACTATTTTTATAATATTATATTATTACTATTAATTTAGTTTTTATTATATATTTTTTATTATTTTTATACATTTACTATTATATTATTATTATTTTATTAGTATATCAAGTTTGCATTATGTTACATTATTATTATATTAATAAATGATTGGATCAGGTGTTATATATTGTTAGTATTATATTATTATTGTTATATATTTACTATTATAGTGCTATATTTGTATTTATACATTACTATTACTATTAATAATATATTATTAATATTTAAATTATTATATTATTCATAATATTGTATTATTACTTTGATATTACTATTATATTATTCTACTATTATAATATTCTATTATTATAATATTATTATTCTTATTATATGATTTTTGAAATATTATACTTAGTAAATTATATTTATCCTTAATATTATATTATTAATAAAATATGATTAATTTTAGTATTAAATTATTAAATTATTATTATACTAATGTTATTATGTTATATTATATTAATTTTATTATATATTTATTATTATTATATTATGTATATTTTATTATTATTATATTATATTATATTATATTTTTATTATATTATACTATATTATTATTATTTTATGTTATATTATTATTACATTATATTATTATTTTATTATATGATAGTATATTATAGGTACATTATGACAGTTAAACTAAATGCATTCCTATTTTTATGTCACAAGATCCTACAATTTTGTTAAATTTTTTAATATTCATTTCGTTATAACCAAATTTCCCCTCTCGAATAATATAATATAATATAATATATATAATATTATAATATAATATCATAATATATATTATATTATATACAATATTATAATTATATATATTGTATATCATACTTATTTGTTAAAATTATTGTAGCTCTAAGAAAATTATATAAATATAAATATCGAGTTATTTTTAAAAGTTTTTTTGGACAAACAGATGTTCTGAACATGCCTTGACAATTTTTTTAATGGACGTGTGAAATATAAATACCATTGATGCTTATGATGCATGGTGGTGGTGGTATCTAGATAAAGAGTGCTAATAATAACCAAATTTAAAGAATGGCCTGAAACGGCTCAAACTTCCTCTCCAAAATATTGTAGGGGAGGGAGGATTCACATGCATGCACTCCAAGCTCCTTGGTTGACCTCTATTTAATACTTCCTACTTACGACGGTGCGTCGTGGTACGAGGTGAACTTACATCCCTTCCCATTATAATACTTCTCGATCCCAATCCAGCCTTATAAAGCGACTCATACATTCTTTCCATCTCATTTTATTTCCTAACAGCCCGCGAGTTATATAGTAGACAACAGGCGCAATGGAATCGCAGACTCCTCGGGCCGTGGTCTTTAAACACATTGATACAATGCTCAAAACTAAGGAAAAATTTTCAGATTCGGATCTCAATGGAATAATCGAGGCTATTGATGATCTTTTATTCCGAATAAAAGAGAAGACGGTGTGACTCTGCCTATTTTCCATGATTTTCTCTGTCTGAATCTTCTTTATTATTTGCATTTTCCAGCAGTACATTACAAGATTTATTTTTGTTGCAGGAGACAAATTCAAAGAAAACTTCGGATCTGAAAGCCTTACAAAAAAGGGGAAAAACGATCGCATCAGCTGGCCAGAAGGTCCAAATAATGGAAATATACTATCTTAGAGCGATCATAAAAGCATTTCTTTTTAATGCAAATCATTAATAGTTCTCTAAGAATAATTATTGAGATTGACGATGGGCTTGGTACTCTCAATTGCTTTTCCATTTAAATGTCCTAGTCATTTTGGATAAAAAATAGTGTTTAATCTTGTTTTAATGGTGATTAGAGTCGCATAGGCAATTTCACCGTCATCATTTCACAGTCAAAATTCACTGCCAACAATTCATTTTGGGAAAATTCAGTCACAAATTCATCTCAAGAAAAATTTACCATCAGAAATTCACGACCACCAAAAATTAATTGCAAACTGCAATTCTGCCAGGGTGAATTGCTGGTGGTGAACAAATTCACCTCAAGGAAAATTTACCATAAAAAATTCACTGCCACCAAAAGTTAATTGTTAACTGCAATTCTGTCAGGGTGAATTGCTAGTGGTGAATTTTCTATAAGATAAATTTTCTATAAGATGAATTTGTCATGAGGATGAATTTTTTTTAGATCGAATTAGAACATATTTCTGTAAAATGATAATTTATTATGTTGAAATGCTTATTAACCTTGATTTCACGCACTTAGTGTTTACAATTCACATATTATTCTATCAAACCTACTACTGTGGCTAAGCTAGCTTATTTATGTCCTTGTGTACTTGCATTTGTCGTTTCGATAGCCAGAGAAGGTTCTTTAAAAACTAGGTCACTCAGAAACTAACTTTGATTTCTTACTTTCTGTGATTTATTGAACAGATTTCGGCTTTTCTTGAAGATAATATCGACATAACTGTAGGAGTGCTGGAAGTTATTGGGAATTGTCATTGGGCTGCAGCTGGTTTCCTACTGGTGGCCTCAGTTTTACAAAAGTGGGATACATTTAAATATAACAAGAAAAAGTGCCTGAGGCTTCTCAAGTCCATGAACGATTTAGCCAAAGTAGTGTTGGAGCTTCGGCCTCTTCCTCACGAAACGCCAAACACGCAGGCCAAAATAAAGGAATCGATTCATACGATACACAAAGAAGCAATCGAGTGTTTAAAAATTGTAAAGAGGAGCCGCGTAGATGGGTACTTGATTGATTTACTTTTTATGGCTTTCTTGGACTTTTACAATTGTTTCTGCTCAATTGTAATTTTGTAAACATGCAAATATACAACGGTAGCTAATTAAACCTCTCAAATTTTAATCAAAATTTTACTTTATTGTTGTTTATTATTAACATTTTTTTTTTAATTATTTGGCTACACAGTTTCTTTTATAATAAACTGAGATCTAACTTGTCTTTATATTTTATTTGGAAAATGTATTTTTGAAGATACGTGAAAGCTAAAAAGGATAAAAAGCACCTTTTAGAAGTTCGTGAAGAAATTGAGGAGTTGCGCAGTATACTACATGTACATATTACTGTATGTATTTTTAAACGGGTCAGCGAGAAATGTGAAGGTATTTAATTATCTCTTTTTGTGTTCCTATACAAAATATTGGCATTTTCCAATTTCATTTTCATCAAGACCATTTAAGATTTTTTTTTTTATATTTGCAATCCCATAAGCAGGGTCTAAAATTTCGCTTCGTCAATGGTTCCTAGGGCGAGGTGTTTAAAGGCTTTTCATATATCTTTTTTAAATTTCAGTAATATAGGACTCAACCAATGCCTCAGGACATAGCTTGCCTTTTCATACTCCATAAAAAAAATATTTTAAACTATCCTGACTGGCGTTATCCATTTCACCTCATCTCTTCTTTAAAGTCTCTCCACCCCATTCCCCATTAACGGAAGCTTTCTAATTGTTAATTAGAATACTAATTTACTTAACATTTTTAGGTTTAAATATGTTTTTAATATTAATAATATTATTACTAGCGATATAATTAAAATTTCTTTCTTAAAAATGAGAAAACATTCATATTATTAGTTAATTTGATATTGTGGCATCATATACTCTCTTTTGCATATTGAGGCTATCTAATTTAATAATATAGAGACTTTTTTGAATATTTTAATTAGTAATTTTTTTTTCCTTTATTAGATTTTAATTTTAATTTTAATTTTTTTTTTTTTCTCAATTTTTTTTTGGAGAAATTCTTAATAATTTATCATAAGTTTTTTTCTCATCTTGATTATAAATTATGAAGCATGATCTAAAATATTGATGTTAAAAAATGATACATGGTTAAATCTAAAAGTATCCTTTAGATTTTGGAAGTACTAGGCCCCTAATAACTAGTATAGATTAATTAATAGTGTAGATTTGTTGACTATATTTTGGATGTTAAAAATTAAAGCACACAAACCAAATAAGAAAATAAAGGTACACATCTTGTTGAATTGAGGAAAAGTTTATAATATGTTACTTCTCTATAATGAAAATATGACCTTATTTTCAATGAATAACATTATTTTTTGTGTTAACCATATGCTTTTTGTATGCTCAAGTCTAATATTTTGGGTCAAGACAATAATCATAGATTCCTCCCGTAATTTCAAAGTTGTCTTTGATTTTTTTTTCAACTTCTTTTCTCACCTATTAAACCTTCTTTTGTTCTAATCCTTTTATTGATTTGATGCCTAGTGGTAAATAATAATACCTTGAAAGTGTTGTCATTGTGTTAAAAGACATGTTTCCTAGGTAAACTTTCCAAAACATATACAAAAATTTGAAGACAAGTAAGGACCATATGGTGATATATAGTCTTGATATTCCTTTTAAAGATTCAAATTAAAAGGTTTCACTATTGATTACACCTTTAATTATCTAGAATGAAAGAGGACTTGTTGATTTTTGAATGCCCAAAGTAAATATTAGTAAACACACATAAATATTAGCTCATAAATTTCATAAAATATTTACCTAGTAAAGTTATGGTGTGATGATTAAGATGGCTATTGGTTATGTTCAAATTTTAAATTTTTGAAAGGTAAGGGTCAATTTTAGAAGTGTAAGGTCTTATGTGAAATTATAGTAAAGACCATAAATAGACAAGAAATTAGATCAAGGGGAATCAAAAATTATATATAGAGATAGATATAATGAAAAACATTAGGATTAGGTGAATATATCATAATATATCCATGGAAATAAAGTGGTGGATAAGTATGTGAGAATATGTGTGCATAGGAATAGACAAAGGCTATGACAATGAGCCCATCTTTTCATAGGAATGTGTCATTTATTGATATACCATGTGAATTTCACCATTACATTTTCCTCACAATTTGAGATCCATATGAATCATAAAATGATCATATATCAAAACATAAAATTTCTATTTTAACTAAAGAATAGTAATAGGACAATACCTCACAAACTATAGAATTAAGACTATGCATCATTAATTTGAATGCTAATAGAATTTTAATTTTATTATATGTCTTTTGATGATATTTTTTATTAATAATTAAAAAATATTAATCCAATAATATTGAGTGAGTAATTCTTGAAATAAATATTTAATTTAAATAATCATTTCATACTAATGTTGTGACATAAACAATTATTTAGACTAACATGCATCAATGATAATGATCTTAAAGAGTCTACAGATACATAAGGAAAAGTTCCAATAAGCATTATTTAGCAAATACATAAAAATGATCATAATTCTAAATGTTAAAATTGTCTACAAGCAAAGTTTAAAGGAGAGTATCTTTAAGAGATTGTAACTTAGTGGAAAGTAACAAGGTTGTGAACAAGTCAAAAAAGCTAATAGAAATAAAATTCAAATAGAAAGTGATAAGGTTTACAATTATGTAGAAATAAATCTTATTATGCAACAAGCTCCAAAATTGTTCTAAACTAGTCCAAAAGAAATTAGTTATACAAAAAAATGTTTAGTATAATAATTGATCATAATTGTCAGAAACATATTGCCACAATCATTAAAATGAAAGAAAGCTAGTGATAATATATACTCCATTCCAATTAATAACATTAAGAAGATGTAAGGAATGAATATTATGTACTTCCAATTAAATTCCCCCAAAAAAAAAAAATCAAGATCAATGATAATATATACCCATTTGATTTAACTCTAATATCAGCAATGATAATATATATTCACTCGATATAATTATTATTTTACTTCAACGTTTTTTTTGTTTTTGGTGAGGACCATTGATGTATATATTTGGTTTAGGTGAGATTTATATAATTTTAACAAAGTCTGATGCTGTAGATATACATTTAAGAGACTATGATACAAATGTCCGAAATGAAGTTGTCGATGACAAATCTCCCACAAATGATAATTCCACTGTTGCGACCCAAACTCCAAGGTATAAGATGTTTTAAAAAGTAAATAATTTTTATTTTATTTGTTTTGAAAATTTCTAAATTGTCAAAATTGAAATCTTTGGTGTTTGTAGAATAACTCCTGACACTCAGAAGAAGTCACTTGGCAAAAGAACTCGCGACGATGGTTCGAGTGGATCTTCCAGTTCTCCCGAAACTCCAAGGTATAACATACATTGAGAAATGAATTAAGTTTTATTCAAATGTTCTAAGTCTATAAAAATCACAATTAAAATCTTTAACGTTTGTAATCTTACAAAAGCAAGCCGGAGGGAGATAACAACAAAAGAAGCAGGCGTTAAGAGAAATACAAGTACACCCAAAAAGACCCCTCTTTGAATTTTACTTTTTATCTATATTTCGTTGTTGAAAAATAGCAAATTCTTATGCTTACTTGATTTTCGAATAGACTAATGCAATTTTGTTGTGTATGGAATGAAGGGAAAAAATTACCAGTCATCAACGGAGTGGCGCCTTTACTTGACATCGCCTCATGTCTGTAAAGTTCACATTTAATAAATGCTCCACATTATTTGGATTTAAGAAGCTTATAGGATATAGTATTTCTTAATAAAGATAAAATATTCAGTGTTTTTAATGCTGAATCGTTTAATATTTAAATAAAGATATTTAGAACAATCAAATTATTGAGAAAATCTCTCTTTTTCTCAATACCATCTTTTTAATGTTGCATGTGTAGACCAAACATATAATAAACTTGAAGAACACATGAATTTTCGAGTGAACAAATAATTGCTATTGTGAAAATTTGCGCTTCCTTGAAATCACTCTATAGATTTATATTTAGTTTTTATTTTGTATATCAATGTTTGTTATTCATTGTTCTTATTAATTATTATTCTTTTATTTCTTATTGAATTTGGAAACAATAAAATTGATAATTTTATATATGCGTTCAAGAAGAGGATTGCAAATGGCATATTTTGATATATTAGTTTCCGTTAACAATATATTATGTAAATATCTTAATAGATTCTTGATCAAAATATTGAGTGAAATAAGTGCGACATTTTCTAGCTAAACACTTTAATAATTTTAAACAAGAAAATTTATGATTTCTAAATTTGTTGCAAAAAATAAATAAATGACTAATTTAGATTATTAAGTTTCATAGTGTAATGGTAAAAATATTGTTTTGATGTTATTTTTCATTTAATTTGTGTGAAGTTTGAAGAAATGTTTAGATACATAATAATTTGAAATGATTCAATCTTGCATAAAGTTGAGTCTATTTATCTATTTTTTATCTATATAAGATCTCATGCCTACTATCATATCTTATGCATGCATATACATATTTCTATATATTATGGATCTGAGTCTCATGCTTAATTGTATATTAATTCTCAAGTAGCCTATATCATTCATTTTATTTTATATACCTTTTTATTGAGGTTGAGTCCATGATCATGTGTTTCTCCATATAATAACCAACTTTGTTTATTGAACCACAAAAATATAACACTTGACCTAGGGCAAGAGGATTCCCTCTACTAGGCCCTTAGGGTTTTTCACCCTAGGAGCTCTTGGTATGTAGGAATGACACTCTTACCGCTTGGTGGTTATGGGATTTCTGGCGATTGCATTCACAAGGGAGGGTTGATTGACGAGGGTTGTGATGTGTGTGTGTGTATTGTGTGACTAGAAAATTAAAGTAAAATGATACTAATCTAATGAAAAAAATATGAGTAAAGCAAATCTAAACTAATACAAACTAATCTAAAATGACCTAAATGTATGTAATCTAAAAACTAACAGAGAAGGACAAAGGGTGTGCACCTAGAAATGAAGACTTGTAGATGAGAGGTTCCAGAATCTTTTGAAAAATGTTTGAAATTAGCAGAATGACACTTCTGCCAAGTTGGGCAACCTAGTCCTCCAACCAAAAAAAATTGTTGGATCAAGTTTCGGGGAAAAGGGTACCCAAACATGCATAAACCCTTTTCCAGGTTTAGCACAGGGACAAAGTCGCCAGTAGGGGTGACCTAGTCCTCTTAATGCTTTCCAAGGATTTAGGGTTTGATTCTATGGGTCCCAAATGGTATTTTCTTCTTTTTTAGCAATCCATGCCTGAAACTCCAACAAGTGATCTGCAACTTAACTTCTTTCTCCTTCTAGGGTTTAATTCTTTCATGTTACTTGAGGGGAATGTTTGTACTCTCTCCAACACTTTGTACTTCACCAAATCTGCATACAAACCTGCAAACACATGCAAAGACCAGGAGAATGTTGGGGTTAGGGAATAGGGGTTTTCCTAAGTCAAACCCCTTTGATGGTAACTAAACACAAATGAGAGACAAACGAAAGGAAAGTAAGATTGAATAATGAACTTAATGGAAACATTTACCAAACCTTTGTTGTTGATGGTCTGCAACATGCAAGAACAACTCCAATGGAGGTTGGTTGTGAAACCCTTGTGCTTGATTGCTTGCTTTTGAAGTCTTGAGTGCAAGAGTGCTTGTGAAGAGATATACAAAATGAGCTTGGGAGAGAGAAAAATGAAGGTTAAAACCCTTATTTGTACATGTAAAACCCTAATTTTCTTGAAATGCAACATGATAGGCCAACACTAGGGTTTAAGAGGCAAGATTCCCATTAGTTTTTATTTTAAATTTGAAATTTGATGCTAGAAAGGACTAGGCTACTTAAGGTGGTGACCTAGTCCACTTGGGAAATTTCAAGTGGCAGTTGGGAATTAAATAAAGTTTAATGGAGATTATCAACTTTGCCTCCCAAAACACACTTAACCTAGGACTAAAAGTACAATAAGGGGGAAAATTAGCCTAGAAAAAGGGTTAATCTAGGGGTGATAAGCCTAGATAAGTTTGAATATACATTACAACACTTTACAACACTTTGTCATAAGGCTTAGAAAGATGTAAGAGGGTGTTATTTAGGTGAATTGTGTTGGAAGAGTCTTAGAAAAGTGAGGAAATGTGATACAACACTTCACAACACCTTAGTAAAACACTGTTAGATTAGTGTTGAATTGCAAGCTTACAAGACTGAATCAAGGTAAAATAAGGCCAAACTCTAATGGAAAATGCCAAAATGAGTGAAAAAGTGCCAAAGACTACACCTTTGTGCAACACATTTAGGCCCCACTTGTGTGAGAGTAGTTGAATCATGTGTGTCGAGCGGGATCTAATGTATTCATGCTAGTAAGGTGAGATAACTATGATTAAGAGGGACGATCAAGCCCCAAGGATCGAGATCCCATGGAAAAATAAACATAAGTATAATAGATCACACAAGGGGTGATGTGAAAATTTGGATCAAGCTTTGATCATTTGTCTAGCTAGTTGTGGATCAGATCTAGGTTGTTTGTTTGAGAGAAAAGGATGTAGTCACTCTGGCCCTACGAGACTTTTGGTTGTCCACTGAGTGACAATTATAGAAGGTGGTGAGATACATACACATTGTTGGTATGCACTCACACACAAAAACATGGCTATGGGGAAAGTCGTGCCACTAGTTAGGCTTCCCGCTCAACCATACCAAAGTTATACCTCTTGATAACTTTGATAAGGCACCATAAAAGACAAGGATGTGGTTCATGAGACAAGCAAAACCTTGGATTATTAGACTGATGAACAAGGGAAACATGACACCACATGCATGAAAGTTTGGTTATGCAAGGTGGCCATGTATGCACAAATGCAAAAGTACAACATGAAAAATGCAAAAGTGAAAAATGCAAAAATGAAAAATGAAAGTGTTCCAAGGACTCTTGTTTAGTTCATATGAGGTCTTTGACTTAGGGAAAATTGCATCTAATCTCTCCAAGAGAGGACCAATCAAAGGATATAGCATTCACAACTTAGGGGATGCAGTGTGTTGCGTTAGGCCACTAAGAGGAATGTAATATGCTAAGATAAGTCACACTTATCTAGGATATTACACCAAATGTCATCCACAAAGTGAGAAACACATCATGTGAAGTGACAAGGGTGCACTAGGAAGCACAAACAAAGAAAAATAAAATGCAAAAACAAAAACAAAATAGTGCCAATGTATGCCCCCACTTTAAAGGGATTGCTACACACTATTTTGTGAGCAATTGCTTTAAAGTAGAGGAAGGAAAAATGAGAAAAAGGACATGAGATCCTACTTGAAAATCCCAACGTCAAGTGATAGGTGTCCAAGATAGTTGCATCATGCGAAAATAAAGAAAGCAAAGGAAAAGTGGGTTGCCCCCAAAATAAAAAACACCAAACACATAAGGGATCTATGGATTTTGGGGTCAGTATGTTCGTTGTTGCAATGTTTGTTTAGAGAGTGTGGAACTATCATCATTCCCCCAAATACATATAATTGGAATTAGGACACAAAGAGAACAAAAGTAAATGAAAAGGGAGAGTCAATTTGGGTCAACATGGAAGAGACATGGAATGTCTCGACGCTTTGCATCATTCGCAAAAGGACAAGAAAAAGAAAAAGAAATGGAAAAATGCAAACGAGCCTTGTTTTTGAGTCAACATGAAGGAGACATTGCAGTCTTGATGCCTTGCATCATCCTCAAATAGAAAGAAAAATAAAAAGGAAAAGAGCGTCATTTGGGTCAACATGAAGGAGACATTGTAGTCTCAATGTCTTGCATCATCCTCAAATGAAAGGAAAAATAAAAAGGAAAAGAGCATCATTTGGGTCAACATGAAGGAGACATCGTGGTCGGAATGCCTTGCATCATCCCCAAATGAAGGGAAAAATAAAAAGGAAAAGAGAAAAAAGTGAAAAGGAATGCATGACACATAGAAGAAGGTAGATACATATAGAAGAATGTCACAAAGAGTAAGAAAACATTGAACAAGATGGAGTACATGACACATAAATACAAAAAAGAAAAAGAAAAAGGACTAGTAAGGCGCATGTGCATTACTCTGTGAGAAATTTATCCACCTCCCAATCTTGCTCAATATAAAACTCGGGAGGGTGACTACCGAGAGGAACAACAACAATTACTGAAATAGCATCAAGATCAACACTTATCCTAGGGGAATTTTCATGAATTATCATGGAAGAGGAGAATACTGAATTCAAGGTTTGGTATACCTCTTCATCAATTCAAGCATTCACATCATCATCATCTAAGTTGATGCCAATGGTAGGTCATATGACAATATCAGTGGTGACATGTAAAATGGGTTGTGTAGGAGATATAGGATCAGGCTACAGGGGTGGAGGATGAGGATCAATAGGCATGGCTTTGAGCATAGGTGGGTTGAGATATTCAGGATTTTATTCCTCATGAGATTGGCAGGCAAGAGCACGACGGTGATTCCTATGCTCTCTAGCCTCTTTATTCCATTTTTCTTTTTAGTCAAGGTGCATGGGGCAAGGGGTGGGATAGTTCATCATAGGTTGTGTATCATCCCTAAGAGGAGGGATGAGAGGAACTATGGGTGGCACATCGACTTTCTCCTTAGCTTTATAGACCTATTTAGTGCGAGGAGGGAGGATAAAATTTCTATCATGATCCCTAGGTGTCTTGGATGATGTGCAAGTGGTTTTATGAGTGGGTTAACTAGGCATATCAAAGTTGGGTGGTAACATGGCTTCATCAAGGATGGGTGAGTCTGAGGTAGAACTTGAGGTATGTTGCGTAGAGAGAGTTTACAGATCTTCTTGGCTTTGAAATTTTGATAGAAAATGAAGAAGAAGTCCCATCTAGGGGTGATGGGATCCATGGGCTCAGACCAACAGACATCCAAGGAAAAGTTACCCTTGGAGGATGAAGGATTAAAGCCACTATGGTGGAAAGTGAATATGTCTTTGTCAATGGAGAACTTCACACACTTGTGGATGATGGATGAGACCGCTTTCATAGAATGAAGCCAAGGGTGTTCAAGTCATAAATGAAATTGGTTTGATTGTGGGATAATAGAGAAGGTAACATCCAATGTTTTTGGACCTATTTGTAATGAGAGGAAAATCAATCCAATCATCGGGCACACAAAACCATTATATGTTTTGACCCAAGCAGTAGGTTGATTATAGACATCTTGAGCAATATTGTGTAAGACTAGGAATTATTTTGTGATCACATTCTTGCTAAAGGCAGGATCTATGAGTATCTCATTAGCGGGCTTATCATAAATATGACCAACTATGTAGAGAGGACAATTAGGAATATTTCTCAATATGTCTTTCATAGAAAAGGTGATCTCAAGAGGTCATTTTGTTGGGTCCTTATGATGGATAACATCTATTGCACCTACCATTTCATTAATAGGTGTTACATGGGTTACCATGGGAAGAGAAACATAATGTAGATCTTATGAATCCACATTCATGACATCAGGTGGTGAAGTTTCACCTGGTTTGTCAAACAAAACATTATGTTTGGGCATGGGGTTGGTAAAGATTTGTAAGTTTTGGTTGGGTGGTGCCACATATTTATTGCTTTTATCATTAATTTTTGCAACAGATAGACGACCTGAATCAATTAGGTCTTGCACTAGGTGATTTAGACGCTTGCATTGTTCAGTGTCATGTTCATTTTGACAATGAAAGTAATAATAAGCAATGGCATTAAAATATGGAGGTAATGGTTTATTGAGATCGGGTGAATGGATGGGTGGTAAAGAGATCATTTTATGTTGGAGTAATTGGGTCATGGTGCTATGAAGGGTGTCGGGCAAGGGTGTGAAGGTACGCTTAGGATCTCCATAATTAAAGGGAATTATAGGACTAACATTAATCACTTGGTTATTAGTAGATGGAGGGTTTTGGGATGAAGAGTTAAATTGGAGAAACCCTTTGTTTGGTTTACTGAATGGTTGGGGTTTGGATTGGGAAGAAGCTTCAAACTTCCCAACTCGACTAGGAGTGGACCATGAGTCATGACTACTAGTAGAATTATGGTAGTCATAAAGTGATTGACACAGGTGCATAAAAGAGGGGATCTTCATGAGAGTAAGTTTATCTTGTAGGGGTGTCACAAGGCTTTCAATGAACATATTTTATAGATGGGTATCTAGTATCTTAACATCAATCAAGGAATAAAGAGCCTAATAATGAGAGATGAAATCAATTATCTTCTCGTTATTATCTTGTTTGCATCTCATGAGGTTTGCTAAAGTTTTCTTTTGGGCCATATGATCTTGAAAGTGATTAATGAAGACATACACTAGTTCATTGAATGAACTAATGGATATATTAGGCACGTAGGAGAACCAATCCAAGGCAACATCTTTGAGAGTCCTTGGGAATAACTTAGCGAGCAACTTGTCATCAAGAGAAAAGTCACTACATAGGGAAGTATAGGCATTGACATGGTTAGAAGGGTCACCTTTCCCTCCATATTTCTCGAATCTAGGGATCTCTATTCCTTGTGGCAAGGGGGTGCATAGGATTTCAAGGGATAACAAATTATTATGATCATAGTGGGTAGGGGATCCATATTGGCTTTGGTTCATGGTGGATACTTTTTGATGCATGGGAGTTACAGTGTTAAAGAGTTGTGTAATAAGAGGGTCAATGTAAGTGCTATGAGGTGGAAGGGAGAGAGGTGAAGGGGTGAAGGTGGTTGAAGGGGAAGTAGAAGGGATAGTAAGGGTAGGGACAATGGAAGAGGTGGAGGGGTGGGATGCCACAAGAGAAGTAGAGATGCTAGTGGGGATGGTGAAGGGAGGTACCACATTACTAACTAGTTGCATCTAATGGTTATCATGCTAGGAGGTGTATAGGTAGGAATAGAAGCAACGACTGAGGGGGGAGGAGTAGAAGGTCCTCCTTGGCCAAACATAGGAGTGGGTGAGTGAGATGGCTTAGGTACATGTTTTTCATAGATTTCTGTAATCCTCTTCGTGAAACATAAGCCATCATCATGGTCAAGTAAGCTGTGAAGCTTCTCGATGGCAAGGATAGCAGTTCCGGATATGGGTTCAAGGCTGATTTCATGTTTATAATCAGTGAGATCAACATGGATATGGAAGAACTTATCATGTGGGAGGTCATTGTTAGCACCAGTTGTGTCTCCTAGGTACAAGGAATTTCTAAGGATGGTTTCTAAGCCTAGTGTACCATTGTCAATACTAGGAGTTGAAGTCAGAGGGATCCCAAGATCTACAACAATAGTGCTATTGGTAGATGCCATGATCCTAGGACTTCATCTCACAACTATATTGGTAAAGGAACATTAAATGCTCAAACAAGGTTCCCTAAGGATGGGGTAGAGGCTAAGGCAATGTAAGAAAAAGTTACAAAAAGGCTTGTAACTAAGATTCTAGAACAAAACACAAAAAACAAAAACTAGGGATTTGGAATACAGAAAATAATGGATTTTTTTTGGAAATTTGGCCAAGAACTAGGTTTCCTAGTGTGATGACTCAGTCCTAGTAGGGTTTTTTTTGAAACATTTCTAAATTTTTAACTACTTTTTATGTGTTGTCTGATATTCTGATACAAATAGAAACTGGAAATACAATTTTTTTTGTATTTTCTTGTTGAAAGTGTAATGGAATGCGCAAGTCTAAGATGAATTTTTACTAAATACACTTTTTGCTACTAGCCCTAAGATGCAAACAATGTTAAATTTTTTTTAATGCAATTTAAGTTATCTCTAAGATGAAATGCAAAATTAGAAAGCTAGAAAATGGTCTATTGTCGGGTTAACCAAAATAAACCACCAAAATTATAACACTTGACCTAGGGAAAGAGGATTCCATCTGCTAGGCCCTTAGGGTTTTTCACCCTAGGAGCTCTTGGTGTGTAGGAATGACACTCTTACCGCTTGGTGGTAATGGGATTTTTGGCAGTTGCATTTAAAGGGGATGGATGATTTATGAAGGTTGTGATGTGTGTGTGTGTATTGTGTGGCTAGAAACTGAAAGTAAAATGATACTAATCTAATGAATGAAATATTAGTAAAGAAAATATAAACTAATGCAAACTACTCTAAAATGACCTAAATGTATCTAATTTGGAAACTAATAGAGAAGGACAGAGGGTGTGTGCCTAGAAATGAAGACTTTCATATGAGAGGTCCCAAAATCTTCTAGATATTTTTTGAAATCAACAAGACACTTCCATCAAGTTGGGTGACCTAGTCCTCCAACTAGAAAATTTTGTCAGACTAGGTTTCGGGGAAAAGGGTACCCAAAAATACAGAAACTCTTTTATAGGTTTAGCATAGGGACAAGGTCACCAATAGGGGCTACCTCGTCCTCTTGATGCTTTCCAAGGATTTAGGGTTTGATTCTATGGGTCCCAACTAGTATTTTTGTCTTTTGTAGAAATCTATGTCTAAAACTCTCAAAAGTGGCCTACAACTTATCTTCTTGCTCCTTCTAGGGTTTGATGCTTTGATGTGACTTGAGGGGAATGTTTGTACTTTCTCCAACACTTTGTATTTCACCAAATTTGCATATAAACCTACAAACACATGCAAAGACCAAGAGAATGTTGGCGTTAGGGAATAGGGGTTTGCCTATATCAAACCCCTTTGATGGTAACTAAACCCAAATGAGAGACAAATAAAAGGAGATTAAGATTGAATGATGAACTTAGTGGAAACAATTACCAAACCTTTGTTGTTGATGCTTTTCAACATGCAAGAACAACTCTAATGGAAGTTGTTTGTGAAACCATAGTGCTTGATTGCTTGCTTCTGAAGTCTTGAGTGCAATAGTGATTGTGAACAAATGTAAAAAATGAGCTTCAAAGAGAGAAAAATGAAGGTGAAAACCCTTATTTGTACATGTAAAACCCTAATTTTACGGAAATGCAACATGACAGGCCAACACTAGGGTTTAGGAGGCAATATTATCATTAGTTTTTGTTTTAAATTTGAAATTTATGCCAAAAGGGACTAGGTCACTCAAGGTGGTGACCTAGTCCACTTGGACAATTTCAAGTGGCGGTCAGGAATTAAATAATTTTTAATGGAGTTTATTAGCTTTTCCCCCGAAACACATTTAAGTCGGGACTAAAAGTACATTAAGGGGTCAAATTAGCATAGAAAAGGGGTTAATTTAGGGGTGATAATCCTAGATAAGTGTGAAAATAGATTGCATCACTTTGTCATAAGGCTTAGAAAGATGTAAGAGGGTCTTTTTTAGGTGAATTGTGTTGAAAGTGTCTTAGAAAAGTGAGGAAATGTGTTACAACACTTGACAACACCTCAGTAAAACATTGTTAGGTTAGTATTGAATTGCAAGCTTACAAGACTGAATCAAGGTAAAACAAGGCCAAAATCCAATGAAAATGGCCAAAATGAGTGAAAAAGTGCCAAAGACTACACTTTTTGGTGACATAGTTATTACTAGATATTTTTTTCTCATGCAAATTATAGTTTTATTATTATTATGCAATACATTCCATAAATCAATAATCTATTTACTTCTTGGTCATAATATAAATGACCAAACTAATTAATATGCTTCAATTCTTGAATTCTGAATGAATATTTTCCCACCCTAAATGGTGTCACCAATTATATATAAACTAATAATTTATACCAATTTAGACTTGCTACCTTTGCACCCTTAACCAACCTTGGTAATGGAAGCAACCCTATGCTACAAAATTTCCATGTTACATTAAAGTGTGACATCTCTATATCATGACATATCTCTAAACATATAAATATTTCTCAAAGAACAAAACAAATTTGGGAATGCTAATGTATCCTGTTGAATTAGACAAAGACTCTCTAGTTCACATAGAATAGTTTAGAATAGATTACTAATGTTATAATTGATGAATAGAAACACAAGAATCTACATTCTATTCAACTATTATTTACCATGAATTCATACAATGGTAGTTATATTGTAGGCTTATTTTAAAACTCATATTATGCTAGTTTATAAATGTCAAGTTTATGAGCTAAGGAAAACTAATCTCCAATTTTCTTTTATTCCTTTCAAATTTATTTACAAACATATAGGCCTAGAAATAGAACACACTTATAAATCTTTGTATGATTTCTATCTTAGGTATTGGATTGATTCAATGATGATGAGGAATGATGAAAGATAGAAGGAAACCATACACTATAATCTTAGGATGATTGATTTGAGGTTGATGTGACAAGAATATTTCTTTGATTTCTAATAGTTTCAAGCATGTACAAGATTAGTGGACTTTTCTAGATGAGTCTTTTAATTAAAATTAGTATTTTAATAGATAAATATAGCATGCAATTTAAACTAATACACAATTTATTCAAGTCAAAATGGTTAATAAAGGAGAATTCCCTAGGTTTATCTTATAAAATTAAAACAAAATTTGAATGCCTAAATGGAGGATCATGATATTACTTCATCTTCAAATGTATGTGTGAGAATTAGTGAGCACAAATACAAAAATGCCAAGCACAGTGAACACGAATTTGTACAAAACTGACTAGTTTATTAGGTGAATGAAATGTACATAAATAGGAAAGTATCAAGCACCTGATCTCCATGAAATGAGGATAAAACTCCTCAATCATTGAGTGGTGGTGGATTTTCTCACACCATTGTATTATGAGGTGTTGAAAGTTATTTAACACCTTGATAGATCTCCTAAGGGATGATGCAAGAAGTTGGGTCCACAAAAAGCTCAAAAAGTGGAAGTGTTTTTCTTGTTTTTCATAATTTACCACAATTGGAATAAAAATTTGAGGCACTTACACAATGAATTTTACGAAAGGTCACTAATATGAAATTTAGCATTTTTATCTAGTTTCCAAATATGTAAATTATTCAAATATCTAGATTGAAGAAATTAAATTTTGATAGGGATGTATAAAAACCACTTTTTAAAAGTCCCTAGTTTTTTACCATACCATGCACGTGTACGGACACCAGTTTTTTACCCAAATAAAATTATTTTGCTAATTACTTTTGGGGAAAGAGAGACAACAACATGAAGATTGATCATAAATTTTTTTTGTAATTTTTTCTTGAATTTTTTTTTTATTGAATTTTTATTGGCCTTAATTGTTGTTTTTAAAAATCAATGTGTACGGACAACATAATTTGACTTAAACTAAACATTGTTTGATTTTTTTTTTCATTGTGCAAAGAATTTTCTAAATATTGATGCCATATAGTTTTATTTACAAGAAACTTAACCAAAAAAAAGTTATTAAAAAAAAAAAGCCTGATATTTCAAGTTTAAGGTAGTTTTCTTAGAAATTAATTAAAAAATAACAAAAATAATCCAATATTAATAAAAATTATATATTTCAAAACTAGACATAGTGTTCTCTAATGGGTTCTAATTTTATAGATTGATTTGGAAAAAAAGTCCATCAACCATATTGCCAAAGTTGGACAGTCTTCTTCAATCTACCTTAGTTTTTTAGTTATAGGTCAAAGGCTAAGGCTCAGATTGCCAAGCGTTTCTCAAGCCTAAAACTATGGCTACATTTGGTTTGGGAATTCAATTTTTAAATAATGTGTACACATTACTAAAACACACACGCGTTATTTAAATGAAATGTGTATGCATTTCATAACGCGTATGTGTTATGCTTTTACCTGTTGGGTAAAGGTAACGTATACCCATTGTGAAGTTACACATACACGTTTTATTTTTAGAATGCACATACACATTTCTTATATGACCATTTTTCCCTAATTTGAAAAACTCTGATAAAACATATTTTTCCTACAACATTCTTTTTCTGTAGTACAGTCCGAAAGCGCCATTTTCTACACTTTTAATTGCAAATTTGTCTTGTGCAGGGCATTACTCTATTGAAAATTGTTGGAAGAGACAAGTGCAAGTTGAATTTTCTGAAGTGGAATCAAGTACAAGAATATTTTACAAGAAGATTTTAAAAGAAGAGCTTTTGGATGTATTTATGATGTTTTTGTACTTCAAAGTTTATAGAAGAAAGGATCTTCATAGTACATAGTTTTATTTGAATATTTGAAGGAGATGGAAATTTGAAAATAGGATACAAGTGAATCATTTTTTTTGTCATCAAAGAGGGTTTGGTAACCATGGGATCAAAGCAAAGACAAAGAAAAAAGTATAGAAAGTCAATGAGACCCGAAGAAATTCAAGCAAATAAAGATATGGAGGAAAAAAGATAAAGGGATAGAAGAGAAATGATTCATCAAATGAAAAATTTGGAAGCATATAGTTTCATGAAATTTGAAGAGGAATCCATGAATGATGAAATAAATGTAGATGATACAAATGTGGAGATGGTGAATATGGAAGAAAATGCAATTATGGAGACAAACTCAACTATGCCTTCAACTTCAACTTTGAATGATATGGAAATAGTACCTATGAAAAAAACTTCGGGCATGTCTTCAAATACACATCCCAATGATATGGAAAATGAACCTATTCAAACAATCTCTCCAGATATCAATAATTCTAGGGTTGAAACAATGCAAAAATTAAAAAATGATGAAAATATATCTTATGAGAATGCAAATGATGATAAAATCCCTCATATTGATGAAAATGAGAATGCAATCCATTTTACATTTGAAAATGAAAATGAAACCCCTTGTGTGAATGAGAATGAAACCCCTTGTATGGATGAAGGTGAAAATGTTTTTTTTTACAATTGAAAAAGATGTGCTAGATAACCTTCATGGTAAAGTTTCTTGGAGACAAATTAGAACTTATGAAAATAAAATATATAAAATTGTTTTTTATAGAAATAAATTAAGATTCCAATGTCAAATCATGGTGCAATTGATGAGAATGTGGAAATGAGAAAAGTGATGAAAAAAATAGGTATTTTCGTAAAACCAAAAAAGAAAGATGATTCTGTATAACAAGTAATATCTAGTGTTGCTAATGTTATTGATTTTATAGGTAAGAAAAGTTGATCTAAAGATAAAAATGTGGCTCATTGTGCAATAACAACTTTTTTAGTTGATAAAGCAATTGCAAATAAAAGAATATTATGTAAGACTAGTAAATGTATATAAAAGTAAATCCTAAAACTTTGTTAAGAGTTGCTAAAAGAAGAGAAAGTATTGAAAAGGGTCCAATTAATCAATGTTGGAGTTTTAGTGGTAGACTCCCAAGATCAAACATGAAATTAACTAATGAAATTAAATCTTTAATCATTAAATTTGGCATGATAATAAAAGAGTATCACCTACCATTAGAGATTTCTTAAAATTAAGGGTGGGTTCCAAAATTCATGAACCTCATCCAAAACATCTCTTAGATATGACTCAAACCGAATTATATAAAAAAAAATTAGATGCTTCAATCTTTCCATTGAATATTAACATAAGTCAAAGATCATTCGAAAAGTGTAAACCTTGGTATGTTAGAATTAATAAGCAACAGATATCTTGTTGTTGTAAGACTCATGTAAAATTTCATTATTATTATGATACTTTTTGATATATATGATGCACTTTGCATGTTAACCAAATTATGCAGGACATTTGTGGTATTAATGCCACCTGAAAGAATCAAAGATTTTATAGTAGGTTTGTTTTGTGAACCCTCTAATGGAAACTTATTAAATTATTTAAAAGAATGTATTTCTAGAGAATGTGATAGATGTGCTAACCTTTTATTATCAAGAGAATGCATGCATGAAAGTATTTTAGATGAATTTGGACATCAATTAAGTTGATGTAAAATAAATTAAATTTTTTGCATATTCTTTAAAAGATGGAAACACTGGAAAATGTTGTGAGCTAATTATGGAAAAATTTAGTGTGCATGCATTTATTAAATAATTTAAAGATAACATTGTACCTAAATATGTTCAACACTCTTAGTATGCTCATTGGCTTGATAATCAATTTTTTTTATGTAAAAAAACATTCCCAATTGGAACTATATTGTCAGTCGTTGATTTTGCTTAAAATTATACCCTTTCTCCACAAGAAGAAATTCAATCACAATATTATAATTCAGTGCAAATAGCTATGTTTGTTCATATTTTTTATAGACATGCAGATGATAGTAGAGAAGATAATAGAATTGTTTTGAGAGAGTACCATTTTTATGTAAGTGATAATTGATTACATTCATCTGAGTTTGTTCAATATTGTTCTGATATTTTTTTTTTTAAATTAAAAGAAAGAGGAATTCAAATGCTAGAACATCTCATCTGGTCAGATAATTGCATGGGTCAATTAAAAAATGCTAGAATTTTTTTTTGGTTATGTAGAGTTCATAAGTAAAATAATATCCAACACATATGGAGTTTTTTGAAGCTGGTCATGGTAAGGGAGAACACGATGGAGCAGGTCCATGTGTGAAAAGAGCTCATGCTAGAGAGAAACTAAAATTTGAGGATGTTGCGAAATTTAGAGATGCACATGCAATTGTAGATTGGTGTAATACCAAACTATCTACAAGAACAAGTGAGAGCTCAATAATTCAACGCTTCTTTTGGTTAGTTGAAGAAAATGATATTTTTTCTTCACAAGATTTTAAAAAAATTAATGGATCTGCAAAATGGCGTTCATTTAAGATTTCAAATGCAAAAAAATGGACAATATGGACAAGGGAGTTGGCAGGCTTTTTTCATGGAGAAAAAAAACAATAGACATTGACCTCCAAGAAGCTAGCTATGGACATTTGTGGCACGAGGGGTTCCCAGGGCTAGTTATTTTCCTAAAATCACTTAGAGAACTCAGGATTGAACCCAGAAAAAAAGATAATAGAAAGGGTGAGAAATAAATAGGTAGAAGAGGTAAGAAGAGAAACATAGTGAACCAAAAGAACCAAAAGAAAAAAACACTCTGATGAGAAAGAAAAGAAAGACTTGTTTTTAGCTATGACAGTGATCATAATGTACCATTTTTTTGGTAAATTACTCTTTTTCGAATGATACAAGTTGTAGATAATGGTATATTCTTGTATATGTTAAGTTAACTAAGCGGGGATAAAAATATATTGTATAAACTATTGTATAAAGGTGTTGTATGGGTATAAGATAAAAATGGGGAAATAAAATCTATTGTATAAACTAATGTATAAAGAATATATACAAGTATAAGCTGAAAATTTGTTTCTAAAAGCTTAGTCTTCTCTAGTGATTATTGACTGTATGAGATTTTAGCTTCTTGTGATCATTATTCTATATTTAATATAAAAAACTATTGTATCTAGAAGAGGATAATTATATATGTCATGGCCTTCCTAGTCCTCATATATTTTGAAATAGACTTTTTTAACCTTTTTTTCATGCAACTATCTTTGCTCTCAATTTTGATTCTTTTTTCCTTATCCTCTATAATAAAACATTCATTTCTGATGTGGCTCTCAATGCAACAAATATTGTACTATACTCTAGATATCCTTTTTGGGGATATTCCTCTACCATCTCTTTTATCCAATATATATTTATTTATTCTAATTTGCACTAGTTAATGTTGAATATTTTCTATTTCAGACTTCACTCATGTTTCTTTGTCTCTCTTCCCTATTTGTTTTAGACCAAAATTGAAGAATAAGAAAAAATATAAAATGATGAACAATCAAACACTACAAATACCCTAGGAAAACCCTCCTTCTCGAGGGAGAAAAACCCAACCAAAATATATCACTTATATATTGAATAAAGAGAGAAAAAATCTGCTTTATAAGTAGGCCCAAACACAAGGCCAATCTAATTTAATGAAGGATAACACTTCTTCCTAGATGCAAATATACAAACAATATGATTTCTCCTTGATATTAATCTGCTTGATGCAATATGTCAATCTACTACAAAAGTGCGAACTCCTCCTTGAAGTACAATTTTATCTCTGAATAAATTGAATGATCAAATAAATGATCATTGCCTTGTATATATACACATCAAGGTGTTTCTTCATTTAGAGCCAGCCTCTTTCAAAAAACAAGGTGACTTTTTAATTATTTATTTATAGCAAGTATGACCTGATTTTATTTATCTTTCATTTATTATTTCAATTTGAGTGAAGGATAGCACTCGCTGCTATAACATTGACACTCCCTCTTAGCTAGGGAGGTATCCTTCTAGATATTCATGTCATGGAGTCTCTCAAAATGATACCCATAATGGCTACACTCACATCTCAATCTCAGAGAAGTACAAGAGCTTATCATGCAGTCTCTCAATGTGATGAAATCATGGAATCTCTCAACATGACGTCACACCTCAGTCTCAGAGATGAACAAGGGCTAGCATCTCATTTATCTCCATCTGAGAGAAATATACACTACAAGGTATTTCACCTCATTTTTATCCGTCTCAAAGAAATATACACTACAAGGGCTTTCACCTCATATTTCTCCATCTCAAAGAAATATACACTACAAGGGCTTTCACCTCATATTTTTCCATCTAAAATAATTATAAACTACAAGGGATTTCACCTCATATTTCTCCATCTCAGAGAAATATACACTACAAGGGCTTTCACCTCATATTTCTCTATCTCATAGAAATATATGCTATAGCAAGTCTTCATGATGATGTGAATCCCTCTAAAGCTCCAATTATGGCATCAACCTCCTGACCTCCTTGTCCATGGTTGCCTATATTGGTTTGTCTTATTCCCTTTGAAATTTAATTCCCCCTCTTCGAAGAAACTGATCAACTTTAGAATAAGAAACCTTTTGAATTGAATTTAGAACTTGGCTCCTTCTGAGATGTCCCTATATCAATTTTCATAGAAGAAACATGTTGTGTAGACCTTAATTTTCAATCTTGAGAAAAATGATCATACTTGTCACACTTGAAACATTGAATGTGAGAGAAATCCTTCTTCTTCTCCGGTTCTAGGGTAGAATTTGATTCTATGTCTCTATTCTTGTTTCTTCATTTGAATCTATCTCTAGAAGTATGTGTAGCAAGAACTTTATTTTATACATCATGATAGTTTCTCCCAATTCCTCTTGCTACCAACTTGGACTCTTCTTGACTATAATCAGCTCAAAGACAATCAAACTTGGGCAACTTGGATTTCACATTGATGGTCTAAATAAAGGGTTCCCAAGATTGAGGAAGACCATTTAGTGGCAACATAACAAGATCTCTGTTTGAAATTATATCCCCAGTAGTGCTCAACTAATCTCTCAAATCAATAATATTTATATAAATAATGAGATGACTGAATCTTCTTTAGCCATTTTTACATTTTGAAGTTGTTGTCTTAAAGCAAGTGCTCTATTAGTGTTTTTGATCTCATACAATCCTTTTAGAGTATCAAACATTTATTTAGTTGTCTTTAGAGTGGAGATGATCAGTACTAGGTGATTCATCATAGAGTCTATCATGATCTTTCTAGCCTTCCTGCCATTTTTCTTCAACTGGATTTTCTCAGTATCATCGAAAGGCTCAGGCATATTACTTTCCATGAAATCAAGAAGATCATTTTCCTCTAATGCAATGAGTACCTTGGGTTTCCAAGAGTTGAAGTTTGAAGCTCTATCAAGCCTATCTTCTACCCTGACACCGCTCACCATCTTCTTTTTCCGCACAAATTTACCTTCAAAGATCTTCCCTTAGGTTTGAAATAATTTGCAACATTTTGCCTTCAAGGTCTTCCCTAGATGAAAAGTTGATTGAAGGATGGCTTCCTGCTATGAAATTCAAAATTCTCCAATAGAATCCAAATTTCCCTTTTTTAATTGAATTCCTTCAATTGTTACTACTCCAATATTGATTTCTCCCAAATAGTCGATTCCTTCAACAATTCCAAATTTGGCCAAAGGCCACAAAATTTTCTCAAATCTGGTCAGGTCTTGTCTTAAACCCACTTTGATGCCATGTGCAGATGATAAACCTACAAATTTTAGACTTTGAAAAAAATTTATAAGTCACATCGAACATAATAATTCAAACATCCCTATGAGATATTGTATCATACTAGATATGTTAAATAAGACATTAACATACCAAATAAGTTGAATAATAGCATTAAAAAGCATGTGCAAACCTATCCCATAGTGAGAGTGGTGCCCCTTATGATGTGGAAAGGATGCCCTTTCCCACCCCCTGATAAGAAAGAATGCCAAGATGATGATAGTGCAAATACATGAGATTGTAGGTCAAGTTGTGTAGGAGTAAATCAATAGAGAGGGTCTCTATTTATAGAATAGAATGATAGAAGAATGCAAGATGGGAGAAATGTGGGATAAAAGATAATCAAATGGAATTGTGCCACTTGTCAGCATTCCAATGGAGGGAGGTTGAGCACATTTTGATCAATGTGCAAGTTTGAATTTTGAATTTGATGAAGTGACATGTTTAGGGGAATGAAAGATGAGTTAAATGCCAAGTTTGACTTGTGTAAGAGACATGTAAGAGCTCTTAAATGCTTTGTTGGAGGACAAGATATGTGGGAGGGAAAATTCAAACTTGAAGAATTTTCCATCTTGATGCCCTTTTTGAATGAAATTAGATGAAATAATAAATCAAATAAATTGATTTATTGTGCAAGTTGCAAAAGCTAGAGAAAAGAGGATTACTGTTAGAAGTTAATCAAGATTTAATTAACTTTAGATAGAGATTAGTTGACATGACATTTGATTTAGATTTTTTGATTTGTTTAAATCAAATGGGAGGAAATAATGGACATTAGACATTTAATTAAATACATTTGATTTAATTAAATGAAGAAACTTTAGGAGATAATTAAATAAAATGATTTATATAATTAAAGAGATAACCTTTAGGAGATTAATCAAATAAACTTGATTTATTTAATTGATGGGAAAATATGATTTAATTAAATATGAGTAATGCATGATGTAAATTTTTCATGTCTACATTTTCCCCCTCTTTGAAGCAATGTACCTGTTGCATTGGTTCAAATAATGATGTCGCCGAGATCAAAATTAAAAAATTTCTGATATTTTTGGATGCCGTGGTGGAAAGAACTATACTGGTACATTTCCCCCTCAAGAGATCGAGTGAAAAGATTCAATTTGAGGATCGATCTCATGACAAAGAGGTTCAAGATGGATGTATGGATGGTTATGATAATGATGCAAAGGAGATGGTTGTAAGATGCTTAGAATAACAAATCTATATTATCCTAAACAACTTAAATTATTATGCAATGTATGGATGATGGATAATGAGGGATGATGTTGTCCTATAATGATATAACGTGATTATGCAGGATGTATGCATTGATGAAATGATACTTATGTTAGTGTGAAAGAGGATAGAGGAACGAGATGGATCAACCCTTGAAGCCAAGAAGATGCAAAAGTCCAACAATTCTATTAGATATGATGATGAATGATGATGATGTATTGCTTATCCAAGGATGGGAGAGATAAAGAGCATAAATTTTCTTATGTTTGATAACACACATAGGTATGATGCATCAAGGTATAAAGAACCAGGATGGCATTGCACCTAGTGTGATGGAATTTGACTCGACAGGAAAATATGAGTACTCTTGTTCACACTTGATATACATAACCTTATTCAAAATGCAATTCAAATATTCTAAACATCTCAGAAAAAAACATATAAAGGCAAGCCTTCCTATGTGGTCAACAAAACATCTAAAAAACCTTCCATACAAACCAAATAAAGCACACAACGAATTTATATTACAAGAACATCAAACAAGCATAGTAGATAAAATGATAATGATCATTGTACCATTCCTTTCTCTCTAAACCATTTTGATTGGGCATCATTGAGAGGTCCTTGGAATGAGCACAAAATAGGATAAGTAAAAAAGACCAAGATAAAGTAAACAAACAAGCTAATGTTCTTTTTACTGCTAGCCAAGAGTAAACTACAGTGATGCCTGATGTTGATGTTCATTGTAGGAAGGATGCATCCTAGGACATGTTGTCATCAGGTGATGATGAGATTGACTAGATGATAAGCAATTGATACCAAGAGTTGACTAACTTGTTAAATTACTGACCTAGACTTGAGACTTTGACGATTGAGCTTTTACCTTTAAATCTGCAAGGCTTGCTTCCAACTGACTTGCCAAAGAATGAACATGACGATGATTTATTATGAGTGATGATTATTACTAGTGAAAGCGAGATGAGACAAATGCACCATTTTGAGTTTTATTCAAATATTTGGATGTTTTTTGAATTTTGGAAATGTTTTGAGGCTATGTTTGGGATTTTAATATTTTTGAATGTTTTTGGTATTTTCGAGATTTGACCAAGAGACTAACTTAAGGACCTATCCTAGGGGTCTCGATAGTTGATCAAAAAATAAGCCTTGCCTAAATTATACATGCATAGACCATGTAGTTCGACTAACATAGACTCTATTACTAATGAGATAGATGGGCAAACAAATTGCCATTTTATTATGATTAACGCCTAAAGGACTGACCTAAAATGTCTTAGGGGATGATCATAGATCAACCTTGCCAACTTTCAAGCTCAAAGATGATGAAGTTTTGTTGGATGACTCTATTTTTGGTTTTTCAAATTTTTGACATGTTTTGGATTTTGATATGATTTAGATTTTTTATTTTCTGATGTTTTTGGATTTTTTGAATGTTTTTTGGTTTTTTGAAAGATTTTCTAAATGTTTTTGGATTTTTGACTTTAAGAAAGATCAAAAGAATATACATGAATTTGATCTGATGTAGGTACAAGAACATGCCCCCAACGTGATGTGATAGACTACTTTGATAAATGCAGGACAAACTAACCTTAGGAATGTGCCAAGTAGTACTATGGTGGATCTTTATACGAACACAAGATCAAGGTATGATATAGATGCAGATGGATGATGGAAGGATAAATGGAATGTAATGGATAAGTGAGTGTGAAGAATAATCCATGAAGATCCTAGTGGACGAAGAGTGATTTATTTACACTTTGTGCCTATTTTCTAGGTTTTCACCAAGGTACTTGTCCAAAGTGCCACCAAAGTGATTTACACTAGAGGATGATATTTTTCTTTACTATTTTCAATCCTTTTTCTAATTTTTTGGGATTTTTATAGTTTTTTCTTTTTTGCTGTCACCAAGATGCCTGTTTACCAGGTTTTCATCAGGGTGACCATTTTTTAGGACATTTTCAATTTTTTTAGTATTTTTTGGTTCCATACCTTGCAAGATTTTAGGCATTAAACTTTATAAGATGGGAGCTATTCATGGGCTCTTGTAAAGGTTCATCTTCCAGTGTTGATAATTGATATGCCCCTGACTTTTAGCTTGCTATGACAATGAAAGGTCCCAACTAGTTGGATTCAAATTTTTCCTTGCTATTCGAATTTGGCACATTCTTCTAGTTCTCCTTTAGTACTATCCCACCAACTTGAAAGGTCTTCCTCCTAATCTTCTTGTTATAACTCTGGTTGAGACAGTTTTGATACACCTATATATGGTTTAGGGAATCCATGCACTATTCATCCAATAGTTCTAGCTCATTTAGCCACGAGACCTAGTATTCTTCATCTAAAATAATATTTTGCAGTGATATCCTCAGGGAAGGGAGCTCAATCTCAATGGGGAAGATGGTATTTGATCATTAGACTAGAGAGAAAGGGGTGGCACTTTTTGTTGTGCGGATCCTAGTGTGGTAGGCCCATAAGGTGAGATTTAGCTACAAATGCCAGTTACGACCAATGCCATTAACTATTTTCATAAGGATTTTTAGAATGTTTTTATTGGTGGCTTCTAGTTGGCCATTTCCTTAGGGGTAATATGGAGTGGAAAAGTGATTTTGGATGTTGAATTGTTCACATAAGTCATGAATGCCCTAATTTTTGAAAGGTGTCCTATTATCTGAAATAATAGCTTGAGGGACACCATTTTAGCAAATGAGGTAGTTCAGGATGAACTTAGATATATGCTTTCTAGTTATGCAGGTCATGGGAATGAATTCGACCCACTTTTTAAAGTACTACATGGCGGTAATGATGAATTTATTGATGAGATCGAGCCCCTAATGTGAAAAGGGCCAAGGTGTAACAATGGGACGAAGATCTTGAGTTGGTGCATGGATGAGGTCCCCATGCTACTGAAACTAGAAGCATCTTCTAAAAAATTCATGTGCATCTCTTTCCATTATGGGCATATACTATCTGGTTCTCAATAGTTTCCTAGCCAAATTCATTCCGCTTGAATCTAAACCATAAATGTTGTTGTGTACCTCAGTTAAAGCAGTCAGGGCTTCCTCGGTATTTAGGAAACACAACAAGGTTCCTTCAATGCTCGTATGGTAGAGGGTTTCTCATAGGATAAAAAAGTGGGTTGAATTCTTGACGAAGGCTCATTTAAGATTCAAGGCTATGTCGGTAGGCAAGACCCCTATTCTTAAGTAAGTGTAAATGTCATGGTACTAGGGATCATCAGGACCAACAAGTTCACTCATGAATTTAGACTCTGGTACCTCAAATGCTGGTATGAGAAGCTACTCTACAAGGAATTATTTCTTTAGGATGTTGTGCAAGATTTCCAAGAGTAATACAATATTAGCCATTGTGTTTGTCACTCTGTTCTTTTCTCTAGGTAGTTGTTCAAATATGATATCAATGAATGACTCTTTGAGGCTTTCCACCAATTGCTTGTATGGAGTGAGCTTGTCATAATTTGTCTCATATTCATTATTTACTTGATTGATTATGAGGTGAGAGTCCCCATATACCTTTAGAGCCATAATTTTCCATTCTACTGCAATCCTTAATCGTATGATAGGAGCCTCATATTCTCCTATATTATTCATGCATGGGAATGATAGCTTGTAAGATTTGGGTATGCAGTCTCCTTGGGGAGTTATGAAGAAAATTATTTCTTTTGACCTATGCTGTGTGTAAGATCCATTAAAATACATCTTCCAGTGGTCTGCTACACTTTGGCTGAAAATTGATTTGTCAGGGAATTATGAGATAAGTGGGTTTTCTACATATATAGGTTCCTCTGCTAGTTGATCTGCAATTACCTATCCCTTGGTGGCCTTGTGCTCCACATATTCAATGTCATGTTCTATCAATATCATGACCCACTTGGTTGTCCATCCTATAAGAGTGGCTTTAGAAAGTAGGTACTTGAGTGGATCTATCTTTGTGATTAGCTTGATCTAATGAGCTAGCATGTAGTTTCTGAATTTTTGAGCTACAATTACAACTTCCAGACAAGCTTTTTCAATAGGAGTATAGTTTAGCTCATGTCTTACCATGGTCCTGCTGATATAGTATATTTCTCTTTACCTTCCATTTTCATCATGTTAGGCTAAGAGAGCACCAAGAGCTGCCATTGTTGCTGAAATGTATATGATCAATGGTTTTCCTAGAATTGGTGGCATCAGAACTGGTGATGTGAGTAGATATTCCTTGATTTGGTTGAATTCATGATCATATTTGTTTTCCCACTTGTATGCTATGCCCTTGTCGAGTAGATGCAAATGTGGGATCTATTTGTATGCCAACTGTGTTATGAATATGTGGATAGACTAGAGCCTTCCTTGTAGACCTCTTAGCTGCTTTAGTGTCCTGGGTCCTTCCATTTCGAGGATCGCCTTGAATTTTGCAAGATCCACCTTGATTCCTCTCATTGACATGATATATCCCATGAGCTTGCCTGATTGTACCCCGAATAGACACATCTTCAGGTTGAGGCGGACCTTATACTTTTCCAACCTATCAAAAATGGAGCTCAAAGTTGATATGTGGTCCCATCTTTTTCTAGATTTAGCCAATATGTCATCTACGTAGTCTTCCACCATCCTATGAATCATGTCATGAAAGATCACTGCCATGGCTCTCTGATAAGTTTCTCATGCATTCTTTAGCCCAAATGGCATCATGTTCCAGCAATAGGTCCCCCATGGACATGCGAATGCTATCTTGTGTTGATCATCCTTTTCTATCATGATCTGATTATATCTAGAAAACTTATCCATTAGTGATAGCATCTCATGTCCGACCGTCATATCCACTATCATGTCAATGTTGGGTAGTGGAAAGTCATCCTTAGGAAACACTTTGTTTAAGTCTCTAAAATCGGTGCAGATGCGGATGCCCCTAGTTGGTTTTGAAACAGGCACTAGATTGGACACCCACTCTAGATAGTCAATCGGGCATATGAACCCTGCATCCAAGAGTTTCTACAATTCCATTTTGACTAGCAAGGCTATTTGGGGATGCATCTTTCTGAGTTTTTGTCTCACAGTTTCTGCCTCAGGATATACTGTCAATTGATGAACCACTACCTCTGGGTCAAGCCCAGGCATATCAACATAAGTCCATGCGAATTTTACCTTTCTTTCTTGTATGAATGCAACTAATATTTTCTATTCTTTTGTTAGAAGTGATTCAATGTAGAATGTTATGTGTAGTAGCTCCTTTATTTCCAAGTTGAAAGGATTGTATTGTTCTACTAGGACTGTTGATTTTTGTTGATAAAGTGCAGTGAGGGGAATATTGAATCCTTCATCCTATGGTGCCTAAGAGAGGTTTTAACTATTGGATGTGTCCTTTATTTTTACTATTTTAGGGTTAGAGAGTGCCACAGTGTGGTTTTCACTCAAGGATCTTGAGATTATTCTCAATTTCTCACTTTTGTGACTAAAAGATTCAATCATCTCCCCGTAATAGGCTTGAGTTTCCAGTGTGATGTCAAATCCATCTTTATGATCTTTGTATCGTATTGTATCCCTTAATCCCATGAACTCTGAGAGCACCTCATCATTTTTGAATGTGTCCAAAATCGATGTTCCTCATCGGTCATGATCAGTAAGTTGGGAGTAGACCAGGTTTATTTCATGGGGTTTGGTGGTCCAAGTCAAAGGATAGGTTCCTAATCATGAGTAGGGAGGATTCTTTGAAAATAATGGGTAGGCCAGTTATGGTATCCTCATCACTACTACACATGTAAGTTACATCAAAGGTGAAGTTATCTAAGGGAAAACCTATAGATACTGGTAGTTGAAGGGTGGCTACCATTAGTTGAGGGGGAGTCCTGATTTCTTTAACTGGGGGACTTCTCCCATGTATGGTTATACTCAGAGGGGTACACCCAAGGCAAAGATTTTTCATGCATTTTTCAACAATGATGGGTTCTAGTCAGCCATTGTTGTTCTTTCCTAGGATTCCATTTCGGTTATAGCTCATGCCCAAAATTAATTGAAGTCCTCTATTTGTATCATCCATGGGAAGGGCTAGTACAGGTCTTTCATCTTGATAGAGGAGACTGTATACTGCTCGGTCATCCACCACTTCTCAACCTAGATCTCCCCAACTCCTGAATCAAGAGGGGTGTACTTTGAAGGTTTGAGTTGTTGTAGTAGTGGGTTGTGGCTGTCCATGGGATCTAGGGGATTGAGGTAACTCCCCAAATACAAAGCATCCTTTCTTCATTTTGTATTATTCACATCCATTGTCTCAAATAATGAGCTTGATGTCAGATATGTCAGGGATGATAGGTGTCTTTTTTCCAAGAAGTGGAGGCTATGTTTGATGGATTGACATATGGAGTCGATGGACCTTCATCATTCTTCAGGACTTGATGAACTTTATAGTACTTGGATTCTAGGCTTCTGTAGTAGGTGAAGGGTTTAGGATCACCATAGATTGTGACCTCTTGGTTTTGGGATGAAAACTTAACACATTGGTGGAAAGTCGATGCAACTACTTGCATCCCATGGATTTATGGGAATCCTAGGAGGATGTTATACAATAGATGGAGTTCAAGCACCTATCAGGTAGTTTCCATTATAGCTGGCCCTACTTGAATAGGGAGTTGAATAGTGCCATTAGACACTCTTTCTTGATCGTCGTAAGCCCTGATTGTGATTCTTTTACCTTTTTCAATGGAATCTTTAGATATTTCTAGATTATTTATAAGCTTCAATGAACAAATGTTGAGGCCTACACCCCCATCCACCAAGACCCTTTTGACCTTTATTTTGTGAACCAAGACTTCAAGATGGAGTGCATGGTTGTGAGATGGTTGGGTGAGGAAGTCTTGATCAAAGAATGTGAGGAGATTCAAAGTGGTGATGTTACTGACCATAGCTTGGAATTTCTTGGTATCAAGGTTGTTAGTGATGGTAGATGAAGTCAACACTTCTTCAAGGATCTCTCTGTGGGCAACCAAAATCTTCAGTAACTCCATGATGGAGATCTGAGCGGGGGTTCTTTTTAATTGGTCTAGGATGTTGTAACCATTAGGGATGGATCTCTGATTTATGGTGAGGGTCTTAGTTGGTTGTGGTGCCCCGATAATAGTGGCCTTTCCACTGCATGTGGTGATTCCATAATCCGCATTGGCTCCCTTGATGCTAACAACAATGACTAATTCATCTAGGGAGGAGACAAATCTGTCGTACACATGATTTACATTTCCATACTTTTTCTTCCCTTTGTTGTTTCCTTGGTTGTGAATGAGCATTGAATTCATGTATATTTTTAGATCTTGGTTACCAGCCAGTTGCTCAACATTTATTATTTTTTCATCGATTAGATCCTAGATGAAATTCTTCAATTTCATGTAGCTATCCATTGTATGCCCCTTGAGCTTACGATAATCGCAAAGGAAATTTTAATTGTACTAGGGTGGTTTCACCTAGGGTTCTTGGTAATTATCATAGGTAGGGATCTTGACGAGGTTCTCATTGACCAAATTTTTCATGATGGATTTAATTGAATCCCCAAGGGTTGTGAATTTCTGCTTGGGGGAATACTTGTTTTGTGGAGGTGGTCCTCCTTGATTATTGAGATTATTTATTTGATTATGGGGTGGTTGCTCATTCTGCATTTTCTTGTGCGTTATTGCGATTATTGTTTTGTGGTGGATGGTGTGTTTGATTATTTTTATTTGGAGCATTGATGATGAACTTGGCATCAACCACTCCATCATTGGTGAAATTCCTGTTCTTTGCCCATGTGTGAGGTTTCTCATTGTAATTGGTATATGGGTGACTGTCCTGATGTTCAAGATAGGTAGGCATGCCCTATTGTACGATAAGGGCTCTCTCGATGTTAAGCACCATAGGGATCAATTGGTCATATGTGGTGATGCATTGCATCTTTAGATAAAATGCCAAGGTTTTCTCTAGATTCATAATGATAGTAAATTTTTTTTGTTCCTCTGGCATGACCCACTTTCTCTGATTGGCCTTAGATCACCATCGTAGTATGAAGGCGGTGAATGATTCCCCCTTTCCCTGTTTGAGCGATGAAAGTTAGTCTAAACTAACATCCATGCCAATGTTGAATGCATAATTATGAAGAAATTCATCTTTGATTTCCTGGATTATTTTGATGCCAATAGACAGATGAGAGAACCACTCCATGGCGGGACCATCCAAGCTTCAAGGAAATAGCTGCATTAGATATGTGTCGTTGTATGTGACTTCCATATGATCTACCTGGAACTCCCTAATGTGATCTTCAGGGTTTCCTATCCCATGATATTTTAGAGATTTTGAATCCCTTTGGAAATGGTACCATTGCTAAGCTCCTGTCGAAAGGATAAGGACATAGATTGCTAGGTGTCCTTATTGTTTTTCTTGATTGAAGATCAAACACTTGTTGTGAGAGTAGTCTGATTTGTGTTGTCACATCGTCTTGTGGATCAGGAGGTGGGGTGAACATGTTTTGAGGTATTGGCTTGATGGGTGGGATATTGGTGTGAGTTTTTATCAATTTTTATGTAGCGAGTAATGTTTTTTGTTGATCCAACAATTCTTATTATTGGTCATGCTGCTGCTATGCCAACAATGCTTATTTTTGGTAATGTTGTTGTTACACCAAAAAAGCTTGTCGTTGGGCTTGTTGTTGAGCTGCTTGTTATTGTGCTTGATAATCTTGCAAGGCTTGTTGATATGATTCTTGTTGTAATTTCACCTAGTATTGTGTGTGTGCTTGTGCTTTTTGAGTTTGTTATTGGGCTTCGGCTTGAGCATGTGCTTGTTGGACTTCTTGTGCAATTTGAGCCACTTACACAACTTGGGCAGTTTGTGTGGCTTGTGCAGCTTGTTCAAATTTTTGCACTTGTTGTGCCACTAATTTTTCTTGTGCTTGGTGTTAGCTAATTGGGAAATCTATTAATTTTGAATTTCCTTTCTATAGGAAGCTTGTCTAGCAACTTGAAATGTGATGCTAAATGAATTCGCCATGTGTTTTGGTGGTGATGGTGGTGGATTGGGAATAGTGTTGATCATTATGATGAGAAGAACAATTGTGTTGGTGATCGGGGTTTGAGTGTTCGATGGTGTGATTTGGATGCTTGGTCCTTGGGAAACATTCTTTTGAGAGACTTGGGGAATAGTGGATGTGTTGACTATTGGGGTTGTTTGGATGGTTTCCATCTGTTGCTGTGATAACGATGACAAGAGGAGAGGATTTGACATGATGCTTTGATTTGATTGATTAATGGTGTGTAGAGGAGGAAGACCCAATCAAAGGGGTGATGTGGATGTAAGTGGTAGAGGTGGAAATGGTGGAAAGATCAGTGGTGCATTACCTTGAAGTGATGATGAGGGATCAAAGATTCCTCCAGCTTTAAATAGATCATCTTCTCCTTGTGAGGTAGGGAGAGAGGTTTGTGTGTCTAGAGGGTAAATTGGTTTGATTGGTGGAATCATGGAATGCGAGTAGAACATATGGGTGTAATGGATTCACCGAGATGGATTGATCAGATGTGGTGTTTATATTCAAATATCGGTTTCTCACAAGGGGATGTGTTTCAAGTTCATGAAGCAATGATCTTCCCTTGCTGACAATTGGTAGGGTTGGAGCAATGGATGATGTGATTTGTGGGATACTTTGGGTGATTCTTTGAGATGGAGGCATGGGTGTGATCAGAGGCATGATCCCAAGAGGTCTCTCCACAAGGGTTCTTACATAATATTTAGAAGGAAGTTTAGCCCATTCTTTTTCTAATTTAAGAATATATTAGGAGGGATACAACCTCATCATGGCATTAACAATTAGATGATTTTTAGGATTTTGGACCATCTCAAGGATTTCATCCTATGTCATCCCTAAGATTTTGTTGGTGATGTCTTCCACTTGACCTTCCTCTTGAGGATTTTGAGGTATTTGAGGAGGATTGATTCAGAGTTTAATGGATATCTTAGGGTTGAATTTTGTTTTAGTTTGACTTAGATCACTTGAACTGGATTTTTCTTTATTTTTCTCCATGTTTTTCTTGTATTGAGATCGAGTTTGAACCATAAAATAGGGATCAATTTTTATGAATGCAAGATATTAACTTCTAACACCTTAGATTGGTCTAAAATTTAGGCTCAAAGAAGAGAAACCAAGTTTTCTTGAAGAATCAAAGGATGGGGATGAGATACATAGAGGATGGATGGTTTGGATGATTGAACACTTTGAGAAATCTTGGAAGAGATACTAGACTTTAGGATTTGATTTGGATTGATTTGGATAGTGAACTTGTAAAATCTAAGAGGTTGGATTTTATCCTAGAATAGATTCATGCACAAGATGATAATTTTACTAAAGGTGTAAAGAAGGATTCATCAATATGCCCTTAGTCAAACAAGATGATTTTGGATAATGAACTCCTAGACCACAAGATGTTGGATTTTATCAAGAGGTAAATTCATTCACAAGGATTGATAACTTGATTAAATATGTGAAGAAGGGTTCATCCACACATATCTAACCAAACAAAGTGATTTTTATTTTCCAAAATCCTAGTATCAATGATGTTTTCAAGATTTCCAAGAGTTGTTGGTGAGATGATTTTGATTAACATTTAGTGGGTTGGATGAAAATGATTGATTTTGATCCTAGATTTGAACCTAGATAAAATTTTATTTTACAAGACCTTAGTTTTGAAGAACATGCAATACTTCCTATGTGGGAAATGTACACCTTTGGAAGACACTTGGATTTTGTTGGTAATAAAACTCATACAAGTCAGGATTGTTCCTTGAAGCTTTCTTGTACAAATTATAAACCAACCTTTCTATAACTTCAAGAAGTCTTTCAAGACACTTGTCACGAGCCTTTGGACTAATATTTTTGAACTTGGGTTTTCGGATTTTGATTTTGCGGGAAATCATTTGGAAGAACACATGTGTGGGGTCCAATTGTTTCTTAACTTTTCTTAATGAGTTATTTTTACCAAAACCAATTCTTGGATTAAAGTTTCAAACTAGATGTATAATGTCCTAACTTCTTCTCATCCCACAAAGTCCATTATGTGGAGAATTGAGGAAATCAAGGAAATTTTTTCCTAATGTTGACTTTAGTGAAAAAAATGATAATAAAACCCAAGTACTTAGATGCCTCGAAGGATGAAATTCATAGGGCAAGAAAGAGCACTTGAATTTGTCAAAGGCATTTTCTTCCCTAAAGGGTTTGAAATTTTTAAGATCTTGTGAATGGTAGTTTTTAAATGTTTTTGATCAAATTAATTTATTTTTTATTCCAAAAACATGTACAATCCTAGGATGAAGAGACAATATTTGTTGGGTTCCCACTTGGATAAATCCATATGCGCATATTTAGTGTGGATGATTAGTGCTTGACCACACAAGCTCCCCCTTATAGTGCACTCACTTCTTGCGTAATTCAAGCATCAGTACCCATGAAACTCCCATGGAATATTTCTCATCCCTACAATAGAACCACATATTATGTGGGGCAACTTCAAAGGACATGACCTTTTGCACCAACAAATAGAAAAGGATTTTGGTCTTTCAAAATAAGGGGTTTTAGTATGGGCATTCCGTTCATGGGGGACCATCCATGTGGCGAGAGACCATTGCTTCCCTTCTCGTCAGAATAATCCTCGTGATTCTTGAACTTTCCTCAAGAACCCACACTTATATATTGGCTGGAAGTCACTTGGCTTTAGCGTGTTACCGGTTAGGTCATTCCTTGGGGTGATTACTTTTTCCCACCAGGAAGACCCTCTAAGATAAACAAAAGATAGCAAACATACTCGTAGTTCGATCAATCTTTTTTGAGAAACAAATAGAGAACACACACAATACATTCCACTCAAACTCGCAAGTTTTGTTCAATTTTAAACCTAAATCAAAATGTGGAGGCAATATTTTTGACAACTTAATATCAGAAAAAGAATTTTGATTCTCAAGATTTCCGTGAGGAATGAGAGAAGAACATACATCTTTTAGATGATGTTAATTTGTGAAAAATATTAAAAAACACCAAATGCACATGTTCATTTTAATTTCCAAAGGTTAAATTGAGTTCTCCGAAAATCGAAATGTGAGAGTTTTTTGTCAAATTTTTAGAACCCAAATTGAAATTTAGTAAGTTTCTAAGGTTCAATTTTAATCCAACTTTGAAAAGGATCAAATTAATGATTAAATTTAAACCCCAAAAAGAAAGCTGAGTTGTTTTAAAACATAAAATGAGAGTAGAAAATGGAAAATCTAGGTCATCACAACAAGAATTAAACAATGCTTTTTCAAGTCTTAATCTCAATTTTTTTCCAACTCCAATTAGTTCGCCTTTGTTCAAATTCGATATCTAGCTCCAATGACAACCTATTCCATAGTGGATTGGTGCACCCTTGATACATAAGGGAGCCCTTTCCCAATCCTTTCTAAGCCTTAAAATCATGATTGACAAAGAGATGCAAGATGTACTCAAATGACTATAATAATAATGCTCAAATTGTGGATCATCAAAATGAAGGATAACCTCTCTATTTATAGAAGATTTTGATGAGATAAGAGGCAAAAGTGATGAATGTGGGATAAAAACCTAGCCAATAGGAAGAAGCCACTTGTCATCATGTGAATGGGCCAAGGATGTGCATGTTTTGATGAATGTGACCATAAAGTCAATTAGTTGAAATTTTAAATTAGTGAAATGACAAGGTGGAGGGAGAGTCAAATGGAGTTATGGCCGCTTGGCTCAAGGCAACAGGACTTCTAAGATGAAATAAATGAATTGTTGGAAGGACATATCTCATTTGAAGGGAGATTTGAAATGGAGGAATGTTCCACTTTTATGCCTTGTTGAGAGAAAATGGAGATTTAAAAAATTACTTAAATTGATTTATTTCTACAAGTGGAAAAAGCTAGAAGATGGGACATGGATTAGAGTTAGCATTAATTTGGATTTGATTAACTTTAAATAGAGATTAGTTGACATGACATTTTATTTAGATTTTTGGATTTGTTTAAATCAAATGGGATGAAATAATGGACATTAGCCATTTAATTAAATATATTTGATTTAATTAAATGAAGAAACTTTAGGAGATAATTAAATAAAATGATTTATTTAATTAAAGAGATAACCTTAGGAGATTAATCAAATAAACTTGATTTATTTAATTGATGGGCGAATATGATTTAATTAAATATGAGGAATGCATGATGCCAATTTTTCATGTCTACGCCATGTTTTTTTAGACTAGAATTGAAGGATAAGAAGAAATACAAAATGATGAAAAATCAAACACAAAAAATACCCTGGGAAAACCCTCCTTCTTGAGGGAGAAAAACCCAACCAAAACATATAACGTATATATTGAATGAAGAGAGAGAAAATATGCTTTACAACTAGGCCCAAACACAAAGCTGATTTGATTTAATGAAGGATAACACTTATTCCTAGATGCGAATATACAAACAATATGATTTCTCCTTGATATCGATTTGCTTGATGCAATATGTTGATTCGCTGCAAAAGTGTGAACTCCTCCTTGAAGTGTAGTTTTATCTCTGAATAAATTGAATGATCAAATGAATGATCATTTCCTTGTATAAATACACATCAAGCTATCTCTTTATTTAGGGTGAGCCTCTTTCACAAAACAAGCTAACTTTTTAATTAATTATTTATAGCAAGTTTGACTTTCTTTTATTTATCTTTCATTTATTATTTAAAATTAAGTGAAGGATATCACCCACTGTTATAACATCAACATTCCCCACACTTAGGTTTAAGTCATGATTTAACATTCACTACTCTTGAAGTAGTATATGATAATTTAATATAGCTCCTACATATTGGACCAATCTTGATACAAACCTTTGTTCCTCTATTAAAGGTTCTTCAAAATTTTGTGCTACCCTTTTAAATCGTTATTCATAGTCTATGACCTCTTCTCATTTATTTTGAACAAATTCTTTCATTTTACTTACTATTCAGAGGGGCTTCAAGGAAATTAAAATTCTTCAAGAACTCCTTCAAATCTTCCCAATTTTTTCATGTTCAAGACTAGCTTTCATCTACCATCCAAGTGTATCCTATCTCAAAGTTCCAATAAAATCTAATAGCTCTAGCTTGCATCAATGCCCACTCATTTCTATGTTGATTCTAAGGGAAATAAATATTTTGCATCATCTTTGGTATCTTATCTATATTTAATATTTTTCTCCTCTACTTTTTTTCTTTTTTCCCTTTGTTTCTAGTTCTCTTTTTTCAAATTTGCCTTTATTTTCTCTCTTTTATTTCAGTAGCTTCCTCTTTTAGACTTTATGCCTAGCCAATTCTATTTAAAAATATTGTTTTGTAATTATATCCTTATAATTTCTCACTACTCTCTTTTCTCAATATTACATATTTTAATCTTGTAATTGGATCACTATCTATATCTTCATTTGAGAGATTTCCACTCTTCCCAAGTGGCATAACTAATGATGCTTAGTGCATGGATGTCATTTCCTCTCTTGGCATGCTTATGATCAAGCTCATTTCTCTGGTAATTCTTTATTTTTCCTCATTACAACTATTCTATAAAATCAAGAATTGATTATATTCTAATTATAGTTATAGTTATATATATAATCCTTAAGAAATGAAGAGGCATTTGTGATATTTCATCTCCCTTTAGGAAATGGACAATAACTTTCATCTCATATATATTTTATTATTATTTTAATTAGTGTTGTTTCTAGCCAATTTGGCCTTGTTTTGCATTGTCTTAGGAAATTTTTTAAAAGGGTTAGGCCCTTGTTTCCTAGTTATCTAATTATAGAAAAATAACATTTCTACTCCCTTTTCCTTCATTACTTATTTACATTGTATTATGTCTTCTAATGTCATCTCTCTCTCTCTCTATGTGTGTGTGTGTGTCTCTCTCTCTCTTTGTCTCTCTTTCTCTACCACTACATTAATTTTATGCTAGCTTCATCATACTTTTGAGGTGATTATTCATGGATAATCCCTCTATGGATAATTATACAAAGGAAAAAGAAAGGTCTTCCCAAATCTCTTTTAATCTCATTCTAGAGTGAAGGGTGTTAAATTGAATAGGGTTGGGTATGAAATTATTTAGGTTGAATCGTTGGTTATTGTTTTAGTTTGTTCTTGGCAACTTGGGTAAAATTATGTCACTCCATTTGGGAAGCCATTGTACTGGTCTCTACCTAAAAGATTGATTTGTAATAGGGTTGGTACCCTTGTTTCCCATTTTATCTAATTAAAAACATATTGAATATAAATATCAAAATTCCATCAACTTCTTGCCCTTTGTTTGCTTTTGAATTATGTCATAATAATTTAATTTTTTTCTACGAATACTTAGTATTTTTATTTCATTATTTATTCTTAAACCTAACTTGTTATCAAAGCATGCCAATTTAGGTGGAATTTATATTTCAAATCTAGGGATAAAATACATTTTTTTCTAGATTTATATTCATGCAATTAGTGTGATTTTAAATCACCCTTTGTAGGAATCCTATAAAGAAAATAAATTATTCCATTGCATTTAAAAAGAGTAAAAATAATTAGTATAGACTATATTGTTAGCTATATGGTTAGCTAACAATAATATTACATGAATGGTTTTCTTGTGTATTTTGTAGGAAGTACACCTTTTGAGGCACTTTAGCAAGAAATAGACCTCACCATTGCATTCAAAAGATGTCAAACCCCACAAAGTACCTATTCATTCACGAAAATTAGAGTAGGCAGCCTTGGACCATGAGAAATCCTTTGATTGGGCATGCTTTCAACACAATCATGTGATTTCACACTATTAACATCAATACTATGTCAATATTACATCACCGCACCATTGCATCTTCTCCCTACTACCCAAATCATGTGCACCACCAATTGGTCACTAGGGCCTTAAAACTAGTTGTATAAATCCTTTTGTCTTCAAACAACCATAACTTCTAACTAATAAGTCAAAACTTAAGATTTTTTAAAAATTTATTAGAATTTCATGGAAAACTCATTTTGGTGGTTTATTTTTACCCTTGAAATGCATATTATTTTTCTTCAAATTATATAGTCAATATATTATAAGTAGGTGTTTCAAATCTTTCTCTTTGTAAAAACACACCAAAACAAAGTACCAAAACTATATTTTCTTTTAAAGGGCTATAATGTAATGAGTAACAAGATGTCAAAGTGACAATATTGGTTTCCACATTATTTTATGTTTCTTATTTTTATACAACTCAACATGACTAATCCAACTCAATTCTAACACCATTCAATTTCTTTGCTTGAAAAGGTAAAACTACAAAAAAACATGCAAAACAAATTGTCTTATAACTTAAGAGATCCTCCCATGCATATAGCCCCCCATCCACCCTTATTCTTAATGCGAGAGAGGTATTCACATTTTCCACATGATTGGTTACTTGAAGCTTCCCACAAGATTGGAAAGAGAGTTGATAAAAAAAAAACTATGTGATAGCATGATCAGTCATGAGTCTCTGATGGAATAGAAATTAAACTAGTAAATGAACTAGTTAAAACAAAATATCCAAACAAATTTAAATTAAGAATTTGGAACACTATGTTTAGATATCTCTCTATATCTTGTATTTCATATCGAGTCAGTGCACCTAATGTATTTTAGAAAATTCTTAAGGGTTTGCATGTAAAGACTACTGAAATTCATGACCTCATCAATTAAGAAACATACTAAGTAGTCTCCACTCTATTAAATTTGAAATTATTTGGGACTTTCTAATACATTTGAAGTCCCTTTGACTCAAATTAGAATATTATCAAATTACTATAAGTGATACACAAGTTGTAAGAATTCTCTCAAAGTTAGGCCTCAATATTTTATCTTTGTATCCACCTTTTATGCCACCAAAGATACCTCGAGGATTTATTTTACCATGCCAATATTTGATGTGCTTCTAGAATATCTCACACATGAACAAAATAAATTGATTAAAATTATGGCACCATCTAGCAAGTCTTCAAAATCCACTGCCTTGATTGCCAAACAATCTCAAAAGAGTCAAAAAGGACAAAAGACTTCAAATAAATAGGAGAAGAAAGAAAAGTCATACAATTAACCAAGTTCACATCAATCACTCCAAACTCTAAAACTCAAAACAAAAGGAGAGACTAAGTGTATTTATTACAAAAAGGGGCGAATGATGAGTCTAAGTGCATGCAGACAAATATAACTCACCGAACTTCTAAATAATAAAATTAGTGATTTTGTCCCCTCCATAGAGACCCTAGTCTCTAAATTACGGAAATGAAAAAGTAAATATCTAACTATTTTTGCCTCTTCATCATCTCCAAATACATGTATACTATATATAGTGCTATGCACCACATGGTTTAATCAATGGAACACTTCTCTTCACTTGAGTTGCATACTACTCTAAGAATTCATATGGGTGGTGATTCTACAGTTGATGTTTTGAGGATTAGTTTAGTTGGCATTTACAAAGGATAGTAAAAAAATGTTATTTTTGTACCATCATTGTCATTCAAGGTTTCTCTTCACCTAGAATATTAATCATATAGTGTCAAAAAATGAAAATTAAGTTTACTCTAGATATAGTCACCTCTTGGGATCTTGAAAATAATTCTCTAGTATCCCTTGGGAAGGAAGACCATAAGATAAGGTTGTATACCTTTTTCAAATTTTCTACTTGATTTACCTTCAAAGGCTCTTCTTACTCACTTTGATGATGTGGGTAAACTAAGTGGTTTTATCACCTAAATTACTACTACCCTTGGTAATTAACTCGTCAATAAATGTGTAAGACTCCCTCCAATCTCCTCCTTCAATGGTGCTTTCCATGGTTGTTCCTTAGGCAAGCATCTTAAAGAGAATATGATAATAGTGAGGAAATCTAAACATTTGCAACCCTTGAATTGGCACAGAGTGATCTTCCGGGTCCTTTTTGTAGCTTGTCATTCAAAAAATATCAATACCTCCTAATATTTTTTAATAATTTCTCATATTTCACATCAATCTATTTTCTTTGTAAGAAAAATAAAATGCTTGAAAATTTTCAACACTTCAAGTCCCACATTGAGAAGCAAATAGAGGACATCAAAATCCTTCACATAGATAATAGAAAGGATTTTTTCAACAATCAATTTTAGGAATTATGTTTTACCAATGAGATTGTTCTTCAACACACTAGCATGTGTAACCCACAAAAAAATGGAGTACCAAAAAGAAAGAGTAGAACCTTAATAGAAATGGCTAATTGCATGATATAATCATAATCATGGATTATAGTACTACATACAAAATTGCAGTCCACATAAAACATTGAAATTTATTAATCCAATTGAAGATTGGAATAGTAATGAGCCTTCAATCAAGCACTAAATAGGTTTTGGATCTTGATATTGGGCCCACATACCTTCAACAAAACATAAGGATATAGAACCTCAAAGTCAGCCTTGTATATATTTGAATTATCTTGATGGGTTCAAAAGGTATTGGCTTCTAAAAATTGGCACTCATGTAATTTTGATAAAAATATTCCTACTAAAGAGATTTATCTTTCATCCTTCACATAAGGCTATCATCCAAATGATTATTCTACTTCTAAGTTAGAGGAATCTCATCTTCTCTCTACACCCTCTAGTCACAACTCTCCAACATAAATCCCTACCTATCTTATAGCTATAATTAAAATTTAATAATGTCAAACATTACAAGAAACAATTACATAAACTAGGGACCCATCAGGGTATGTGCAGGATCATTATGGACAAACAGGCCCTTAAGTGGCGATAAAATTCAGAAAATCAGAGTTAGACAACTTGACATAAAAATTTGAATAAGTTATCTATATTATTTCAAAAATATGTAAGAATAGAATCTATAGAAAATTGAATGTAGTTTTTAAACTACTAGGTTTATTTTTAAAAAATAAAAATCTATTCGGTGAAAATTTGAAATTTGAATGCAATAGTACTTAAATTTCAGGGAAAAAATAAGAAGTAGGTGTCTGTCTAAGCACCCTAACCACAATAAAATTATGAAAATATTTTTTTTAGAAGATTTTAGATATAAGTAGAGGACTCATGTGCTGATGTGATGCATATTTTTTTGTAATTTTTTTCCAAGTAAATAATTAATTATGAATTTTTTATTACAATTTTTTTTTAAAATAAAAAACTTGTATGTCTGACCACCTTAACTTGGTCAAAACTTCATGATTTTTTTTTAAAATTTTTTTTTAATCCTATAGTATGCAAAGCATAGAATGTGACATATTTTGGATTCAAAAAATGTGATGTCGTTTGAAAGCTATAGATGTTTTTCAATTAGCCTATCAATCAAGACATTAGTCATAAATCAAATAGAAAATGAATAATAATAATTTATTAAATTCAAGTCCACAAGCATTTAAGGAAGAAAAAAGAATTGATAAGCGAGATTCAAGAATAATGGAAGATTTAATCCAACTTCCTAACCAAAGAATATGGTTCTATGTAATCAAATATTTCACTAAGTATGGAACAAATATAATAGTTTAGAAATACAAAACAAATTATTAACAAATAAGTCTCACAAGTTCCTAGCATTAACTATAGAGACACCATTGCACCTATCATAAAAATGAATCACATTCACCTCACCCTAACCATTTTTTCTTCTTACCTCTGGATCATACATCAAATGGACAAGAAGAGTATATTTCTTCATAGTGATCCATAAGATGAGATATATGGCACAACCACTAGGGGTCATTCATGATTTTTCTTGATTATGAAAACTCGGGAAGTCCCATTATAGCATCAAACAAGTACCTTGCACCCCTTGCGCTTGGTACACAAAGATAGATTCCTTCTCTTGGTTTCATAAAACATTAGTGTTACCCTATTCTCTATATTTTGTAGCAAGATCATAACCTTATCCTCGTAGTGTTGCATGTCATCGACCTAACCATCATTAAGAGTTTTTTATCCCTTCATGGATCCATACAATTTTCTCTACATTACATGTTATGTATGAATAACTTGGGATTATTATATTAACTCATTGGAATTAAGATAACACATATTGATTTCAAGTAAGTCTTGGTCAACCCGAGTAAGCTATAGATCTCATGGTTTTAGATGGTTATTTGTAGCTCACATTGACTCCTTATTTTTCATGATTCAAGTTGGAGGAACATAGTTTAATTCCTCTTGTTGACGCTACCTTGTATTGAAAACTTGTACGTAATTGTGCATACTCTTGAAATTTCATACATTATCAGCATCATTTCCTAAATTTTTGTTATGGTCTCTCATTTTATGAAAGAAATTCATGAACTTTATTAAAAAGCTACCAAACATATATTACACTATGTGATATTGGGATATAGAACACAATAGGAAAATACAATGATTTGGTAGGATATACAAATTCTAATTGGATATGTAATTATTAGGATCATAAGTCCACAACATATAATTCACTTCATATCTTATCCTATTTGTTTCCTGAGTGAAAAACATGATATTTCTCTTTTCATTTATAGATGTAGAGTATAGAGACATTATCAATGTTTCTACAAAGCCCATTTGGCTTCAACATGTTCTAATTGAGTTTGGCATCTCTTATTAACAACCATCAATCATCTATTATAATAACCAAAGTGCTATTGTGATCTCAAAGAATCTTATTCATCATCAACAAAAAAGTTGAGATCCATATACACTACATTCAAGGTCTTATATAGGAGAAAATCATTGATCTTAAAATTTGTCCCACATCAAAGAAAATTGCAAGAATTATTATGAAACCCTTTACAAACAACATTTATTGGAAAGATACCAACCATATATTACACTATGTTCAAAGTACACATACATCTAGGATACACAATCCAACACATGCAAAGATAGAAATTTGGTAGGATATATAGATTCTAATTTGACAAATGATTCTTAAGATCAACCGTCAACATTATAGCTTTCACCTCAAATTGAATCATATTTTTTTGTTGAGCCAAAAATACACTATTTCTTTCATTTAGAAAGGAAGAGTATAGAGGGTTTGTGAATTCTGCTACAAAGGAAATTTAGCTTCAACGCATCTTGAACATGTTTAACATCTCTTATCGACAAAAATTGATCATCTACTATGATAGCCAAAGTGCTATTGCAATCTCCAAGAATCAAATTCATCACCAACTAAATATATTGAGATCAATATGCACAACATCAAAAATATTATATACGAGAAAATCATCAATCTTCAACATTGTCCTACATCAAAGTAAATTGTAAAAAATTTCACCAAACCCTTTACAAAGAGCGCATATGTTTATCTTCGAGCTCTTTTAGGGGTGCAAAAAAATCACTTATAGAGAGCTATATAGTCCTCGATTTTTCACTCCTTGGGATGTGGTTTCTATTTTAGGTTTTCTCCGTCTTTTCATTTGGAAGGGAGGGGAGCAAGGGGGTGAATACGAAGGTACATTTTATTTTATTTGTATCTTAGGTTTCTATCAAATTGTACTTGAGTATCTTATATGACTTATTTTGTCGAGACTCATTTTAATTTTCCTTAAATTAGTCTTGATATGTTGAAGTAACTAATTATTTATTTCAAACTATATTTAAGTTTAATTAAATAAGGAAATACGAATACATGTCATCTTAGCTCTTACATGTCACAAAAATACACAAATTCATTTAATTCATTACAAAATCTCAAACACAAATATCATAATTCTATTAAATTCATAGCTTTAGTTTTCTTTTTAATTTACACTATCTTAATGTTATTTTTTCGAGGAAGATTGGTCATTTTTTAATCTAACACAAATTGACTTATAGTTTATTGGTATATATACTACTACATATACTTTCTATGTGGAACATAAGATCTTCTATAAGTCATGTATGCACTTGGAAAAACATAAAATGTAGTAATCATCAATATTAAAATACTTTCATTCTTGTATGTTGCCCACAATTTTAAACCTGGATTTTTTTTAAATTTTCCACCTTCATATAATTTTTCCTTCCCAATCTCTTCGTTTTTAGTAGAAAAAGACCAACTCCAATATGTTATGCAAGCAACAATACTTACTAGTAAAACATTTCACAAACATCCCAAAGTTAATATTTAGGGTAGCTTGAAACTTTATGGCCTTACATACCATTTTGCATCTACACTAATTCCAAAGGAGACTCTACAAAAATATATAGTTGGGAGTGAGTTGTGAATTGCAAGGATAAGATGGGAGTTGGAGCAGAATAGTGTTGAAAAAATCAATCATTATATATGTAAACAAACTCATTAAAGGCTTGTTGAGAATTTTTGGGCCAGATTTGTGTAATTTGGAAATCAATTTGGTCTTTGACCTACTCAGTGGCAATGCGATGATGTTGAAAAAGGTATTTGGGAAGCTGTTTGTCTTGCGCAGAAGTAGTTATTAAACTTGAGCTGCCACTTGAAGGTGATAGTTGGAGATTAGTTCTCAGCAATTGCTTGTGGAATTTAGTTGAGGCTCTAGTATCATGGTTTGTATTTGTACAATGTTCAGTCAAGGGCTCTTGACAAAAAAATTTGACTAAGTTTTTCATCAGCATTGTACAAACTTATTTATCTACTATATTGGAAGTTGTTTTAAATATTATAGGAATCTTTAATTATCCCTAATCAACACTAGGTTAAGACCTATGTATGTTCTTTAAACAAAGAAATTGGACCAACATTCCAATATGAAATTTCTTATTCGACAAGGCATCTTGTAGAATTTTGGATGGTTGAATCTAAAATTTGCTTTGCAGATTTGAAAGATAATATAAACTATGCAGATGGTTGCAAGAAATTTAAATGAACCAACAAAATGAAAACACATAACTATTGTTTTTTTTCCCAATCAGCTGGGACTACACAAACTCAAACATAGAAGCACAAGGAGACATGCAACATTCTTCTTTTCATTCAAGGATTGAAAATGATATTACAAAATATGTCAGGATCTGTCAGTCAATCCCATGACTTATCCTCTAAGAAATCCACATCTCTACTAATGACGATTCTCTTGGTGACTAGGTTGTACAACCTATAGGATTTGGACTCTTCACTATAGCCTATGAAAATGTACTTCTCACCCTTTTCATCCAAATTATTCCTATTCTCTTTTGGCACAAGTGTGTATGCCACACACTCGAACACTCTCAAGTGCTCAACCATCCACTTTTTTTTTGTCCATGCCTCTTATGGTATTTTGTCACAGACTGCATTTGGTTGACTTCTATTTAATAAAATATATAGATGTTGCTACAACCTCTCCCCAATATTTAGTTGGGAGTCCCTTTGTTTTCATCATGCTCCTTGCCATCACCACAATGGTCCTATTATTTTTCTTAGCCACTCCATTTTTTTATATAGTATAACTGGCTATTAGCTCCTTCTTGATGCCATTTTTCCTGTAAAAATTCACAAAATGATTAGAGGTATACTCTCCTCCTTGATCTGATCTTAGGACCTTGATGAAGTGTCCAATCTCCTTTTCAGCCTAGGCCTTAAATGACAAAAAATTATCAAAAGCTTCAGACTTATGCTACAAGAAATAGACCCATGTCTTATGATTGAAATCATCAATGGTCATAAAAAATATTCTATTACCAATATTTGTGATTTGCATAGGGCCTACGAAATCCGTATGCACTAGCTCCAATGGTGCCCTTTCCCTTGTAGAGTTGCTTGATTGAAAGGGCTACCTATATTTCTTGCCCAAAATGCAATCCTCACACCTAACATTAGGCTCTACTATTCTTGGCAAGCCATAAACCATATTATTCTTGGGAAAAATACTTAAACCATCAAATCCTAAGTGTCCATATCTAAGATGCCATAGCTTGGAGGGGTTTTTAACATAGCTCTTGAGGGCTACTGAATGTACTGCTATAAATTTTTCATTCATGAGGAGTGCAAAAACAGACTGAGATGAGAAGCATGTCTCAATATTCAAAGGAAAAATCCACTTCTTTGTCATTTGAATTGATGCAAACACCTTTTTCCTCTCATTCTTGTCATAAATGACACATTGGCCCTTCTCCATCAACACTTTGTATCCATTTTGGATCAGTTGTCCAACACTCATGACGTTATGCTTTAACTTAGGTGTAAAAAACACATTTTTAACCTCCTTCTTCTCACCTTTCTCAGTGTTGATCATAATAGATCCTTTTCCCTTGACTGGAACTACTCCATTGTTCCCCATTCTTATCTCAGAATTTACATTTTTATCAAATTTAAGAAAACAAACTTTCAATACCACTCATGTGGTTTCTACAACCGTTGTCCAAATACCAGACTTTGGGGCTACCTTCTTCACCAATGTTGCACATGATGAAGGTTGTGGAATGATTGCCTTCAATCACATTTGAATCAACCACATTTGCATTCTATTTTTGTTGATTACAGTGCTTTTTCTAGCAGTCACTAGCATAATCCCCAAACTTATGACAATAGTAGCACTCAATGTTGCTCTTGTCATTTATCCCATTCAAATTTTTGTTCTTCATGCCTCTTCATGGGTAGACATCGAAGTGTTTTTTCAACAATCTTCTGCTCCTCCATTTCTCCATTCACTCTCAATTGGTTTAACAAACTCAAGAACCTTGTGTTAAAATCTTAAATAGACTCACTTTCCTTAATTTCAATAATCTCAAACTCTCTTCGAAGTAACTGGAGCTTCACTAATCTGACTATATCAGTCCCTTTGTAACTGATTTGGAGGATCTCCCAAGCTTCCTTTAAATACTCAGCTACTACTATTCTAAGAAAAATGGCCTTTGTCAACGTTGCTTATATCAAACTCAATGAATTGCATATTTCTTTCTTTTCTCATCCAACTAGGTCTTCTAGTTGTTTGTGAGAGTTGCATACTAAGTTGGGTAAGTGATATCCACAAACCCATTTATCAAAATATCCCACAAATCATTTTCAACCATTATGGTCTTCATCTTCTTTTACAAAACATCATAGTTCTATTCATTAAAGGATGGTGGTTGCTGCCAATTGTTTCCTTCATCTCCAGGCATGTCTCTTATAGGAAAAACTTGATACCCAAAAAAAAAAATGCCCTAACTCATGAGGAAATGTGGCCTATAGCTCTAATACCATGTGGGAAATTTAAATGAACCAAAAAAATGCAAACACATAATTGTTGTTCTATTTTCCAATCAGATGGGAATACACAAACTCAAATGTGGAAGCACAAGGAGACATGCAACATTCTTCTTTTCATTCAATGACTAGAAATCAGATAACAGAAGAAAAAAAAAACATAAAGCTTAAAACTCAAAAAAATAAACTAAGATACGAATTATAAACTTGTTGGGAGCACTACTCATCCAGATTGTCAAAATTTAGGAGCTCTTGGGAGATCACTATCAAGAGCTATGCAGAGATCGACCTAGAGCAATCACTAATCGCATATAAACAAATACAACTACTGTTTTTCAGGAGTTCTGGGAGCTCACACAAAATGTTCTTCACACACAAACTACTACTGCTGGAAACTTCTTCTTATGATTGAGAAAATTGCTACCTTCATTCCTTTTGTCCAAACAAGACATTCCCTCTCAAATTCGAACTTACCTACCAAAATAAATGCAGAATTCAAAATTAGCTACCACATTTAATTTTGGACCTGTAGGCTAGAGGGATGATCCCCAAAACAAGGAAGGCTTCTAATGAGTAGGTGAGGACTGTAGGGGGTCTGGTGAATGAGCAAGAGGTTGCAGGAGCAATAAATTTCCAACAATGATTATGTGAAATTCCTTTGTCATGGGTTGTCTGATAATCACCTTGATAATATGGAATTTATAACAAAGAGAGTTTGATAAATCATAAAGGTTGCTCTATTTTGATAATAATTGTAGATCATGTCCCCTCACTCGACAATATATTGGTATCATGGTTGCAAAATCACTCTATAGATTTCAGGTGATGAATGATGTGCGTTATGGAAATATGATGGCAACTTATTGAAAATATTAGGTTTTCATCTTTATCCATTAAAGAAATAACGAAAACAACGGAAGCCATGCGGGATATAGCTCTTACCAATGATACTCTTAGATTCCATCACAAAGAAGATATTGCTAGTCGATAAATTCATTAAACAAAAAATGATAGGGATGACCACGGTAGATTGAAGTTTAAAGGAGTTAATAGATTAAAAAAAAAATGTTTAAATGATTGGACTGTATTGATGGTTTTCTTAATCAACTGCTCTGAGCATACTCCATGCTTCACTCTTAGTGTTTTTCAACTGAAACTTTGAGAAGCAAAGAGAATTGCATAAAATCAAACTTAGCAACCATGTATCTGTTGTTAATGAGCTTCTTCAACAAACTGTTTCGAGGGAGAATGATTTTATTGACTTTTAGAGCTTGCAGCAAAATATTCTCGTTAAAGACAAATATATAAACCGTACAGGTACTACAAGAAAATGAGAAACTAAGAGATCCAAAGGGAACATGAAGAGTCACAAAAGGGAATAATATGCTCATCTTAAGTTTTGTATTTGATTCTCTTAAAATATTTTTGGGAGACTAGAAATCAGGATAAAAGGAATGTGAATGGTCACAAAAGAAAAAGTTCACAAAGAGGGGTAAGGAGGCCTCTTTTTGGGAAAATATAAAAAAAAAGAGTTGTGGACACAAAGGGGATAGTTTTCTAGAATGAGAATTTGCAAGCCTCAAAACTTGTAAATTTCTGAATTTTTTTAAAAGTAAAGGATCTATTTTGGGAGTCTATGTGCTGCCAGTGATTCTGGATTATTATTCCTCTGTGATGACTATTTTCAGCATTTATTTCTCATGCTTAGATTAAATTTTAAATTTATCTGGGATTTAGTTGGTTTCAGAATAGTATATTAATGTGTGAGTTGATTACCATTTTGAAACTGAAAAGATTGAAGAACTACATACAAGTATTTTTAATCCTCAAAGTAATAAAATTTTGAGTTACAACTTGCCTCAAATTAGATATTATTTCATTTCTTGCGAATTCTTTATTGTTCTACCTTTCCTGCTTTCTGCTAAAAAAACATATCCATTTAAATTTCAAACTACATCATAGGATGATTGTTAATCCCACAACAATTTATTCATTTGTTGGTGCATACTATCTCTATCCGTTGAGCGAATTAATTGATTTTTCATAGCAACAAAATTGTTTATTAACACTGTAGATTCCCTACTTCCAAACAATGCAATGTATAGCCTCATTCCCATGACGAAACATTTAAATTATCACTCAAATTTTGATAGTTCTTTTTTATATGCAAACAAAATTTACATATCCAAATTGGCTTGGATCATTTCACTTGTATGAAGTTAAAAATTTGATGTCTAAAAACATTCTTTGAACAAAATCTATTCAAAATGGTTTTTTCAGGATTTTATTGACCTCTCCTAGTTCTTAGACCAAAAAGGGCTGAAAATACACACAATTTAGGCATTGATAATATGTATTTTATTCATATGGACAAAGATGTATGTGAAAAAAGTTTACATATCCAAATTAGCTTGGATCTTTCCACTTCTATGAAGTTAAAAAGTTGATGTCTAAAAACATCCTTTGAGCAAAATCAGTTCTAAATGTTTTTGTCAAGATTTTACTGACCTCTCCTAGTTCTTAGGCCAAAAAGGGCTAAAAATACACAGATTTTAGGCATTTTGATCAAATGTATTTTATTCATATGGACAAAGACATAAATATTTAATATTGGCTCCTTCAAAATATTGTGTATCCTGATTTCTTCTATTTAATCTCTCTAAAAGAGTAACCTATTTTAGGCTAATAATAGCTCAACCAATTCAAAAATTATTTCATGTTTGAACAATGCTTGATTAGAGAACTGTACGAAAGTGGAACATAGAAATACTTTGGTTAAGAAGAGGTTCCATAAAATGGTTTTTAATGGTCCTCCTTAATTAAAATTGTACAAATATCTTAATTACCGTAGGGAGAGAATTATCCCCATAAACCAATAGCAAATAACAAAAATCAGACATGAATGATGAAATAAATGAGAATGAGGACAAGTACAATGACAATATGATATCCATTAGAACAACAACAACTACATTAATTAATCCTATATAAAATTAAAATATTGAATCTAATAAATAAAATTATGGATAAATTATTTGAACAAAAGTAAATAATAATCATGTATTTCTATCTATGCATCATGTTACAAGCATCTACCACCAACAAATTTAACTTTTAGATTTTTATTAATGTTCAAGAAGCGCTTAGCTCTCTAATCATTCAAATAGTTGTCTTCATTTTCTTCGTCATCGCTCAAAGAAACATCACTACTTTCTATCCCCATATATGAGGGAGATTTCACTTGTGTGGAGGCTCTTGATATGAATAGTTTCCACTACTTCTTTTTCAGAATTTCTACACATTCCACATATTCCCTACAAAATCAATATTCAAATTTTATCTCATATTAAAGAAACACAAGAATAAAACCTTCAAGTTAAAAACATCATCATGGAAAGGATGAAGCAAGAACAAATATGTAAAGGATGTTGAATTTTAAGTGGAAAATCTATGCTCTATAAGTTCCATCTCCTCTCTCACCTTGGCAACATCAAATTGAAAATAAAGTTTCATACCATTAGTGGAGTACATCTGATAAATTCATATATAATAACAAGGGTTGCACTGAAGTTGGAGTCCCTAGAAAATGGGAAAGGTGGGGTTGAAGTAATGAAAATTGCAGTGTGCCAATGAGTGTATCATCAGGTTTATAGATCATGTAATGCCATTCTGCAAATGTATGTTTGTTAGGCTATAAGAAAGACCAAATTTTTTATGTGATGAGAAATAGGCTGATCGCATAAAAAAAATGCACATGAACATGCAATAAAGCACAACCAGTGAACATTAGAGAAGAAAAAATCTTTATATGATAAAAAAATCACATGCACTATTCCAACTAAGTTCAACAACAATAAAAAATATTGCATATAATATCTAAATTTTGAATGGACAAAACAAACATAGAGTTGCTGCTCTATTTTCCAGTCAAGCTAGAAATACCCAAATTGTGGACTAACAAAAAGAACTCAATGGAGACACACATGAATGGGCATGCAATATTTGCTTCTTTCTATTCAATGTATGTAAATGAAAATACATAAAACTTCAAACTTCAAACTTAGAAAATAAATTCTAACTACATATTACAAATTTTTGGGAGCGATTAAAAGCTACTCAACTAGATTAGTAACATACAGAAGCTATTAGGAGCTCAATATTAGGAGAAATCACTTCTCAAACATGAAAAAAACATATCATTTCTAATGTTAAGGTGCTCGCACAAAATTTTCTTTATAGTCTGTTGTTGCAACACATTCTTCTTCCAAATTTCTAATAGACTGAACAAAAACTGCCTTCATTCCATTTTGTCTCTCAAAACCATTCCCTCTAAAATTAAAAATTACCTACCAGCATTAATTGGGAACTCAACAAGGTGGGTAAAACAACGACAGGCTCAGGGGCAATAAATATTCCAACACTCCCCCTTTGTCCTAATCCTACAAAATAGGATCAAACCTGATCCAAATCAACAACACCCAATCTGCTCCTTAGGTGCTCGAAACTATCCTTGCTCAAAGGCTTGGTGAATATGTCTGCTAGCTGCTACTCAGACCTACAAAATTGCATTTTTATTTAACCATTTTCAAATAAATCTCTGATAAAATGATACTTGATTTCAATTTTCTTTCTTCTTGCATGAAACACATGATTTTTCATTAAAGCTATAGATGAAACATTTTCACAAAAAATTGTTGTTACATCTTCTTATTCTTCTCTCAAATCTACCAAGATTCTTCTTAGCTAAATAGCTTGACATGTTGTTGCATTTGTTGCTATATACTCAACCTCTATTGTTGATAGAGAAACTATAGGTTGCTTCTTAGAAGCCAATGAGATAGCACCCAAACCCAAATGAAACACATAACCCAAAGTGCTCTTCCTATCATCCAAACTACTTTCCCAGTCACTATCTATGTATCTAACCAACCCAAACTCATTTTTTGTTGTGTACCAAATGTCATATCCTTTGGTGCCATTCATACCTCAATATTCTCTTACCCGCTTGCCAATGGGTGTCTCTTGGAGTCTCCATAAATATGTAAATAAGACTCACTCCATGCATTATATATGGCCTAGTTGCAATCAAATACATGAAATTTCCAGCCAAACTTTTAAACATGGTTGGATCCACATTGCTACTATAATCTCTCTTGCTCAACTTTAGACCTACGACTGTTGGTGTTGGGGCAGACTTTCTTTCAAGCCTACCCTAGTCACTATCTATGTATCTAACTAACCCAAACCCAAACGAAACACATAACCCAAAGTGCTCTTCCTATCATCCAAACTACTTGCCCAGTCACTATCTATGTATCTAACCAACCCAAAATCATTTTTTGTTGTGTACCAAATGTCATATCCTTTGGTGCCATTCACATACCTCAATATTCTCTTACCCGCTTGGCAATGGGTGTCTCTTGGAGTCTCCATAAATATTTAAATAAGACTCACTCCATGCATTATATATGGCCTAGTTGCAATCAAGTACATGAAAATTCTAGCCAAATTTTTAAACATGGTTGGATCCACATTGCTTCCATAATCTCCCTTGCTCAACTTTAGACCTACGACTATTGGTGTTGGGGTAGGTTTTCTTTGAAGCATCCTAAATCTTTTCAAGATCGCATTTGCATATTTTTCTTGAGAGATAAATATACCATCATGAATTTGTTTTACTTCTATGCATAGAAAATATCTTAAGAGACCTAAATCTGTCATTTCAAACTCTCTTTTCATGGCCTCTTTAAAATCAAGAATGAGGAAATCATCATCCCCAATAAGAAAAAGATCATCAACATACAAGATAACAATTAAAATATTACCATTTTCTGCCTTGATGTAAAGGGTAGGCTCACCATCGCTTTTTTTAGAGCCATTGCTAATCAAATATGAGTCAATCCTATTGTACCATTCCCATGGGGATTGCTCCAGTCCATAAAGATCCTTCTTTTGCCTATCCACCTTGTGTTCTTGACCTGGAACTTCATATGCAAATGGCTGCTCCACATAAACTTTTTCTTTCAACACTCCATTTAGGAAGGTGTACTTCACATCCATTGGAAATCAGGAGATATTTAGGAGTAATCAAGAGTGATCATAATCCATTAGGATCTCTCTATAACAAGTTCTCTAGCTATTTGTGGTTGCTTGCCTTTTTGTCTGTTCTGATCAGTAGTGATCAAGAGTGATCGAGAGCGATCAGAAGCTCATATGAAATTATATGGAGCTTTTCTGGAGCAATCAAGAGCTACTACAGGCTCCACTAAATCATCATGTTACACTTCCTATTCCTCTCCTTCAACATCGAGAAAAATTGGGTGCGATCGTGCCATCCCATGACTGATCTTCTAAAAAATCCACATCTCTGTTGATAACAATTTTCTTGGTGACTGGGTTATATAGGCTGTAAGTTTTGAACTCTTCACTGTAGCCCATGAAAATAAACTTCTCACCCTTTTCATCCAATTTTTTCCTCTTTTCTTTGGGCATGTCAGCATATGCTACACAACCAAACACTCTTAAGTTCTCAACCGTCCATCTACGTTTTTTCCATGCGTCTTGTGGGACTCTTTCATGGATCACCTTTATTGGACTTCTATTTATCAAATGTATAGTTGTTGCTACAACCTCTCCACAATATTCAGTTAGGAGTCCCTTTTATTTCATCATGCTCCTTGCCATCTCCATGGTGGTCCTGTTCTTTCTCTCAACCACTCAATTTTTTTGTGGAGTATAACTTATTTTTAGCTCCTTCTTGAAGCCATTTTTCCTACAAAAATGAACAAAGCGATTGGAGGTATAATCTCCTCCAAGATTTGACCTTAGGACCTTGATGAAATATCTTCTCTCCTTTTCAACCTAGGTCTTAAACAAAGAAAACTTATCAAATGGTTTAGACTTATGCTGCAAGAAATAAATCCATGTCTTATGGCTAAAACCATCAATGAAGGTCATAAAAAATCTTCTTTTACCAATATATGTGATTTGCGTGGGGCCTACCAAATAAATGTGCACTAGCTCTAATGGTGCTCTTTCCCTTGTAGAGTTGCTCGATTGAAAGGGTTGTATATGTTGCTTGTCCAAAATGAAAACCTCACACCTAACATTAGGCTCTACTATTCTTCGCAAACCATCAACCATCTTATTCTTTGAAAAAAGATTCAAACTAGCATAGCCTAAATTTCCATACCTGAGATGCCATAGCTTGGAGGGGTCTTGAATGGTGCTCTTGAGGAGTGCTTATTGTAGTATTGTAGATTTTTTGTTCATGAGAGGTGCAGCAAAAGACTAAGATGAGAAACACATTTCAATCTTCAACAAAACATCTATTTTTTTTTCATTGCAATTGCTGAAAATAATTTCATCCTCTCATTCTTTTCATAAATGACACATTGGCCCTTCTCCATCAACACTTTTTATCCATTTTGGATCAGGTTTCCTACAGTCATGAGGTTATGCTTTAACCCAAGTGCAAAAAACATATTTTGAACCTCCTTCTTCTCACCTTGCTTGGTGTGGATCATGATAAATCCTTTTCCCTTGATTGGAACTATTCTAGCGTTCCCCATTCTAGTTTCAAATTTAATATTTTATCAATGAAAGAAAATACTTTCATTACCACTCATGTGGTTGCTACAACCATTGTCCAAATACCACACTTTAGGGCTGCCTTCTTCACCAATGTTGCACATGATGAAGGTTGTAGACTGATTTCCATTAGCCACATTTGAATCAGCCATATTTTCATTTTTTTTTGTTGATTACAATGTTTTTTCCAGCACTCACTAGCATAATTCCCAAACTTATGACAGTAGTAGCACTCAACGTTTCTCTTGTCATTTCTCCCATTCAAACTGCTATTCTTCATGCCTCTTCGAGAGTTGTTCTGAGAGATTCTTTCTGTCTCTTGGTTGCTTGCTCATATTGAGCTTTCTCCTCCAACATTTCCTTGTCAAAACCTACCTCTACCTCTTCGAGAGTCATTTCTACCTCTCCCCCTACCTCTTGCATTTGATTTATCTTTGAAAGCTTTCTCTTGGGAAGAAGTAGTATACCTACTTAGTCACTACTCATGGGTTTCAAGAGAACCCATTAACTCATCCATCATCAAAGTAGAGAGGTCCTTTGCCTCTTCAATAACAATGATGAGTGGATCATACCTCATGGTTAGACATATGAGGATTTTTCAATAATCTTCTACTCCTCCATCATTTCTCCATTCGTTCTCAACTAGTTTATAAAACCCAAGAGCCTTGTGTGAAACTCTGAGATAGATTCACTTTCCTTTATTTTAATATTCTTGAAATCTCTTCGAAGCAAATAGAGCTTCATCGATCTAACTTTATCAATCCCTTTGTAACTGGTTTGGAGGATTTCCCATGCTTCTTTTGCATACTTAGCTACTGCTATTCTAGGAAAAATGGCCTCTATCAAGGGTGCTTCTGTCAAATTCAATGTCTTAGCATCATTCTTCCTTTTATCCTTCAAATGCGTATTTTGGTTGTTTGTGAGAGTTGCATACTGAGCTGGGTCAATGATATGCACAAACACATTTATCAAAAAATCCCACAAATCATTTGCAACCATAATAGTCTTCATCTTCTTTTCCCAGAAATCATAGTTCTATCCATTAAATGATGCTAGTTGTTTCCAAATATTACCTTCATCTCCAACCATGTATCCTACAAAAATAATTGATACTAAAATAACCCAATTCCCTAACTCACAAAGAAATGGAGCCTATGGCTCTGATACCATGTCTAGATTTTGAATGGACAAAACAAACATAGAGTTGTTGCTCTGTTTTCTAGTCAAGCTAGAAATACCCAAATTGCAGAATAACAAAAAGAACTCAATGGAGAAACACAAAATTGGGCATGCAATATTTTCTTCTTTTTATTCAATGAATGAAAATAAAAATATAAAAAATATAAAACTTCAAGCTCAAAAAATAAAATTTAACTATAGATTACAACTTTTTGGGAGTGATCATAAGTTGCTCAACCAGATTGGTAACGCATAGGAGCTATTAGGAGCTCACTGTCAGGAGCAGTCACTATTGAAACAAAAAAAAAACACACAGTTGATGTTGTTCAGGAGCTATCAAGAGCTCACACAAAATTTTCTTCACAATTTGTTGCTCTAACACATTCTTCTTCCAAATTTTTGACTAACTAAACAAGAACTGCCTTCATTTGTTTTTGTCTCTCAAAAAAATTCCCTCTAAAATTCAAAATTATCTACCAGCATTAATTGGGAATTCAAAAATTCCTACTACATTCAATTCTAAGTAGTGAGGAGTTGCAGGGATGAAGATCCCAAAATTTTCCATTGAAAAAATGGCTCCCGAAAGGTAGGTAAAGCAACGACAGGCTCAGGGGCAATAAATATTCCAACAAATACATTTGATAAATTCATATACAATGACAAGAGTTGTGCTGCAACTGGAGTCCCTGCAAAATGGTAAAAGTAGGGTTGAAGAAGCCTAATGAAAATCGCAGTGTGCCAATGAGCATGTCAATAGGTTTACAGATCACGTAATCCCATTTTTGCAAATGTATGTTTGTTAGGCTATAAGAAAGAAAAAATAAATTATGAGATGAGAAATAGGCTGATCACATCAAACAAATGCATATGAACACACAATAAAGCAGAACTAGTGAACACTAGAAAAGAAAACATCTGCATATGATGAAAAAATCACATGCACTATTTTGACTAAGTTCAATAGTAATAAAAAAAATTGCATATAATATCCAAAGGACACCAAAATACTAGATAGGTTGCAAATAATTTTATAAGTAAAACTAAACATATGAGTCAAAAGGTATGGGGAATATGAATGATACCAAACAAAGAATCATGAAATGAGTGTTGGGAAAAGATCCCAACTAAGATGGGAAAAGATGAAAACACAAACAAATCAAAAGAGACAACAAGAGAATACGCCAAAATATTTTCTATTTCATTCAAATACATAAAAGATTACATTAAAAAATGTTTACATGCAAAATTAGAGCTAAAGGTCTATATTTCCTTCATACAATAGACTACCTAGATTCTGATGAACTAGAGCTTTTTATGAGTTGTTGAAAATATTTCAAAGTGCTAGACCTCTGCACTCTATGATTTTTTTTGTGTTTCTATAGGTTCTTCTTCACCTTCTTCTATTTAGTTTTTCTAAACATTCCTCGTTTTTCTACACTCTCTATCTAACTAAAAAAAAATCTATTATTTCTTTTGTCTTTCTTGCCCTTTTCCAAACACTGCCGTTCAATTTCAAATTCACCTACTAGAATTAATTTTCTACCAAAAAAACTTACTGGCCAACATAAGGAAGACACGAAAAGGGGGTGGAAGATCCAAATAGATCTCATCTGAAGCAACATTTAATGCATTTGAACATTATTTCTCAATATTGAAAATTCCAACACTTCCCCTTAATCTTGAGCCTTTCAGTTTTTCATCACCATTCAAAAATGATGACACAAAACATCTGGAGCAAAGTTTCCGACGCAAAATTTTTTGGCACAAAATTTCTAGAGCAAAGTTTTTGAAGCAATTTTGTTTTCACCTATTTTGTGTTTTGGAGTTGTCTTGCCTAGACCAGTTCAGATTTTTGATGCATTTTTGAGTTTCCAGAACTGAAGTTTTGAAGCATTATGTCATCCCAAGCCTATTTCTTAGGCATTCAAAGGAGTCTTTTGATAATTATTTTGTGAAAATATCAATGAGTTGCTACTCAGATCAATAGTACTGAAGTTCAATCTCTCCATGCTCCACCAACTCCCTTATGAAATGGTAGTGGATTTGAATGTGTTTGCATCATCCATGAAAGACAAGATTCTTAGTCAAAGCAATAGAAGACATGTTGTCACAAAATATAGATGTGTCATCTTCTTGCTACTCATTCAAATCTGCAAGGATTCTTCTAAGACAAATAGCTTGACATGCTATTACATTTTCTACTTTGTACTCCACTTCAGTTATGGAGATACAAAAGTATGGGCTTCTTCTTTGATGCCCATGATATTTATCTTGAACCCATGTGGAACAAAAATCTCAATGTGCTCTTCCTATCATCTATATTCCTGCCCAATCACTGTGTTTGTACCCAACCAACTAAAACTCATTGGAGATGGTGTACATAATGCAATAGCCTTTCATTCCATTGACATACCTTAGAATGTTTTTCACTGCTTTCTAATGGGCATCCTTAGGTTGCTCCATGAACCTATAAATCAGGCTTATTGCGTACATCAAATAAATTCTTGTTACTATCAAATACATGAGGCTTCCAACCATGCTCTTGTAGAGGGTTGGGTTAACATCACTGTTGATGTCCTCTTTTCTTAATTTCAGACCTATAGCTATTGGGATTGGGGATGGTTTGTTGTTCAACATTATAAATCTCTTCAAGATTTGTATGACATAATTTTTTTTTGAAATACAAATGCCATGCTTTGTTTGTCGAACCTTTATGCCTAGGAAATATTTTAGCAAACCTAGGTCTGTCATTTCAAACTCATTTTCCATTTCCTCTTTGAAATCAAAAATCAAAATATTATGATTTCCTATGAAAATTAAATCATCCACATATAAAACAACAATAAGAATCTCACCATTGGTTGCCTTAATGTAGAGTGTGGGCTCACTACCGCTTTTGCTAAAGCCATTGTTTAGAAGGTATGAATCAACTTTTTTGTACCATGCCTATGGTGTTTTCTTCAACCCATAGAGATATTTACAGAGCCTATAGACCTTGTCTTCTTGCCCTAGGACTTCATAGCCCAGTGGCTACTCCACATACACCTTTTATTTTAGCACTCCATTCAATAAGGATGACTTTACATCCATTTGTGTTGGGCTGCAATTGCTAGGACTACCCACACTATTTCCAGCCTTGCAACTAGTGCATATGTCTCATCGTAGTCTCTTCTGAGTTTATTTTTGTATCCCTTAACAACCAACCTTGCTTTATGCCTCTCAATCTTACCATCAATAGTACATTTTATCTTATAAACCCACTTAACTCCAATGACTAATTTCCCTTTAGATAAATTAGTGAGCTCCAATGTCTTGTTTCTCTCTATAAATTCCAAATCTTCATCCATGGTCTTACACCATTTTATTCTTTCACAACTTCTTCAAAATACATTGGATTAGTATAGGAAAACAAAGAAAAATATAAATTCTCATCAAAATCATCATACCTTGTGTTCTTATAAATTTCCCTTACGCTTCTAGTCTTTCGTGGCATTAATGATGCAAGCATAGGGTAAAAATTTTGGAGCTTCTTGACTGCTTGATTGGTGAAGAAGGTTATTGTTGTAAATTTTCAGAGCAACTATTCTATTGAAAGTTTTTGAAGTTGTTGTTGTTGTTTTCTTAACTTTTACCTTGCTACATATTTCCAACACACCTATTTTCTAGAGATTCTTCATCCTCAAAGGGTATTGTGAAAAATATACTCGTGTTGTTGTCCACAGCTCCATCCCATGACTGATTTTCAATGAATTTGTCATCCCTATTGATCACCACTTTCTTGGGGATAAGATTGTACAATTTGTAGGCTTTGGATTCTTTACTATAGCCTATGAAAATGCATTTTTGACCTTTTTCACCAAAATTTTTCCATTTCTCTTTTGTCACATATGCATAAGCCACACATCTAAATATTCTCAAATGAACAACACTCCATTTGCATTTTGTCCATGCTTTTTGTGAAATTCTATCATTAACAACCTTTGTGGGGCACCTATTCAAAATGTAGACTGATGTTGTTACAACATCACCCCAATATTCATTAGACAAACCTTTTTCCTTTAGCATGCTTGCTATCATCTCCATGATGGTTCTATTCTTTCTTTCAACCACTCCATTTTATTGTGGAGTATGTCGGGTTGTGAGTTGTTTTTGAATGCATTGATTCTTACAAAAGTTCATAAAATATTTAGAGATGTACTATCCCCCTCTATCCATTATGAGGACTTTTATATAGTGGTCACTTTTCTTTTCAGCCAAGGCCTTAAAGTCCGTAAAATTCTCTAATGCTTTTGATTTGTTCTTCAAAAAGTACACCCAAATTTTTCTACTATAATCATCTATGAATATCATGAAATAAATATTTCCACCTAGGGTTGGGGTATTCATGGGACCACACAAATCTAAATGCACCAGCTCTAATGGTGCTCTTTCTCTCCTAGAATACCTTGATTGAAAGGGTTTCTTATGTTGTCTACCTAGGATGCATGTTTCACACTTTCCATCGGGCTCTACAATTGCTCGCAGGCCCCTAACCATATTTTTTCTAATTAAAAGACTTAAAATAGAATACCTTAGATGCCCATACCTCAAATTAAAAAGCTTGGATGGGTCTTGGATGACTATTTTGAAGGCTGACTCTTGTAGGCCTGTTGACTGTGATGGGATTTTGATTTTGAGGGGAAACATCTAATTATTTATCATTTGAACTGCTTCCATCCTTGCCATAGATGATGCATTCCCCTTTCTCCATTAGCACTCTATAACCATTTTGGACCATCTATCAAATGCTCAAGAGATTGTGTTTCATTCTTGGGGCATAAAAAACATCATGGATTTGTCTTTCTTCACCATGCTTGGTGATGGAACTCCTTAAAACTTCTTGGTTCCATCTTGATGAATTGTGAAAAGTATGTCTTGGTCATTTGTGCCTAATTTAAGGTCATATTCCCATCACTATGGAAGGGTTTTATGTTCATAAACATTTCAAAATTTGTTCCAAAACCCTCAATCATTTTAATTTTACATTGACCTGTCTTCCTCGTTCCTAGTCACTTAAGTGGTCACTTGTGCCATCGTAGTAATTGATTTATTAGCCCCTGATCTTAGGTTTTTTGGTTGCATTGATCTTTTCCAGTGTCAAATTTCCCTATGGTCGAAGGCTTAATCCTAAAATTTTAAATCCTGGGCCTTTGTTATGGGTTAGTATCTCGTTCACCTAGGAATGCCCCTTTTTATTTATATATAAATTTTTTTTGTGTCATGTGCAGAATTAAGCTTCGTATGGGCCATCTGATTGAAGGAATCAATCTCATCTTTTCCTCGTATTCCCGTGTTGGTTTATTGCTTCTTATTTTATTTAGACGAGATGGTGGGCTTCGGCCATGTGTCTCATATAATGGTGGACCCAATCTCCATGGTAAGGATGAAATTCTCTTCTTAAGGGGGATCGATGGATGATGAATTGAAGACATGGCCATATTTGTGCCGCTCCCCACAAGCCCATCTAGTTTTATTTCATATTATTTTAAAGGCATGGGCTAGCGGACGATGGCCAAGTGGTACTGCTTAAAAGTGGACTTGTTATTTCACAAGGTGGTGGGTGTTTTTCAAAGTTTGATCAACCATATACAACACACCACATGTTATTATTAGGGATTCTCCCCGTGCTCCTGTCCATCTATAGTAGTATGAAAGGAAAGTCATATGGGCTGGAAGGCAGTATGACACCTGTCATTGCAGTTGGACCCATTGGGATTCGAAGATGATTTTTTTTACAAAGGACTGATTTCGATGGTTAATGGCAGGTGTTGTGGCTAAATCGTGGCCACTCCATACCATCCTATGTGAGCCCCTCTTATGTCTTGTATATTTTGACGGGCAAGTGGGCATATGCCATGTGGAATTTCTAAAAGGGCTTGGCTAGTTTCTAATGAAGATGGAATACTTCCAAATTTGGCCAAAAGGATACTATTTGTAAACTGTGTTATTTTTAGCTTTGTTCTTTAAGCCGTATGCTTGAAATTTTGGTCATCAGTTCGATCAACCATTGATACGATTGGAATGGGTGGTAACAAAGTATGGAAGTGTAGGAACCGATATTTTGAGATTGGACCAGGATCAATCCCCACTATTTTGAATAGAATAAATACAAATGAAATAATTCCTACAAGTGAGCGGGTAATTATGGCAAGAAATTTTTAATTCATGCAAAGTATAGAATATATGATTATCTACTTAAAACATTTTTGTTTTAAAAGGAGAATTAAAGCACAATTAAAAACTAATTATAAGTGGTTGTGTGGTGATCTACCCATTGATTCATCTTTTAATTGATGATTAATGGTCAAGATTAAATGGATCAAGGTAGACTGTTTTTAGATCATGCACACAAGATTTATTTAAAGAATTAAGGGTTGGCACACTTGCATCGCTGATTATATGAAGGACCAAGTGCAATATTTTTCATTCAAAGGTTGCATTGAATTTGAGTCTGAGAACAAAATTGGTAGATGTCTTATGGGAGGATGAATAAGTGTGGGGAGATCTTTAGGCCAGTCTGGAGGTATAGGAGACTAAGTTTTCTTGAGTCTAAGAACAACACTCACGAGAATGAAGTTGATACACAAGGAGCTCCTGATACACCAAAGAACAAAAGAGGACACAAAAAAATTTAAGTATGGTGTTAGGAGCAACTACCGCTTGAGGAACTGAACTATTTTAGAAGAATAGTCAAGTTCAAAGGCAAGGAGTTGGTGGAGTATGAAAATAAGACAAAGAAAAGGTGCAAGTATCATAAGGATTATCTAGGAAGGCTCACTTATTCTAGAGATTTTTTTGATAACCCTTCAAACAATGAGGGTGACACTAATTCAGAGGGTGATCATTATACCCTCTCCTTGGTACCATCTGATGATTTCGATGACATGGTGGTGACAGTTCCTCCAGTTCCACCATGAGCAAGGCATGGGTTAGTATCCTCTGAGGCCAATGAATTAGAGTGATGACTCAACCCCTTTTTTTTTTCAATGACACCATAGCCCTTTTTTCAAGATTGTCCTATTCAACATTTATGTGATTTCTTGTTTCTAGTGTTGATGTGTAAACTTTTCTATATGGTGTATAGGAGAGGTACCAGACTTCCTAGCGTTGGGTTATGCACATGCTTTTATTGGGGTTGCGAGTGGAGAATATTCTTTGGTTGAGAAGGACAAAAATGTTGCTGCTACAATCGACTCTATCTTTTGAGGAGCTGGTGGGTCTACATGTAGGGGATGTGGAATGTTGTCTTTTACTCTTCCATTTTCCTCAATGATTGCATGTAACCAACTAGGGACGTCTCAAACTCTAATGCAGATGATCTCAAAATTAAATGAAATGAAATGAAAATGTAATTGAGCCTGATGTTTTTTGCTCCCTTATTCTATAAAAGGGATTTCTAGGCTCATTACAATGTAAATTTTTTGAATTTCAATAGGGTTTCAAGTGAATTCTTATCTTAGAAAAGGCATTTTAAATAGGATAAGCGTAAATAGGCTAGTAAATGGTCTTGGGGAATGATGTTCTATATGTAACAGTCTTAAATTAGTTTTATATAAACTACTGATGTAGAAACAAATCTTTGTTTGGAAACAAATACTCTCTTATGTATACTTCTTACAAGTTATAGATGAAATTTCTAATGGTGTTATCATTTATATTCAAATGGTTATATTTGAATTTACTCCTATGTTCTTAGCTTTAACTCAAGGAGTTGATTAAAATGCTTGAAGAGGATATAAAATTTGTATGAAATTGCTTATGATTGATAAGTAGTGAATGTCTCTTTTAGGAATTTTTGGTTTTCATAGTCTACAAGACAGTATGAGGGTAGTTCATCTTCCTCTAAAATTGAGTAGTTCATATATTACAGATCCTTACATATTAGAATATGTTGCTCCAATTGTTAAGACACTGGTTGGTTTATCAAATAATCTAGCATGAAGAATGAGAAAGTAGCACACCTAACCTTGAACTTAAGATAAGAAAAATATTCTTTTAAAATCCTTCTTCAAATAAAATAATGTGGATTAGAGGTATCTTTGATTTGTAGCAAGTAAGTAGTCACTCACTTAGTGGATTTGCCAAGTCTTCAATTGGGTAGAGCTTATTTGCATTAATCAGGAATCAATCTATTATTAATTTGATATACTTCATGTAGATGTAATTTGGATTTACCCTCCTTGGTTTAACAGAGCCAAAAGTGAAGGAGTAAGGATAAAAAAATCCTAGGCTCATTGCATTGGCCACTAATCTTACAATTTATTCATTATAAGAGTTGGCAACTTTATAGAGAATTGTTAAGTTTTGCTGGAAAAATCACCAACAAAAATGGTGAATTTACTGGGGATAGATTTGAATTCTCTAGTTGCAAACTGTGAATCATAGAGTGAAGAACTTGGTGAATCTAAATAGTTTATTCAGATATTAAAATTTTAAACTTGTAATTGAATTTTTTGTAGCAAAAGTTCAAAGAATTTATGTGACTTTGTTTTGGGAAAGGACCCAAATATGAATTTAGTCTCAAAATAACTTCATAATGCTTGAAGTTCAGTCCTTTGTGAAGAGAGGTGGTGTCTCTATCTCAAGAAATTGGTGAAAATGTGAAGAACATTTCAAATATACAAAGATTTCCATTCAGGAAGAAGAATCTATAGTAGCTGCAACATATCCAGGTATTTTTCATTGTTTGGTTTTCAAAAGGCATTAATCTATATATATAAAAACCATATTTAAAATTCTTTAAAAAAAATTTGAGTCCCTATGAAGTGAAAATAAGCACTAAAGAAAAGGAAATAGTGGAAATCGGCTTACATACTTCTGTATTACTATCTTGTAAGCTCTATTATGAAGTGAAGTATGTAGTATTTTTGAAGAAACTCATTAAAAGGTCTTAAGAAAGTTGAGAATAAAAATCTGCATTGTAAGAGCTTAAGATCATGTTGTAAAAGAAGTTTGAGTTGCCCTATGTAATTGCAAGGTTAGTTTTAAAAAGTCCTGTAAAGGTTTAAGAAAAGGTATCATCAACCTATGCATCCTAGTGTGCAGCCCTTGCCATGTAATAAAAGAATTTTCAACATTAAAAGGTACATGGCCATAAATTTTGTTGGCATTTATGGATACCTAAATGTTATTCCATCTAAAATCAGAGAATACTTACAAAAATTTAGTGGTACAAAGCGTGAATCAACAAGTAATCATTTACAACAATTCAATAATTTAATGGATGAGTTTGAGGTAGATCATGAAGATGTAATAATGAGGTTGTTTGTTCAATCTCTAAAAGGAGATTCAAGAGATTGGTTCTCTAATTTACTAGCAGGTTGTATCTGATCTTGAGAGGTGTTCAAAGTAGTGTTCATATAGAAATTTGGTGAAAGAATTAGTGCTAGTTATTTTCTCAATAAATTTATGAACATTGAAAAAAGAAGGATGAGATGGTTCCAACATTCAATCTCAGATTTGCTAAAACATTGAGGGATATTCCTGAGCTCTTAAAGTTAAGTGATGCAATATGTTGGATTATCTATTTGGGATCTTTTGATAGTAAGATAAGCTATCTATTGAGAGATAAGGATCCCAAAACCTTGCATCATGCATATGGGATAGCCATGAACATTGAAAACAACCAGAATTATGGAATGCATAAGGGTAATTTGAATACAAGTGTTTTCTGCCTTAAAACAGAAAATGTTGATGAAAGGAATGAATATCAAAGCACTTACACCCCTATTATTTTAGGGTATACATCATTCCATAATTTTGATCACACTAGCCTTGTTATAGGCTATGATTCAAATGATCATGTGAGTGAAGAAGATTTGTCCCAAGCTATGACTATTCCTCATGTTTTTAGGAAATAGTTTAGTGATCATCCAAATAATGTGATGTATGCACCTATGGATTGCATTCATAAATTTTCAAACACACTACATAACACAACTGATCAAGAGATGGAAACAATCTCAGATACTTGGTATACCATACCATGTAATGGAACTACTAGTTGTTCTAATGATGAGATCACAAAGAGGGTCCATCTGCATTCTTATGGTTCAGATGAATCTAGTAATTTGCTTGAAGAAAAGAGTGATAATGAGACAATGTATTCATCATTCAATGTGCTAGAGCCATGTAGTCTTGATTACAATATTGCAAATGCTGAAAGATTTATCAATATTGAGCTTTGTATCATGGGGTCGGTTCATGCATATTCAGCTCATAATGTTGATCACACTGATTGTTATTATGTAGGTCATACTTGCTTGAATGAAGTATACTTGGAAAGTATTATATTAGATGAGGATAACATTAGCATGCAAGATGTGGATGAAATGATTTCACTCTCGGGTGATCAAATTATGCATTATGATGAAATTTTGAGTAATAGGATGTCACCATTTTTGGGCAACGTTGTTATGAAGCTTGAAGAGTTTTTTGACCATGGTATCTCTGATTATGTGGACATGAACAATTTGGACATTCCTATTGAGGAGGTTGAGGCACTTTTGTTAAAAATAAATATAATAAAAAATATATTGTTTGATGAGTCCATCTTCACTAGAGATGAGAAATGATGACACTTATTGGCACAAAGATAATCCTATCTTTGTTGAGAGTTCTAATGATGCATTTGACACATGGTTAGAATGTGGTCTTGAGAAAACAAAACAACATGTTGATAAGCTCTCCGAGGAAATTTCCCGTGAGTGTTTTACATTTGATACAAATGTTGTTGATAATGTTGAGCTTCATGATGCCAATTACTTAAAGGAGTATGAATACATCTTTTTTCCAGTTCAACTAGAAGATATTTTTATGGAGCATGACAATGAGATGAATAAAAAGAAATGTTATTTTCAGTATGAACATATTTCATACGATCAATATAACACATATGTGTTGAATGTAATGATGAAATCTTGCAGTTTATGGCTGATTATACAATGAAGAATGACATATTATACTAGTAGTGGTATGTTTAGAACAACTGTGAGAGATGTCAGTAATAGTGTTGGTAATTAGGTAGGATTCAGTGGTGAAAAATTTTTACTTATAAGAGGAAGGTTGTACATGTTGCACTAGTATGACAAAGGTAAATATGGATTGAAGGAAATCAGTTGCTTCAATAGGTTGGTTTTTGATAGGGGCAGGAGTGGGCCCTAAGTTTTAGTGGCTTGGTGTCACTAATAGGGAGATGAATCCTGGATTATATTGAAGGGTGCATAATAAAATCTACATCTCACAAGAAGGTTTCTGGAAAAGTGGAGATTAGATCTCCTATTTCTAACCTTTTGGGCCTTTGTTTGATTTTGTAAATAGTTTGTTTTCTTCTATTTTGTTCCTATTTGTTTTGTTTTTTCCTTTTTTTCCTAGTCTACTTCACCCAATGATTCTAGGATCTCACCATGCCTATGAGAGGCATGTGTCCCCAATAGGAGACACTAATGAAACCCCTTAAACATTCTTGGTTTCATCCTGATGAATTGTGAAAAGTCTGGCTTGGTCCTTTGTGCTTGATTTAAGGTCATGTTTTCGTCACTGTGATAGGGTTTTATATTCATAAAAATTTCAAAATTTTGCCTAGAACCCTTGGTCGTTTTAATTTTACATTGACCTATCTTCCATGTTCCCGGTCACTTAAGTGGTCACTTGTGCCATCATAGTCATTTATTTATTGACCCTTGATCTTAGGTTTGTCAGCTGCATGGATCTTTTCGAGTGTCAAATTTCTCTATGTTTGAATTCTTAATCCTAAAATTTTAAATCTTGGGCCTTTATTATGGGTCAGTATCTCGTTCACCTAGAGATGTCCATTTCTTATATATAAATAAATTTTTTGGCATGCACATAACTAATATTTGTATGGGTCATTTGATCGAAGGAATCAATCTCATTTGTTCCCCATATGCTTGTGCTAATTTATTGCTTCTTATTTTATTCGCACAGGTTGGAGGGCTTCGACCACATGTCTCATATGATGGTGGATCCGGTATCCTTGACAAGGATGACTAGTGCTTCTCATAGAGGATCTGTTGGCACCTTCAAATTTGAATTGCCCATATTTAAAATTTGTCTCTACACACTTAGAAGTGTGCCAGGGTGATCCCACAAAGCTGGTTTACAATTTCTGAGAGGAATTGATTTTTTCTGAAATCAATTATTTTTAGAAAATATAATGATTTAAGCCTTTAAAAGTTCCATTTTAAGGATTCCAATTGAAGAGGGTTTGATCAAACCACCTTAGATCAAACCTCGTTGGATAGAACCTCGCTAGTGTAAAACCATACCTATAAATGAGTCTCCTTTACACCTATCAAAATGCTGATAAAAAATCACTTTTGATTTACCTTTTGGGGGATCAAATGAACTCATTTAATTATTTTTTCAAATGATTATGGTAGTCCTCAAAATGAGCTATTCCATGAATATAATTTTAATATTTTTTGGTTTTATTATGTATGTGTTTTTTTAGTTTTATTAAACATAGGTTTTTCACCAAAAATCAAGCTCTTTGTTTTGTATATGTGGAAAAATAGAAAATTATCAAAATAATTTAAAAAAAAATATGTTTGTGCTAGGTATTTATGTCTTTTATCCTTTAAAAAAATAAAAATTGAATTTCGATACATTCAGAAAAATTTATGTTGTCTACAGTTCGTCTATGTCTGAATTGCAATTGGTTTGACTTTGAAACTCTATTAAGGAAAAATAATTCAATAAAAAACTATGAGACCAAATGAAAGTGCTAGATATCATAGTTACAAATCTAAATTCGAAAAAATTAGAATTTTATCCTTCATACAAAAAAAGTTATGTTGTATACGATGAGTGTCACTTTTTAAAAATGTTTTTTTTTGGAAAAACTAGTTTTCATGGGAGATGGAAAAAGAAGTGCAATCTTATTCCAAAATTTTTGAAAAAAAAATTTTAGAATCGAAATACAAAATGTGATGGGACTCTAGTTTGCATCATCTTCAAATTCCTCACGGTTTCATGTACTCCCTAATATGATTTCAGAGTCTGATGATTAGATTTACTATTTTTCTAAGCCAAAAGCAAATGTAGCTTGCTCTGATTTCACACTTCCATTTTCAAAACTTTTAAAGGTGGTCAAGTTTGATCCTCAATATCTGGTGAAGAATGATGGTAAAAAGAAATCCATTTTGCACACATACTCAGTGTACCCAAATGACTTAGAGTGTCCATTAGCAGCTCTTCAGCAGATGATTTGATATTTTTTCAAAATGGCAACTTGGTGAGTTTTAATTGGCTTTAAACATGAACAAGTGCAGAAAAGTCTGACTAGGCCACTTTTATGTTGAATATCTTTCACCTTGTGATATTTTTCACTGAGTCATTTTTTGCACTCCATTATTGGGTAAAATTTCTACTTTCCTACTTAGTGTCAGGGTCTCAAGATAAGTGTTGATGAGTTATCTAATTGTTTTCTGATTGTGACAGGGCCAAAAATGGTGTTCCAAAAAGTGTCCAATTCTGAAAATCTAAGGATAACCCATTTCTATTTTTTTCTTGAAACATCTTCAGCTCCATTCTTGTCAAAATAAAATATCATATGATGCATTATTTTAATGCATATGAGTTGCGGCAAAGACATTCTTGTCAAAATAAAATATCATATGATGCATTATTTTAATGCATATGAGTTGCGGCAAAGACATCTAATGGGCTAGTTTACAAAGTAGGTACCTGAAATCTTTTGAAAATACAAGATTTGAGGAAATCGGTTTTCTCTGAATAAATTATAGATTCCATACACAAATTTTCATAGCTCCATATGTCTCGGTTTGCTCACAATGAATTTCCTCTATTTGATTTGTAGTCGAAATTAAAATTTCACTATTTCCTAAAGTTTAAAAGATAAATGTTTTAAAATATTTTAAATGTTTTAAATGCCTTCAAAAAAGAAAGTGCACGTGGAAAGATGCATTATTAATATTATAAAGTTTATAAAGTTAAACTTTGTAAGATTATTTTTCTTGTGCATGGTAGTCTCTCCCCATGAAGGCTTTTGCTCATGGGAGTAGTCGTCCACAGGGATTGGTGAGAGAGTATGAATGCATTAAAAAAATTATGAAGAAATTTTATTTCTGAAGGTAAATATTTGGTAAAAATTCTAATGTTTAAACTTTAGTGAAAGGCTTTCCCAACAGCGACAAAGAATGGAAGTGGGGAAGCGAGGAAAAGAAAAAGGGAGCGTGTGGGTGGAAATGTAGTATGTAAAAGAATTTTATAGAGCATTCTAAATGCACTTTTCATTGTGAAAGATTTTTATTGTGTAAGGAGCAGATTACAAATTGCAATCACGTTTTTTGGTTTGGGGCAGATTTTTAGTGTTATTTTTGAGTTGTAGATCATGGTATTTGCTTTCAGAAAGATGCCCCAACCATGCCTCTTTCTTGGGCAGAAATTTTAATACATATTTATGCACCTTTTCACTACTTGCAAGCTCAAAAATGCCCTGCAACTCATTAAAACGTCCAACAAGTTTTAAGAATGCTCAAGATAGTTGAAAATGATCAAAACTATTTGAAGGAACCCTATTTTTGGCGCTTAGATCCAAAATCTCTTCAAGATTAAAACACATTACAATGCAAAGCAGTAGTGACCATTATCAAAGAGAAGTTAGGGTAGACAGTGACATCAATGGAAGACGAAGAAGGAGCAGTGTGGACCAAGGACCAATCCTCGTTTGCCCGACATAATGAAGATGGCATCAATAGTAGAGATGCGAAGGTTTATAAAATATTTTAAAATTTTAATATTTTATGCAACCTTCAACTATTGCTTTGGGTTTTATAAATGTGGTTTTCTGAGAGCCCGAGCATTTCTTTTGCTACCGTCATCAAGTGGTGCCGATGCACGAGAATTGGAGGAAAGTCAAGGTGGGCCAAAGGTAAAATATTTGGGGCATTGTTTAATGTTTCTTTTACTGGTAGATGGAAAAATCCAAAATATTTTGATAAAAGTAATAACCTTGGGCATGAAAGTAAAATCAGCATTTTCCTTTGTTGTGTGAATAAAAGGCATGGGTGAATATATGTTTTAAATAGCTCGAAATAATCTTCAAAAAGTTAAGAAGAAACTTACAATGCTAGCAAAATAAAATAGAAAGTATACACAGGTGAAATTTTATAAAGTGAATAAAATTTTCACTGTATAAGATGTTTTTTTTACTGAGAAGAGTTTTTTCATGGGAGAGCAGATATTTTCTCACTGCAAGGTTAAAAATGGAAGAAATAGAGAATGAAATTTTTTATAATGAAGCTGATTATTTTTCACCATAGGGGTAATTGAGAAGAGGACAAGGCTTTCACAGAGATATTTTTCAGTTGTAAAGATATTTTCAACAACAAGGGCATGAAAAGGTCATTATGAAGGGAATATTTTTCTGTTAGAAGGGCAAGAGGGAAAATGCAAGACGCATGAATCTAGGAGTAGATTGAAACTTCTTCAGCAAGCAATGACAATTATAGATCAATGGAGCTAAACGTGCTAGATGTCAATTGAAGATGTAGTTTTAGGGTTTCTCCTTCTTCTATATCTTCTTTTCTTTTCTCATTTGTACAAGTTCTGAACTTTTATTTTAGGGGAAGGAAATAGATAATGCTTAGCTAGGTTCGAATTTTATTTTACAGTGAATGAATGTACAAGTTTCTACATTAGTGTCAATTAGTTTGAACATATTGATGAAAAATATTGTAGAAGTTGTCTCCATTTTGTATTCTCAAATTGCATATGGATTATATATATCAAGGATATATTGATTTTTCATTGCAATCTTCTTGTAGTTGTGTAATTTTTTTATGGGTTTCTTCAAGAAAATAATTAAATTTTGTATGCAAATTACTGTGGATTTGAGTAAATAAAATGGATTTTTAAGTATGATTATGTAGTAATATGAGAGGTTCCAATTAATGTAAGACATTAATTGTTAAAGGGACACTGATTTGAAGTAAGAAGTTGTTTAAATTTTTATTCACGAGCTTAGATTTGACTCCACACCTTAGGCTTAGGCACTGATCTGTGATATTACCCATATCATTTTTTCAGAAACAATCTACATCATATTAAATCTTTATTACTTTGGATCTTCGCTTTGTTGTTTAAGCTATATCAGTTTCTTGTATCTTCATGGTATTTGATAGAGTATAGAGGAAAAATTTGAGAGAAGTTTACCTAATAATCCTCTATGTGTTTGAGATGAAGATATCTAAATTATTTGTTCTTAAAATGTTCAATGCAAGTGGGATTATGCTTGAACCTAGTAGAATGTGGTGTATAAGATTGTTACGAAGTTGATTGCAGAAGGCTTAAGTCTTGTTTATCTACTGTTATTTCTGAGGACCAAGGAGGCTTTGTGGAGGGCCATCAAATTTTGGATGGAGTGGTGGTTGCCTCTAAGGTCATTCATTCCATGGCAATCTCTAAGGTCAGGTCTATGTTCATTAAGTTGGATATGGCCAAAGTGTACGATAGATTTAAATGGACATTTCTTCAGAAGATTATGTTGGCCTTTGGGTTTTCTTCGGATTGGGTGAATTGGACTATGAGTTGTGTGACTTCTTCCTCCTTTTCGATTATTGTGAATGGTGAGCCTTCTGAGCTATTTGGTGCTTCTAGGGGCCTTCGTCAGGGGGATTCACTCTATCCTTATCTTTTTATTATCTTGGTGGAGGGGCTTGGTCGCTTCCTTAAATTCCAAGTTTCTCAGGGTTTGATTCATGGTTAGCAGTGGGGGATGGGTCTTCCAATGCTTTCTCATCTCCAATTTGTGGATGATACTTCCCTTATGGGGCTGCCCCGTATTTGTGAAGCTCAATCCTTTAGGAAAGCTTTGGATATCTACCTTGGTGCTTCGGGTCAAAAATTCAATGAGCAAAAGTCTTCTATTTTCTTCTTTAATACTCCCTAGGCTATCCAACGAAGGATTGCTGGAATTATACGGTTTCAAATTGGGTCTCTTCCCTTTGTCTATTTGGGGATTCCTCTTGATGTTGGCAGGCAGCCTCGGTCTTCCTGGTAGTTGTTGCTTGACAAGTTGAGCAATAAGGTAACTCATTAGACTCATCGGTGGTTGTCTACAACTGCTAGAGTTACTCTCCTTAAGTCGGTTATTTAGGCCCTCCCCATCTACGTGAGTTTTGTTCATTCGGCCCCTATGTATTTCCTTAGGGAATTTTATGCTCTCTCTCATCAATTCCTTTGGAGTGGCAACTTGATGTCCTCTAAATGGAATCTTGTTAACTGGGATTCTGTGTGTAGACCAAAGCAGGAGGGGGGTCTCGGCTTATGCTCTGCTATTCTGAATGGACAAGTTCTTGCTCCTAAGCTTTATTGGCATTGGTGCACTAATCAGCACCAGTTATGGGCTCAGATTCTTAACCATAAGTATCTTAGAGGTGTTGCTTCTTTTGAGGTCCCCCGCTATCCTTTGGAGGGGAGTGGCTCTATGATTTGGAATACTTTGAAAGTGCGGGCTCAGTTGATTAAGCGTGCTCTTTTCTGGATCTGTCACTCAAGATCTCAGGATCTTTTTTGGTTTGATGCTTGGGATGGTCACCCAGCCCTTCTTTCTGATTATCCTCATCTTTAGCCCCTTTATGATGTTTTTACTACTGCTGGTTGGGACACCGTGGAGCATTACAAGATTGTTGAGCATAGTGGTTATGTGGTTACCTTTCGCTGGAAGCATCCTATTGAATGGCCTCTTGGGGGGGCTGAGTGGTGCAGGCGAGAGCTTCCTCAACTTTTGGTTTCCCATGCTTGTAATTCTTGGCGTGGCTCGAATATTTTGGCTTGGGATGGATCTGATAGGTCTAGGAAGTACTTTGTGTTTGCTGGCTATAAGCAGTTGGGTAGGCAATTGTTTGGAGATATTGAGGTCCCTTGGTGGAAGCAAGTTTGGCATAAGTTGGCTTGGCCTATGTGCAACTTCTTCATGTGGTTAGTGGCTCAGAGCAGGTGTCTTACTTGGGATAATCTTTGCAAGAATGGATTCCAAGGTCCCTCAAGATGTGTGTTATGTTGTAATTCGGAAGAAAGTGTCTCTCATCTCTTCTTCCAATGCTCTTATGCTAGGGAGATCTGGCATTTTTGGTGGGGGGTGTGTAATATGCCCTGCTGGCATGTTTGCTTGTTAGTTGAGTTTGTGGATCGCTAGGGCAGGGCCCCTGTTTCTACTTCCTTTCTTCAAGCTGCCTGGGGGATTGACCCTTCCTTCATTATTTGGAATCTTTGGTTGGAGAGGAATCGTCAGGTTTTTCAGGATGTGTTATTGGTGGCCCCTCGTCTGTGGTAGAAAATTTTGCATTCCTTGGGTGAAACTGTTGCTGCTAAGTGTGATCTGTCTATTTCAGTGGCCCCTTGTGATGTTAATTTTTTTAAACGTCTTCATCTTCCTCCTCTGCAACAACAGCTCAGGCACAAAAAATATCGTCATCCTACCCCAAAGGTGAATAGGGAGGGAAGATGGTCCCCTCCTCCTCAGGGGGTCCTCAAGCTAAATACTGATGGCTCTTCTTGTGAAAACCCTGGTCATGCTAGTATTGGTGGGGTTGGTCAGGATAGCTTTGGAGATGTTCAGTTTATCTTCTTGGTGTATAAGGGTTGTCATTCTAATAATCTTATGGAGGCTTAGGCATTCCTTTTGGCGGTGAAGCGAGGAAGTCAATTGGGGTGGCGCAGGTTCATTTGTGAATCTGATTCCCAAGTTGTTGTGAACCTATTGAATAGGTAGAATTTAGATGACGTTAGTTGGCAGTTGGCTCTAATTGTGGAAGAGATTCTCAACCTTTGTACTTCTCTAGAGTTCATTACTTTTACTCATATTCCTAGAGAATGGAATGGTGTTGCAGATGGTTTGGCTAAATGGGCTTCAGATCATCTTCAGGACTGGAACGTGCTAGATCGGGGTCATTTACCCCCTGATTTGTCTCAACAGTTGGACCACTTGGTGGATCTGGATAGGGCTGTGTAACGGCCTTGCTTTATACTTTTCCTTGGTTTAATAAAGTTTTTACCCATCTTTTATTAAATAAAATAATAAGTGAAAATATAGTTAAAGTCATGTTTGTGAAAAGAAATGGATAACCATATAATATTCTATAAATATAATGGAATAGATGTGTTTGTATAGTTAGATTTATATTAAAATATTTGTTCAATTTTGTTGCAGCAGCACTATATGTCTTGCTCAGCTGTAAGATTTGTTTGGTTGAGAATTGTTACATTTCTAGCAACATTGTTATGGATGCTTTTAAAGCTATTGTAATTGACTCCATTTTTTTTCCTTCTAGATGCTTTGTTGTGCATTGATATTCAACTGTTCTTGTGGTTGTTATTCTAGCTATTTTGTTGTTTAATCTTGTTCAACTTTGTGTTACAATTATCAATATAAACAGTGATGTAGCCATTACTAGAATTGTTGTATCTCTTATTTCTATTGTTTTGTTTAATCTAAAAATAGAAATCGATGTTTATAAAAATAATACTTGCATACACATTTGTATAGAGACAAATAAATATTAACATAGATTTGTATAGAAAAATTAGTAGACTAGAGTAGATAAAAAATATTAAAGATATTGTAATGTCTGCTGCTTTAAGAGTTTCCCAAAATTCTACTTTTATCTTTTATGAAAAATGATTAAAGGTATAGTTATATTGTGACTAATAACGATTAATGATATGTGTTAGAAGAAATAGATAAAGATATAATTGTATTAGTTCTGTAGACGTGTGTATTGAAATAAATATGCAGGAGACAATTAAATCAACGCCTGTAATATATGTGTATTCTATATATAAACATAAAAAGTATTTTTTTTCAAATAGATGAATGAGAGAAAATATAGTTAAAGACACATGTGTATTTTTTTTCAAATAGATGAATGAGAGAAAATATAGTTAAAGACACATGTGTGGAATGAGTGATATATCGAGAATTAAATGGATAAAGATGTAATATTCTAAATTTAATCTCATAGGTGGACGTAAAAAAATGAATATAATGGAATAAATGTATTTGTATGGATGTTGTATATAAAAAAAACAAATATAGTCATATGAACTCTATTGGAAAAATAAATACAAATAAAGTCATAGATGCAATAGGATAGTCAATATCATATATTTTGTTCATTTTTGTTGCAGCACGACTGTATGTCTTGCTCTGCTGTAGGCTTTTTTGAGTGATAATTGTTACAATTGTAGCTGTTGTTTGAGCTATTGCAATTGATTCTATTTGTTGTATGATTTGTTTGGCTGATAATTGTTACAGTTCTGGTAACATTGTTATACAACTAATACTTTTCAAATATTATTGCATGGACATGTGTATAGAGATGACTAAATATAATCATAGATTTGGATACAAAAATAAGTATAATTGAACAGATAAAAACTATTAAAAATATTGTCACGACTGCTGTTTCTATTGTAAACATTCTGAAAATCTTTGAAAACTCTATTCTTACCTGTTATTTCATTATTTTAATCTTCTTTATATTAAATAAATAATTTAGATTACAGTGTCAGCACCCTCTCTACCTATCAAACTAAAACAAACTATCACCATCAAGAAGGCTCCTAGCTCAGATTCAATGTATATCGACAAAAGCTTCCTCAGTTCCTTACAGTCACAAATTGTAAATCAAAATGATTCCTTTCTTCAATACAATATATCAGGCTTAAACTCCTCTCTGATCAGAACAAACCATTTAAAAATTCTGAAAAGGCAATCAACTGAAAAGTTAGGTAGTTATTTCATCAGCTATGTATACAAAACATTACATTGTTAACTGGAAAAATAAGAAAGAAGTGCAATCATCTGAAAAATCTTCCATGCAATGTAAAATAAAAAAAAACGGTGCAATCATCTGGAAATTCTGTCGTGCAATGCAACATAAGAAAAAATGGCATCACAGGGATTAAAGTTGGCCTACCTCGCCATGGATAATCCGGTTTGCACTTTCCTTGCTAAGATAAACTTCTTTCAGAAAAGGCTTTTCAATACGATGTATTTTCTTAGGGTTTTGTAAGGAGCCCAAATTAAATGTAAGATTTGCGGTGAAGTAAATGATGATTTGTTTTCCAGTACAAGTTAATAAACAAAGGGACATTCTTTGCCCTAATTGTGATATTATAAATTGATATGTAATCAATTCCCAGAAAAAATAATGTGGATTGTTGTTTCGAAATTCAGATATGCATTTTAAATTTCTTGTGTTCATTTATTTAAGATGGGGATTAAATTTCAAAAGGGCTTCGTTGGGCCCCGTAAACCGGCGGCGGGATAGGTTGCTGCGAGTGGCACAAGAGTCAACCATATCCAATAACAGCCAAATTCATGGTGAGCATCTCACGAAGGACCAATACCAGAGTTCTCTCCTTATTTATTATTTTTACTTTATTTGCTTGATTTATTCCTTTATTTGTTTATTGTGTTTTTTTAATTGTGTAATGTTGAAAATACATGTGAGGGAATGTCTTGACACATGCATTTGATGATTAATAACATCTTCTTGTCTAAAGTTGAGCAAGTTTACCTTGTTTTATCTAATCTTTATGCACATACAATAATATGATGATTATCTGATCTATTTTTTTAGTATCCACGTTGATTCATCATTGATCATAAAATATTATATACTTTTCATAATCCAATGTTTCTATCTAATCCTAGGATAAGTTTGTAGTCGTAGTTTCATCTTCACATGTGTAATCTTGATTCACCTAAATTCAAAATATAAATCCTAGTTTTAGTGAATTGGCCTCCTCTATCCCTTCAATATTAAGTTAGTTATATACAAGTTTACATTATTTATTGTCATGTTCTTGTATAAAAGTTAAAAAAATCTCATTCATTTAAGAAATTTGTGTAAATAAAAATTAAACAAAACCACTTTCGTTGTCTCAAACCCAACTCTTGCACTAACTCCCATATTACAAAATAAAAATTCCACAACTTCATAGATAGACAATCACTTGAATTGACAATTACATTTGTCTATAAGTTTGATTCAATGTTGTATTCAATTTTAATGATCATTCTACAAAATGCAATTCAATTTAAAATTCCAAACAAGCTTGAAGATAATTCGAATTGATTTATCCAAATTCTTATTTCATGAAACAAATATTTGTAACTTTTGTTTCATTTCCCCTAATGCACATGACCTTCATTTCTATGGATTTCTATTACAATCTAAAATTTAATTATAATGCACCTCTTCCAACCTTTCCTATCACCCAACAACTGACATATGTTCTTATTTAAACTTTTATTTTCAGCATTCTTCTAAGAAAGCTTGAAGATAATTCGAATTTATTTATCCAAATTCTTACTTCATGAAACAAATATTTATAAATTTTGTTTCATTTCCCCTAATGCACTGGATCTTCATTTCTGTGGATTTCGATTATAATCTAAACTTTCATTATAATGCACACTCATCCTTCCACTCTAAGCTTTAATATATTTTTTCTCTATTTACCTGAAGCTCAACAGTCTTCCAACCTTTCCTATCACCCAACAACTGATATATGTTCTTATTTAAACTTTGATTTTCAACATTCTTTTGTGTGAGGTCTTTTTCTCTCTATATTGCGGACCCCAATCTGTAGTTCATATATTTTTTTATTTCTTTTTTTAAGGTGGTGCCCCTTTACATTTCTTTAATTTCTTTTTCATTCCTCACTTATCTCCTATCGACTTTCCTCTCTTTATGTCATCAACTATCTACTTTATGCTATTATCTTTCATGCGACCCCTCTATGGTTTTTCTCTGTCTTGCACCCCTTCATAAATATTTAGTCATTCACTCTCTTGTTGAAGAATAACATAGACATCCAACTCCCTTCCTGCATGGTAATTTTTCTTGGTCCTCTATCCTTCCCCAGCTTTTCATTTTCCTCTCCTCCCCATACAAGCCGTGACCCTTAGTATTCTATTATTTTCTTTTTTATTATAATTAGGAGAATCTAGGAGATAAAATATAGAGCAATGGACAATATACAACTATTATATTTATGAACAATATGCAATGAACATTAGTTTTTATTAGAATTAGGAGAATCTAGGAGATAAAAGACTAGACCAATGAAAAATATGCAACTATTATATTTATTTGACCCAAATTATAATGAGTGTAAAGCATTGCATGTATATGAAAGGAAGAGACAATCCACCTATGAGATGGATTGACAATTGCCCCAAGATGTGGCACAAAAGAGTAGACAAGTGTCGTATAGGTGTCAAACTTAGGAACACTTGGAGAGTGCAAACCAATAACCTCTATGACCAAGTCATCAACCTTGTGTGCCAAGTGTTGAGTGACCTTTGAGGTGAGATCAAAATTATTTCAACCTAAAAATGTATGTGCACGAGGTTGACCAAATAACTTGGTATCCTCTAGAGGTTTAAATGTTGCACATTTAGCTAGACAAGATGTTGTCTAACCTCATCAACCTAATTACACTTAATTATAGTGAATAATTTAATTATTTACACTAAAAACCCCCTTAAGTGATATTTTGGGAGATCACAAAAGTTAAAATAGATAGAAATTGGTTCTGATTAGAGGCCATGTTAGGTACCCATATAAAGTTTCTCATAAAGTGGAGTAAAGGAGAAAGCCCAATGGGAACAAAAATCCTCTCCCAAAAGAGAAATTAGAAGGATTTAATACCTTTCAAAATATGCCCCTTGATGATAGGAATATGATGATGAAGAATTCCTAAAGCTTGTAGATGTTGTAAACTCTATCGATGATGGCATGGTGTCTACAAAAATAAATGAATATTTGATTAATGTGGATCAAGATGTGAGATATAGAAGACTGCATGAGTGAACCGATGAACACTACTCAACCAATGTACACAAATTTTATCAAACTTTGTGAAGTCGATAATACAAATAGTACTATGATAAGGAGTAGTAGAATCTCAAAATATGATCCACTAGATTGATCCCCTATTTGAGAGATCAAGATAGAAGGTTTGTGAGGCCTTCCAAAAAGAAGATTCTTCCACTTCTTCATTGAAAGAAGTATAACACCTTATAGTCCCCCTTTAAGGAAAAGAGAACATACTCAAAACCAACTAAAATTGTGAGTGTGGAAGGAATGTAGAGATGTACAAGGTATGCTCCAAGGCACACTCGCATAAGGTGAGAATCGTGATCAGACATTTTTGTGATGTTAAATTACAAGGATCCACAACTGTGATATCAAATGAAGACTCTACGCAACCTCCCATTACACTTTATATTGTAGTGTATGTAGAAATAAATTCCCAAATTCCATCCCTAAGGAACACACATTCAATATTTGTGGCACTTTATATGAGCACGCATTTACAACCTTATTGATGTTACAAGTTGTAGACATCTGAATTTCACCACCCCCATATGGTCAAATTCACCTTTATATTCTTCTATCTCACGTCCCTAAACTGTATTAATTAAATAGTGCATTATTGGGTTAATATTTCATCCTAGTCTTAATTTCCCCTAAGGTGTTTGATTAATTAATTAAATACCTCACCTTATTCTTCTCTAAATTAAATAACTAGTCCAATTTATTTAATTTAGTCACTTCTCCCAAATGAATAAAATCAAATTTTAAATTGTTTTTTTCTCTCTTCTTGTCTCATCCTCCATAACCTTCCTTTAATCCTAATTATCTTTCCTAACACTATTATTAGAATGTGCACACCTCTAATCTCTGATTAGTGTCACATCCTCCATAATTTGGAAGTTGTTCTTAATCCCCCATTAACCTACCTAATCCTTGTTTTTCGCAACCTAAATCAGTGATAAAACCTAACCTAATCCTTATGCCATTTATGACATGTACCTTAGTCAACCTTCATTAAAAGCTTTCTACATTTGGAGAAGTTATCTCCACCCTAAAGGAATTTGAAATTCCTTTCTATTTCCCCCATGCATCCGAGGTGGAATTTTTAATTCCACTTTATTTATCCAACACCCTCAAGGAGAAATAAAAGACCAGTTTAAAATTCCTTCCCCCAATCCCAAGGTCAAATCTCAAAAACCAAGGGAGATTTTAGAAGAATTTAAAATTCTTCTCTTGTGAGATCATCCCATAATGTGGGTAGATGAGACAAGACTCACCATTCCCACCTCATTGTCATGTCACATCCACATCACCCTTCCTTATCAACTTCATTTTCCACATGTCCTCATGTGATCGCTTGTGAGGTCTCAAATCACCCTATCCATTCATCTCCTCCTCTTGGATTAATCCTAGCCATCCATTCATTTAGAATCCACTTCCCTAAATATGGTGATTTTTTACTCATTTTGATCTATCACTCAATCTATCACACTTAGCTAACTTATGCACTCATACACCCGAGCTTAGAAATCATAATTGTTGCAACATTTTGAGCATGTATCTTGCATCCAATCCACCATCACACTTCACCATTGCATCCCTCATAGAATCAAAATCATTTTGAGCTTTAAGTTGTATGCTATTTGGTCGACAAAGGAACACACAAAATCATCTTCAAAGGGCCAACCAAAAGAGACAATTCAAACAAGGTAAATTTGTCATTTTCTTGTGTATTTGTTTGAATTAAACTAGACTAATATTGAGTGACTTTTTTGTGTTTCTCTCCTTGCATTTCATTTGGTTTCTTTGCATTCTTTTAGATCTAGAACAATTGCACACATTTTTGGCATATCGGGTGGGACCCACACCATGAGTCTACTTTCACTTTTCTTATTGTTTCAAATTTTGTAGGGTAAAATTTCAAGGTATAGAGGTGAATCTGCTTTGATGGGAGATTCCGCTTGACACAAGGGTAGACCTGCTTGAGAATAGGTGATCCCAAATATGCCACTTCAATAGAAAGGATAATTTGTGACTGGTGTCTCAGTTCGGATCTTGAGAGGTGAAGCTGCCTTGGTTACTATAGATAGGTGAATTTGATAATCAAATAAGTGATCCTAATCAATTTATAGGGGCGAACTCACATACACCTCTCTACTCAATAGGTGATATCGAATCTGCCCATCCTTTTAAAAAAGGAAATCCTGACATCTGTGAACAAGTGAGTTTGCCTTACATAGGGGTGAACCTAATAAGGTAGTCCAGAACGTTGAATATTTCAATTCTCACTATCATTTGGTTTTGGTTTGATGGACTAATCAACTGACTTATTTATATGTACCTGTGAACTTTCACTAATGCTTGTCCAGCTTACCATTGGTCCAAGATCAGAGGTCAAACTACTAATTCATTTGTTGTAGGATGATCGATCAAAGACACTTAGATTAGTTTGTGTTTGTGTCATTTTCCATACAAATCTAGGAACATTTGGATTTTACTAAAGGGTCAATTAACATTTTTTTCCATGTTTGGGAGTGGGTTTTTGATGTATGCTCTCCCCTTGCATCATACAATGAGCTTGGGGATAAGAAATCACAACTTGTTCTAGTCGAGTTGTGTCTACTAGGGAGTACTAGCTTACTTGTATGCTCTCCTCTTAAGCTACATGTGAGCCTGGGGATCATAAACACCTAGCATTTTCTACCCTTTAGTGAGACCTATCAGGGGATTTCATCACCCCAAGGGACGATCTCAACCGCATGTACTAGCGGAGTATATAAAGTGGGGATCCAAAGCTATACCCCAATCTAGTCGTCTCATGTTTGGCAAAGCACTATTACTAGGGTGATTTGTAGTTAAGGTGTGAAGGGTTGGTCCGAGTCTCTAATACCTCACTGGGGCTCCTGATTCATGCTTGTGATGGGTTGGTGTTCATGGTTGTGCCTCACACACCCTCCTAGTGTATCGAGGACTCCCTAGAGAGCTTGTATAGCCTAGATAAGACTTGTATTTAGTTGCAGCTTGGTCTAGTGTAGGGATTGCAGATGGCACCCCAAAGTTACTCAGCATATACTCCCTTGGGTAGAGATAGAAATCCTCATGGTGAACTACAATAGTTCTCAAGTGAGAGAGTTAAGGTGAGCTCGTGATGTCTATTGATGACCCTGTGCCACTGAATCTCTAGCTATCCACCTTTGTGAGAAAGGGTGATCCAAAGAACCAACTGGATTTCACAGAGTATTAACCTTGGGTAACCCCAAGGTGGTGGGCCTACATCAAGTTTGTAAACCCTTTATCACTAGTTTTAGGCTTGTGTTGTCTTTTGTGTAATCTTGTGATATACCATTGGTTGTCATCAGTCTGAGTTAGTCCTAGCCTAGTGCTTGTTGATTGATATTTTTCTCCTTTTCCATAGTCCATTCCTACCCTCGGTGGTGAATTTTCTTCTTACAAAGGTAAATTTGCATTGGGGATAGGAGAGCCTACCCTACAAAGGGCGAATTTATGTCAAAGTCTAATACAATCATCCCGATAGGAAAACTTGCTTCTGTTAGGGGAAAATTCACTAGTAGGGTCTCCTAGATAGGTGACCCTACATATGCATGTTCCTTGAATAGGTGATCCCATTCCCTGCATAAGAAATTCCTCATTCGAGTCTCCCCATCTTCCATTTGTACAACCCATAGAATAGGTGACCCCGTTTACCTCATAGGTAAACCTGTGTCAAGTCCATAACATTACCCATCTATACACTTGAAGAGATAGGTGTTCTTTCTCCTACAATAGGGGTTTCAACTTCTTGTCTATACAGTTGAAGTAAGGGGTGATCCTATGAACTAGATAGATGAACTTGCTTTCCTCAGAGGTGATCCCGCATTCACCCATTTGTACCAAGTCCAATTTAGGTGATCTTGATATTTGTTTTGGCAATCCTGCATACCCTTACCATACTGTCCAAGATATAGGAAAACCCGTGAACATTAGACAAGCGATCCTATTATACGTAGGGGTGAACTTGCAAAATTTTGGAAACGAAAACCCATGACCCAAAGAGATGAATTTTCTACACATAGGGTAGAATCCACATTCCATACAGAAAAACCAAGAGTGAATCCTTTGGACCATCAAAAGCATGCCATTTCCCGAGTCTATTCCTATGATAAAAAAAACTTATCATCATCCATTTTTTCATAATTGTTATTTTTGTCCATCTACATTTTTGCAAAGTCATCCAATTTTCAATCTAATAACATAGGTTCATCTTAGTACATCCTTAAATAACATATCCATAATCAATGTATGCTGATATATTTGTATGTTTGTATGCACATGTATGCTTGTATGTAATGTATGTCATGTATGTATGCATGTATGCATGCTTGTATATATTTATGTCTGTATGTATCAATGCATGTATATTATATGTATGTCTATATGTATGTAAGATTGTATCTACACATGTATGTATGTATGCTTGTATGGACGTAGGATTGTATGTACATATGTATTATTCTTGTATGTATGTATTTTCATATGTGTTTAGAGGGAGGGAGACTTTAGAGAGAGAGAGAGTCTGGAGAGAGGGAGAGGGGGTGGAAGTGAGATTTTAAGAGAGAGGGAGTGGGCGAGAAGGGGTTGGAGTGAGAGGGAATTAACTAGGTAGGGTGGGAGGGATAGAGGAGGGAGAGAGAGAGAGGGAGGCTGGGAGAGAGAGAATTGAGACAGAGGGAGAGAGAGAGAGGGAAGAGAGAGAAAGAGAGAAAGAGAGAGTTATGTAGGTAGGGTGCCAAAGGGAGAGACTTGAGAGTGTGAGGGGCTAAGAGGGAGAGACTTGAGAGATAGTTAGTGAGAGGGAGTGTGAGAGAGAGGGAGTGGCAGAGAGAGGGAGTGGCAAAGAGAGGGAGTGTGAGTGTGACATGAGAGAGGGAGAGCCTGTGGGAGGAAGTGACCTGATAGAGGTAGAGAAAGAGGGGGGTGGAATGAGAGGGACTTATCTAGGTAGAGTGGGAGGGATAGATAGAGAGAGGGGAGAGAGACAAAGAGAGAGTTACCTAGGTAGGTTGCCAGAGGGAGAGACCTAGAGAGAGAGGGGGTGGGAGGGAGAGACATGAGAGAGATGGAGAGAGAGGGGAGTGTGAGAGATTGGGAGTGACAGAGATATATGGATAGAGGGAGCGAGAGCGGGTGGTAGGGATTGATTGAATGAGAGGTACGCAGAAAGAGGGAGAGGGTAGAAGGGAGGGAGGGGGGAGAGGTGAGATGTATAGAAAGAGATCTAAAGTGATAGGGGTTGAGGGTATAGGTTTGAGGGATTAGTGTGGAGGACCTATAGGGTTGATGGTTTCTAGGGTATTAGGGTTTAAGGGTTGAGGGTTGAGGGAATAGGGTCGATAGTAGAGCATATTGGGTTGATGGTATATAGGATAGAAGGTTTAAGGGTTTAGGATTGAATGGTTTAGGGTTAAGGGTTTACCTGGTTGAGGTTAAAGGTTAAGGGTTTAGGTTTGAGGGTATATGGTTGAAGGATTAGGTTCAGGCTCCAATGTAAATGGTAGAGGGTATAAGGCTTGAGGGTTTAGGTTTTAAGGATTGAGGGTTGAGGGATTAGGGGTTGAGGGTTAAGAATTGAGGGTTGAGGGATTAATGTATAAGGTAGAGGATAAAGGATTTAGGGTTTAAGGGTTGAGGGTTGAGGGTTGAGGGTTGAGGATTGAGGGTTTAAGAATGAGGGTGGAGGGTTGAGGGTATAGGGTATAGGGTTGAGGGATTGGGGTTGAGGATCCAATGTATAGATTAGAGGGTATAGGGGTTGAGGGATTAAGGGTTGAGGGTTTAGGGTTTAGGGTAGAGAGTTTTCTTGGATTATTGGTGTAAGGGTTGAGGGATTAGGGTATAGGGTAGAGGGTATTAGGTTGAGGGTTAAGGGTAAAGGGTAGAGGGTAGAGGGTTTAGGAGTTTAGGGTTTAAGGGTTGAGGGTTGATGGTTGAGGGTTTAGGGTTGAGCGTTTAGGGGTTTAAGAATTGGGGGATTAAGGGTCAAGAGGGTTAAGGGATTAGGGTAGATAGTTTACTAAGTGGGTTTAAAGACCTTTAAGGGTTGGGGGATTAGGGTTGAGGGTAAAGGGTAGAGGGTGGAGGATTGACGGTAGAGGGTAGAGGGTTTAAGGGATAGGGTTTAAGGGTTGAGGGTTTAGGGTTGAGCGACTAAGAGGTTATAGTTAGAGGGTATAAGAGTTGAGGGAATAGGGTTTAAGGGTTGATGGATTAAGAGGGTATAGGGGTTGAGGAATTAGGGTTTAAGGGTTGAAGGTTGAGGGATTAAGAGGGTATTGGGGTTGAGGGATTATGATTTAAGGGTTGAGGGTTGAGGGATTAAGAAGGTAGAGGGGTTGAAGGATTAGGGTTTAAGGGTTGAGGGTTGAGGGTTGAGGGATTAAGAAGGTATAGGGGTAGAGGGATTAGGGTTTAAGGGTTGAGGGATTAAGAGGGTATAGGGGTTGAGGGATTAGGGTTTAAGGGTTGAGGGTTGAGAGTTGAGGGATTAAGAGTGTATATGGGTTTAGGATTAAGAGTGTATATGGGTTGAGGGATTGAGAGGGTATAGGATTTGAGGGATTACAGTTTTAGGGTTGGGGATTTAAGATTTTAAAGGTTGAGGGATTAAGAGGCTATAGGGGTTGAGGGATTAGGGTTTAAGGGTTGAGGGTTGAGGGTTGAGGTATTAATAGGGTATAGGGGTTAAGGGGTTAGAGTTTAAGGGTTGAGGGTTGAGGGTTGAGGGATTAAGAGGGTATAGGGGTTGAGGGATTAGGGTTTAAGGGTTGAGGGTTGAGGGACTAAGAGGGTATAGGGGTTGAGGGATTAGGGTTTAAGGGTTGAGGGTTGAGGGTTGAGGGTTGAGGGTTGAGGGTTGAGGGTTGAGGGATTAAGAGGGTTGAGGGTTTTAGGGATTAGGGTTTAAGGGTTGAGGGGGTTGCTGATTAAGAGGTCTCACCACAAAAACCTTTAGCCCTCTACCCTCTATCTCTCTCCCACTCTCCCTCTCTCCTACTCTCCCACTTTCTCCCACTCTCCCCCTCTCTCCCTCCCTCTTGTTATCCATCGCTCCCTCTCTCTCATTCACTATATTTTTCTCCCCCTCTCTCTCCCCCTCCCTCTACCTCCCCCTCTCTCCATCTCCCTCTCTTTCTCTCCCTTTTTCCCACTCTCTCTCACTCTTATTTCTATCCCCTCTATCCTTAACCCTAACCCTTTAAACCCTTAACTCTTAACCCTCTACCCTCTATCTCTCTCCCAATCTGTATTTCCCTCCCTCTCTATCTCCATCTCTCCCACTATATCATTCTCCCCCTCCCCCTCTCCCTCCCTCTATCCCCCTTTCTCTCTTTCTCCCCTCTCCCCCTCTCCTAATCTCTCCCACTATATCTTTCTCCCCCTCTCCCTCTCCCTCTCCCTTCTCTCCCTCTCTCTCCCTCTTTCTCTTTCTCCCCATCTCCCTCTCCCTCCATCTCTCCCCCCCCCTCTCTCTCCCAGTCTCTCTTTCTCCTTCTCTCCCAGTCTCTCTTTCTCCCTCTCTCTTTCTTTCAACCATACACCCTCTACCTTTAACCCTGACCCCTTAAACCCTAAAACCATTATACTCTCAACCCTACCTCCATCTCTACTATATATTTGTCCTCTTCGTCTACCTCACTATCTCTCTCTCCCCCACACACACACACACACTCACCTCTATCTCCTCTACTATAAGGGTATAGGGGAGAGTTATACTATTAGGATAGAGGATATA
>CM021100.1:381478302-381498108 GCA_007115665.2 Sequoiadendron giganteum | reverse complement strand
CTCTCCCTCTCTCTCCCCCTCTCCCTCTCTCTCTCTCTCTCTCTCTCTCTCTCTCTCTCTCTCTCTCTCTCTCTCTCCCACTCTCTCTTTCTCCTTCTGTCCCACTCTCTCTTACTCCTCTCTGACTCTCTCTTACTCCCACTCTCTTTCTTTCAACCATACACCCTCTACCTTTAACCTTGACCCCTTAAACCCTAAAACAATTATACCATCAACCCTACCTCCCTCTCTACTATATATTTGTCCTCTTTGTCTATCTCTCAGTCTCTCTCTCCTACATGCACACACACCTCTATCTCCTCTACTATAAGGGTATAGGGGAGAGATATACAATTAGGATAGAGGGTATATACAAGGAGGGAGACAATAAATCTTTTTAAAAAACCATATTTCATATAATGCGAGCTCATTTTTTAAGTAGAGATGTTGTCATTTTAGCAAGAAATAATGTGCTCACATCATAATGCAACCACGTTTTATCTTCCACTCAAAATGGTAAAAAATCTCAATATACCCATGATGTGAAGGCCCATATTCTGCACATTCTCCTGGTTCTATGCATGCTCTAAAAAAAAGTAGATTTTTGATGATGTTGTGAAGTGTGCAAGCATGTTATTCATATTTTGCCACCTTTTCCATGATCTTTCTACAACCTTTACATGAAATAGTAGATTTTCCATGTTGAAAGACATTCAAGTTTGAATTCCATTGAAAACTGATATGCAATTAAAGTTTGGAGGGGAACAAGCTTTTGGAAAAGTCAAATTGTTGTAAAGTTTGAAGAAATAAGAAGCTAAGGCTACATAATTGGGTTGAAATCATCCATTTGAAAGACTAGTTTTTTAGGTATGTGATGTCCTTACACATTTTCTTTCATTCTATTATGAATTGCTTTCATTTTTGTTATTTTGCATATTCCTTGTTGATAATTTTTTGTTTGTCATTATAACCTTAGGTTGTCAATGCACATTTTAAATTACACAATTATATACACTTGCCAATTACCATTTTAAACCAGTTACAGAGCATCTACCAGGATCCACAAATCATCAAGGTTACTTATGACCCTAACTTAAATTGAAGTAGATAAACCAACAAACTCAGTCATCTTTTCATCAAAGTCCTTCAATTTAACTTGATTTCATATTTCCATAAAACATTAGAACTTGGCTTCAACTCTTTTTCAGACTCAAAAAAAGATTAACCATCATAAAATTGATTGTAACATAGCATAAACCTGATTAGAAACTCTTAACCATTCATTTCATTCATGATACACTAATTGAAGAACTCAATGTTGTAACTTACATGGAAAATAAATCAAATACACATTCCAAATATTCCACCAAAATTCATCCTTTCATCATGCTTCCCCTAGCAGTATTCCAAACCTGTGGTGCAGGGGCACCTACAACCATGTTTCAAAATCTACTTTAGTGATAGTTTTTTTTAAGGTCTTTAGGCGAGTTCAAGAGTTTTTAGATGCTTTTTCATAGATTTTATTGAAAATAAGGTCTAAATAGACCAATATTTCATGTATTTAGGGATTTTGTGAGTTTGGTGATCAAATGTGCAAGTATGCACTCTTGCTTCAGAAAATTGTCACTTTTGCCATATAATATTTGAAGGAAAATTATTCAAATTATAAATGGAAGTGCAAGAAAAGAGTCTAAGAAAAGAGTCTAGAAGTTGTATTAGAGATGAAATAAAGGTGTTTGAGTGGTCTTAGGTGTCTTGGACAAGAAAGCTGCATAATGTTGCCTATTTAGCAAACTTTGTCAATGTTAGCAATTTTAAAGAAAAATGAAGGTCTTGGTGTGAAATTGATATTCTTCCATAAAGGAATTTTCCTACTTTCATTTGGCTCCCTTTGAAGAGGTTTTCATTGAACTTTGTGGTTGGAATTCATAAATTTCTAGAAACTAGGTTCTTGGACAGTCAAGGGTTTGAGGGAAATTTAATGTCTTAGATAACATCCCACCTATTGTGCTCTCTGTGACTCAGTGGGGTGACCATGTAGGATGTACTTATGATTTTCTTAGGAGTAGAGAAGAACAAGTTTAAATTTTCCTCATGAATGATGCTGGTTTAAGGGGAAATACCCTATTTTCTCATAGAAAATAATAGTGCAAACCTAAGAAAGAGGGGTGCAGAATTTTGTGACGGAAGATGAGGGTTCCTTAAGCTTGGGGGGACCTATACAGAGGTGTCTAGGTAGTTGGTTTTAATTGGGAAGTTGTGGAAGGTAGAGTTTCAGTAAGGAGGCCTAAAAACCCTTGTTTCCTAGGTTCTAGAGAGGGTTTTGAAACTTGTTGATGGAATGAGTACTTAGGGTCCTTGAACCTTGATAATTGTTAGTTTTGGAACCTAAGAAAATAATTTTTTCAGTCATGCAGGCCTGGTGGTGGCTTCTGGAGGGGTCCCTTTGTAAAATTGGCTAATTTGGGCCCTAAAACAGTGAAATTTGTCATTTTGAGGAAAGTGTCTTAAAAGAGTAATCTGTGTATTTTTTATATGTCTCATACCACTGAAATGGATATCTGTATCAATCATTTGTTTGACAGGTGTTTTGGGAGGTTTGTGAGAAACATCCCTAAAATTGGTTTGTGAAGCCTATAAGGCAATTTTGGGTCAAAAGTGGCTTTTAGAAGAGTTTGTTTGATCTTTTTTTGTAGCTAGTTGAATGTCAAGATTCAAACATATTGAAGGTATTGACACTCTTTTCCTTCATCAAATTTCAATTTGGAGTCATAATGAAGAGTCATGGTTGATAGGTAACCCTGTTGTCCTGTTGACACAATTGAAGGTTGATGTCTTGGTTGGCATATTTGAGAGAAGTTGTGTTAATTTGTATCTTGGGTTCCCACCACTCTGAATCAACCTAGTTCTAGGCACACAACATACTCCCCCAACATATCTAACTTTTTTTTAACTTCTTAACTAACTTATCTCTTGACAACTTTGCCAAAAATGCAATTTTTTGCAAATGTCAAAACAAATCTCCCCCCTAAACACCTAGAATGACTCAAAATAAATAAATACATATTGAGAGTGGTCTCCTATACCTTATTTAATATATATCAAGATAATAGACTCAATAACAACAAGAACCTTGCTTTTACCCATCTTCACATGCACCAAAAACCCTCCTTTTTACCCAAGAAACTAGTGGTTTATTGAAAATGACACATCCAACCCTCACACAATCTTATGAATACTTAAAACAGGTCTAAAATGGTCTGAAAAAACTCAATTCAACAAGAAACCATGCTGCCCCAATGCAAAACACACTTTAGTATATCAAAACCACTTGAAATCTCATGGAAAACTCAAAATTTCACTCGAGGGCTTCATGCCCAACAACCTTTTAGACATCACCTACACACAAACAAAATTCCCTCACCTATTTATTGATGATCTTCATTCAAATATTCATAATCATTATTTTCATCGATGTTTTCCTAAAGCCTAGACAACAACTTCTTGAATTGACAATTTTCATTCAATGGTGCTCCCGCACCATGTATGCTTCCATAGTTTGTATACATATATATGAAAATTTGAAATTTTGTATGCTTTTCCATGCTATAGATAAAATTATCCACCATGCTGAAGAAAAAGACAAAGAGGAAACTAATAGATGAAGAGAAGGAAACCTTCAAAGCAAAGGAGAGAGTTCAGATGGCAACATATCGTGAAAAGCAGAAATTGGGAACGATTGATGAAAACAAGCCAATTGAAGAGGGACCTCAATCATCAAAAAGAGAAAAGGAATTCGTAGCACAAAAGGCACAAATGTGAAAGCATCATGTTAAGACAGATTCAGATACCATAGTTGGAGACACACCCTCTGCGATAAGGGAATATGAAGGGACACCATTAAGCACAAGCGAATATGGAGGGACAACACCTACTAGAAGTGAATATGGAGGGACACCATCTACTGCAAGTGAATATGGAAGGACACCATCTATCGCAAGTAAATATTGTTGGACACCATCAAACACATCTCAATTTTAGAGTACATCATCACTCATATTTGATGAAGGAGGTATGCCATCATCCCCACGTGAACCTCAAGGTATGTCTTCTTCTCCACCCTCGATCGAAGGTACGCAATCTAGCCCACCTCGATTAAATATTGATGAAATTCCTAATGTTGAGATGTATGTACCTAGGAGAACACCACCTAGAATTTTGCATAGAAATCCAAAGTATTTGATTAATATTGATGAGGATATTTTGCAGCACATGGAAGGTAAGATTCTAGCACGCACTTGTAGAAGATATGCTGATAAGATTTGGAAATTCTTCTTTGAAAGGCTAAATGAGACCACAAGATGTCAACTATTTGTTGAAATGATGCGGGGTTTAAAGTATAGGAACATCATGAAGAATCTTGGGTTGAGAACATCGAATTCATCAAGTGAAGACACTATTGTGAAGAATCTAATGGATGCTTATGAGAGTGTGGGTAAGACCTCATGCTCAAAGGATTGTAATGTCACCCGACGTATCATTACATTGACTTTGGTAAGTTTTCAAATAAAGAGAGCTCATCTCATTAGAAAGACGAGTGAACAAATGGGAATTAGTAGAAAAAATTTATCAAGAGCCATTCACAGGCGGCAAAGAATTGAGTGCACTGATTCAAATGAATTATGGGAATTCTCAGAGAGGTTGTCACAAAAAGATAAAGAAGTTGTCGAAGCCTTGAGAACACTAATTGAAGAGTATTGGAAGAATAACACAAGGCCATCTCCGAATCAAAGGGATGTGGTAAGAAGGAGAATTGGTTGTCAAAATCATGAGCCACATCCAAAGCATTTTTTGGATATGACGAAAACCCAATTTTTTCGTAAATTTAAAATGATTATCCTCAAATTAGTATTTGTCAAAGAATTTTTGAAATTCTTAAACCTTTTTCTGTCAAGAGAAATCACACATGCACTACTTGTTGTTGTAGACTACATATTGAATTATCTAACCATTATGATGTTTATCATTCTATATGTTTAGATTTGCATACTAATGATCTTTTCTAGGATTGTGGCATAGAAGCCCCACAAAAATATTCAAGAGAGTTCTTATCAAAAAAATTATGTGAAATAGAGGATGGCCAGATATTCTACAAGACAACATGCTTGGATGGTTCATGCGAGTGTTGTGGTGGCTTCCAACATATGCCAGTATGTCAACATATGGAAACCACAGATGAGGTGGGACAGAAACTAGTAGAGTTCGGGAAGTATAAAACAGTGGCATATGCTACAAAAGGTGGGTCTCAAGCAAAAAGGTGTGATTTGGTTATTGAGAAGATTCCAATGTACCAGTTTATGTCCATGTTTCGTGACAATATATTATCTAAGTATGCAATGCATACCCATAGAGCCCGATGGCTGGACATGCAATTCAAGCTATGCAAGGACACCTTTCCAATTGGAAGCATAGTATCAGTGGTTGACTTTGTGGAGAACTACACTACAACCATAGTGCGAGGTGCAGTCATAGTATTACAACTCCACACAGGTTTTGATATTTTTGCACATAGCATTCATTCATGCATTTGATAGTACAAATGACCAAAGGAATGTATTGAGGGAGTACCACTTTTACATTAGTGATGATCACACACATTCTCCAGAGTTTGTGCATGGTTTCTTCCAGATGTTCTACAGTGGTTTGGCTTAGAGGGGCATAGCATACAACCGACATATAATATGGTCGAATAGTTGTGCAGCATAGTTCAAGAACTCACGCATGTTCTACTGGTTGTGCAGGGTGCATGTCATTACAAGTGTTCAACATATGTGGAATTTTTTTGAGGCCGAGCATGGAAAGGGGGAGCATGATGGTGCAGGAGCATGTGTGAAAAGAGCATTAGCACAAGAAGAGTTAAAGTATACAGACAATGCAAAGTTGACAGATGCAAAATCAATCGTTGAGTGGTCTAATGCTTCGATGGGTCTAGGTAATGAAGGTACGTCTTCAGGTCATATATTTTTTTGGTTAATGGATGATACTAAAATTGCACCATATGAGGATTATTGTACACTAACAGGATCGAGTGAGGTACACTCTTTCCTTAGCTCAAATGCAGGTTCATGGAGTATCGATACACGAAATATGGCATGCTTTTTTTTTCATGTACAATGCAAGCCTAGAATGATTGTGATTTAGGGGAGTGGTTTGACAAATGGCTGACAAGTTATCTTAGCCCACTTCACACGTATCGCCCTCTGATGGCATTGGAACTGACACAGATGGAATCATCAATCGACTTTGACCACGTATCAGATCTAGTTCAACCAGGTGATATATCTACTTTCTTAGTTGTTTAAATATTGTTATCTTACTTTGTAGTGTATTCGTAATGTTGACTAATTTCAAGAGATTTGTTGCACATAGCAATGCAGGGCATGTTTATGCAGTCATTGCAGATGAAGGCAATGACGAGGGAATGAACTATTACTTGTGTCATTTTGTTGAGGTGAAAAAGAAATTGGAGGCCCCAGTTATAGATGGAGAAAACATTGAATACCCTACATTCGAACGTGGCTTAGAAGGTACCCACATTCAAGTGTTTAACATTGGCTATTTCAGGACTTTGAAATGCATTGTAAGATTCTTCATTACTCAAACCTTGTCGTGGCATCCAATGCTCATTTGACCAAATATGGGGGTAGATCTTTGAACAAGACCTTGTGGAAGTTCTATGAGTCTGACCATGAGGCAATACTTGACACAATAAAGAGTAGAGCAGACCTGAATGGTTCATTGGATTAATTTGTAAGTATATGCAAATTGGTTTTTATTAATTTATATGTGTATGCACATTAATTTGTTTTATGCCAATGCTATCATATTCTTTTACTTTGCCTATTTGTAAGTAACCTACTAAATAGTGATTGGTGTCCCCTTGCCGAGAATGGAGATATATGAGTCATCCAAGAGAATGTCAGCCAAAAAATCAATGCAACATCCTTATTTTGATGATCTTGACAAATCTCAATCATGATTTTACGCCATTAGAAAAGTGTGTGCAAAGCTTGGTGAGGGAATTTTAAGTTATTAATTTTAAGTTAACCTTATCATGACCAGCTATGATTTAGACATTATAAAAGCATCTCAAATTTGAACTTACTCTATTCATGAGAGGTGTTCTGTGCAATACGTATCTTGGAACTCCCAATGAAGATTTATGACTAGGAGTGACTAAGTTGTGAGACTTGCATGCCTAATTGTAAGTGCCTTCCATCTATTTTCATTTCATTTCCATTTTGGATGCTTTTTCTTTTTCTCTTTTACTTTGCGTAGTTGTAAGTAAACTACTAAAAATTGATTGATCTCTCACTGTAGAAAATGTTTATTTATGAGCCATCAAAAAGAATCTCATCCAAAAAAGCAATGCAACATCCTTATTTTGATGATCTTGACAAATCTAAATTCTGATTTCAAGCCATTATAAAAGAGCATGTGAAGATTAGCAAGGGAATTTCAAGTTACTCAATTGAAGTTAACCTCATAATGAGCACGTATGATGTAGACATTTAAAGAGAATCACGAATGTATGTTTGACATTGTAAAAGATCTATGAAATGAAGTACCTAAGGCATTGTAATGAGTGTTCAAACAAAAAACTATCGAAGGCCTTTGCAGTTTTATATTCACCTTTGCGGCTGCGCCTTATTTTTCCAAATGCTCACTACCCTCGGAGAGTTCCACATGGCTCCCTCGCGAAGCTTTTCAGCTTTCCTTCACTTCACTTTTCGGCAGTCTCCGTCTGCGTGCCGCGTGGCTTACTTTGGCTGTCCTCCAAGTTGGGCCCTCCTCATACTTTATGTTGCTCGGAGCGCTACATGTGGATCTCTCTCATGGCTTTTTGCTGAGTGCCTTTGCTACTTTCTACCGGGCTCCGTCTGGGTGACACGTGGCAATTTTGTTTCTGCGTCGGTTACCTTGGGACTACCGCCGGATCTTTTGTACTTCCTTCCCGCCACGTTTCTTCCTTGCTGCCACGTGTCCTCTCCTACTGCTGTATGGTTTTCTGTTATATGTCATGGCCTCACTGGCGTACTGCTAGTCGGCCGATGTTGTTGTGGCGGCTCGAGATGGTCTAGGTCGTTGATCACTGCGCGTGGTTTGTTCTATTTTTTTTATGCATTTTCAAGCGGTGAATTGGCCAATAAGTAGGGCCTTGTTTTCTTTTATTAAGGTTGATCAAGTTTTTGCAAAAACTTCCAAGCACTGGGAAGTAAGCCTCTTGTAATAGTTACTTTTCAATTAAAGCCTTCGGACTGTGCCAAATCAATTCGGCCTTTCTATTTTCAAGCATTTGTTAGAACTATTGACCTGTGCTATTACCTTTATTTTGTATGAATGCCTGTTCTTCAGTTTCTGTAACCTTTCATAGCTGAAATAAATATAGATCATATTTCTTCGACTCTTCTGTGTTAAGATAAAGTTTTGCTTGATTACATTATACAAATTAGAGGGTATTTTTGCATGATAAATGCTTGTGGAGGAAAATAAAACTTAATTAGCAGCATTTAGTGGTTCGGGCCTTTGCATTTTTGCATTGTCCTCTATCAAAATTCGTCTAAGACTTTGGCACATTGCCTGTAGTGTAAACTTTACATTCATGCTATCCTCCTCACCTTTTTCCTCTACCCACTAAGCGAAGAGCCGGCTTCGATAAAATCCCAGAGGTCACTTAGCTAGCGCACCATGTCCCCCAATAGCTAAGTTTCCCATAAGATTGCTACTACATGCATAATTCTACGTCAATAGTTATCTTTTTGACATGCCCGGTGGGACTACGAACTAGCACGTTCATTTGATCTTTATAAGTGTGTATGAGCCATCGGCCTGTAACTAAGTCACAAACTACGAGATTCCCTAGCCAGCTTGTACTGCCATTATTTTATGTGCATCTGAGAGGTCACTGAGGTAACCCTTCACCTCCTCTGTTACCTCCTTCTCCATTATCACCTAATCCACCTACACCCATAGCTGCTAGAAATTATGTAGCCTGGGACTCTGGTAGTCCATTGGTAGCACCTGTGCCTCCTGCAGTATGGGCCCCCATCCCTGTTTCGACCCTAAAAGTTATTCCTAAATATTTTGGGGATGAATCAAAAATACCCACAGAGCATCTGCAAGATGTAGTAGATGTATGTTTGGTACATGGCGTATCAAATGAAAATGTAGCCCTCAGATTGTTGGCCGCCTCATTCCGAAGAAAGGCGTTGAACTAGTACCGGACCATCAAAGTAGGCACTATAGCTACTTGGGACCAGCTCGGAACCCCTTTTTACGAATGTTTCTCCAATGCTGGCGATAGATCATCGCTGTACCATCAATTGGCCAACATAAAGTGGGCTCCTCATGAAGCTCTGCCCGATTTCAATGCAAGGTTCCATTCGACCTGGTAGAGTGCCTATTGGCAGCCGACCACCTCCGGATCTGGCTTTTATGTTCTACCTGAAGTCGATAAATGCTGATATCTCCATGATGTTAGAGGCTCTGGGTGGAGAGACTCTTCCTGATGCTTACGCTCTAGCTGTCGCAGAAGAAAATAATCTGATCGCTACTAGGAAATTGGCACCGAGACCCATCATGCCATTATTCCCCGAGTGCAATGCTCCAAAAGCTGAAGTCCCTTCCACTAGCATGCCTACGACTCCTCCCCAATCTATGTACATCTATCCCGGAAGTGCTCCAAGCACGGCCCCATTGGCAGCTCCCGTGATTGCTCTTGTGCCTAATCCCATGGCTGCCGAGATGAATGAGATGAGAGAACAAATGCGGGCTATGACTAATGAGTTGACTACTTTGAAGTGGCAGCAATATAGCTATCAAAAGCCGCATATCAAAATTACCAAGGCGGAAAGCCTCCGTACCAATCAAATCAGTGGCAGGATAGGTCACGTGGGAATACCTCGGCTCAGCCAAATAACCAGATGGTTTTGATAACCCTGCCTATGCAGACTGTTCATCCTAATTTGAACAAGGAGCTGGTAGTGGGACAAAATAATTTAGCTGAAGATGCTAAATCATGGTGTTCTGCTTGCAATGATGCACATATGCCGCGAAACTGTCCACGAGGAAATTTGCAACAACAAATCATAGATCAACGTAGCCAAGGCAGTACATCCATTTTTGGCAACACAGCATATGCCTCTCAACAAATGAAGAATGTTGTCCTTACAGCTCAAATGCAAGGGATGTCCATTCAGCAAGAGTCGGACATTATTCCAGACCAAGCTCTCTTTTGTTGGATGGAGGGAGAAGAGTCAGCATTTCTAAATGAAATCCCTATGGATAAAGTACCCCGAGTACAATCTGATTACAACATGTGTTCAAAGCGAAGATTCATTTGAGAGTTCGCAACCTCACCTACTCAAGCATCAGCACCATCGGTGCCTAGCCCTACAGCAGGCCTATTGCCAATCCCACCACAGTCTGAAGCGGCTATTTCTGGCTTTTCGAACCCACTTCTTCCAAAGGCGATGACCCCTACAGTCACCCCTGTTGTTGTCAAAGAACCAGATGCACTGGCTGTCAAGCCTGTATCAACTGTCAAACTGAAGGAGCAAGCCACTGCAACTCACCAGTCACGAGCACAATTCAACGTAGTGGAACAACTAAACAAGTCATCTGCCAATGCATCTCTGTGGGATGTCTTGGCTATTCCGGAGCAGAAGGTGCTACTACAAAAAGCGTTATCGGGTGAAGAAGATGCAAAGATTCCTATTCAATCCAATGAAGAGAAGGTATCCAGGCCCGACCTGGACAAAGTGCTAACAATTCAACATGAGGAGAAGCTCGAATCCGGAAAGGAAAGTAAGCCTAAACCTAAGCCTTTTTTTCTAACACTGATTATTAGTGAGAAATTACTACACAACTGTATGATTGACTCTGGTGCTAGCACCACTATCATGCCAAAGCAAGTAGCTGATGCTTTGGGACTAAAGTATGAGCTACTAAATAAAGGAGTCATGCAGCTTGATGGAAACAAGGTTGATACTATTGGGATAATCAAGGGATTACCTATGACTTTGTTTTCCTACCCTAGTATCACCATAAATCAGGATACTATACTCATTGATATCCCTCCTTTATTTGGGATTTGTTTATCTCAAGAGTTCACTACAAATGTGGGAGGATATCTGGCTTTAGATTGGTCACACCTGATTCTGAGGATGAAGCATGGTGCTAAGATGAAACTATTGTCAGAAACCTTGCATTCCACACATGTTACTAATGAAGCTCTGCTAAATTTTGAAGCAGCACACACTTCGATTTCTCAGGAAGAAAGGTGCAATGTGGAATTCCTTGAAGAAGAGGAGGCTACTAGCTCCCGAACATTAGACGAAGAGAAGTTGTTGGAAGAATTTATTGATATAGATCCTTTCGGAAATTACCATGCAACTGGCCTCAGAACCTATGTTATACATGAAGAAGGGCAGATCATGCCCAAGCTTACTAAGGAACCTAAGGGTGAAGAGTCTCCGGAAATATGGACGTTATACTTTGATGGAGCCCGATGTAAAGTAGGAGTCGAAGCCGGGATTTTTTTGATATCCCCGACCAACAAAAAGATGTCGAGGTCTTACTACTTCTAGTTTGCGTGTTCCAACAATGAAGCTGAATATGAAGGTCTTGTCCATGGTTTAAGCCTTGCGGAGCAAATGGGTGCAAAGCAGATAAGTGTCTTCGGAGATTCTGAGCTGGTGGTTAACCAAATCCGCAGAACTTCGGCCACAAAGAATATCCCTATGCGATCTTATCGACATAGGGTCTGGGATCCGATTGAAAACTTTGAGGCATTCAATATTCAGGAAATTCTGAGAGAAATGAACTTCGAAGCCGACAAGATGGCAGCTATTGGGCCTCAGTTCGAGCCAGCTTCTGAGCTGTTAAAAAATAAACATGTTGTGAAGGTAGTTATAAGACCTGTTGTCCCAGATAACAATAAAGATTGGAAAGTATTTGATAGTGATGCTCATATTACATCATTCCTCCAGTGATCTGGAGAGTTTGCCGATCAGCTGCAGCCGAAGATCGCCAAAGCTTACAGAGATCAAATCATCTAGCTGAAATCCAACAAGCTCCCGAGGGTCTAGTTACTTTGGAAATCCTGTTCGATTTAGATGATGTAACAAGAGATAAAAGGAAGCTCATGGCTGACAAAGGTGATTATACTGATTTGCATATCGGAGAAGATAGGAAGCTCAAAGTTGGAAAAAAAGTGTCGCAAAAGAATAAAGATAGACTAAGACATTTCTGCAAGGAATATCCGAGTGTAGTTACCTGGTCATACGATGATCTAAAAGGATATGATCCCGGGATCATCGAGCATACTATTGAGGTGATGGAGGGGACAAAGCCAGTTCATCAAAAACAAAGACCTGTGAACCTAAAAATAGAATCCCTAAATGTCACAGGAGCTGAACAAGTTGATCGCATCCCGGATAGTGTTTCCGATCAAACACAACACTTGGGTGTCCAACCTAGTGCCAGTCCAGAAGAAAAATGGGGATATACGCCTGTGCGTAGACTTTCGAGACTTAAATAGAGCGTCCTTAAAGGATCATTACCCCTTGCCTTCAATGGAGGTAATTCTACAGACTGTAGCTGGCTCCGAAATGTTTTCAATGCTGGATGATTTTTTGGGCTATAACCAGATTCGGGTAAAAGAAGAAGACCAATACAAAACAACGTTCACCATGAAGTGGGGAATGTATGCATATGCTAAAATGCCTTTCGGGCTCTCAAACACCAGAGCCACGTTTCAGCGAGCTATGGACATTTCTTTTAAGGATTTGATCCACAAGATTATACTCATCTATCTAGATGACTTAACAGTATTCTCAAAATCTGTTGATGATCATTTTGATCATCTGGAGCTTGTTTTCTAGAAATGCCACGAATTCAGGATCTCCTTGAATCCGAAGAAGTGTGTGTTCGAAGTTCCCCAAGGGAAACTATTGGGATATGTCGTCTCTAAGGAGGGCATTGTTATTGATCTAGAAAGAGTCGATGCAATCCGGGAACTTCCGTTGCCTGTCAACAAAAAGGGTGTGCAATCTTTTCTAGGAAAGGTTAATTTTATTAGCCGATTTATTGCAGACTTTGCAGGCATTGTTCATCCTATTACCTTAATGCTCAAGAAGGACCAGTTTTTCAAATGGATGATGGAAGCTAGAAGAGCTTTCCAACTTGTAAAAGAGGTTATTTCTTCCGCCCCTGTGTTGGTTAACCTAGACTTGTCAAAAGATTTTATTATGTATATTTTTGGTGGTGGAAATAGTATTGCCACAGTGCTTATGTAGAAGGATGATAAAGATACAAGGGAGTCCCCTGTTGCTTTTTACTCCCAAACTTTGAAAGAATATGAAGTGAAGTATAAATTTGTAGAGAAGCAGGCCTTCGCCATTGTTAAAGGGCTTAAGAAGTTTCGGCATTTAATATCATATAATAAGGTGATTGTTTGCGTTCCGCATCCTAGTGTGCGAGAATATATCATGGAGGGAGAAATCACTGAAAAAAGAGCCAATTGGATCACCAAGATCCTAGAATATGACATTGAAGTCAAACTTGTCAAGAGCGTCAAGGGAAAAGGACTATGTGAATATATCACCAAAAACAGTGAAACAACGACTGAGTTTGAAGCTCCGGAACCTGTGTTAATAAACAAAGAGAATTCTCAGAGCAACTGGCTTGATGACAGGATAAATTTTATGTAGACACGAAGGTATCCAATTGATCTCCCATCTTTTAAAAGGCATTTCATCACCTATAGAATAGCAATTATGTTCTTTTGGAGGGTGTCCTTTTTAAAAGAAATTTTAACGGCATCCTACTAAGATGTGTCAATGAGGAGCAAGCCCAGAAGATACTAGATCAATATCATAATAGCCCTATCGGAGGACATTTTTCTGCAAGAACCATGGCAATTAAAATTATATATGCCGGTTATTTTTGGCCTACACTTTTTAATGATGCATTTTCATTGATTAAGTCTTTCAAGGAATGTCAGTTCTATGTTGGAAAGAGACAAAATATTGTTATGCCTTTAAGGCCTATAGTGGTAGAAGAACCTTTTGCTCAATGGGGTTTAGACTTCATTCGGATGATCAACCCTTCCTCTTCAGCTGGGCATAAATGGATACTAACAGTAACTGACTATTTCACCAAGTGGGCAAAGGCAGTGCCATTGAAAAATGCAATGGAGATGGAGATTGTGAATTTCTTCGAAGAGCTGGTAGCCAGATTTGGCCCGCCTAAAGCAATCATCTCTGATAATGTGAAGGCTTTTCTTAGCTCAAGGATGAGCCAGTTCGCAATGAAATATGGAGTGTTCCTAAAAACTTCCTCTAACTACTATCCCCAGGGAAATGGTCTCGCGGAGTCTACTAACAAAAACCTCATCAGGTTGATCAAAAGAATAGGCTCGGAGCATCAAAAGGAATGGCATAGGAACCTCCGAATAGCGCTGTGGGCAGACCGAATCACGCCCAAGCAAATATTGAAGACATCTCCTTATGAGATGGTGTACGGAAAGGAGGCATTGCTGCATATTGCCACGGAGATTCCTGCCCTACAATTGCTCAAGTCTCTAGAAATTGAACAAAATGGAGCGATGGAGGTACGATTTTCTGAGTTGCTCGAGGTGCAAGAAAAAAAAAAACACGCCCTAGAAGCGATGAATAGCCACCAGCAGGTGGTAAAGAAATGGTTCGACAAGAAGGCTTCAGACCAAGGGCTGCAATGCAGAGACCTAGTGCTTAAGTTTAACGAGCGCGGAGCAAAGCCTGGACAACACAACAAGTTTGAAAATCTCTGGGAAGGGTCGTTTAAGATTTACCAGTGTAAACAGTTCAACTCTTTCGAGTTGGAAGATATGGAAGGTAACGCCTTGAGTATTCCAGTCAATGGGATATATCTTAAAAGATTTTATTAGGTCTACCCACGTAATGTTTTGTACAATTGTATTTATGTAATTACTCTTCCCTTTTTTAAATCTTGGATCCTCTCAGTGCAAGAAATGTAGGAAAACACAGCAATAATGTAAAAATTTGAAAGAAATTTGTAAATGGGTTGCATATTCAGGAAAGATATATTTTTATATTCATAGTAGCCGAAGATTTACAATATATATTTGAGGCCGAGGGCCTAGTATTAATATTTACATAAGTCTGCTACATGCATATCTTAAAAGGATAGAAAAGCAAAAAGTTTGTTATCATCGTCATTCTCAATAACATTTAGTGGGAAGGACCAACGATCATTGCAACAGGCGGCTCGGGCTCAAGGAACACCATCCTCTTGAATTCTTCATACCATTGAATATTTTGGAAGGGTTCAATGTAGTGTATATGCATAAGGAAGTAGCAACCCGCGCAAACCTTTGCACGGAACTCCTCATGTGTTTCTAGCTCGAAGCCAAATAGGAAAGGCCTGGTTGGGACAATGCCTCCATACAGCTGCTGTAGGAAAATGTTTCAAACCGAGGGAACCCCGCAATCGAATTGGGTTGTGCACACAGTCTGCTCCAAGAATCCGAGGTAGCACCGCGGGGAGACCCGCTTCGTCAGCTTTAAAATCTTGCGTTTTGAAACGCTAATGTTGAGCAGCGAGGCGACGAAGTGGGAATAAATGCTAGTATTAACCCGATGCTGCTCTTCATAATGCACGTACTCCTTCCCAATGACCCATTTGATGGCTTTCACATACAACAGGTTCTTTACGCCTGTCATACGTTTTAGGCATCTGCATCTAATTTTGCCAAGAAAGGCAGCCTGGGTCTTTTTGCAGACAAGCCTCACGGGTGTTTCCATCACGTCGGCTTTCCTAGCTAAAATGAAAATTACTAAGGCAGCGAGAGCTTACTAAGCTAGTCGGGCTAGAAGATATTGTGATTTGCAAGCTGCAGTAGGGCCTTATTTATAGACTGGCTAGAGTTTGCCAGCCAAAAGAGATCATAATTATCGATTGAGCCTAGGTGTGTCACATCGCCTCATTTTTCAATATTACAGCGTGCGAGGTGATGGGAAAATGCAGGCACAATTTGCAACTTGCTCTGCTGAGTTGCCACGGTCATTCAGTGATGGGCCAACTGTCGATACTGAACACCGTCGTCTTTTCCAAATTAGGATGAAATCAATTAAAAAGCTTTGTTGGGCGATGCGCCCTATATGAATAGGGAAATCAGTTAATGCAAATGTCGACGAGCAGATGCTCGCAGGGTTGCCTTGGTTCATTTTTCGAGAAAAGGTTCATTTTCATCACACACGAAGGACTATCAATTAAATGCTCAAGCAAGTAGTTTGGCTGGTTGGTGATCTTTTCGCACGGATAAACTAGTAACGCATAATGCAATTTGGCATGAATGGTTGGCACGTATCCTTTGTTGGCCGCCTTTCTTGAGAAAGTGAAAAGGGCAAGTTATGGCATGCATAGAAACATATTTATTGCAAAATTACCAAGGATTAAGCAAGCATTCGCAAGAAGAAAGAAGTTTTCAGAAAAGCTAAAGGTTTGCACAGAAACTCTTGCGAATATCAAAATGGCCAAAATTGCAAAGAACCCTTCTCAGAGCCTAGCTGCAGTGAGTCTAAGCGAACAGATGAGGAATGCACCCCACGTGAGGCTTTACGATGAAGAGTCTTATGCCACTCTAGGCATACCTACGAAGCCTAGCTGGCCTTTCACTCACCTAGTGAACCAGAAGTTATTGAGCACGGTTCCTCATAAAGGCCAGGTAGTGGTCTTGGAGGATTGGGATAACGTCTTTGACCCTCAGTTATCTAGTAATCCTAAGAGCCTTAGGGAGGCTGCATGCGCAAAAATCAAGAAAATTTCAAACTCATTTTACAAACGACTATGGTATTGTGGGCTTGCACAGTACATGGTCCATTTGGTACACCCTTGCCCAGAGACTGTGGTAGCATGCGCGGCACGTTTCGACCTGAGCACAGGAGTAATCAGCGGCAAGGATTTCAGGGTAGTCATTAGCCCTGTGGTTGTTCAAGATATGTTGTGCATACCTTTTCCTTTGGGTAAGGAGGTTGACAATTTTGATGTGGACAAAATGCAACAAAAGTGGGGAGAGCTCCAGTTGGGGCCACAATATTATCGCTCTGAAATCAACTAGCCAATAGATAATTTGACCCCACCCAAATTCTCTTTCAGTTTGAAGGCTCTAAATGGTGGGTCTTCCTCTGTCGCTTCTATGTTGGTGCTAGTTTCTGGCTTAGACTCGGACATGGGCATTTCTCAATTTCAAATGAGCCTCAGCTTTATGCTGAAAAAGAATCACGAATACCAGCTTTTTGACTTTGCAAGAGTTGTTAGCAATGGCATTTGGCTGCATCTACAGGAATTTGGGGTCAGATCTAAGTTCAGGTATTCCTCTTTCCTGGCTTACTTAATTTTGCACCAAAACCCGGATTACTTTTCCAGGTTCATGTCTTTGTCAATTTTTTATGAGAATGGTTTACAGAAGCCGACTTCGATATGGACCCCTATCATGTCAAAAACTTATGATTATTATGCATTCTCGGATTCATTCATAACTCCTGCTATAAGGGCTTTGGATAAGGCTGGCCTAAATATGTCTGAATGCATATCGCCCTGACAGAAGTCTTCGTTGGAGAAGTTAACTCCGCCCTGCAACTGGTTCTTTGGCATGGATTTCACCATGTTGCACTTGCCAGGTTTCGTCTGGGAGCCGTTCTAACTTCCCCATTTTCTTTCCGATAGAGTGTTGGCATTGGAGGCAATGAGGCATCTGTGTACCCTCGACGATGATTACTGGCGAGGAAAACACTTAACCTCCTATTTGTTGCTGCCGATCATGTTTGGTTCCGTGTCGCTAGTAAAGAAGAGGACCGCGAACATTGATACTTCAGTAATCCTACTGTCAAAGTTGGGTCACCTCGGGTTGGTACTGACAGATGATCCATGGGATTACAACCCCAACAATAATTTACTAGGAATCAACATCAAGACCCCGCATTCGCCTCAGCCATTCTAGGACCTCCAGAGAAATCTCGAGGAAGGAAAATTTGACTAGATATGTAGACCTTGAATATTTTCCTACAGTAGACGATCAACCACCATGGCTGAATTTTTATCACATCATGGGGAGGGTCAACCCAATTAAAAAAGCTCGGTTGGGCACCCAAGAAGATGCAAGCTTTCTGGGCTTACCGGCAGGAGATCCTGGCAGTTGGCAAGCCGCATAACACAATGGCCCTTGATGAGAAATTCGATGATATTTGGGAAAATGAACATTCGAATGTTGAAAATTCTCCGAACCTTTCAACATCCGTGCAGCAATATCGAAGAGAGGAGGCTACCACAAAATCTGAGGAGGAGAAGGAGGAGGAGCCGCACCAACAAGCATTGGAACCAGCCGCCCCCTCTAAATCAAAACGGAAGTGGACAAGGACTACCAGTGGTAAGAAATGGGTCATTCTTGACCTTGAGGAGTTTCTGAAAGAGAAGCGACAACGAGTTGAAGAGGCCGGTGCAAAGAAAGAATTGTCAATGGAGGGAGCGGTCGAGATGGCTACGGCTCTGCATGAACATCAGGTAACTTTTCCTCCCTCTTCTCTCTCATCTATGTCTATGGTCTCGCCTTCCTCTACCCTTGCATTTTCCTCTACCCCTATTTTTTCCTCTGCCCCTACGAATTTATCCGTGCCATTTTTCTCTGCCACTGGATTTGCCAGGCATTCTAGTCTCACCCCTCCTGGTTTCCCGCCTTCAACCTCCGCTTTCCATACCTTACCCGGTACACAGTTTGGTGTAAGTTCTGGGCTCGTGGGCCAACAATTTTTATCTCCAAGGCCCAGCCTTGTGGTTGGTGCATCTCCAACCTTCCCTTACACTATCACCTCATATCCATCCCCTCTAAGTGGCCAATTCATCCCACCATTCTCCCCAGTGATTATAACGTGACCCAACAAGACTTCCAATACATCGGATACACTATCTTTCCCCTTGGCCATCCCTCAGGAGTATCCTTTTGTTGGCGGACTGGGTATCCCGACCCAAAAATATTTCTCGCAGGTTGATGCAAATAGAAGTGCCCGCACCAACCGGATCGACAAAAGAAGAGTGAAGGACGCAACCAGGAAGGAAAAGCCCCACTTGCAAACCGTATTCAATGAAAGTCAGAATTCTTTGATGTTTGCGAAGATCACTCCTAATGTGATTAAGGCAGTAAGCAAGATGTAGCCCAGTGATTACTATGTGAATGCCGTCGGGTTAGATTTGCGATAGGCTCACCCATGAGATAAAGTTGAGCTGATCGAGGAGACCCAAAAAATAGTGACTACTGATTTTCTCAGGCTCAACCAGCAGGAAAAGAAAAAGGATGATAAAATCATGGAGCTAAAAAATAAGGTCGACATTTGGGTAAATAAGTTTAAAGCCCAGGAGAACGAAATAGGTCGGCTGGAGAAGGAGGGTCTTATCCTGAAGGATCAAATGTCTACATTAAACAGAAGCTTGTGAGATCTAAAGGCAAGCTTAGATAGCAGAGAGGCAGAATTGGCTGCCCTGAAGACCCAACCTCTTGCGCCCCGGATGAGCTCATTGGAAATTGCCAAAGAGTTGCATGCATCATATTGGGACAAGGTGAAGGCTTTGTGCCTTACTCGGAAGCCCACCTTAAAGTTTATGGTGCAAGCGGCTAGCCTCTGTGGGATAGTGAGTGAATCGATACAACAGGTCCAGGAGTTAACTTCTGACAAAGTTCCAGAGGCTAGAATTTTATTGGGTAAGTTGTAT
>CM021100.1:381435382-381478202 GCA_007115665.2 Sequoiadendron giganteum | reverse complement strand
CTCTGTCGAAATTCGTCTAAGACTTTGGCGCATTGCCTGGAGTGTAAATTTTATATTCATGCTATCCTCCTCACCTTTTTCCTCTACCCACTAAGCGAAGAGCCGGCTTCGATAAAATCCCGGAGGTCACTTAGCTAGCGCACCATGTCCCCCAATAGCTAAGTTTCCCATAAGATTGCTGCTACATGCATAATTCTGCGTCAATAATGAGATTTACTCAAATACCATAATTTTGGAGTTCATGTTTGGTGCAATAACACCTTGTTCTCTAAATGCATTCAATAGAAAAATTTGCAAAATTTGAATTTTGAAATGTGAACAATATGAAAAAGGTCATGTGAAGGTCATATGTAATGTATTCAAAGTCTCAAAGAGGTCATTAGGTGATTAGAGAAGCGATATAAAGCATGTAAGGTCGAGCAAAACAAAGATCTTTTGCAATCTTGAATATTTACAATCAATAAAGTCCCTATTTTAGTGATTTTATGAGTTTAGATCAGTGGATTAAGTTAGTCTTAGGATGTTTTAGATGTGTATGTGTGTTTATCTGTGCAGGGGAATTCAACAAACAAAGGTTGAGTTGTTGCTAAAGGGTTTTATGATGAATTTCCAAGTGAAAAGTGTGTCTCCAAGTGGTGTTTCGAGGAAAAATTCTCAAATTACTTCACAAAAAAATGAGCGATCTAGATAGCTATTATTGAGGTACAACACATAGTTCAAAATCAATAGTGATTGTCTTGGAACATGTGCATAAAAAATGACTTTCTTTGTTGTCCTCATTAGGCTGCCTAGGCCTAATTTACAAAAGAACATACATTTAAACATTCAACAACCCCCATAACTTGTTGGGGCAGCAACTATCATATATCCAAATCCTCAGATACATAATTTGTCTCAGGAGAAACTCACTCCACCATGCCAAACCAAAACCCTTATTTTATGATAGTATAAAGAGGGTTTATTGAAAGGAATGGTTCCACACCTTACCAGAACATGGCACTACCTCAAACCTTCTTAAATTCACCTGCACAAACTTAAAAGACAAACACCCAACCTCTACATGCAATATTTTATCAAACCCTAGGGTGAAACCTCATTTTTCATGCCCTTTTCCATCAAAATCTACAAGGGCAGCAAAACAAACCCATAAAAACTCATTCCCTTTAACTTATAAACTTCTCATCTGATCCTAAAGGATTGCGTTGGGCCCCTCTACAAAAAAGTCTCTCGATTTTGGCTATCTCGTAGTGGTTTTCCCGTAGCGCCAGATTTTCACTTGATGGAAAAAGCATCAAATGCAAGCAATGAAAAGTTGAAAAGTAGTGCAACTTTCCTTCTGCAACTCATGTGATGAAGCGAACTATTCCAACACATCTCTATAGGTATTTTTATGATATTAATGTTCCTCTCTTGCACCCAAACATGCGGAATCACTCTGAGCTACTTTCAACTAGATCGATCCCTTAAGTGTCCAAAGTGCTAAATAGTTGCAAACTTCAGCATACTATTACTCAGATACTATGATGCTTAGAAACCTCTCATCTAATCCTACAAGATTGCATTGAGACACCCTCTAGAAAAATCTCTCTCAGTTTTGGCTATCTCAGAGTGGTTTTCCGGTAGTGGTAGATTTTCACTTGATGGAAAACGTGTCAAATTCAAGTTGTGCAAAATTGCAAAGTGGTGCAACTTTCGCTCTGCAACTTCTGTGACCAAGCGTACTTTTCCAATGTGTTTGAATAGGTATTTTTACACTAGGTAAGGTCCTCTTTTGCATTGAAGCACGCAAAATCTCTCTGAGGTACGTTCAACCAGATCGATCCCTTAAACTTCCAAAGTGCAAAATGGCTAAAAATTTTAGCATACTATTACTCGGATACCATGATGCTTAGAAACTTCTCATCTAATCCTACAGGATCATGTTGGACCCCTCTACAAAAACCCCTTTCGGTTTTGGCTATCTCAGAGTGTTTTTCCTGTGGCGGCGAATTTTCACTTGATGAGAAAAACGTCAAATCCAAGTACTGCAAAGTTACAAATTGATGCAACTTTTTTTCTACAGCTTGTGTGACCAAGTGAACAATTCCAATGCATCTGAATAGGTATTTTTATGCTATAAATGGTCCTCTTTCATACCCAACCACGTGGAATCGCTCTAAGGTACATTCCACCGGATCGATCCCTTAAGGGTCCAAAGTGCAAAATGGCTGCAAACTTCAGCTTGCTATTAATTGGATACTATGACACTTAGAAACTTCTCATCTAATCCTACAAGATCACGTTCGGCCCCTCTACAAAAAACCCTATCGGTTTTCGCTATCTCGGAGTGGTTTTCCCGTGGCGACGGATTTTCATTTGATGGAAAAAGCGTCAAATGCAAGTTGCGCAAAGTTGCAAAGTGATGCAACTTTTGTTCTGCAACTCGTGTGACTAAGCAAACTATTCCAGTGCATCCGAATAGCTATTTTTATGCTAGACATGCTCCTCTTTCATACCCAAACATGCAGAATCGCTCTGAGGTACATTCCACTAGATCGATCCCTTAAGGGTCCAAAGTGCAAAATGACTACAAACTTCAACATGATATTACTCAGATACTGTGACACTTAGAAACTTCTCATCTGATCCTAAAAGATCACGTTAGGCCCCTCTCCAATATCCTCTTTCAGTTTTGGCTATCTCAGAGTGGTTTTCCCGTAGCGGTGGATTTTCACTTGATGAAAAAAGTGTCAAATTCAAGTTGTGCAAAGTTGCAAAGTGGTTAAAATTTTGCTTTGCAACTTGTGTGACCAAGCAAACTATTCCAATACATCCAAATAGGTATTTTTATGCTAGGAATGGTCCTCTTTCACACTGAAACACATGGAATCGCTCTGAGGTATGTTTAATTGGATCGATCCCTTAAGGGTCCAAAGTGCAAAATGGCTGAAAATTTTAGCATACTATTAATCGAATTCCATGAAGCTTAGAAAATTCCCATCCAATACTATAGGATCATGTTGGGCCCCTCTACAAAAACCTCTCTCGGTTTTGGCTATCTCGTAGTGATTTTCCCATGGCAGCGGATTTTCACTTGATGGAAAAAGCGTCAAATGCAAGCAGTGCAAAGTTGCAAAGTGGTGCAACTTTCATTCTGCAACTCATGTGACCAAGTGGACTATTCTAGCAGTTCTGAATAGGTATTTTTACGCTAGGAATGGTCCTCTTTCGCACCCAAACATGCGGAATCGCTCTGAGGTACGTTCCACCAGATCATTCCTTAAGGGTCCAAAGTGCAAAATGGTTGCAAACTTCAGCATGCTATTACTTAGATACCGTGATGCTAATAAACTTTTCATCTGATCCTATGGGATTGCATTGGGCCCCTCTACAAAAATTTCTCTCGGTATTGGCTATCTCAGAGTGGTTTTCCTGTGGCGGCGAATTTTCACTTGATGGAAAAAGTGTCAAATTCAAGTTATGCAAAGTTGCAAAGTGGTGCAACTTTCGTTCTACAACTCGTGTAACCAAGTGGACTATTCCAACACATTTGAATAGGTATTTTTATGCTAGGCATGGTATTTTTTCACACTAAAATACACGGAATCGCTTCGAGCTATATTCCACCAGATCAATCCCTTAAGGATCCAAAGTGCAAAATGGCTGCAAACTTCAACTTGTTATTACTCAAATACAATGACACTTAGAAACTTCTCATTTAATCCTACAAGATTGCATTGCGCCCCTCTACAAAAACCTCTCTCAGTTTTGGCTATCTTCAAGTGATTTTCCCGTGGCGGTGGATTTTCACTTGATGGAAAAAATGTCAAATTCAAACTATGCAAAGTTACAAAGTGGTGTAACTTTCATTCTGCAACTCATGTGACCAAGAGAACTGTTCCAATACATTCGAATAAGTACTTTTATGCTAGGAACGGTTCTCCTTCACACCAAAACTTGCGGAATCGGTCTGAGCTACATTCCACCGGATCGATCCCTTAAGGGTCCAAAGTGAAAAATGGCTGCAAACTTCAACATGTTATTACTCGGATATTATGATGCTTAGAAACTTTTTGGCTGATCCTACAGGATTGCATTGAGCCCATCTACAAAATTCTCTCTTATTTTTGGCTATCTCGGAGTGGTTTTCCTCTAGCGGCGGATTTTCACTTGATTACACTAGGAATAGGTATTTTTACACTAGGAATGGTCCTCTTTCACACCCAAACACGTTGAATCACTCTGAGCTACGTTCAACCAGATCGATCCCTTAAGGGTCCAAAGTGCAAAAGGGAAACAAAATTTGATGGGCTATTACTTGAAAAATGTGACACTTATGACCTCTTCGTCTGAGCCTACGGGATCATGTTGGGCCCCTCTACAGTAACCTCTCTCAATTTTTGTTATCTTGGAGTCGTTTCCCTATGGTGTCCAATTTTCACTTGATGGAAAATGTGTCAAATTGAAGCAGTGTAAAGTTGCAAAGTGCAACTTTTTTTTTGCAATTTGTGTGACCAAAGTAACTGGTCCAACGCATCCCGATAAGTAGATTTATACAAGGAATGGTCCTCTTTCACACCCAAACATGTGGATTTGATCCAAGCTGTATTCAACCAGCTTGATCCCTTATGATGAAATGAAAAATAATGGAAAAGAGAAACATACAAACGAAGGTTGAGAAGTCTGAGTATTCCACACAAAAATCGTATGATCAATGCTACCCAATTGGTGCAAGAGCACCAACACCTCACCCTCAATCTTTGATTATCTAATGGTCAATAGGTTGCTCAATAGGTTGTTGTGGGTATTTTCAGCATGCTTTATCTTTAATAAGGTCAATTAAGACCATTAGGTATGTTTTAGGGTGAGTTTTGGGTCCAATGATAAAAAAATGTGAAAATTTCAATCTTGCACTAGAAGTTGTCTTTGTAGCCTTTGAAGGAAAATTTGTGAATTTGTATATGACTATGCAACAATGGAGTTTTTTTGATGTAATAATGCTATTTCTAAGCCATTTGTGTGGGTTTAGAGGTCATTAGTTGTATTCATTAGGTTGGAGTAGTCTAAAGTTCCAAATTTGTAAGTTGTTTAAAGCAACAAATTTGACATGCAATGGTTACTTGTTTTGAAAGTTGGTTTTTAGTTAGTTGAGGACGTTAATCAGTTAGAGAAGGGTGTAAAAAACTATGTAAAGCCTTGAGTTGGGTTGAGTTGGTTTGGTCATGATGGGAGGTTTCCAAGTCTACTCCAAGTTGTGGTCATGTCTAGTTTGATAGATTAATTGGTTGGGTAGTTGAGTTACCCTGTTGAGTCAAGTGAATGTTGGAGTCTTAGTGGGCATATTTGAGAGAAGTTGTGTCAAATCACAACTTGGTTGAGCCACTATGCATCACAAATGGTGCTTTACAATTGGAAGAGTGATTGAGAGCGTGTTTCTTTGTTAAATAGACCTATTTGGGGGTCTAGGACAACGTTGAGTCCATTTCTTATTTGTATTATAAATTATAACTTGCTTTCTCCCGATTCCATTTCGTATGCAAGAAATAATATTGCAAAAAATTGACATATAAATATTTCGACGTGTTTATATGGTGACGCATCAAGAACATATTAGAATCTTTTTATGAATCATTTCATGGAATACCAATTGAAAACAAGTTTTTTTCTTTTAAATAAAGTTGTTTAGCATCAATCAATTAATATTCAAGACAAACCATGAAGGACAACAATGATCAATGCTAGGGCTAGCCAATTAATAATTATACATGTGAATAAGTCAACCATGTACATGTGAATAAGGGAAGCACAAGTACTCAAAAACACATAAGCCTCAAGAAGTATACACACGAATACATAGTATACACAAATTAATACAAAGTATATGCATGAATACAAGGTATACGCATGAAAAAACGTAAGCCACAAAGTATACATTGGAACACACGTAAGTCACAAAGTATACACGTAAGTTGTAAAGTATACACTTGAATGTACACATAACTCATATCTATTAAATTAATTTAGAATGCAAATATGGACACCATCAATAAAAGATATTTGTATTAACCAAATAGCCATGTAGGCATACATCAATATATGTCGATATAAGTATGAAATATATGTACAAAATAGCCATATAGGCTTTATGAGAATGCCATATAGGCATACAATGTCAAATATTTTCAATAAAAATATGTACAAAATTGCCATGTAGGCATACAATAAAGGGCTCTGGAATCAAAAGGCATTGATCTCCATTCTCTAGAAATAAATTATTTCCCTTTCCTTTTTGATCAAATGGTGATAGGTCTATCACTCTTTTTTTTTGTGCTTGAGGAGTGCTCTTGCTGCTCCTCCTAGGGTTTAGTTCATGGTGAAGTTTTAGCTGTTACAATAAGAAGTAAAGACATGAATATATAGAAATTACATTATAAAAAATGATATATTTGACAAAATAATCACTTACTGCCATCTCATGATCTCTCTCCATGAGGGAAATATTCTCACACCCATGCTAAGGCCCTGTATAAATCATACAAATAGAAATTAAACTACGTGAATCGATAATGGTTTGATTTTTCCCTAACTAACATCTATAATAATGAATTAAAATTGAAATTTACTAATCTGCCTAATACCTCCCTTGTCAGATCCATGGAGGATTTTAGAGCAGATAACACACCAATCTCCATTTCCCTCATCACATTCAGAGGTGTTTCATCTTGCAACATCAGAAAATAAAATAACAAATTATTCAACGTAATCAATGATGTGTATATAAAATACACAAATCTATTTACAATTCATTAGTTAAACTATTTATTCTATTACCTCCATCTAGGCTTGAGTAAATCCACTACCACTAGGAAGTCTTCCCTCAAAACATCAAATATTAGCCTGTTCAACATCCAAAATTGCATATTAAAATACCATTCATAAAACAATGCTATTAAAATGTAATAAATTTATAATTGTTTACTGGTTGCTTACCCCAGCGATAGGTGTACTCTAGAAATAAGTAGGTGGGGGGCCGATGTATCAAGTCTCAACACTGTGACCCTACAATTTTATTAAAATCATAAAACATTTTTAATTAATCTTGCATTTCAAAATTGAAATTTAATAAATTAAATTCAATGAATATGCTAACTTTTGCCTTACTATCAATGCCATATGCCTCATGCAATATGTCAGTTGCCCTCTCCATCTCCATCTCCATAGCTATAGATGGATCATGTGTAGCAGCCTCCTGAGTATCGGTGAGGTCATATGAATAATTCGCCTCGCCAGATTGACACACATGGGTTCGAAGGCCACCACTTGAAGACTCCCCTGGATGGCGCTATAGAATAGGGCTAGTATGATGGATGACTGTCTAGGTGAAAGTGTCCTACAATGTCTCTATGTCAGCACTTTCCTTTGCAATGGAAGGCATAACAACATGCTCATGAGGTGGCCTAGCAAGAGCTCGTCTACCTTGCCATGTAAGATCTGGCTATGCACCGGGTCTATCTTGAGCCGACCCCCCACCTCTCCCTTGAAAATCACTCATATCAAAATAATTTTGTATTTTGTTCAATATGAACTCACTTTATAGTTTTTTAAGGAAATATTGTGGGACTTCGCAATTATTGCACGGTGGGTAATCGAAGACCACATACCACCTATCATAAAACTTGTCCCTAATATTTTGGTGGTGGCACCAATGAATAGGAAACCTCTTCACATTCAGGGTAAGATTTTGATTTATGCGTGGTTCAGTGAATAGTGATCACAAATCACCTTTTGTAATTTTTAAATCCTTTACATCTTTATATGATAGTTTATTTGCATAATAACCCTAACCACCTGCCTCCAATCTTGCCATCCAGTTATTTGTTTTCTAATTGAATCTACATTTGTTAGCATATCTTTCATTGAATTTGCAGGGGTCATTCTTTCTATGGTTGAACCATTTGGATCACTCAACCTATTGATTAAATCCTCAATTTGCTTTTTGTTGTTCTCAATTTCACTCATTAAATTTTGTTGAGTGCCAAGAGGGGGTTGAGTGATTGTTGCAGGAGGTTGTTGTTGTGGTTGATTTTGATCTTGAGGATTTGGTTTCTCTTCCTATTGAGGATCTTGAGGGTTTGTAGGTTGATTTGCATCTCCTAAAAATTCAAATAAATATATATCAAATTCAACCTAAAACTAACAAATTCAACCTAAAACTAACTAATTCAAAACAAAAAGAAACAATCCTTACCTCTCACACCTACTCGTCATCATGGCACCATCGTTGTGAAGAAATAGCAATTGTTGGTGAAGTTTTTTGTTGAATGGATCCTCCTAGAATGTGAACACGAAAAATGGGGGTTTTGGCCCCAAGGAGAAGAAAAAATAGTCAAAATGAAAATGACAACATTTCACTTTCTTTTTTCTTTTAACAAGCAATAATGCGAGCGCGTTATAACGCGATCGTGTTACTGGCTTGTTGTTGTTGAGCCTCAAGCTCAAAACACCAAGCCATAACGCGAGCACGTTATAGCGCGCTCTCGTTATGACTTTTCAAAACCTTTTTTTGAATGTGGCCACAAAATGGCTACCCATTTCCATGCACCCGCCCCCTCATCATGATATAGATCTAGAAATTATTAGTTCTACCGGTACAAATCGCATGGCAGAGGATGATGATGACGCAGATATGGAAGACATTGAGGCTAATGACAATGATGATGATGACAATGATGATGATGATGATGATGATCACAATGGCAATGATGATGATAGGGCAATTACTCCTAGTACCCAACAACATTCATTATCATATAGGTTGCTTCATGGATCATTGCTAGTATATCGTTATGATGATGATGATGATAGTGGTGATGATGATGAGGGTAGTACCCAGTGACATTCATGATCATATACACTGCATCATGGATCATTGTTGATATATTGTTATGATGCCTCTTTTCATGGTTACTATCATATGTATCATTTTCACGGCCTACAATACCATATTATTGAGTTGTATCATATTGACATTTATCATTTTTACTTATATCATTTGGACATGCATCATCTTGACTTGTATCAATTTGAGTTACATAATTTATGGGTATGTGCAGGATCATGATGGGCCAAAAAGTTGTGATATGTAAGTGATATGATGGCCCATGTGGCTGACGACTTTTTTTTTACCCAAAATTGATGAAACGAAAAGGGTTTCTCAAGGATATTCTCAGCTTTCCACCAATATAAATTATTCTTTATTTTTAATTTAATAAATTATTATTATTCATTTTCTATTTGAATTACAAGTAAAGTTCTGATTGAAAAAAATCTATAGCTTTCAAACGATATCACATTTTTTGAATCTAAAACATGTGTCACATTCTATGCTTCACATACTATAGTATTAAAAAAAATCGAATTTCATGAAGTTTTGACCAAGTTAAGGTGGTTAGACGTATGAGTTTTTTATATTTTTTAAAAGTAATAAAAAAATCATAATTAATTATTTACTTGGAAAAAAAATTAATAAAATAAGCATCACATTGGGACAAGAGTCCTTTACTTATATCTAAAATATTATAAAAAAATATTATCATTTTATTGTGGTTAGGGTGGTTAGACAGACACCTACTTCTTATTTTTTTGCTGAAATTTAAGTACTATTGCATTGAAATTTAAATTTTCACCAAATAGATTTTTTTTTTTTCTAAATAAACCTAGTAGTTTAGAAACTAAATTCATTTTTCTACAAATTCTATTCTTTCATATTTTTGAAATAATATAAATAACTTATTCAAATTTTTACATCAAGTTGTCTAACTCTGATTTTTCTGAATATTATTGCCACTTAAGGGCCTATTTTTTCCATGATGATCATGCACATACCCTTTTCATTTTTACTTATATCATTTGTACATGTATCATAATTTTGAATTATGTCGACCGTTGGACATGTATCAATTTGACATGTTATTGATCTACTGGCATATTTGACTTTCACTTGTTTTAGTTATACATGATGATGATCTTATCAGTATTGACTTGTCACTTTATATATATTAAAAGTGGTCGATGATTAATTTTGGATGGATATTTTTTACTTATGATGATTTGAATTTACTGCTCAGGATGGATGTTGTCAAATTCAATTAAATTATAGATATTTGACTCACTTGTTATAATAATTTTATTGTTATTTAAAACAAACACACCTCAAAGGCATGAAAAACACATATTGTGAAGTAATTAGGTCCTCGTCTATGAAAGGCATCAGGTGGTGTTATTTTCGACAAACACAAAGGAGCATTCCAGAAGCAAGTGTGAGAAAAAGAAGGTGGCAGAGCCAAAGCTAGAGGAGCTAGTGCAAGCTCGAGTAGCGGAAAGGCATGGGAAGCCGTAGCAGCAAGAATAATGGAGAATCCATTATTTTTGAACATTGAGAAGCAACAAAAATATTTCAAAGGTGAGATCACAGACAAAAGACTACAGCCTTTGTTGGAGTCATCTCATCCACTGATTCTTTGGGTGACAAAGAAAATTTTGGGGCCAGAATTCATAAGGGCCTATCACAGGTTCAGGTCAAACTCAGAAATCTCGCCCATGTTCTTGGCAGTGTTACTGCATATGGGTGTGTCAAAAGAGATAGGGGAGAAGCTCACACAGATGGTCTTTGTCCATGCTTGGTTGGGGGATATTGATGTAGCCCTCGATAATATAGATGAGAATAAACAAATACCAATGCCCCAAAACTACTACATGCTCCAGATGCATGGTAGGGATGTCATGACATTCCCTTTGATTCAAACCATCGACCCAGAGGGTTTTGAGAAGTTGTGGGATGAGCGTGATCGAAATGTCTTCTTCCTGTTCAGAGCAACCCATTTGGTGACAAATCATCCAAGAGGCTGGGCAATCCGCTATGTCGAGGATGAAGGGCTAGCAGAAAAGATTGTGGTAGGGGATGACGATGACTGGGACTTTGTTTCAGGAGAAGAGTGGCGTGAGGACAACAACAAGGACCCAAGGGAAAAATCCAAAGGTCTGGCCAACCAGAATTGTGGTGTTGACTGCCCAGTGATTGCAGACTACATTTCCTACAGGAAGCAGACAAAGACAAATGATGATGAAGATTGAAAAATTCCCAGCCCAGTAAAAGTTATATTTTGGTATATATATGATATAGTAGAAACAAGGGAAAGCAGTAGCAGATAGGAGTCAGTCTCGGTTGGAATTGCCTGAGTCTAGAACCAGGCCATTTTGTAACTGAAAATGTATCGACATGGGTAGGTAGGGTAAAGGTTTCTAAAACACATGGCCATTTTGTCAAAGACCTGCAAGTAAATTTTGGTTGTAAACTCATGTAAAAACTTTTGTGAAGAAATATAGGGTACTGCCCCTTAGCAGTGATTTAACTAGCAAAAAAAAAAAATAATTATCTTTTTTTTTTTATATGTAATTATCTTGTTTTTTTATACATAATTATCTTGTTATTTAATCATATGAGTTGAATAATTAAATTACTTACTCTATAATCATATGACTTAAATAATTAAATTACTTACTCTATAATCATATGAGTTATTTAAGAGGCATCATATATTTAACTAATTAAATTGAATTAAAACATATTAAATTAATAAATGGAAGCAAAACAAGAAGCATTTTTAGAAGAAAAAAAGAAGCAACAATGGAAGCCAAACTAGAAGCAAAGCAGAAGCAATCTTGGAAGCAAAATTGGAAGAAAAACTAGAAGAAAAATCGGAAGCAAAACTGGAAGCAAATTTGGAAGCAAAATTGGAAGCAAAACTAGAAGGAACGCAAGAAGAAAAACTGGAAGCAAAACTGGAAATAAATTTGGAAGCAAAATCAGAAGCAAAACCGAAAGAAAAACTAGAAGCAAAATTGGAAGCAAAATTGGAAGCAAAAGAAAAACTAGAAGCAAAACTAGAAGCAAGCCTGGAAGCCAAAGTAGAAGAAAAATTGGAAGCACAACTGCAAGAAAAACCGGAAGCAAAACTAGAAGAAAAATTGGAAGTAGAATTGGTTCAAGCAACATTGGAAGAAAATCTAGAAGAAAAACCAGAAGCAAAAGTGGAAGCAAAACCGGAAGCAAAAGTGGAAGTAAAACTGGAAGCAAAATCGGAAGCCCAACTGGAAGCAAAAGTGAGAGAAAAACTCGGAGCAAAATTCGAAGTAAAACTAGAAGCAAAAATGGGAGTAAAAGCCTATTTCGGCGGCAACATGTGCGCTATTTCCGATGCCATTTTCGGTGCTAAAGAGGACGTCATAACCAGCACCGAATTTTTGACGTTAAATATGGCGCTAAAGAGGACGATATAACTACTACCAAATTTCCAGTGTTACATCTGGTGCTAAATGGGGCATTAAAGATGGTGCTACATCCGACGCTAAATCCGGTGAAGAAACGATAAAACACTTTTGCGCTAACTTTTGTGCCGTGAGATGGTCCCAATTGAGGGTTTCAAATACACTAAAAATTGGTGCAAAATTAGACGTTAATTGTTTGTTTTGTTGTAGTGTGGTTTGGATCTATCAAGGGTATAGTCCTATGCTCAATCCACCAATTGACATACTTTGGTGTCGCACCTACATCAACCACCTCTACACTAGCACACGACGTGCACCACATCCACTTTCCCAAGTTTGAGCCCTAAAAACTACTTAAAAAATTAACATTACAAGGAAGGAAAGGGGTACATACCACGTCCCTAGAGTCCTCTAGCCATCTATAGGTCTGAACATTGAATCTGTGGTGTGATGAGTGTTGTATAGGTGACATTTTGGCAACAACTTTGCAACAAGGTCACTCTCACACCTCATTATTCACTCAAGTCAAAATGCACAAATGATCATTTTACTTTTAAAAAATATACTTATACCCCCTAGGGGTAGGGGTTTTACTGGATGCACGTAATATTGAGTCTAAACCCTAATGCAGATATTCTAGAGGTCTTGGAACTTAAACCTTTTTCTATAGACACGTCGTGCACTATTGGATTTGCTTGTCTGAATAATTTTTCAATTTTTTCAAAATTTGCAAAAACTTTCTGAGGGGGCATAGGTCTATCCTATCTTCATCACGACACACCAAGGCATATTTTGAACTCAATTTATTTGATACAACATTCATATGACTTCACATTGTATCAAAGAGGGTTAAAATGTAGATAATGTAAAATGTCTAAGCATGTGAACACCATTTTCCCTCATCAATTTCCCTTTTTCCCTGCATAATTAAATAATTTTAATTATTTAATTATTTTCTAAAGTCATACTCTTCTATTAATTAAATAGTTTTAAGTACTTAATTAACAAATTTTCTCCTTTTTATTTTTCTCGAATTAATTAAATAAATCATAGTTATTTAATTATGTCACTAATTAATCCTTTCTCTCTATAATTAGATAAATTATTTTTTATTTAATTATTTACTTTCATTTTCATTCTATGATTAAATAATTATTTTAATTATTTAATTATTCATGAGCCTTTTCTTCCACAATTAAATAAATCCTATTTATTTAATTCTCACCTTTTCCCTTCCAGTAGTAAATAAATATTTTAATAATTTACTAATTTGTCTTTTCCTCCACTTTCTAATTAAATAGTTATTTCCAATTATTTTAATTAAAAAGTTAACTTTCCCCTCTTCTTCTATAAGTAAACTAGCATACATATATTTATAAATAATATATACATAAAACATTGATAAATATTAAATGATTTGATTGGCTTTTTTCAAAATAAAGATAATTCTATAAAAATAAATATTACATGTTAAAAAATATGAATTTCAATTTTTTATAATGAATATTTTTTCTTTTTCTAATTTTATTGCAATCAATTTTGAGGGAAACGAGTTCCACCTATGGTCATTTTCAATGCAACTGCAAAAGCATAACACAAAATTTTCCTTGAATGATTTCATTGTAATAATTGTTGATAATTATTTAATTTACTCAGCAACGACTTCTTTTTCTATGCCAATATCCTTTTTTATCTCAATTAACCTCCACCCTTGATAAGGTTTTGTTACCTTTTAATCTCCACCATCCATCCTTAACTAAACCCTATTTTCCCTAACCCTATTTCCTTGCTTCTCAAGTTAATCTCATCTATTGATCTTCATCATTTAATCTTGGCCTTTCATTCAAATTGTGTTTTCTATAAAAGAGACCCATCACTTTCAGTTTGACCCTATCACTATCACTAGGATTATTCTTGCATAGACAAATTTGAGGGAAAGCTAGGAGAAAAATGGAGAAGAGCAATGAAGGTGATTCAACCATAGCATAAGAATTGTGTGGAGAAGAGAAATGAAGGTGATTCAGCCATAGCATAAGAATTGTGTGGAGAAAAGCAATGAAGGTGATTCAACCATAGCATAAGAATTGTGGTAAGATTGCTTCGTTATTTTATATTTATATGTTCATTTGTGCTTCACTATTGAATTAGGGTCTTTAGATTTGAGTTTTATGTATTTGGTAGTTGATACTATTGATTCATGCATTTCACCTTTACTTTACCATATTCTACAGTATATATCTTATTAATTAGTTTAAATTAAAAGGGGTCAATTGCCCCCAGATTTGTCTCGAAAGCAAGATCAATTAATGGAGGTTGATAGTGATGTGTAATGCACTACTTTGTATTGTTCCTTTTTCAGTTTGTATTGTGCTTTATATTTGTAGCGTCCAATATCATTTTTTCTATTTTTAATAATAGAAACACTATACTATTTAAAAAATAGAATAAATACAATTAATAAATATCTTATTTTTCTTTAAATATCACTATAATAAGATATATATAAGTTGATTAATAGTTGCCAAGTAAAAACATAATTCACTTTATGAATTAGTTTATAATTCTCTAACAAACATATTCATGAATTCAAACAAACTGTTTAATCCACTGTCATTCAAATAAAATAAGCAATATTTAATACACCAAAATTATTGAAATAAATTCATCAATTGCAAAGTATACTAAATAAATCAATTACTAAGTATAAATTGATTGCATTGACATTGTAGAGAAGGTTTGTGATCATTTTCTAAAGTAAAGAATACTTATAGCATATGTAAGAAGCATTCTTGCTAAATAAAAGTAATTTTGATAGTTAATGCAAAATACACTTTTTTTAATTTTATACTGTAAAGCAATTAAAACAATATTGAGAGACAAGAAAAATGTAGATTTTTTAAAAATTTATAATAAAAAAACAAAAAAAAATTTCTTTAAATATACTAAAAAAAATTTGATGATTAATATGAAAATGAAATTATATTATAAAAAATATAATTTTTTTAAGACAAATTAGATATAGAACACCTCATCTTTTCAAGTATAGGAATATCTTTTAACCTTTTAAACATTGCAGCATGTTAACTAATATAATCCCATATATAATGACCTTGATGATGCTAGCTAAAACTATGCAGTGAAGTTGCTTATTGAATCATCAATATAGAAAAATCCCAAGGGGTAGGAAAGGAAACAAATGATCCATTTTTTATCAATATAGTACAATCCCAAGGGGTAGGAAAGGAAACAAATGATCCATTTTTTATCAATATAGTACAATCCCAAGGGGTAGGAAAGGAAACAAATGATCCATTTTTTTATGATTTTTGTAAATAATTTCAAAATAAGAATGTTCAATTTTGCATCAAGATAATGGTATGATCATTTCTTATTATTCTTCTCTTTTAGTGGAATTTCATATCAAGATATTTGTCTGATCATTTTTAATTGATATTGTAATGAATGTGGGATATGTTAGAGATCTTATTTTATCTTATATGATGGTTTCTTAGGATATGTTTGAAATTAGGCGAAGTAATTGTCTATTGTGTCATCTCATGTTATCTAGTGTTGAATGATAATCTTTATTCAACTCCATTGTCATGATTTTTGGAAATAATTTCTTATATATATATTTTTATTATTATTAGGTCACCAAAGACTGGAAGTGGAAGAGATATCATTGACGTTTAATTTCCCATCAAGGCCAACCAATACATCATTTATATTGCATAAACATTACACAGTATTTCTTCATGATCATGAGCAAGCTTACTTCTTTGAGGTGCAAGGTCATTTGATTTTCCCACCATCAAGTAGGTGAAAATTTCATTATGTTTCATGATCAATTTAGAAAAAGTAATTTAACATTCTCAACATTATTTTTCAGTTGCTAATCCACTTTTGGATGATGTCTAATAACTTATAAAAAAGGGAAAGAAGAAAGCTTAACTCCCATCTCTGTAGGTTTTTTACTACTACCACTCCAACAAGTACATTATTTTAACAAATATTTAATGCTTGATGCTTTAATAACTTGGGTTTCTACGTAAATTGAAAGATTGCTATTCAATTGCAATAGTACTTTGTTCAATGAAATTGATTGGCATATTATATCCTATGGGAATCACAATGTCTCTCATTAAAATCAACATGTTTTCTCATTGCTATGACCCTTCCATCTCCAGCCCAAACTGTTAATCTTTGATTGTTTTAGAAAATTTAAGCGTAGCCACCAAAATATTTAAAAAAATGGTAATACTAGTTTGAATTATTTAAAAAAAAAGTTAGACAATTTAGTTTTAGAAATATCTCTTTGTATTTGAATCTTCACATAAACCTATGACATTTTTTTAATAAATTTCTTAAGGATTGTTGATCACATATTTTTCCGGTGAATGATATTATTATATATATATATAAAAATAAAATTCTAAAATTATTTTGTGAAATTTCTACTCGAATTTCATTGGTAAAATAATCAATTATAATGGTACCCAAATCATTCTTATAATTAAACTTAGATTTCTCAATATTACTTGGCAATCAGGGTATAAGAAAGTCTCCATTATTGAATAGAAAAAAAAAATGAACATCCTTCTCATCCGTTGAAAGTTGTCAAATATATTGCAAGTGAATTAGGCCAAAATGTAGTAAGCCATCTATAATGTTCTTCCAGGCCATGCTTGTGGGCTACTGGCAGGTTCTGGGATTGTCAAAAGAAAAATCAAGAAGTTTCTTTTCAGCTTGTCCAAATAAAGTTTCAAAGCTTATCTCTCCCTACATAGATCAACAGTTATGTGGACTTCCAATTTTTATGATTATACAAATTAGACTGTTTGTTGGAAGACAGTACCATCTTTATGGTTTATTGTTATTGATCAGTTGTGAATGTCTTTCTTTTACAGGCACTGGTTGTATGTCACTGCCGATCTTTGGTTGTGGCTACTTCTCTGTAATTTTTTTATTTATGCCTTGATTCAATGAAAAAAAACTTTCTCCATAACAATATTTATTATTAAATGACTCTACTCTCCTGGTTCACACACCATTATATCGAATATGAGAGAGATAATATTTGTATAAAATTGTCTTCCTTAAAAAAAATGGAAGGGAAATAATATGTGTGTAGATTCCAGTAATTTCTTTTAAACTATTTTTCACTGAAAAATAGTTATACAGGTATCCAGAGGAGAAAAACTCATATGAACAGTGAGTATTGAAAAAGGTTTAAACAATTTCATTATTGTAAAGCGTCGAAGTACCCCACGCTCTTCAAATACATTTCTTCTGACATATATCTCGGATCCTTAAACCAATTGACCCTCTCTGAATCCTTGCTTGATGGTGGCAGACTCCCATACTTGTTATAGTAGTGCTCTCAATCACTGTCTTATAGAGATTGAAGCTCATAGGCAGGCCTTTAATGTTGAAATGGTCTAATTTCTCCCTTCTTCCACGTATTCAATCAATTAGAATTGAACTGCAGTTTGTTGTTTGTTCATTAAAACTGTTTGCTAAATCCTCTACTACGTTTCCTCTTCTGTTCTCCACGTCTCAAACAGATTCACACATTGCCTATAATCTTGTTATAATTGTGCCCACGTATTCAATCTCTTCTCCACGTTTTTTATATCTGTTATGTATTAGACTTCTATTTTGTTTTGTTCTCATAAATATCTGCAGACTCGTATGTTTGAAGTCCTCTATAAATAGAGAGACATTGTAAACATTTTCAATATGAATAAAATTAGTGTGATTGCTGTAGCATTCGAACCAGAAATTTTCTGTTTTGTTATTTTCTGCTGCTTCCAATTTGGTATCAGAGCAGGCTAGTTGATCTTGTAGAGATTTTTAGCAAGAAGATTTGAAGATTGTGAAAGCTGAGGAGGAAGGGCTGCTCAGATTTAAAGGTATAAAGTTGCTGGAAGAGGCTGTTGCTGCAACTGTGAAGAAGGTCCAAAATAAAGGTGTAACCAATTGTAGCTGATGTGCAGAAGGACTGTAGAGTAAAAACAATCGAAAGAGGAGGAGACTTCTTTAGTTTGTTGTGCTGATATAAACATTGAGGTAGATTTAAGAAGCTATTTAATTGTGTTTCTAAAGAAATTGCTGCAGATATTTGTTGCTGTTTGAAAAACATAGTTTGCAGACATGGCTACAAATAATAGTATTTTTCAGCCTCAGATTCCGATATTCACTGGTAAGAATTATGATTTCTGGTCTATAAAGATGAAAACACTGTTTTGTTCTCAAGATGTATGGGATTTGGTAGAGAGGGGTTTTGTAGAACCTCAGGACCATGCAGTCTTTCAGGCATTATCACAAATAGAAAAAGACCAACTTAAAGACAACAAGAAAAAGGATGCTAAAGCCATGTTTATTATACAAGCAGCTATGGAGGATTCGGTGTTCCCAAGGGTTGCTGCAACAACTAGGTCCAAACAAGCTTGGGAGGCATTAGAAGTTTCTTACCAAGGTACGACCAAAGTAAAGGTAGCTAAGTTACAAACACTAAGGAGAAGTTTTGAAAATCTTCATATGAGTGGTTCTGATTCTATAGATCATTTTTTCACTGAAGTTATGAATATTGTTAATCAAATGAGGACACATGGGGAAAACATAACTGATCAAACAGTGGTCGAAAAAGTTCTTAGAAGTCTGCCTAGTAAATTTGATGCAATTGTAGTTGCTATTGAAGAATCAAAAGATTTAACTCAACTATTTGTAGATGAACTATTGGGATCCTTATTATCTCATGAATCTAGAATGAATAGGAATAACAATTCTTCTATAGAGAATGCTTTTAGATCTCAAATGTCATCTAGCAGAGGAAGAGAAAGATCAAACTCTAGAGGCAGATATGGTCATAGAAGTTCAGATCAAGGAGTAAGGACCAATGAGTCCAATCATAGTTTCAATAACAGAGGACAAGGAAGAAATCAATTTCAAGAACAATCACCAAGGTTTGATAAATCCCACATCCAGTCTTATTACTGTAAAAAATATGGTCATTTTGCAAATGATTGTAAAAAGAAACAAGAAGAAGTGGACAAGAATGGTGCAAATTATTTAGATGTATCTGATAATAATTTAGGAAGTTTATTTATTACTTGCAATGTAGTTCAGGAAAGTTCTAAGGATGTGTGGTTTTTAGATAGTGGTTGTAGCAATCATATGACTGGGAATAGAGAGTTATTTGCTAGTCTTGATGATTCTGTGAAATCTGAAGTGAAATTGGGAAATGATAGTAAAGTATTTGTAATGGGGAAAGGTGTTATAAATGTTTTTACTAAAAGTGGAGAAAAGAGATATATCCCTAATGTTTACTTTGTGCCTGGATTAAAACATAATCTAATGAGTGTGGGACAGCTAATGCAGAATGGGTACAGAGTTTTCTTTAACAATGATGCTTGTACAATTATGGATAGAAATCCTAGTGACAGATTAATTGCAAGGGTTGAGATGACCAGGAACTAGATGTTCCCCCTCCAGATGAATTGTATTCAAGGAAAAGAAGAAGTTAATTTCAGGACAATATACTTGGACTAGACATGGCTATGGCATTTAAGGTATGGTCACCTTCATTTTGATGGTTTGAGTTTATTGCAAAAGAAAAATATGGTAAGAGGATTACCAACCATCATGCAGCCAGCCAGTTCATGTGAGAGTTGTATATTAGCGAAGAAACACGTAGAAAGTTTTCCTGTAGGAAGTTCAAATAGAGCAAGGACTCTATTGGAGTTAGTTCACACTGATATTTGTGGACCAATGCAAACTCCATCTTTAGGAGGAAGTATATATTTTCTAACATTCATTGATGATTTTAGTAGGAAAACTTGGATATACTTTCTCAATCAAAACTCAGAAGCCTTCAATAAATTCAAGGATTTTAAAGCTATGGTGGAAAAGCAAAGTGGACTATTCATTAAGATACTCTGATCTGATAGGGGTGGTGAATTTAGTTCTAACGAGTTTCAAGATTTTTGCAGAGATCATGGGATCAAGAAACAGTTCACAACAAGGTACACACCACAACAAAAAGGTGTAGCAGAGAGGAAGAACAAAACCATAATGGAAATGGCAAGGAGTATGTTGAAGGCCAAAAACTTGTCTAATGATTTTTTGGCAGAAGCAGTAGCGTGTGCAGTTTACATTTTGAACAGAAGTCCTACAAAGAGTGTTAAGGAAAAAATTCCACAAGAAGCATGGAGCGGTAAGAAACATTGTGTTTCTCATCTTAGAATTTTTGGTTGTGTTGCATATTCTCTAGTGCCATCTGAATTAAGAAGAAAATTGGATGATAAAAGTGAGAAATGTATCTTTATTGGTTATAGTGAGCAATCAAAAGCTTACAGATTGTATAACCCCATTTCAAAGAAAATGATTACTAGTAGAGATGTCAAATTTAAGGAAGAAGAATCATGGGATGGAAGTGTTGATAGTGTAGTATCAACAAGAGCACCAAAACCTCATAGTGAAGAAGAACAAGAAGGTCAAGATGGTCAATCAAATCAAGTAGAACCAAGCACTCCATCAAGAAATCATGTGCAAGGCCAATCACCAGGTCATGCAGAGCATCCTACTCCTAATTCAAGTGTAAGTAATGAGTCAAGTCCTACACTTGCCTCATTAAAAGGTAAGAAAATGAGGAGTTTAAAAGAGATATATGATCAAGAAGAAGAAAAATTGGATTTGTGCTCAAATTTTGCTTTATTCTCTTGTGATCCTGTATATTTTGAAGAAGCGGTGAAAGAAGATAATTGGATCAAGGCGATGGATGAAGAAATGGATTCCATTGAAAGGAATCGAACATGGAAATTAGTGGATCTACCTGAAGGTAAAGATTGCATTGGATTCAAATGGGTCTATAAGACTAAGTTCAATGTTGAGGGTAAAATTGTAAAGCATAAAGCAAGATTAGTTGCAAAAGGTTTTTCACAACAGTATGGAGTTGATTATAATGAAACATTTGCTCCAGTTGCTAGACTTGATACTGTTAGAATGGTTTTAGCAATAGCTGCACAAAATGATTGGAAAGTTTTTCAAATGGATGTCAAGTCAGCTTTTTTGAATGGTTTTCTAGAAGAAGAAGTATATGTGAAACAACCACCAGGTTATGAAGTTCATCGACATGAGGATATGGTCTATAAATTGAAGAAGGCTCTTTATGGTCTTAAACAAGCACCAAGAGCATGGTATAGTAGGATTGATTCTTACATGCAAAGAAATGGATTCATAAGAAGCAAGAGTGAGCCCACATTGTAAACAAAGATTAGTAAAGAAGGTCAGATCTTGATAGTATGTTTATATGTTGACGATCTAATCTTCATTGGAAATTTGTCTGTAGACATATTTAAATCAGAAATGAAGAAAGAATTTGAGATGACAAATTTGGGTTTGATGAAGTATTTTTTGGGCATCGAAGTTGCTCAATCATATAAATGAATTTTCATTAGTCAATCCAAATATGCAAAGGATGTGCTGAAAAGGTTTAGGATGTTGAATTGTAATCCAGCATCTACACTAGTTGCAACAGGGACTAAAGTTAGCAAAGAAGAAAAAGGGCCTAATGTTGATTCTACAATCTTTAAAAGATTAGTTGGAAGTTTGATGTATCTCACAGCTACAAGGCTAGACATAATGTATGGTGTTAGTCTAATCTCAAGATTCATGGAGTCACCAAAAGACTCACATTGGCAAGTTGGAAAGAGGATATTGAGATATGTGGCAGGAACAACAGGATATGGAATCTTGTATTCCAAAACTAATGATTTTTGTTTAATTGGTTATACTGACAGTGATTTTGCAGGTAACATGGATGATAGGAAGAGTACTTCTGGATATGTTTTTCATTGTGGGACAGGTGTAGTCTCATGGGCATCAAAGAAGCAACCAATAGTAACACTTTCATCAACTGAAGCAGAGTATGTAGCAGCCACATCAGCAGCATGCCAAGTAGTTTGTATGAGAAAAGTATCAATAGACTTGTTGCAAACACAAGAGGAGTCAACACCAATCTTTTGTGACAACAATTCAGCGATTGCGTTATCAAAGAATCATGTTTTTCACAAAAGGAGCAAGCATATTGATACCAGATACCATTTCATCAGAGAACTGGTGAATAATGGAGAAATTCATTTGGAATTTTGTAGATCTGGAGATCAGTTAGCAGACATATTGAAAAAGGAATTACCCAAGGAGAACTTTGAGTATCTAAGAGAAAATTTGGGTATAATTGATGTTGAAATTGTTAGTGGTAGTAATTAAAGGGGAGTGTTGAAATGGTCTAATTTCTCCCTTCTTCCACGTATTCAATCAATTAGAATTGAACTGCAGTTTGTTGTTTGTTCATTAAAACTGTTTGCTAAATCCTCTACCACATTTCCTCTTCTGTTCTCCATGTCTCAAACAGATTCACACATTGCCTATAATCTTGTTATAATTGTGCCCACGTATTCAATCTCTTCTCCACGTTTTGTATATCTGTTATGTATTAGACTTCTATTTTTTTTTGTTCTCATAAATATCTACAGACTCGTATGTTTGAAGTCCTCTATAAATAGAGAGACATTGTAAACATTTTCAATATGAATAAAATTAGTGTGATTGTTGTAGCATTCGAACCAAAAATTTTATGTTTTGTTATTTTCTGCTGCTTCCAATTTTTACATGACTTTTCTAAGTACAAGGAGCAACCTCACACATGCTACATACTCTCTTAAAGATTTTACATGCTACATGATTTTTCAAAGTACATGATTTTTCTTTTAATGGCAATTTATATTCCACTTCTTTAAATATGATGTTCAAAATCTCTGTGCAGTTTGCAAGGATAAATAGAAACGAAGGATTCCCAATTACTGTTCACATTTTCATCCACTCAACTAGACAACATTCAGACAAGAGTGTAACAACGTGGTCTTTATGTTAACTAGAAACATGGAAAGAGTTACTAGTCCTATGAAATTACTATAGAAATTGTCTATTAGGAATTCCCTTCATGATATTTGCCAATCGCTATATGATAAACTTGATCAATACCTACAGAGGATTTTTAGACTGCAAGGGTTGGCAATCCTTACTTAGAGATCCCTAACTAGTACCCTTCCCTTTTTAAAGATTTGAAAAACAAATGCAAAACATAGAGTTGTTGCTCTGTTTTCCAGTCAAGCCGGAAATACCCAAATCTTAAATGCGGAAACAAAAGGGAGACATGCAACTTGATTCTCTATTAATCAAACTGGAAATGACAAAACAAGAAACAAACTAAAACAAAAAACTATTACAACTTTCTGGGAGCGATCAGAAGCTACTCAACCAGACTGGGAGTGATCAGGATCTATCAATAGCTCACTATCAAGAGCTACACAAAGCTCTACTTTGAGCAATCACTTCTCTTACAAATAACAAACAATTGATGTTGTTCAGGAGCTACCGGTAGCTCAGAGAGAATGTTCTTCTCACAGTCTACTACTGCAATCTTCTTCTCTGACTTCTTCTCTCAACTTTTTCCCAACTTACTGACTAATGTGCCTTCAATCTATTTTGTCTAAAACAAACATTCCCTCTCTAAATTTTGAAATCACCTACCATGGTAAATGCTGAATTCAAAATCAGCTACCTTCATAAATTTTGAAGCTGTCAGGAGCAGTAGGGAGGATCCCCAAAACGGAAGGGCTCCTGACGGGTAGGTGAAGGCTGCAGGGGCACTGACAGATGGGCAGAGGCTCAGGAGAAACATTAAATTCCAACACTCCCCCTTTGTCTTGAGCCGACAAAACAACAGGATCAATCATGATCCAAATCAATAACGCCCAATTTTCCTCTTAGGCGTAAAAAATTGTCAATGCTCAAAGGCTTGGTGAAAATGTCTGCTAGCTGCTGCTGAGACCTACAAAACTCCATTTTAATTTCACCATTTTCAACCAATTCACGAATGAAATGATACCTGATTTCAATGTGCTTGCTTCTTCCATGAAACACAAGATTTTTCATCAAAGCTATCGATGAAACATTGTCACAATAGATCACTATTTCATCCTCTTGTTCTTCTTTCAAATCTGCAAAAATTCTTCTCAGCCAAATAGTCTGACATGTTGCTGCTATATACTCAGCTTCAGCTGTTGATAGAGAAACAACAGGTTGCTTCTTGGAAGCCCAAGAGATAACACTGAACCCAAATGAAATACATAGCCTGGAGTGCTCTTCCTATCATCCAAACTTCCTGCCCAATCACTGTCAGTGTAACCAACCAACCCATATTCTTTTTTTGTTGTGTACATCATGCCATATCCTTTGGTACCATTCACATACCTTAAGATTCTCTTACCCGCTTGCCAATGGGTGTCTCTTAGAGTCTCCATGAATCTGGAAATCAAACTCACTACATGAATTATATCTGGCCTAGTTGTTGTCAAATACATCAAGCTTCCAACCAAGATTTTGTACATGGTCGGATCCACATTACTGCTACAATCTTTTTTTCTCAACTTAAGACCTACAGTTGTTGGTGTTGGGGCAGGCTTGCTCTCAAGCATTCTAAATCTCTTCAAAATCTCATTTGCATACTTGTCTTGAGAGATAAAAATACAATCATGCATTTGTTTTACTTCTATGCCTAGAAAATAACTCAAGAGACCTAAATCTGTCATTTCAAATTCTCTTCTCATGGCCTCTTTAAAATCAGCAATGAGAAAATCATCATCCCCAGTAAAAACTAAATCATCTACATACAAGACAACAATTAAAATGTTACCATTCCCTGCCTTGATGTAGAGAGTGGGCTCACCATCGCTTTTGCTAAAGTCGTTGCTCATTAAATATGAGTCAATCCTACTGTACCATGCCCGAGGAGCTTGCTTCAGCCCATAAAGAGCATTCTTCAGCCTATACACCTTTTTTTCTTGGCCTGGAACTTCATATCCAAAAGGCTGCTCCACATAAACCTCGTCCTTCAATACTCCATTAAGAAAGGCAGACTTCACATCCATTTGAAATACCTTCCATTTGTGTTGGGCAGCAATAGCTATGACTTCCCTCACAGTCTCCATCCTAGCAACAGGGGCAAATGTCTCATCATAGTCTCTTCCAAACTGTTGTTTGTACCCCTTCACAACTAATCTTGCCTTGTGCCGGTCTATTCTTCCTTCGGCATTTCTTTTTGTCTTATAGACCTATTTTACTCCAATAGCTTGCTTGTTTGGAAGCAAGTCAATCAACTCCCATGTATTGTTTCTATTCTTCTAATGCATCTATTTCCTCATCCATGGCTTCACACCAATTTTCCTCTTTCATAGCTTCTTCAAAATAAATTGGATCATTTTGAGAAAATAGTGCAAAATTCACACTCTCATCAAATTCTACATCATACCTTTCATTTTGGTAGATCTCCCTTAGACTCTTGGTCTTTCTTGGCATTAGGGAGGTGAGAGTGGGGTTTGAAATTTCAGTGTTGATGTTGTTCTTCTGAACAGGCTGATTCTGGAGCGATCGGGAGCAGTCAGGAGCTCATCGGGAGCAGTCGGGAGCTGTCAAGAGCTCATCTGAAACTGTCAAGAGCTCATCAGGAGCTCATCCTCTGGCTATCTGTGGCTGCATCCCTTTCTATCTTTTCTGATCAGGAGTGATTAGGATTTGTCAGGAGCTCGCCCAAAACTATCAAGAGCTCGTCAAGAGCTGTCTGGAGCTTGTCCTCTAACTATCTGTGGCTATTTCCCTTTTTGTCGGTTCTAATCAGGAGCGATCAGGAGCTATTGGGAGCCATAATTCTCTACTGCTGCAGGATTTTCCTAATCTTCATCTTCAATTTCTTCATCACTCTGCACTGTCGGGAGTTGTTGGGAGCTGTCAGGATCTGTCAAGCCATCCCATGATCGATCTTCTAAAAACTCCACACCTCTACTAATGATAATTTTTTGGTGACCGGATTGTACAACCTATAGGCTTTGGACTCTTCACTGTAGCCCATGAAAATGCACTTTTCACCCTTGTCATCCATTTTTTGCCTTTTTTCTTTAGGCACATGTGCATAAGCCACACATCCAAACACTCTCAAGTGTTCAACCATCCATTTTCATTTTGTCCATGCCTCTTGAAGTATCTTGTCATGAACTGCCTTTGTTGGACTTCTATTAATCAAATGCACTGCTGTTGCAACAACCTCTCCCCAATATTTTGTAGGGAGTCCTTTTGCTTTTAGCATGCTTCTTGCCATCTCTACGATGGTTATGTTTTTCCTTTCAGCCACTCCATTTTGTTATCGAGTGTAATTGGCTGTAAGCTCCTTTTTTATGTCATTTTACCTGCAAATATTCACAAAACAATTGGAGGTATACTCTCCTCCTCTATCTGACCTTAGGACTTTAATAAAATGTCAACTATCTTTTTCAGCCTGGGCTTTAAACAATAGAAACTTATTATATGCATCAGACTTTTGTTGCAAAAATAAAGCCCATGTCTTATGGCTGAAATCATCAATAAAGGTCATAAAAATTCTGCTATTACCTATGGGAGTGATTTGCATAGGGCCTACCAAATCCGTGTGCACCAACTCCAATGGTGCGCTTGCCCTTGTAGATTTGCTCGATTGACAGGGTTGCCTATGTTGCTTGCCCAAAATGCAAGTCTCACATCTAACATTAGGCTCTACTATCCTTGGCAAACCATCAACCATCTTACTTTTGGACAAAAGACTTAAACCAGCATAGCCTAAATGTCCATACCTGAGATGCCATAACTTGGAGGGGTCTTCAATGGTGCTCTTGAGGGCTGCAAGTTATACTGTTGTACATTTTTCTTCCATGAGAGGAGCTGCAACGGACTAAGATGAGAAGCATGTCTCAATCTTCAACAGAAACATTCAGTTCTTTGTCATTTGTATTGCTGTAAACAAATTTGTCCTCTCATTCTTGTCATAAATGACACATTTGCCCTTCTCCATCAGCACTTTGTATCTATTCTAGATCAGTTGTCCTACACTCATGAGGTTATGCTTTAATCCCGATGCAAAGAACACATTTTGAACCTCCTTCTCTTCACCCTGCTTGGTGCGGATCATGATAGATCATTTTCCTTTGATAGGAACTACTCCATTGTTCCCCATTCTAATTTATGATGTAACATTTTTACCAATGAAAGAAAAAAGACTTTCATTACCACTCATGTGGTTGCTGCAACCACTGTCCAAGTACCAGACTTTGGGGCTGCCTTCTTCACCAACATTGCACATGATGAAGGTTGTGGACTGATTGCCTTCAACCACATTTGAATCAGCAACATTAGCATTTTGTCTTTGTTGATTACCGTGCTTCTTCTAGCACTCACTAGCATAGTGTCCAAGCTTGTGACAGTAGTAGCACTCAATGTTTCTCTTGTCACTTCTCCCACTCGAACTATTGTTCTTTGTGCCTCTTCGAGAGTTGTTCTGAGAGCTTCTTGCTCCCTCTTGGCTACTTGTTCATCCTGAGCTTTCTCCACCAACATTTCCTTGACTAGATCTACCTCAACCTCTTCGGGAGCCATTTCTACCTCTCCCTCTACCTCTTGCATTCGACTGAGCTTTGAAATATTTCTCATGGGAAGTAGTAGAAGACCTTTTTAAACGTTGTTCATGGGTATGGAGAGAACCCATTAACTCATCCACTGTCAAAGTAGAAAGTTTTGTCAATGCTTCAATAGAAATGACAAGAGGATCATGCGTCGTGGGTAGACATTGAAGAAGTTTTTCAACAATCTTCAGCTCCTCTAACACATCTCAATTTTCTCTTAGTTGGTTCAATAAACTGGAGAATCTTGTTTGAAAGTCTGCAACAGACTCACTTTCTTTCATCTCAATAACTTCGAACTCTCTTCGAAGTAGATGGAGTTTCACACCTCTAACTTTATCAGTCCCTTTGTAGCCAGTTTGAAGGATTTCCCAAGCTTCTTTTGCATACTTAGCTCCTGCTATTCTAGGAATAATGGCCTCTGTGAAGGCTGCTTCGATCAAACTCAAAGATTTTGCATCCTTCTTCCTCTGCTCCTTCGGTTGGGTCTTCTGGTTATTTGTGAGAGCTGCAAATGCAGCTGGGTCAGTGATATCCATGAACCCTTTATGAGAAAATCCCACAAATCATTGGCCACCATGATGGTCTTCATCTTCTTGGCCCAAATGTCATAGTTATGTCCATTAAAAGACGGTGGTTGCTGCCAACTCCTTTCTTCATCTCCAGCCATGTCTATTACAACAAAAAACTCAACACCTAGAAAATACAAATGCCCAAACTCACAAAGAAATGGGGCCTATGGCTCTGATAGCATGTAAATATTTGAAAAACAAATGCAAAACATAGAGCTACTGCTCTATTTTCCAGTCAAGCTGGAAATACCCAAATCTTAAATGCGGAAACACAAGGGATACATGCAACTTGATTCTCTATTAATCAAACTGGAAATGACAAAACAAAAAACAAACTAAAACAAAAAACTATTACAACTTTCTGGGAGAGATTAGAAGCTGCTCAACCAGACTGGGAGTGATCAGGAGCTATCAACAACTCACTATCAAGATCTACACAAAGCTCTACTTGGAGCAATCACTTCTCTTACAAATAACAAATAGTTGTTGTTGTTCAGGAGCTACTGGTAGCTCAGAGAGAATGTTCTTCTCACAGTCTGCTGCTGCAATCTTCTTCTCTGACTTCTTCTCTCAACTTTTTCCCAACTTACTGACTAATGTGCCTTCAATCTATCTTTTCTAAAACAAACATTCCCTCTCTAAATTTTGAAATCACCTACCGTGGTAAATGTTGAATTCAAAATCAGCTACCTTAATAAATTTTGGAGCTGTCAGGAGCAGTAGGGAGCCCAAAACAACAGGGCTCTTGACAGGTAGGTGAAGGTTGTAGGGGCACTAATGGATGAGCAGAGGCTCAAGAGAAACATTAAATTCCAACACCCTTGACTGCATCAACTTCAAACATTGGCAATCCTCAGCTGCAAATGTTGGGCTCTTATAGAAATGTTTTAACCTAATACAGTCAAGGCAGGGATACTAGTTAGGGATCTGTAAGTAAGGATTGCCAACCCTTGCAATCTAAAAATCCTTTGTAAGTATTCGCAAATATCATGCAGGGAATCCCTTATAGACAATTGTAATAGTAATTTCATAGGGATAGTATCTATATTCCATGTTTCCAGTTAACATACAGACAGACTACATTGTTACACTCTTGTGTGAATATTGTCCAATGGAGTGGATGCAAATATGAACAACAATTGGGAATCCTTCGTTTCTATTTATCCTTGCAAACTGCTAAGAGATTTTGAACATCATATTTAAAAAAGTGGAATATAAATTGCCATTAAAAAAAGTGGATTATAGATTGTCAAATATGGTAAACTAAATAACACAAGTAAAATGCTTCTTAGGATAACTGTAGCAGCATACTTATCAATGCCCTATTTTAGCAGCATACTTATCAATGCCCTATTTAGGAGTTTCTCCACTAGTGGTCTCCCTCACGTTTGTCTTCTAAATCTGCTCCACTTTAGTCAACTCATGAAAAATTTAAAAAACAAAAACCTACTTTTCAAATGCTGAGGTTTTCTAAATTAAGCATTTTCTTTTTCCATGAATTCAAATGTTGGGCTCTTAGTAGAAATGTAGTGGATGCAATTGATTTTTGCTCTCTATTTTTTAGAAGGCATTTGAATGAACCCATTTTTGCATATATCATGCAATCTGAGCATTTAAACTTCTATCACAATGGTTTGACTACTATATTTTGGGCTTCTGGGCCAAGAATCATTTTGACAAACATGCAGTTAGGGTTTTTTTTGGGTGAGAAGCATTTTGCAATCAGGCCCCAAACATTAGTTGACAATTTTAGGGTTTCAAAATGAATTAAAACTTTATAATTGGCTAATTCACTTTTTGACAATTTTGAAAAGGTGAGAAGGTTGTTCATTTAATTTCTCTTATACCTTGGCTGACAAGTAATATTGGATTTTGAGGCCATTATAATTAATCATTTTATCAATGAAATTCAAGTAAAATTGTTTGACAAAAAAAAAAAATATTATTTTATGTATAATAATATCTTTCACTCTTCCAGCTTCAAAAAGTATTTAGAAATATGTGATCAACAGTCTTGCAGAAATTTACTGTAAAAATGTTATAGGTTGATAGAAGACTTCTAAAATAGTGCATAATTTTAAAAAATACTACCATTTATATAAATATTTTGGTGGCTACTTTTAAATATAAAAAAATTGAGCATTAACAATTTATGCTGGAGATGAAAGGGTCATATCAAAGAGGTCAAAGAGGAAAAAATGGTTGATTTTAGGGAGACATTGAAATTTTCCGTTGGATATAATAAGCCACTCAATTTCTTTGAGCCAAGTACTACTATAACTAAATAACAATCTTTCAACTTACCATTTATGATTTATGTACTACTTAAAATCCAAGTTATTAAAACACAAAGCATAAAATATTAGTTAAAATAATTATTTGTTGAAATGAGTAGTAGTAAACAATCAGAAGTGACACAGTTGAAGTTTTCTTTTTTTCTTTGTACACATTGTTTCCAAAGGTAGATTGGCAGCTGAAAAATAATGTTGAAGAATGTTAAAATATTTTTCCTAAATGAATCATGCAACAAACAAAATTGAAAAACATAATGAAAATTTCACCTACTTGATGATGAGGGAATCATGTGACCCTGCACCCCCAAAAAAGTAAACTTGCTCATAATCATGAAACAATAAAATGTAGTGTTTATGTAATATAACTAATGCACTGGTTATCGTTGATGGCAAATTGAACACCAATGATATTTCTTTCCATTCCCTATCTTTGATGGCCTACCAATAATAAAAAATAAGTCTAAGCAATTATTTCCAAACATTATGACAGCAGAGCCGAATAGAAATTCAACACTAGATAGGATGGGATGACAGTGAGAAATTACTTCACCTAATTTTAAAAATAACCTAAGAAACCATCATATAAGACAAAAGAATAACTTAACATATCCCATATTCATTACAATGTCAATTACAAATGGTCAGATCATTACCTTATGTGAAATTCCAACACAAGAGAAGAATAATGAAAGCTTGGGCTGCATGGAGTAGAAAGGATTTTTGGGTTTGTCCGCCGTGAGCAGGAGACACTCAAGCACCACGTTCAAAATCAGTCGCCCTCATTTATATCATGAGAGGATCTCATAAAAATCTAATGCGCAAATCCTTGCTACGTCTAAGACAAGAGGTAAGCGTGAGTTCATTTGTAGAAGACATTCAATATCTTCATCAGCAAATACTCCAGAGGATTGTGGTTCAGATTTGATCACAGGTTGTTGGTGAAAAATAGTAATGTGGAGAATGTTGGAGGCGTTGGACAGCTCCAATACCTTCACGCCCTAAAATCTCAGCGCCATCTTCAAATCAATAGTTAGCTTAAGCTTTGGAACATAGGTATGTGATCCATTTTCTCACCCTCATGACCCCCTCACCCCTTTCGTGTTGCTTTTTACAGGCTCAAGCTGCTGTTATAGCATTAGCTTTTAGACAGGAAGGAAGGCATCTACAATGTCAGCTTGCGTTGCTCTGTTTTGGATTGTGCAGCCTTTCATTATGCGTGGAGTGCTCTGGGGCGTATGCCTCATATTCAACCGCGGCCATCTTAACCCAACACACTCATTCCCTGAGACTGCGATTTGGAATCCAAAGGAAGGAGTAGCTACAGTTTTGAAGCCAACAGACTTATTTTATATCTTGTAGTGTTTATACTATCTTCCATTGTCAGTCTTTGTTACACTTATCTGTAGACTTGGATGATATGTATATAAGCATAAGCTTTATGCTATCTTTTGTTAATCCTCGCGAGGATTTTGTTTATAATATTAGTTTATAGTTTACTTTTGAGTCTCTTTCCTGTGTAATGAATATTATCTTCCTCCTCTTTTATCATAAGTTTAATGGCGTAATGCTGCTGCTTGTCTAGATCTTGTGGTTGTTTTTGTGTATACAATGAAGTTCATCCATGGCTATTTCATCAAAGTTATGATATGATACAGTGAAGTTCATCAATGGCTATTTTGTCAAAGTTATGGTTCAATGTATATCTGTCGTTCAAAAAATCTGAATATTGAGTTAGTAATAATTTATATCAAATCCATAAAATCATGTTTGAAATCTAAGCTTCCTTCGAGGGCTTTGCATCTAAGAGACAGTCTCATTTATTCATGATGAGACTTAATTTCAATTAATTTAATGTCAGTTAGAGAAGTTTGAAATCCAGACTGACCATGGCATCCTTCGTATCCAAGATATGTATCAAACTTTGTTAAACCTTATGTATCCATTATATGTAGTTTTGGGTGTGATTCTAGCAAGCATCTTAGAACCAGCATAATTTTATCTTTCAGTTTGGCGAGGTGTCCACATCTAGTTAGACAAGGTTTTTGAGTTCGATATCCTAGGCAGACCAACGAGGCCCATAAAAGTGTGCTTAATTAAACTCTCGCATCCAAAGAGTTGAAACAAGAGTTGAAAATTTTAGGTTAGATATGTGTAACTGTTCTACATACCTCAAAACTATTTTAAGCATAGATATAGGCAATAAATAATTAAAATAATAAACATGTTTCTTCAAATAAGTGAAGAAGAGTAAATATTGTTAAATAGATCAAATTAATGAGGATATGTGATGGAAAAATAAATAAAAGTATTATTTTCACTAATAATGATTAGCAATGTGTTAGAAGAAATGGATAAAGAGATAATTGTATTAGTTGCATAGATGTGTGTATTGAAATAAATATGGACGAAAAACAAATAAATCTATATAGATGTTATATATAGACATAAAAGCATGTGTGTTTAAATAGATGAATAAGTGAAAATTTAGTTAAAGACAAGTGTGTGTTATTGGTAAATATTTTTCAAGATATAATATTCTATAAATATAATGGAATAAATGTGTTTGTATGAATGTTGTATATGGAAAAATAAATGAAAGTATGTGTGTTCAAATAAATGAATAAGTGTTATGAAATGGATAATGATATAATATTCTATAAATATAATGGAATAAATGTGTTTGTATAAATGTTGTATATGAAAACATAAATGAAAGTATATATGTTCAAATAGATGAATAAGTGAAAATATAGTTAAAGTCGTGTGTAAAAAGAAATGAAACATAAGAAAATGGCATCATAGGGATTAAAGTTGGCCCACCTCACCATGGATAATCCGGTTTGCACTTAGGCTTTTCATTACAATGTATTTGCTTAGGGTTTTTTAAGGAGCCCAAATTAAATGTAAGATTTGCGGTGAAGTAACTGATGATTTGTTTTCCAGTACAAGTTAATAAAAAATAATGTGGATTGTTGTTTCGAAATTCAGATATGCATTTTAAATTTTTTGTGTTCATTTACTTAAGATGGGGATTAAATTTCAAAGGGCTTCTTTCGGCCCCGTAAACCACAGTGGGATAGGAATGTATCGATTAGGATCATGTCCTTTCCTAGGTTGCTTCGAGTGGCACAAGAGTCAACTATATCCAATAATAGCCAAATTACGGATCCATTTCAGGAAGACAAGTCATGGTGAGCATCTCACGAAGGATCAATACCAGAGTTTTCTCATTATTTATTATTATTATTATTTTTTTGTTGGGAGATATTCTTGAGGGGTTCCCCTTTAGCTTAGAGCCAAGGATTCAGGGGTATCCATTCCGTCAAAAGGGCTTTGTTGGGCCCCGTAAACCGGCGGCAGGATAGGAATGCGTCGATCAGGATCAAGTCCTTTCCTAGGTTGCTGCGAGTGGCACAAGAGTCAACTATATCCAATAACAGCCAAATTACGGATCTATTTCGGGAAGACAAGTCATGGGATAGGAATGCATCGATCAGGATCATGTCCTTTCCTAGGTTGTTGCGAGTGGCACAAGAGTCAACTATATCCAATAACATCCAAATTGCAGATCCATTTCGGGAAGACAAGTCATGGTGAGCATCGTACGAAGGACCAATACCAGAGTTCTCTCCTTATTTATTATCTTCCTTTTTTTGTGTTGGGAGATATTCTTGAGGGGGTCCCCTTTAGCTTAGAGCCAAGGACTGAGGGGTATCCATTCTACCAAAATCCGCCTGGGGCACGATCCCGGCCTCATCCCTTTTTTTTCAGGTGTCGGGGCTTTGCACTCAGCAAGACTTGATCCCTGGGGGGCTCATTTCAAACCTTTCAACTTCACCAGCAAACCAAGGGTCCATTGAAATTATTTATTATTTTTACTTTATTTGCTTGATTTATTCATGTATTTGTTTATTGTGTTGTTATAATTGTGTAATGTTGAAAATACATGTGAGGGAATGTCTTGACACATGCACTTGATGATTAATAACATCCTCTTGTCCAAAGTTGAGCAAGTTTACCTTGTTTTATCTAATCCTTATGCACATACAGTAATATGATGATTATCTGATCTAATTTTTTTAGTATGCATGTTGATTCATCATTGATCATAAAATATTATATACTTTTCATAATCAAATGTTTCTATCTAATCCTAGGATAAGTTTGTAGTCGTAGTTTCATCGTCACATGTGTAATCTTGATCCACCTAAATTCAAAATATAAATCCTAGTTTTAGTGAATTGGCCTCCTCTATCCCTTCAATCTTAAGTTAGTTATATAGAAGTTTACATTATTTATTGTCATGTTCTTGTATAAAAATAAACAAATTCTCATTCATTTAAGAAATTTGTGAAGATGAAAATTAAACAAAACCTCTTTCATTGTCTCAAACCCAGCTCTTACACTAACTCCCATATTACAAAATAAAACTTCCACAACTTCATAGATAGACAATCACTTGAATTGACAATTACATTTGTCTATAAGTTTGATTCAGTGTTGTATTCAAGTTCAATGATCATTATACAAAATGCAATTCAATTTAAAATTCTAAACAAGCTTGAAGATAATTCAAATTGATTTATCCAAATTCTTATTTCATGAAACAAATATTTATAACTTTTTTTTCATTTCCCCTAATGCACATGACCTTGATTTCTGTGGATTTCTATTAAAATCTAAAATTTCATTATAATGCACCTCTTCCAACCTTTCCTATCACCCAACAACTGACATATGTTCTTATTTAAACTTTGATTTTCAGCATTCTTCTAAGCAAGCTTGAAGATAATTCGAACTGATTTATCCAAATTCTTATTTCATGAAACAAATATTTATAACTTTTGTTTCATCTCCCCTAATGCACTTGACCTTCATTTTTGTGGATTTCGATTATAATATAAACTTTCATTATAATGCATAGACATTCTTCCACTCTCAGCTTTAATATATGTTTTCTCTATTTACCTGAATCTCAACTCTCTTCCAACCTTTCCTATCACCCAGCAACTAATATATGTTCTTATTTAAACTTTGATTTTCAACATTCTTTTGTGTGGGGTCTTTTTCTCTCTATATTGTGGACCCCAATCTGTAGTTCATGTATTTATTTATTTATTTTTTAAGGTGGTTCCCCTTTACATTTCTTTAATTTCTTTTCCATTCCTCACTTATCTCCTATCGACTTTCCTCTCTTTATGTCATCAACTATCTACTTTATGCTATTATCTTTCATGCGACCCCTCTATGGTTTTTCTCTGTCCTGCACCCCTTCTTAAATATTTAGTCATTCACTCTCTTGTTGAAGATTAACATAGACATCCAACTCCCTTCCTATATGGTAATATTTTTTGGTCCTCTATCTTTCCCCACCTTTTCATTTTCCTTTTCTCCCCATACAAGTTGTGACCCTTACTATTCTATTATTTTCTTTTTTATTATAATTAGGAGAGTTTAGGAGATAAAAGACTAGAGCAATGGACAATATACAACTATTATATTTATGAACAATATGCAATGAACATTATTTTTTATTAGAATTAAGAGAATCTAGGAGATAAAATACTAGAACAATGAATAATATGCAACTATTATATTTTTTTGATCCAAAATATAATTAGTGTAAAGCCTTGCATATATATGAAAGGAAGAGACAATCCACCTATGAGATGGATTGAAAAGTGCCCCAAGATGTGGCACAAAAGAGTAGACAACTGTCCTATAGGTGTCAAACTTAGGAACACTTGGAGAGTGCAAACCAGTAACCTCTATGACCAAGTCATCAACCTTGTGTGCCAAGTGTTGAGTGACCTTTGAGGTGAGATCAAAATTCTTTCAACCTAAGAATGTATGAGTAGGAGGTTGACCAAATAACTTGGTAAGATCTAGAGGTTTAAGTTTTGCACATTTAGCTAGACAAGATGTTGTCTAACCTCATCAACCTAATTGCACTTAATTATAGTGAATAATTTAATTATTTACATTAACAACCCCCTTAAGTGATATTTTGGGAGATCTCAAAAGTGAAAATAGATAGAAATGGGTTCTCATTAGAGGCCATGTTAGGTACAGTCCATATAAAGTTTCTCATAAAGTGGAGAAAAAGGAGAAAGCCCAATGGGAACACAAATTATCTCCAAAAGAGAAATTAGAAGGATTTAATACCTTTCAAAATATGCCCCTTGATGATAGGAATATGATGATGAAGAATTCCTAAAGCTTGTAGATGTTGTAAACTCTATCGATGATGGCATGGTGTCTACCAAAATAAATGAATATTCGATTAATGTGGATCAAGATGTGATATATAGAACACTACATAAGTGAACCGATGAACACTACTCAACCAATGTACACAAAGTTTATCAAAATTTGTGAAGTGAATAATAAAAATAGTACTGTGATAAGGAGTACTAGAATCTCAAAATATGATCCTCTCGATTGATCCCCCATTCGAGAGATCAAGAAAAAAGGTTCGTGAGGCCTTCCAAAAAGAAGATTCTTCCACTTCTTCATTGAAATAAGTATAACACCTTATAGTCCCCCTTTAAGGATAAGAGAATATACTCAAAACCAACTAAAATTGTGAGTGTGCAAGGAATGTAGAGATGTACAAGGTATGCTCCAAGGAATACTTGCATGAGGTGATAATCGTGATGAGACATTTTTGTCATGTTAAATTACAAGGATCCACAACTGTGATATCAAATAAAGACTCTACACAACCTCCCATTACACTTTATAGTGTAGTGTACGTAGAAATAATTTCACAAATTCCATCCCTAAGGAACACACATTCAATATTTGTGGCACTTTATATGAGCACGCATTTACAACCTTATTGATGTTACAACTTGTAGACACCTGAATTTTACCACCCCCATATGGTCAAATTCACCTTTATATTCTTCTATCTCACATCCCTAAACTGTATTAATTAAATAGTGCATTATTGGGTTAATATTTCATCCTAGTCCTAATGTCACCTAAGGTGTTTGATTAATTATTTAAATACCTCACCTTATTCTTCTCTAAATTAAATAAATAGTCCAATTTATTTAATTTAGTCACTTTTCCCAAATGAATAAAATCAAATTTTAAATTCATTTTTTCTCTCTTCTTGTCTCATCCTCCATAATCTTCCTTTAATCCTAATTAAATTTCCTAACACTATCATTAGAATGTGCACACCTCTAATATTTGATTAGTTTCTCATCCTCCATAACTTGGAAGTTGTTCTTAATCCCCCAGTAACCTACCTAATCCTTATTTTCCACAACCTAAACCAGTGATTAAACCTAACCTAATCCTCATGCCATTTATGGCATGTACCCTAGTCAACCTTCATTAAAAGCCTTCTACATTTGGAGAATTTATCTCCACCCTAAAGGAATTTAAAATTCCTTTTTATTTCCCCCATGCATCCAAGGTGGAATTTTTAATTCCACTTTATTTCTCCAACACCCTTGGAGAAATAAAAGACCAGTTTAAAATTACTTCCCTCAATCCCAAGGTCAAATATCAAAAACCAAGGGAGATTTTAGAAGAATTTAAAATTATTCTCTTATGACATCATCCCATAATGTGGGTAGATGAGACAAGACTCACCTTTTCCACCTCATTGCCATGTCACATCCACATCACCCTTCCTTTACCACTTCATTTTCCACATGTCCTCATGTGATCGCTCGTGAGGTCTCAACTCACCCTAGCCATTCATCTCCTCCTCCTGGATGAATCCTAGCCATCTATTCATTTAGAAGCCACTTCCCTAAATATGGTGATTTTTTCCTTATTTTTATCTATCACTCAATCTATCACACTTAGCTTACTTATGCACTCGTACACTCGAGCTTATAAAATAACATTGTTGCAAAATTTTGAGCACTTATCTTTCATCCAATCCACCATCACACTTCACCATTGCATCCCTCATAGAATCAAAATCATTTTCAGCTTTAAGTTGTATGCTATTTGGTCGCCAAAGGAACACACAAAATCATCTTCAAAGGACCAACCAAAAGAGACAATTCAAACAAGGTAATTTTTTCATTTTCTTGTGTATTTGTTTGAATTAAGCTAGACTAATATTGAGTGTCTTTTTTGTGTTTCTCTCCTTGCATTTCATTTGGTTACTTTTGGCATGTCGGGTGGGACCCACGCCATGAGTCTACTTTCACTTTTCTTATTGTTTCAAATTTTGTAGGGTCAAATTTCAAGGTATAGAGATGAATCTGCTCTTATGGAAGATTCCTCTTGACACAAGGGTAGACCTGCTTGAGAACAGGTGATCCCAGATATGCCACTTCAATAGAGAGGAGAAATTGTGACTGGTGTCTCAGTTTAGATCTTGAGAGGTGAACATGCCTTGGTTAGTACAGATAGGTGAATTTGATAATCAGATAAGTGATCCTAACCAATTTATAGTGGCAAACTCACATACACCTCTCTACCTGATAGGTGATATCGAATCTGCCCATCCTTTAAAAAAAGAAAATCCTGACATTTGTGAACAAGTGATTTTTCCTTACATAGGGGTGAACCTAATAAGGTAGTCTAGAACGTTGAATCCTTCAATTCTCACTATCATTTGGTTCTGGTTTTAGGGACTAATCAACTGACTTGTTTATATGTACCTGTAAACTTTCACTAATGCTTGTCCAGCTTACCATTGGTCCAAGATCGGAGGTCAAACTACTAATTCATTTTTTGTATGATGATCAATCGAAGACACTTAGATTAGTTTGTGTTTGTGTCATTTTCCATACTAATCTAGGAACATTTGGATTTTACTAAAGGGTCAATTAACAATTTTTTTCCATGTTTGGGAATGGGTTTTTGACGTATTCTCTCCCCTTGCATCATACAGTGAGCTTGGGGATAAGAAATCACAACTTTTTCTAGTCTAGTTGTGTCTACCAAGGAGTTCTAGCTTACTTGTATGCTTTCCTATTGCACTACATGCGAGCTTGGGGATCATAAACAACTAGCATTTCCTACCCTTTAGTGAGACCTATTTGGGGATTTCATCACCCCAAGGGACGATCTCAACCACATGTTCTTCATTTATCTCATAGGTAAACCTATGTCGATTTGGTAACATTACCCATCTATACGCTTGAAGAGATAGGTTTTCTTTCTCCTGCTATAGGGGTTTCAACTTCTTGTATGTACAGTTGAAGTAAGGGGTGGTCCTATGAACTAGATAGATGAACTTTCTTTCCTCGGAGGTGATCCCACATTCGCCCATTTGTACCAAGTCCAATCTAAGTGATCTTGATATCTGTTTTGGTGATCCTGCATACCCTGACCATACTATCCAAGATATAGGAAACCCATGAACATTAGATAGGCAATCCTACTATATGTAGGGGTGAACTTGCAAAAGTTTGGAAAGGCAAACCCATGACCCGAAGAGATGAATTCGCTACACATAGGGTAGAATCCACTTTCCATATAGAAAACCCAAGAGTGAATCCTTTGGACCATCAAAAGAATGCCATTTCCCGAGTCCATTCCTGTGATAAAAAAAAAAATTATCATCATCCATTTTTTCGTAATTGTCATTTTTGTCCATCTACATTTTTTCAAAGTCATCCAATTTTCAATCTAATAACATAGGTTCATCTTAGGACATCCTTAAATAACATATCCATCATCAATGTATGCTGATATATTTTTATGTTTGTATGTACATGTATGTATGCCTGTATGTATTAATGCATGTATGTTGTATGTATGCCTATATGTATGTAAGATTGTATCTACACATGTATGTATGTATGCTTGTATGGATGTAGGATTGTATGTACATATGTATTATGCTTGTATGTATGTAAGTATGTATGTAAGTATGTATGTATTTACGTATGTCTTTAGAGGGAGGGAGAATTTAGAGAGAGAGAGATTTTGGAGAGAGAGAGAGGGGGTGGAAGTGAGATTATAAGAGAGAGGAAGTGGGAGAGAAGGGGTTGGAGTGAGAGGGACATAGCTAGGTAGGGTGGTAGGGATAGAGGAGGGAGAGAGAGAGAGAGTGAGAATTGAGAGAGAAGGAGAGAGAGGGAGAGGGGAGAGAGAGAGATAGAGAGAAAGAGAGAGTTATGTAGGTAGGGTGCCAAAGGGAGAGACTTGAGAGTGTGAGGGGGTGAGAGGGAGAGACTTGATAGATAGGTAGTGAGATGGAGTGTGAGAGAGATGGAATGGGAGAGAGAGGGAGTGTGAGTGAGAGACATGAGAGAGAGAGAGGGTGTGGGAGGGAGTGACCTAATAAAGGTAGAGAAAGAGGGGGGTTGAGTGAGAGGGACTTATCTAGGTAGGGTGGGATGGATAGATAGAGAGAGGGGAGAGAGACAAAGAGAGAGTTACCTAGGTAGGTTGCTAGAGGGAGAGATGGATAGAGGGAGCGAGAGAGGGTAGTAGGGATTCATTGAATGAGAGGTATGTATAAAGAGGGAGAGGGTAGATAGAGACAATTAGAGAGGGTAGGAGGGAGGGAGGGGGGAGAGGTGAGATGTATAGATAGAGAGAAAGTGATAGGCGTTTACGGTATAGGGTTGAGGGATTAGAGTGGAGGACCTATAGAGTTGATGGTTTCTAAGGTATTAGGGTTGAAGGGTTGAGGGTTGAGGGAATAGCATCGATGGTAGAGGGTATTGGGTTGAGGGTATAGGGTAGAAGGTTTAAGGGTTTAGGGTTGAATGGTTTAGGATTGAAGGGTTTAGGGTTAAGGGTTTACCTAGTTCAGGGTAAAGGTTTCAGGGTTTAGGTTTGAGGGTATATGGTTGAAGGATTAGGTTCAATGTCCAATGTAAAGGGTAGAGGGTATAGGGGTTGAGGGTTTAGGTTTTAAGGATTGAGGGTTGAGGGATTAAGGGTTGAGGGTTGAGAATTGAGGGTTGAGAGTGTAATGTATATGATAGAGGATAGAGGGTTTAGGGTTTAAGGGTTGAGGTTTGAGGGTTGACGATTGAGGGTTTAAGAATGAGGGTGGAGGGTTGAGGGTATAGGGTATAGGGTTGAGGGATTGGGATTGAGGGTCCAATGTACAGGGTAGAGGGTATAGGGATTAAGGGATTAAGGGTTGAGGGTTTAGGGATTAGGATAGAGAGTTTTCTTGGATTTAAGGGTGTAAGGGTTGAGGGATTAGGGTTTAGGGTAGATGGTATTGGCTTGAGGGTTCAGGGTTCAGGGTAGAGGGTAAAGCGTAGAGGGTAGAGGGTTTAAGAGTTTAGGGTTTAAGGGTTGAGGCTTGAGGGTTGATGGTTTAGGGTTGAGTGTTTAGGGGTTTAATAATTGAGGGATTAAAGGTCAAGAGGGTTGAGGGATTAGGTTAGAGATTTTACTAAGTGGGTTTAAAGGTTTAAGGGTTGGGGGATTAGGGTTGAGGGTAGAGGGTAGAGGGTAGAGGGTTTAAGGGTTAGTGTTTAAGGGTTGAGGGTTTAGGGTTGAGGGTTTAGGGTTGAGGGATTAAGAGGTTATAGGGTAGAGGGTATAAGAGTTGAGGGAATAGGGTTTAAGGGTTGTGGGATTAAGAGGATATAGGGGTTGATGAATTAGGGTTTAAGGGTTGAAGGTTCAGGGAATAAGAGGGTATAGGGGTTGAGGGATTATGGTTTAAGGTTTCAGGGTTTAGGGATTAAGAAGGTATAGGGGTTGAGGTATTAGGGTTTATGGGTTGAGGGTTGAGGGATTATGGTTTAAGGGTTGAGGGTTTAAGGGTTGTGGGATTAAGAGGGTATAGGGGTTGAGGGATTAGGGTTTAAGGGTTTAGGGTTGAGGCTTGAGGCTTGAGGGATTAAGAGGGTATAGGGGTTGAGGGATTAGGTTTTAAGGGTTGAGGGTTGAGGGTTGAGGGATTAAGAGAGTATAGGGGTTGAGGGATTAGAGTTTAAGGGTTGAGGGATTAAGAGGGTATAGGGGTTGATGGATTAGGGTTTAAGGGTTGAGGATTTAAGGGTTGAGGGGTTAAGAGGGTATAGGTGTTGAGGGATTAGGGTTAAAGGGTTGAGATTTGAGGGTATAGGGGTTGAGCGATTAGGGTTTAATGGTTGAGGGTTGAGGAGTTAGGGATTAATAGGGTATAGGGGTTGAGGAATTAGAGTTT
>CM021100.1:381397865-381433124 GCA_007115665.2 Sequoiadendron giganteum | reverse complement strand
AGGGTTGATGGATTAAGAGGGTATAGGGGTTGATGGATTAGGGTTTAAGGGTTGAGGGTTGAGGGTTGAGGGTTGAGGGATTAAGAGAGTATAGTGGTTGTGTGATTAGAGTTTAAGGGTTGAAGGTTAAGGGTTGAGGGACTAAGAGGGTATAGGGGTTGAGGGATTAGGGTTTAAGGCTTTAGGGTTGAGGGTTGAGGGTTGAGGGTTGAGGGTTGAGGGACTAAGAGGGTATAGGGGATGAGGAATTATAGTTTAAGGGTTGAGGGTTGAGATATTAAGAGGGTATAGGGTTTGAACTATTAGGTTTTAAGGGTTGAGGGTTGACGGTAGAGGGATTAAGAATGTATAGGGGTTCAGAGATTGGGGTTTAAGGGTTGAGGGTTTAAGGGTTGATGGATTAAGAGGGTAAAGGGATTGAGGGATTTGGGCTTAAGGTTTGAGTGTTGAGGGTTGATGGATTAAGATGGTATATGGGTTGAGGGATTAGGGTTTAAGGGTTGAGGGTTGATAATTTAAGAGGGTATAGGGGTTGAGGAATTAGGGTTTAAGGGTTGAGGGATGAGGGTTGAGGGATTAAGAGGGTATATGGGTTGAGAGATTAGGATTTAAGGGTTGAGGGTCGAGGGTCGAGGGTTGAGCGATTAAGAGGGTATAGGGGTTGAGGGATTAGGGTTTAAGGGTTGAGGGTTGAGGGACTAAGAGTTTATAGGGGTTGAGGGATTAGGGTTTAAGGGTTGAGGGATTAAGATGGTATAGGGGTTGAGGGATTGGGGTTTAAGGGTTAAGGGTTGAGGGATTAAGAGGGTATAGAGGTTGAGGGATTAGGGTTGAGCGATTAAGAGGGTATAGGGGTTGAGGGATTAATGTTTAAAGGTTGGAGGTTTAAGGGTCGAGGGATTAAAATGGTATAGGGGTGGAGGGATTAAGGTTTAAGGGTTGAGAGTTGAGGGTTGAGGGATTAAGATCCTATAGGGGTTGAGAGGTTAGGGTTTAAGGGTTGAGGGTTGAGGGATTAAGAGGGTATAGGGGTTGAGGGATTAGGGTTTAAGGGTTGAGGGATTAAGAGGGTATATAGGTTGAGGGATTAGGGTTTAAGGGTTGAGTGTTGATGGTTGATGGATTAAGAGAGTATAGGGGTTGACGGATTAGGGTTTAAGGGTTGAATGTTGAGGGTTGAGGGATTAAGAGGGTATAAGGGTTGAGGGATTAGGATTTCAAGGTCGAGGGTTGAGGGTTGAGGGATCAAAAGGATATAGGGGTTGAGGAATTACATTTTAAGGGTTGAGAGTTGAGGGATGAAGAGGGTACAGGGGTTGAAGGATTATGGTTTAAGGGTTGAGGGTTGAGGGATTAAGAAGGTATAGGGGTTGAGGGATTAGGGTTTAAGGGTTGAGTGTTTAAGGGTTGAAGGATTAAGAGGGTATAGGGGTTGAAGGATTAGGGTTTAAGGGTTAAGTGTTGAGGGTTGAGGGATTAAGAGGGTATAGGGGTTGATGGATTAGAGTTTAAGAGTTGAGGGTTGAGGTTTGATGGATTAAGAGGGTATAGGGGTTGAGGGATTAGGGTTTAAGGGTTGAGGGTTGAGGGCTGAGGGTTGAGGGTTGAGGGTTGAGGGATTAAGAGGGTATATGGGTTGAGGAATTAGGGTTTAAGGGTGTAGTGTTGAGGGTTGAGGGATTAAGAGGGTATAAGGGTTGAGGGATTAAGGTTTAAGGGTTGAGGGTTGAGGGTTGAGGGATGAAGAGGGTATAGGGATTGAGGTATTAGGGTTTAAGGGTGGAGGTTTGAGGGTTAAGGGACTAAGAGGGTATAGGGGTTTGGGGATTAGGGTTTAAGGGTTGATTGATTAAGAGGGTATAGGGGTTGAGGGATTAGGGTTTAGGGATTAAGAAGGTATAGGGGTTGAGGTATTACGGTTTAAGTTTTGAGGGTTGATGGATTAAGAGGGTATAAGGGTTGATGGATTAGGGTTTAAGGGTTGGGTGTTTAAGGGTTAAGGGATTAAGAGGGTATAGGTGTTGAGGGGTTAGGGTTTAAGGGTTGAGGGTTGAGGGATTAAGAGGGTATAGGGGTCGAGTAGTTAGGGTTTAAGGGTTGAGTGTTTAGGGTTGAGGGATTAAGAGGGTATAGCCATTAAGGGATTAGGGTTTAAGGGTTGAGGGTTGAGGGATTAAAAGGGTATATGGGTTGAGGGATTAGGGTTTAAGGGTTGAGGGTTGAGGTTTGAGGTATTAAAAGGGTATAGGGGTTGAGGGATTAAGAGTTTTTATCCTTAAACTATTATCCGTCTACCCTTTATCTCTCTCCCACTCTCCCTCTCTCCCACTCTCCCACTCTCACATTCTCTCTTTCTCCCACTCTCCCCCTCTCCTCCTCTCTCTCATTCTCCATCTCTCTCTCTCTCTCTCTCTCCCTCTACCTCCCCCTCTCTCCCTCTCCCTCTCTCTCTCTCCCTTTCTCCCTCTCTCTCACTCTTATCTCTCTCCCCTCTATCCTTAACTCTAACCCTTTAAACTCTTAACCCTTAAACCCTTAAACCCTTAACCCTTTAAACCCTTAACTCTTAACCCTCTACCCTATATCTCTCTCCCAGTTCATCTCTCCCTCCCTCTCTCTGTCCATCTCTCCCACTATCTCATTCTCCCCCTCTCCCTCTCCCTACCTATATCCCTCTCTCTCTCTTTCTCCCACTCTCCCCCTCTCCCAATATCTATTTCTACCCCTCTCCCTCTCCCTCTCCCTCTCTCTCTCTCTCTCTCTCTCTCTCTCTTTCTCCTTCTCTGCCACTCTCTCTTTTTCTCACTCTCTTTGTTTCAACCATACACCCTCTACCTTTAACCTTGACCCCTTAAACTCTAAAACACTTATAACCTCAACCCTACCTCTCTCTTTACTATATATTTGTCCTCTCTGTCTACCTCTATGTCTCTCTCTCCCACACACACACACATACACTCACCTCTATCTCCTCTACTATAAGGGTACAGGGGAGAGATATACAATTAGGATAGAGGGTATAGACAAGGAGGGAGAAAAGAAATCTATTTAAAAAACCATATTTCATATAACGCGAGCACATTTTTTAAGAAGTAGAGATGTTTCCATTTTAGCAAGAAATAATGTGGTCACGTTATAACACGAGTGTATTTTATCTTCCACTAAAAATGGTAAAAAATCTCAGTATACCCATGATGTTAAGGCCCACATTCTGCATATTCTCCTAGCTCTACGCGTGCTTCGACAAAAAGTAGATTTTTGATGATGTTGTGAAGTGTGCAAGCAAGTTATTCATATTCCACCACCTTTTCCAAGATCTTTCTACCACCTTTCCGTGAAATAGTAGAGTTTACATGTTTAAATACATATTCAAGTTTGAATTCCATTGAAAACTGATATACAATTAAAGTTTGGAGGGGAACAAGCTTTTGAAAAAGTCAAATTGTTGTGAAGTTTGGAGAAAGAAGAAGCTAAGGCTACATAATTGGGTTGAACTCCTGCATTTGAAAGTCTTGTTTTCTAGGTATGTGAAGTCTTTACACATTTTATTTCATTCTATTATGGATTGCTTTCATTTTTATTTTTTTCATATTCCATTTTGATCATTGTTTTTTTGTCATTATAACCTTAGGTTGTCAATGCACATTTTAAATTAGACAATTATATACACTTGCCAATTACCATTTTAAACCTGATGTAGAGCATCTACCAGGATCCACAAATCATCAAGGCTACTTCTGACCCTAACTTAAATTGGAGAAGATCAACCAACAAACTCAGTCATCTTTTCATCAAAATCCTTCAATTTCACTTGATTTCATATTTCCACAAAACATTAGAACATGGCTTCAACTCTTTGTCAGACTCAAAAATAGATTAACCATCATAAAATTGATTGTAACATGGCATAAACCTGATTAGAAACTCTTAACCATTCATTTCATTCATGATACACTAATCGAAGAACTCAATGTTGTAACTTACATGGAAAATAAATCAAATACACATTCCAAATATCCCACCAAAATTCATCCTTTCAGCATGCTTCCCCTGCGCGAGTGAACGTAATAGTTAGTAGAGATTGGACTACACTAGAGAGTAGATACAGAACATAGTGTATTGAGATTACTGTTATAATGAGAAATAGAGTTTTGTGTTAGTTTTCTTACAAGCAGAACAACCATGTATATGATTCCAAGTTTATGAATAAAAGATGATGAAATTTTGAGTTCAATTCTTGCATAAATTGGTTGATGCTTGCTAAGGGGGCCCACTTAGTGAGTATCTATAGTTAGTTGTTTATTTCCTATTGTTTATCTGTTAGAATTTCATTCTAGAAAGTTTATGTGCAAACTCAGTCTTATATTGTTCCTGCAGCAGAAGGAATCCATCCCTATGTCTGTTGCTGCAACATAAGGCCAGTTCATGGTTTTTTTCCCAGTAATGGTTATTACAATTCCTGCTTTAATTAAGTTATGCTTAAGTTGACAAGACTTTGCTTTACATTCCTGCATTAGGGGTAGAATTCCTTTTAAGCATCTATTTCTAGTAATTTGTGGCTAAAACCGGTTCTTAGTGCACATACAGTGTTTCTCCATTTCAAGTATACGTTCCCTGGTTTGACAAAGTAAATGAATGACCATGAGAAGATGTTAGTCACCTGCTGGAATGTCCAATTCCCAAGTTTGGATTTTCCATGACTTTTATATCCTTTTGTGGGCGACAACCATTTTTGGCGCCATTGTCGGGGATGGTGTCAAGCTGAGAACTTGTCATAGTCATTGTTAGCAGTAGTTTAGTATTCAAGAATTTTAAAATCCTTCAAATTTCAGTTAAGTTTGTTACATGCATAAAAGAAGAGACGCTCTAGGAAGATTCCTACCAAACCCTCCATTCATTGATAACGATTTTGAACCAGCTTACAATCTATTTGAGGAAGAAGGTGACCAAGATATCAATCCATTAGCTATTGTTGAAGACCTACTCATTGAATTTCCCTTTTCTCTAGTTGACAAAGAACCTCAAGAAAATCCATTTGCTTTGATACTCTATTAGGAAAATATGGCACAAAATCCACCTAATCGACCTCTTGCTTTTGAATTCCCTATCATAGCCCAGCAAGATAATGATAACCTCAAAAATATTCCTTCTTTATTACTTCCCAAGTTCTATGGGCTAGTTACAAAGGACCCAGACACTTTCTTGTTTGAGTTTGGTATCCTCTGTCGAAGCTATGATTACACTTCAGATGCTCACAAGCTAAAGTTGTTTCCGGATACTTTGAAGGAAGGAGCTCTTAGATGGTTTATGAGTTTCGAAAGAGATGGTATCAATAGTTGGGCAGTCATGCAAACAAAATTTCTTGAGAAATACAAGGAATATTGTAAGAGTGGTAGTAAAGGTGATGATATATTCTGAATTCAGCAAAAGGAGGATGAAAGCCTGGAAGACTATATCTCAAGGTTCTTTTTTTCCCTGAAAAAGAATTCAGACCATACTCTCAATGAAGAATCTCAAAAATTACTTTTTTTGAGGTGAATCAATGATTCCTGTATTGATGCCCTAGATCTGATGGGAGGAGGATATATAACCCAAGTTCCTTGGGATGATATTAAGTCCATATGTCGCAACTACTCTCGAGAAAATGTCAAAAAGGGAAGAGGTCATCATGCCACAATGGGAAAGTCTTCTACTAATGGAGTTTCAAGGATGAAGATTTTAAATTTGCTATCTGATTTCAAGGAGGATATCATAAACAATATGGCTACACAGTTGGATACTATGCAAGCTCGGAAGAAACATGAGGAAGCTGAGGCAATCTTGGCTGAGTTCTATTCACATTGCCGACAGAAGAAGCGTGACTACAGATGTAAGATGGTGCCTAACTTGGAGGCTAAGTAATTACCTACTAACTTTAAGCCAGTAGAGGGTGATGATGACCAAGTATTCTACGTTGCACAAAGGCGCCAATGGGCTCAAAGACAAGGTATGCCTCAAGACCTTTTGACTTTTGGTAATCCTTACTCTAATTATAATAACCAATGGCAACCTACATATGGCCCATCACCACCTTGGAATACCTCTCAGCCACAATGGCCTAGCTATCAGAGTCCTCAATGGAAATCTCCTCAAGGAGGTTGGCAATAGCCACAAGGACAATGGACTCCACCCCAAGGTAACTGGCAGCAGAATCCTCAGTGGAGAAGCTCTCAACAATGGTAGAGCCAATCCCCTGGATTCTTGCAGCCACAACCTCCGGCCCTCATGCCACCTCCTGCAGCACCTCCCACAAATACTAGCCCTCCAAAACAAACACCTATTCCTGCTCAACCATTGCTAAATCGTAATAATAATAAGCAACAGCAACAACAGTCTATGTATTTTGCAGAAGCCAATATTATCCAGCTTATGCATTGCATATTAATGATATCCATCTAAGGTCTGGAACCACACTTTCTGCTCCACAGCCGCCAGTAATTACTGAGATTCCAGACTCTATCTCTGAACACCCTGTTGATCCTGCAGCCAATATACCTATGCCAGATATTGTTTCTAAAGAGCCTGTCTTGCAGCATCAAGCCAAACCACCTTTTCCTCAGAGATTGCAAGTCACTACACCCAAGTCTATGGAGGAGCCTACCTTTGATATTTTGGATCAACTAAAGAATGTGCACATTCAAATTCCCCTCTTTCAATCCATTAAAGATGTCCCAATTTATGGAAAAGCCATTAAGGAGGCATGTTTGAAGAAACCAGGAAGAAAGAAAAAGGATCCCCAAACTATCCATGTTCTAGGAAAATTGGTGGATATTATGTTAGGAAAGGTAGTTATGGAAAAATATGTTGACCCTGGAAGTCCTATGGTACAAATAAATATTAATGGCCAGCTGGTAAAGAATGTTTTGATTGACCTTGGTGCAACCATCAATGTAATGACCAAGCATACTATGGAGTATTTTAATATCCTAACCATTAGGTCTACACCCACCGTCTTGCAGCTTGCTAATAGTTCCACTGTAACACCTGATGGCACGGTGGAAGATGTAATTGTCAATCTTGAGTCATGGGAATACCCAGCAGATTTCACCATATTGTCCACTAAGGCAACTTTGGGTGGATATCCTATCATCCTAGGTAGACCGTGGTTAGCCACAGTCGATGCTTTTATAGGATGTCATTCTGGAGACATGACAATTTATGATGGTCAGTCAACAAAGAAATTGGCTTTATACCCGCCTGCCCAGCCTCAGCCAGACTTATCTAAACTAATTTGGCCAGATTTAGGAGAGGAAACTAAAGATGTCAATTCATTGGCTCAGCTAATGATGCTACAAACTAATCTATTTTCCCCACTTTAGAGTGAAGATGACCTGCTCTTACAAAATTTGCAATCCAATTCTGATATGAGTAGCCCATCTGTACCTGATAATTGTCCTCAGCAATCTCTCCTACAGCAACTGAGTCTTGAGAGCTTGCCATTTAAAATTCCTACAGTTTATCAACATTTTCTTCCATAAGAAATACAGACACCACCTTTATTAGTAGACTTCATGAATGATATTAGCAAGAAAATTGAGCTGTCTCCAAGACACTATCTGAATATCAATAGTAAGTTGCCTCAATCTCAACAAACTGCCCTAGTCACAATGCTTCAAGATCAACACAAAGCTTTTGCATGGGACTATGGGGTTATGAAGGGAATAGATCCTCAACTCTGCGCTCATAGGATCTACATTAAGGAAGATTGTTCACCTGTTAGGCAGCCTCAAAGAAGGATAAACCCAACACTCAGGGAAATAGTTAAAAATGAGCTCCAAAAATTGTTTGATGCTGGTTTTATCTACCCCATTTCAGATAGTCAATGGGTATCTCCGCTGGTGATTGTTCCTTAAAAAAATAGAAAATGGAGTGTTTGTGTAGACTACAGGGAGCTGAATACTGCAACTAAAAAGGATCACTTTCCACTACCATTTGTCGATCAAGTGTTGGACTCCTTGTCTGGTAAAAAGTATTTCTCTTTTTTGGATGGATATAGTGGGTATAATCAAATTAAAATTGCCCCTGGTGATCAAGACAAAACAACTTTTACCTGTCCATGGGGGACTTTTGCCTACTCTGTCCTACCTTTTGGCCTGTGTAACGCACCTGCAACATTTCAAAGGGCAGTAATTAGTATTTTTGCTGACATTTCTAATGATTCTATGGAGATTTACATGGATGAATTCACAACTTATGGAGTTACTTATGAAGAAGCATTAGCAAATTTGGAGAAAGTGTTGAAAAGATGTAAGGAGCATAATTTGTCTTTGAATAGTGAGAAGTGTTTTATGATGATACAAAAAGGAATTGTTTTAGGCCATCATATCTCTCAAGCTGGAATTCAAGTTGATCCTACAAAAATTGAAGTCATTCTAACATTGTCAGCACCTATGAAACAAAAGGATGTTAGAAGCTTCTTAGGACATGCTGGATATTATAGAAGATTTATTAGAGATTTCAGCAAAATAGTCAGTCCATTATATGCCTTACTGACTAAGGATTCTGAATTTAACTGGACTGAGGCCTGTGACAAATCTTTCCTGCAGCTTAAGAAATTACTTACTCGGGCACCTGTTCTTCAAGGACCCAAGTGGAGTCTGCCCTTTCATATACACACAGATTCTTTTGATTATGCCATAGGGGCAGTTTTAGGACAGAAGGAGAATTCCATAGAGCATGCCATATATTTCATTAGCAAAAACCTTCAAGGCCCTGAGTTAAACTATACTGTCATAGAGAAATAATTTCTAGCAGTTGTGTATGCCCTGAACAAGTTTCGGAATTATGTCACTGGTGACCAGATATTCGTTCATACTGACCATGTAGCAATAAGGTACCTCATGAATAAGCCTACCATCTCTGGCAGATTAGCAAGATGGCTCTTATTGTTGCAGGAATTTGATATCCCAGTTATTGATAAGGCAGGCCGGGCTAATGTGGTGGCTGATTTCTTGTCAAGACTTCAAACAACTACACCTGCCACCCCTGAGGTAATTGATGATACCTTTCCAGATGAACATCTATTTTCTATTGCTGCTTGAACTCCATGGTATGCAGATATTGCAAATTACTTAGCAGCCAACAGGATCCCAAATCAATTCTCACCAGAGGATAGAAAGCTGTTGATTGAGAAAAGTTTTAACTTTTCATGGATTACAGACTGTTTATTCTACACAGGACCTGATCAAGCCATGAGAAGGTGTGTTAGGGAAGATGAGACCTATGACATTTTGCATGCTTGTCATGATGAGCCATGTGGTGGGTATTTTGCATCTAAGAGAACATCAATGAAAGTTCTTAACATAGGATACTATTGGCCCACGCTACATAAGGACATTGTAGCCTACACTAGAAAGTGTGACAGATGTCAACAAATGGGGAGACCAACAAGGTCTGATGAAATTCCCCTGCATCCTCAAGTGGTAGTCACCCCCTTTGACAAGGGTATGGATTTTGTTGGGCCTATTGATCCTCCATCCAATGGTAAATCATATATTTTGGTTTGCACTGATTATGTAACCAAGTGGGTGGAAGTGAAGGCAATGACACATGCCCGTGACAATAAAGTTGTTCAATTCCTGTATGAGAAAATATTTACTAGATTTGGAGTTCCAAGGGAACTTGTTACTGATCAGGGAGCTCAGTTTACATCAACATTAATCACTATGTTGATGAATGATTATAAGATAAGCCACAAAAAATCAAGCCCCTATCATCTTTAAGCCAATGGTCAGGAAAAGGTTACCAACTGAGAATTGGAGGCAATCCCTACAAAAAAAGTACAGTTACAGAAAAAGGATTGGAGCAGTCATCTTCTAGAAGCAGTCTGGGACTATAGGACAACATGGAAAACAACTACAGGGTTTACCCCTTTTGAGTTACTTTATGGAAAAAATGTCATGTTGCCAATAGAATTTGAGTATAAGACCTTAAGGACTGCTCTTCAGCTAAACATTGATCATTTTGAAGCTCAAAAGGAATGCCTTCTCTAGTTGAATGCATTGGATGAGATATGGAAAGCTGCTCTGCAGCATACTGAAGTTGTACAACAATAAATGAAGAAATGGCATGACCACCATATCAAAACAAAGCAATTCTCTCTCGGTGACTGGGCGTTGCTCTATGACTCCAGGTATAAAGAGAATCAAGGTAAACTTACAACAAGATGGCTTGGTCCGTATGAAATAGAAAATGTATTTGATAATGGTTCAGTTCATTTCGCTACAATTAATCCTGTTCGATTCAAGCTGCTGGTTAATGGACACCGTCTTCGATTATATCATAAGTCGGCCTCCAAAGAATAATTTATGAAGTAGCTCATTTCACCTACGGCCACTGATCTTCATGCAGCAAAAGGCTTCGGTCGTCTTCCTGTAGCAACTCTTTGAAAACTATGTTGTGCGTCCATAATAAAGGTTTTCTTTTTACAAAAACCACTTTCTCCATCACCACCCATCGCCATCCATCACATCTATCACCATCATTCATTCACTCCATCTTTCTTTTCTCTGTCACCCATCCATGTCATCCACCTGTCGTAACACATTCATTTATGGTTTCTTTTCAAGCAGTCATTTCAGGTTGTGCTTTGATATCTCCCAACATCCGCGAGCATTAATTACAAGGTACGCGATATTCTTTTTATTTGTCACATCATTAATTTGTTTCATTTATTCATTTATTACAATGTGTCTATCAGTCATTACTACCAGTTTTTTGCCTATCCTTTCGCACATGTGTGGACACATGCCAGATCTTAAGTAGGGGGCGGGGATAATGTGCTTCAAATTCTTTCTTTTTGTCATTGCCACATCTGTTAAAGACAATTTTTATTGTACTTACCACCAAATGAATGTGTTCTTTTCCCCTGATCAGCAAGTTAATTGCTTAATTAAGTAGTTTCTAAAAATCATTGCATGCAATTGTCTTTTATAACATTCTTGGTAAGTATAGAAGGTAAAGAAGCTAAAAAGAAAGAAGCAAAGCAAAGAAAAGTGCTTTTCAAATATTCAGAAGAGGTTGAGTTTAAGGGATTTTAGCAAAAACAGTTGTGAATATGGGTGGTCAACTAGTATGACATGAACCAGCAGCTCATGAGGCCTTAACACAAGACCCTCAAATAGTTCAGGCATTCAGTATGTGTGGATGGCTGAATTACTTTTTGAGTATTGATTCTTTTGATGAGGAAGTTGCTGGTGAATTTTTGAGGACTCTTTCGGAAGGAAAGGCTACGGTATGGGGTTTAACAGTAACCATGATAGAACAACAAATTACTGAAGTGACTAGGCTTCCTGCAGTAGGAGAAAACTTTCCTTCAGGAAGGGACATTGTCTCTTCCAGGGCAGAATTTGCATTGCCAGAAGATGGGCCCTTAGAGGTCTCAAAGGAAGGATGCAAATGAGTATCACTGCCGTATCCATATACAAAATATGCCTCCTTCATAATCAGGTATTTAACTTGTGAAGGTCAATTTTCTTATTTGCATTCCTATCACTTTAAACTGTTGAGTCATATGCGGCATGGGTTAGCTGTCAACGTCCCAAATTTCTTGTTAAAACTTTTGGAGCGTAGTGCTCATGAGACCCAGAAGGGTAAAGATAATTTCATCACCCATTATGCCCTTATTAAACTTCTGACTGAGCGTTCCCTGAGGGAAGTATCCCCCCTTTCTTGGCAAGAATTTTCTGCCCAAAAAGGACTGCAACCTCTAGAACCTCCTAGAACACTCCCTGCACAGACCAAGAAAAAGAGAAAGAGAGTAGAGTCTACGAGTAGAGAAGCTGAGCAAGAATCATCTACTCTTACAGCACCTAGTCCTGCAGCCTCCACACTTGAGCCCTCTACCCAAGTAAAAACTAGGTCTGCTACAAGAAAAGAAAAGGGGAAAATGAAAGTAGGAGAACCATCCAGTGTTGAGCATACCCCAGAAGCAAACCCTCAAACACAAAAGCGAAAACGTGCTACCCAGCTTTTTCCTGTAGCAACACCTATTGTCACCACAGTTTCATCCTCATCCTCTCCTCCTGAGTCTGAATCCCCTAAGCAAGTTAGGAAGAGGAAAGCTGCAAAAGAACTTCCTGCATCTGCTACATTACCTAAAAGAGCTTAAAAAAAAAATAGAGTAAAACTACCCCAACCTTAGTCCAACTAGAAATTATAGTCATATCGGAGGAATCTGAGGAGCCTATTCGTGAGGATTCTCAGAGTGTATCTGAGAATGTTCCACTCAATTCCTTTGTTATTTTTGAGGAGTTACAAACTGAAACAAAGGAAATTGGGGAAGTACAACAAGGTTGTAGTGATGAAAAGAGGATGCCAAGTCTTGATGACTTGGCTGATGCAGTTGAAAGAATTTCAGAGGAAACACAGTCTCCTCCTAAGCAACAACATGAGTTCGTCTTGCAACAAGAAGAGGAACAATTTGAGCAACCCGAAACATCCAATGAAACACCATTGCCCTCTGAAACATGTCAAGCATTGGTTGTGTATAAAAGAACTTTTCTAATTGAATTCTTAGAATATCTTAAGATAACCTAGAGGCCCGTTACACTTCAGACCTTGAGTTTCTGCCATCTGGCTAAAACTGAAATGCAACAAAGTCTATGGGAAGAAGAGAGGAAGAAATTAAAGAAAGAAATTGAAAGCCAAAAATAGGAAATCCAAGAAATAAAGGATAAAATGAATGAAATGATGAAAGTAGCTCAACAAATCATGGAATGCAGACCACCACCCAGGGTGTATGCAATGTGCCTTAAAGAGTAGTTTTTGTGGTTCCAGTTAATGAGAATTTCCAAAAATCTGGACCCTGTCATTCATTCTGCTAAAGATTTTTATGATGCCTATCGGACAACACCTAATTGGCTAAGGAATTCTATGTGTGAATTTTATTTGCATGGGTTGTTAATCCCTTTTGAAATAGAGTGGAATCCGCTTCTTTATATCCATGACATTCATCTAAGGTCACTGATGTCTTGGGTGGCTAATGAGATTAATTATGGGAAGCAATTAGAGGATTACGAGGAAGCTGAATGGAAAGAACCTATCTCCCTGTGACTAGAAAGCTCAGACCCTCAAACATTTCTGAGAACTTGGTTTTCTGTTACATATGGATTTTATGATCCTGCAGCAAGAATAAAGATATTTGATCTTAGGAGGTAGGTATATGATGAATTTAAAGGTAAAACATATTCGTTTTGGAAGCTTTCAGCTTCCAAAAGTAAAACAAGATGGGAGAAGCTGACAATTGGCCTAAGAAAATCTGAGCCTTATAGTCCTTTGAAATTTAGAGCAGCAATCAGAAGGTTAGAAAGGTACATACAACTGGGTCTGCATGAAAGATTTGAATTATGGTTGCCATTAACATTTCACCCCCCTATTTTGATGTGGCCACTATATCCTTATCTAGCCACCGATATTAATGAAGACATAGAAGCTCGAAGGTATGAAAGATGGCAGAGTTACAGAGGCTTCTACTACAAGTTTGGGACTGCAATGCAAGGCCATGTTGCTTCTACCAATTTCAGGGAGACAACCAGGAAAGTTAATGCTCGAGGACCAGCATTAGCTAAAGTAGGGGGCAAATGATGAGCCCAAAATATGCTCATAATTTGGATATCATGACATAGTTTTAAATAACCTTACTCTTTTTAATGGTTGTTTTAAACTTTGTGATTATAAACTTTTTATTTAAAAATGGGTAGTATCCTATGGCAAGCATTCCTATATTCCTGCAGCCTAATATCTTCGTATGACTATATTCAAGTGCCTTATTTGACCTCCCAATTGACTGATACGATACATGTGGTTTTGGATAAATGAGATGAATTTAATGTGTGTGATTAATGATGAGTATCATGCTATTATATGCATGTTTTCTTTCACCTTTGTTGACATGTGTTCCACAAGTTGTTAAAGTTAGTATGAACGAGTCAATGCACAGCAAAAAACGGCCTTGCAGAAAAATCCCATTACTAGCACACCATCGAGGAAGTTGTTTCAAGCGAGGATTCTTTGTCTAGGTCGTTGGGAGGAAACCAAAGTGATCATCAATCTAGGAAGAGTTGAATACTAGATTCTCTCTGAATCGTTGAGCAGATAAACTCTCATTTATGAGAATTTTGTTCCTCAGCATCAGGGGGCATTTATATCTGCATCTTTCTCTATTAAGTTAGTTAGTTAGTTACCTTTCTATAAATAAGTGTTCCTCCTGCACGAGTGAACATAATAGTTAGTACAGATTGGACTAGACTAGAGAGTAGATACAGAACAAAGTGTATTGAGATTACTGTTATAATGAGAAACAGAGTTTTGTGTTAGTTTTCTTACAAGCAGAACAACCATGTATATGATTCCAAGTTTATGAATAAAAGATGATGAAGTTTTGAGTTCAATTCTTGCATAAATTGGTTGATGCTTGCTAAGGGGGCCCACTTAGTGAGTATCTATAGTTAGTTGTTTATTTCCTATTGTTTATCTATTAGAATTTCATTCCAGAAAGTTTATGCGCAAACTCAGTCTTATATTGTTCCTGCAGCATAAGGAATCCATCCCTGTGTCTGTTGCTGCAATATAAGGCCAGTTCTTGGTTTTTTTCCCAGTAATGGTTATTACGATTCCTGCTTTAATTAAGTTATGCTTAAGTTGACAAGACTTTGCTTTACATTCCTACATTAGGGGTAGAATTCCTTTTAAGCATCTATTTCTAGTAAGTTGTGGCTAAAACCGGTTCTTAGTGCACATACAGTGCCGCTCCATTTCAAGTATACGTTCCCTGGTTTGACAAAGTAAATGAATGACCATGAGAAGATGTTAGTCACCTACTGGAATGTCCAATTCCTAGGTTTGGATTTGCCATGACTTTTATATCCTTTTGTGGGTGACAACCAGTCTTTGGGTGAGTTCAAGAGTTTTTAGATGCCTTTTCATATATTTTATTGAAAATAAGGTCTAAATAGACCAATATTTCATGTATTTAGGGATTTTGTTAGTTTGGTGATCAAATGTGCAAGTATGCACTCTTGCTTTAGAAAATTGTCACTTTTACCATATAATATTTGAAAGAAAATTATTCAAATTGTAAATGGAAGTGCAATACAAGAGTCTATAAGTTGTATTAGAGATTAAATAAAGGTGTTTGAGTGGTCTTAGGTGTCTTAGACAACAAAGTTGCATAATGTTGCCTATTCAACAAAAGTTGTCAATGTTAGCAATTTTAAAGAAAAATGAAGGTCTTGGTGTGAAATTGATATTCTTAAATAAATTAATTTTCCTACTTTCATTTGGCTCCCTTTGAAGAGATTTTCATTGAACTTTGTGCTTGGAATTCATAAATTTCTAGAAACCCGATTCTTGGACAATCAAGGGTTTGAAGGAAATTTAATGTCTTAGATAACATCCCACCTATTGTGCTCTCTATTACTTGGTGGGGTGACCATGTAGGATTTACTTATTATTTTCTTAGGAGTAGAGAATAACAAGTTTAAATTTTCCTCATGGATGATGTTGGTTAAAGGGGAAATACCCTATTTTCTCATAGAAAATAATGGTGCAAACCTAAGAAAGAGGGGTGCAACATTTCTAGATGGTATATGAGGGTTCCTTAAGCTTGGGGGGACATATATAGAGGTTTATATGAAGGTTTTTTGAATTTTGAAGTTTTGGAAGGTAGAGTTTCAGTAAGGAGGCCTAAAAACCCTTGTTTCCTAGGTTCTAAAGAGGGTTTTGAAGCTTGTTGATGGAATGAGTACTTGGGATCCTCAAACCTTGATAATTGTTAGTTTTTAAACCTAATACAATACTTTTTTCAGTGATGGAGGCCTGGTGGTGGGTTCTTGAGGGGGCCCCTTTGAAAAATTGGCTAATTTGGGCCCTAAAACAGTGAAATTTGTCATTTTGAGGAAAGTGTCTGAAAAGAGTAATATGTGGATTTTTTATATATCTCATACCACTGAAATGGATATCTATATCAATCATTTTTTTACAGGTTTTTTGGGAGGTTTGTGAGAAAAATCCCTAAAATTAGTTTATGAAGCCTATAAGGCAATTTTGGGTCAAAAGTGGCTTTTAGAGGAGTTTGTTTGATTTTATTTTTGTAGGTGGTTGAATTTCAATATTCTAAAATATTTAAGGTGTTAAAACTCTTTTCTTCCATCAAATTTCAATTTGGATTCATAATGAAGAGTCATGGTTGATAGGTAACCCTATTGTCCTATTGAGTCAATTGAAGGTTGATGTCTTGGTTGGCATATTTGAGAGAATTTGTGTCAATTTGTATCTTGGGTTCCCACCACTCTGAATCAACCTAGTTCAATGCCCACAACATACTCCCCCAATGTATCTAAATTGTTTTTTAATTTCTTAACTAACTTATCTCTTGACAACTTTGCAAAAAATGCAATTTTTTGCAAATGTCAAGCCAAATCTCCCCCCTAAACACCTAGAATGACTCGGAAGAACTAAATAAATATTAAGAGTGGTCTCATAGACCTTATTTAACATAGATCAATATATTATACTCAAAAACAACAAGAACCTTTCTTTTACCCATCTTCACATGCACCAAAAACCCTCCTTTTTATCTAAGAAACTAGTGGTTTATTGAAAAACACACATCCAACCCTCAACAATCTTATGAATACTTCAAAAAGGTATAAAATGGTCTGAAAAAACTCAATTCAACAAGAAACCATGCTGCCCCAATGCAAAACACACTTTAGTATATCAAAACCACTTGAAATCTCATGGAAAACTCAAAATTTCACTCTAGGGCTTCATGTCCAACACCCTTTTAGACCTCCCCTACACACAAAAGAAAATTCACTCACCTATTTATTGATGATCTTCATTCAAATATTCATAATCATTCTTTGCATCGATTTTTTCCTAAAGCCTAGACAACAACTTCTTCAATTGACAATTTTCATTCAATGGTGTTCCCACGCCATGTATGCTTCCATAGTTTGTATACATATATATGACATAAGTTGACATTTTGTATTCTTTTCCATGCTATAGATAAAATTATATGCCATGCCAAATAAAAAGACAAAGAGGAAACTAACAGATGAAGAGAAGGAAACCTTCAAAGCGAAGGAGAGAGTTCGGATGGCCGCATATTGTGAAAAGAAAAAATTGGGAACGATTGACGAAAACAAGCCAATTGAAGAGGAACCTCAACCGTCAAAAAGAGAAAAGGAATTGGCATCGTGGTAAGACAGATTAAGATACCGTAGTTGGAGACACACCCTCTATGACAAGTGAATATGAAGGGACACCATTAAACACAAGCGAATATGGAGGGACAACATCTACCGAAAGTGAATATGGAGGGACACCATCTATTGCAAGTGAATATGGAGGGACACCATCTACCACAAGTAAATATTTCTGGACAACATCCAACACATCTCAATTTGAGAGTACATCATCACTCGGATTTGATGAAGAAGGTATGCCATCATCCCACGTGAACGTCAAGGTATGTCTTCTTCTCCACCCTCGATCGAAGGTATGCAATCTAGCCCACCTCAATTAAATATTGATGAAATTCCTAATGTTGAGATGTATGTACCTAGGAGAACACCACCTAGAATTTTGCGTAGAAAGCCAAAGTATTTGATTAATATTGATGAGGATATTTTGTAGCACATGGAAGGTAAGATCCTAGCATGCACTTGTAGAAGATATGCTCATAAGATTTGGAAATTTTTCTTTGAAAGGCTAAATGAGACCGCAAGATGTCAACTATTTGGTGAAATGATGTGGGGTGTAAAGTATAGGAACATCATGAAGACTCTTGGGTTGAGAACATCGAATGCATCAAGTGAAGACACTATTGTGAAGAATCTAATGGATGCTTATGAGAGTGTGGGTAAGACCTCACACTCAAAGGATAGTAATGTCACTCGATCTGTCATTACATCAGCTTTGGTAAGTTTTCAAATAAAGAGAGCTCGTCTCATTAGAAAGACGAGTGAACAAATGGGAATTAGTAGAAAAACTTTATCAAGAGCCATTCACAAGCGGCAAAGAATTGAGTGCACTGATTCAAATGAATTATGGGCATTCTCGGGGAGACTATCACGAAAAGATAAAGAAGTTGTAGAAGCCTTAAGAACACTAATTGAAGAGTATTGGAAGAATAACACAAGGCCATCTCTGAATAAAAGCGATGTGGTAAGAACGAGAATCTGTTGTCAAAATAATGAGCCACATCCAAAGAATTTTTTGGATATGACTCAAACCAAAAAAATTCATAAATTTGAAAATGATTATCCTCAAATTAGTATTTGTCAAAGATTATTTGAAATTCTTAAACCTTTTTATGTCAAGATAAATCACACACGCACTACTTGTTGTTATAGACTACATATTTAATTCTTTAACCATTATGATTTTTATCATTCTATATGTTTAGATTTACATACTAACGATGTTTTGCAGGATTGAGGCATAGAAGCCCCACCAAAATATTCAAGAGAGTTCTTATCAAAAAAATTACATGAAATAGAGGATGGCCAGATATTCTAAAAGAAAACATGCCTGGATGGTTCATGCGAGTGTTGTGGTGGCTTCCAGCATGTGCCAATATGTCAACATATGGATAGCACAGATGAGGTGGGACATAAACTAGTAGAGTTCAGGAAGTATAAAACAATGGCATTTGCTACAAAAGATGGGTCTCAAGTAAAAAGGTGTGATTTGGTCATTGAGAAGATTCCAGTGTACTAGTTTATGTCCATGTTTTGTGACAATATACTATCTGAGTATCAATGCTTACCCATAGAGCCTGATGGTTGGACATGCAATTCAAGCTATACAAGGACACCTTTCCAGTTGGTAGCATAGTATCAGTGGTTGACTTTGCAAAGAACTAAACTCTACAACCACAATGCAAGGTGCAGTCACAGTATTACAACTCCACATAGGTTTCGATATTTGTGCACATAACATTCATTCATTCATCTGATAGTACAAATGACCAAAGGAAGGTATTGAGGGAGTACCAATTTTATATTAGTGATGATCGTACACATTCTCTAGAGCTCGTGCAAGGTTGCTTCTAGATGTTCTACAGTGGTTTGGCTCAGAGGGGCATAGCATATGATTGACATATAATATGGTCGGATAACTGTGCAGCACAGTTCCAGAACTCGCACATGTTCTACTGGTTGTGCAAGATGGATGTCATTACAGGTGTTCAACATATGTGGAACTTTTGTGAGGCTGAGCATGGAAAGTGTGAGCATGATAGTGTGGGAGCATGTGTGAAAAGAGAATTAGAACAAGAAGAGTTAAAGTATACAGACAGTGCAAAGTTCAAAGATGCAAAATCAATCGTTGAGGGGTGTAATGCTTCGATGGGTCCAAGTAATGAAGGTACGTCTTTAGTTCATAGATTTTTTTGGTTGATGGATGATACTAACATTGCACCATATGAGTACTATTGTAAACTAACAAGATCAAGTGAGGTACACTCTTTCCTTAGCTCAAATGCAGGTTCATCGAGTATCGATACACGAAAGATGGCATGCTTTTGTTCTTCATGTACAATGAAAGCCTGGAATGATTGTGAATCAGAGGAGTGGGTTGACAAATGGTTGACAAGTTATCTTAGCCCACTTCACACATATCACCCTTTGATGACATTGGAACTGACACAGATGGAATCATCAGTCGACTTTGACCACGTATCATATCTAGTTCAACCTAGGTGATATATCTACTTGCTTAGTTGTTGAAATTCCATATCGTTATCTTACTCTATAGTGTATTCATAATGTTGACTAATTTCAAGAGATTTATTGCACATATCAATGCAGGGCATGTTTATGTAGTTATTGCAGATGAAGACAATGACGAGGGAATGAACTATTACTTATGTCATTTTGTTGAGGAAAAAGAAATTGGAGGCCCCAGTTAGAGATGGAGAAAACATTGAATACCCTACAGGCTCAGTTGTGGTTACTAGAACGTGGCTTAGAAGGTACCCAAATTTGAGTGTTAAACATTGGCTATTCCAGGACTTTGAAACGCATCGTAAGATTCTTCATTACTCGAACCTTGTCTGGCATCCAATTTTTGTTTGACCAAATATGGGGGTAGACCTTTGAACAAGACCTTGTGGAAGGTCCGTGAGTCTGACCATGAGGCAATACTTGACACAATAAAGAGTAGATTAGACCCAAATGGTTCGTTGGATTAATTTGTAAGTATATGCAGATTGGTTCTTATTAATTTATAATTGTATGCACATTAATTTGTTTGATGCCAATGCTATCATCTTCTTTTACTTTTCCTATTTGTAAGTAACCTACTAAACACTGATTGGTCTCCCCTTGTAGAGAATGGAGATATATGAGCCATCCAAGAGAATGTCAGCTAGAAAATCAATGTAACATCCTTATTTTGATGATCTTGACAAATCTCAATCATGATTTTAAGCCATTAGAAAACTGTGTGCAAAGCTTGGTGAGGGAATTTCAAGTTATTACTTTTAAGTTAACCTTATCATGAGAAGCTATGATTTAGACATTATAAGAGCATCTCAAATTTGAACTTACTCTATTCATGAGAGGTGTTGTGTGAAATAGGTATCTTGGAACTCCGAGTGAAGATTTATGACCAGGAGTGACTAAGTTGTGAGACCTGCATGCCTACTTGTAAGTGCCTTCCATCTATTTTCATTTCATTTCCATTTTGGATGCTTTTTCTTTTTCTCTTTTACTTTGCGTAGTTGTAAGTAAACTACTAAAAATTGATTGATCTCTCATTGCAGAAAATGTTGATTTATGAGCCATCAAAGAGAATCTCATCCAAAAAATAAATGTGACATCCTTATTTTGATGATCTTAACAAATTGAATTCTGATTTCAAGCCATTATAAAGAGCGTGTGAAGCTTAGCGAGGGAATCTAAAGTTACTCAATTGATGTTAACCTCATAATGAGGACGTATGATGTAGAAATTTAAAGAGAATCTTGAATGTATGGTTGAAATTGTAAAAGATCTGTGAAACAAAGTACCTAAGGCATTGTAATGAGATTTACCCAAATACTATAATTTTGGAGTTCATGTTTGGTGCAGTAGCACCTTGTTCTCTAAATGCCTTCAATAGGCAAATTTTTAAAATTTGAATTTTGAAATGTAAACAATGTGAAAAAGGTCATGTGAAGGTCATATGTAATGTATTCAAAGTCTCGAAGAGGTCATTAGGTGATTAGAGAAGTGATATAAAGCATGTAAGGTCCAGAAAAATGGACATCTTTTGTAATCTTGAATATTTACAATCAATAAAGTCCCTATTTTAGTGATTTTAAGAGTTTAGATCAGTGGAGTAAGTTAGTCTTAGGATTTTTTAGATGTGTGTGTGTTTACCTGTGCAGGGGAATTAAAGAAACAAAGGTTGAGTTGCTGCCACAGGGTTTTATGATGAATTTCCAAGTGAAAAGTGTGTTTCCAAGTGGTGTTTTGAGGAAAAATTGTCAAATGACTTCACAAAAAAATGACTGATCTAGATAGTTATTATTGAGTTACAACACATACTTCAAAATCAATAGTGACTGTCTTGGAACATGTGCATAAAAAAATGAATTTATTTGCTATCCTCATTAGGCTAACTAGGCCTAATATACAAAAGAACATACCTTTAAACATTCAAAAACCCCCAGAATTTGTTGGGGCAGCAATTATCATGTATCCAAACCCTTAGATCCACATTTTTTCTTAGGAGAAACTCACTCCACCATGCCAAACCAAAACCCTTATTTTATGCTAGTATAAAGAGGGTTTATTGAAAGGAATAATTCCACACCTTACCAGAACATGCCACTGCCTTAGAACTTCTTAAAATCACCTGCACAAGCTCAAAAGACAAACACCCAACCTCTACATGCAATATTTTATCAAACCCTATGGTGAAACCTCATTTTTCATGTCTTTCTCCATCAAAATCTACAAGGGCAACAACACAAACCCCATAAAAATTATTCCCTTTAGATTAGAAACTTCTCATCTGATCCTACAGGATCGCGTTGGGCCCCTCTACAAAAAATCTCTCGGTTTTGGCTATCTCGTACTGGTTTTCCCATGGCGGAAAATTTTCACTTGATGGAAAAAGCGTCAAATGCAAGCAGTGCAAAGTGGTGCAACTTTAATTTTGCAACTCGTGTGACCAAGCGGACTATTCCAATGCATCCGTATAGGTATTTTTACGCTATGAATGGTCCTCTCTCATACCGAAACATGCGGAATCACTCTGAGCTACGTTCAACTAGATCGATCCCTTAAGTGTCCAAAGTGCTAAATGGCTTTAAAATTTAGCATACTATTACTCAAATATTGTGATGCTTAGAAACCTCTCGTCTAATCCTCCAGGATTGCATTGGGACCCTCTACATAAACCTCTCTCAGTTTTGGCTATCTTGGTGTGGTTTTCCCGTAGCAGCAGATTTTCACTTGATAGAAAACGTGTCAAATTCAATTTGTGCAAAGTTGCAAAGTGGTGCAACTTTCGCTCTGCAACTCGTGTGACCAAGTGGACTATTCCAACGTGTCTGAATAGGTATTTTTACACTATTCATGGTCCTCTTTTTCACCGAAACACATGAAATCGCTTTGAGGTACATTCAAACGAATCGATCCCTTAAAGGTCCAAAGTGAAAAATGGCTGCAAACTTCAACATACTATTACTCGGATACCGTGATCCTTAGAAACTTCACATCTAATCCTACAGGATCATGTTGCACCCTCTACAAAAACCTCTCTCGGTTTTGGCTATCTCGGAGTGGTTTTCCTGTGGCGGCGGATTTTCACTTGATGGAAAAAGCATCAAATGCAAGTAGTGCAAAGTTGCAAAGTGATGCAACTTTCGTTCTGCAACTCGTGTGACCAAGAAGACTGTTCTAGCAAATCTGAATAGGTATTTTTATGCTAGACATGGTCCTCTTTCGTACCCAAACATGCAGAATCGCTCTGAGGTACATTCCATCGGATCGATCCCTTAAGGGTCCAAAGTGCAAAATGGTTGCAAACTTCAGCATGCTATTACTCGGATACTCTGACACTTAGAAACTTCTCATCTGATCCTAAAAGATCCCGTTGGGCCCCTCTACAAAAAACTCTCATTTTTGGCTATCTCGGAGTGGTTTTCGTATAGTGACGGATTTTCACTTGATGGAAAAAGTGTCAAATTCAAGTTGTGCAAAGTTGCAAAGCGGTGCAACTTTCGCTCTGTAACTCGTGTGACCAAGCATACTGTTCCAACGCATCTGAATAGGTATTTTTACACTAGGCATTGTCCTCTTTCACACTGAAAATCATGGAATCACTCTGAGGTACGTTCAACAAGATCGATCCCGTAAGGGTCCAAAGTGCAAAATGGATGCAAACTTCAGCATACTATTACTCGAATATCGTGAAGCTTAGAAAATTCTCATCTAATCCTACAGGATCATGTTGGGCCCCTCTACAAAAAAATCTCTCGATTTTGGCTATCTCGGAGTGGTTTTCCCGTGATCGCGGATTTTCACTTGATGGAAAAAGCGTCAAATGCAAGCAGTGCAAAGTTGCAAAGTGGTGCAACTTTCATTTTGCAACTTGTGTGACCAAGTGGACTATTCTAGTGCATGGAATAGGTATTTTTATGCTAGGCATGGTCCTCTTTCACACCAAAACACACGGAATCGCTCTGAGGTACGTTCCACCAAATCGATCCTTTAAGGGTCCAAAGTGCAAAATGGTTGCAAACTTCAGCATGCTATTACTCAGATATCGTGATGCTTAGAAAATTCTCGTCTGATCCTACAGGATTGTGTTAGGCCCCTCTACAAAAAACCCTCTTGGTTTTGGCTATCTCAAAGTGGTTTTCCCATGGCGGTGGATTTTCACTTGATGGAAAAAGTGTCATATTCAAGCAGTGCAAAGTTGCAAAGTGGTGCAACTATCGCTTTGCAACTCGTGTAACCAAGTGGATTGTTCCAACACATTTCAATAGGTATTTTTATGCTAGGAATGGTCTTCTTTCACACCGAAACACACGGAATCGCTTCGAGCTACATTCCATCAGATCGATCCCTTAAGGGTCCAAAGCGCAAAATGGTTGCAAACTTCAACATGCTATTACTCGGATACCGTGACACTTAGAAACTTCTCATCTAATCCTATAGGATCATGTTGGGCCCCTCTACAAAAACTCTCTTAGTTTTGGCTATCGGAGTGATTTTCCCATGGCAGCGGATTTTCACTTGATGGAAAAAGTGTCAAATTCAAGCTATGCAAAGGTACAAAGTGGTGCAACTTTCGCTCTGCAACTCATGTGACCAAGCGAACTATTCCAACACATACGAATAGGTATTTTTACGCTAGGCATGGTCCTCTTTCGCACCAAAACACACAGAATCTATCTGAGCTACATTCCACCGGATCGATCTCTTAAGGGTCCAAAGTGCAAAATGGCTGCAAACTTCAATATGCTATTACTTGTATACTGTGATGCTTAGAATCTTCTCATCTAATCCTAGAGGATCCCATTGATCCCATCTACAAAATCCTCTCTCGGTTTTGGCTATCTCAGAGTGGTTTACCCATGGCGGCGGATTTTCAGTTGATGGAAAAAGTGTCAAATGCAAGCAGTGCAAAGTTGCAAAGTGGTGCAACATTCGTTCTACAACTCGTGTGACCAAACAGAATGTTCCAACACATCCGAATAGGTATTTTTACACTAGGCATAATCCTTTTTCACACCCAAACACGTTGAATCACTTTGAGCTATGTTCAACCAGATCGATCCCTTAAGGGTCCAAAGTGCAAAAGGGAAGAAAAATTTGATGGGATATTACTTGAAAATTGTGACACTTACGACCTCTCTTTCTAAGTCTACAGGATCACGTTGAACTCCTCTATAGTAACTTCTCTCAGTTTTTGTTACCTCAGAGTCGTTTTCCTATGGTGTTCAGTTTTCACTTGATGGAAAAAGTGTCAAATTGAAGCAGTGTAAAGTTGAAAAGTGGTGTAAATTTTGTTTTGCAATTCGTGTGACCAAAGTAACTACTCCAATGTGTCCCGATAGGTAGGTTTACGCTAGGAATGGTCCTCTTTTGCACCCAAAACACGTGGAATTGATCCAATTTGCGTGCAACCAGCTTGGTCCCTTATGATGACATGCAAAAAAATGTAAAAGAGAAACATACAAACGACGGTTGAGAAGTCCGAGTATTCCACACAAAAAGTGTATGATCAATGCTACCCAATTGGTGCATGAGCACCTACACCTCACCCTCAATCTTTGATTATCTGATGGTGAATAGGTTTTTTTGGGTATTTTCAGCATGCTTTGTCTTGAATAAGGTCAATTAAGACCATTAGGTATGTTTTAGGGTGAGTTTTGGGTCTAGTGATAAAAACTGTGAAAATTTTAATCTTTTACTAGAAGTTGTCTTTGTAGCCTTTGAAGGAAAATTTGTGAATTTGTATATGACTGTGCAAGAATGGATTTTTGTTGTAATAAGGCTATTTATAAGCAATTTGTGTGGGTTTAGAGGTCATTAGTTGTAGTCATTAGGTTGGAGGAGTCTAAAGTTGCAAATTTGTAAGTTGCTTAAAGCAACAAATTTGAAATGCAACGGTTACTTGTTTTGAAAGTTGGTTTTTAGTTAGTTGAGGATTTCAATCAGTTAGAGAAGGGTGTAAAAACTATGTAAATCCTGGAGTTGGGTTGAGTTGGGTTTGTCATGTTGGGAGGTTTCCAAGTCTGTTGCAAGTTCTGGTCATGTTTGGTTTGATAGATTCCATGGTTGGGTAGTTGAGTTACCCTGTTGATTCAAGTGAATGTTGGAGTCTTAGTGGGCATATTTGAGAGAAGTTATGTCAAATCACAACTTGGTTGAGCTACTACGCATCACCAATGGTGCTTTGCAATTGGAAGAGTGATTGAGAGCATGTTGCTTTGTTAAATAGACCTATTCGGGGGTCTAGGACAACGTTGAGTCCATTTCTTATTTTTATTATAAATTATAACTTACTTTCTCCTGATTCTCTTTCATATATAAGAAATAATATTGCAAAATTTTGGCATATATATCTTTTGACGTGTTTATATGGTGATGCATCAAGAACAAATTGGAATCATTTTACGAATCATTTCATGGAATACCAATTGAAAGCATGTTTCTTTTTTTTTAGATAAAGTTGTTTAGCATCAATCAATTAATATTCAAGATAAACCATGAAGGACAATAGTGATCAATGCTAGGGCTAGCTAATTAATAATTATACACATGAATAAGTCAACCATGTACATGTGAATAAGGGAAGCACAAGTACTCAAAAACATGTAAGCCTCAAGAAGTATACACATGAATACATAGTATATACAAATTAATACAAAGTATATGCACAAATACAAGGTATACACATGAAAACACATAAGCCACAAATTATACATTGGAACACACGTAAGTCACAAAGTATACATGTAAGTTGTAAAGTATACACTTGAATACACGTAACTCATCTATTAAATCAATTTAGAATGCAAAAATGGACACCATCGATAAAAGATATTTGTATAACCAAATAGCCATGTAGGCATACATCAATATATGTTGATATAAGTATGAAATATATTAACAAAATAGCCATATAGGCTTACGAGAATGCCATATAGGAATACAATGTAAAATATGTCCAATAAAAAAAATGTACAAAACTACCATGTAGGCATACAACAAAGGGCTCTGGAATCAAAAGTCATTGCTCTCCATGCTTTGGAAATAAATTTTTTCCCTTTCCTTTTTTATCAGATGGTGATAGGTTGATCACTCATTTTTGTTGCGCTCGAGGAGTTCTCTTCTTGCTCCTCCTAGGGTTTAGTTCATGGTGAAGTTTTAACTATTACAATAAGAAGTAAACACATGAATATATAGAAATTACATTATAAAAAATGATATATTGGACAAAATAATTACTTACCGGGGTGATCCCATAATACTAGTTTACAATTTTTGGGCAAACTGGACACCAAACTAATTTTTTTGAACTAAATCTTCACTTTTGTATGAAGGATAAAATTCTATTTTTTTTGAATTTAGATTTGTAACTACGATATCTAGCACTTTCATTTGGTTTTGTAGTGTTTTAGTGAATATTTTTTCCTTAATCAAGTTTTGAAGTCAAACCAATTACAATTCAGACATAGGCAGTCTATACAACATAACTTTTTCTATATGTATCAAAAAATTTTATTTTTTTTTACTGGATCAAGGACATCAATACCTAGCATGAACATATTTTTTAGAATTTTATTTTGAAAATTTTCTATTTTTCCACATGTGGAAACTAGAAAGCTTGATTTTTGGTGAAAAACATATGTTTAATCAAACTAAAAAACAAATACATAATAAAACCAAAACATATTAAAATTATATTTGTTGGATAACTTGTTCCGAGGAATACCATCATCTAGTTGGGTCTGTGAAGTCTCCTCCATTTTCATCCTCAACCCAAGCTTTGAAGGACAAAATTCTAGAGATTTTTGGTGTCAGGAGGGGAGAATGGGGGAAAAGGGGGGTTCTAGTGAACCCCTGGGGGTTTGCTCGAACCAGGTTCATTTGAACCCCCTTCCACAAGAATTTTTTTTGCTTATTGATTCAGGAAATGTGATACCTAACATTAAATGATTTTGATCGAATGGGGGTTCTATCGAACCCCATTTGGGTTCGCTCAAACTAGAAGTTCGTTCGAACCCCCAAAAACCAATTTTTTTTGCATGGGGTTTTTTTTTGCAACATTTCCTTCCTCACACGAATTTTAAACTACTTTTGTGGGTTCACCCACCACCATATCATGATCTCTCTCCATGAGGGAAATATTCTCACACCCATGCTCAAGCGTGCTCAAGCCCTGTATAAATCATACAAATAGAAATTAAACTACGTGAATCAATAATGGCTTGATTTTTCACTAACTAACATCTATAAAAATGAATTGAAATTGAAATTTACTAATTTGCCTCATACCCCCCTTGTCAGAGCCATTGAGGATTGTAGAGAATATGACACACCAATATCCATTTCCCTCATCACATTCAAAGGTGTTTCATCTTACAACATCTGAAAATAAAATAACAAATTATTCAACTTAATTAACGATGTGCATATAAACTACACAAATCTATTAAGTACAATTCCTTAGTTAAACTATTTATTCTATTACCTTTGTGTAGGTTTGAGTAAATCCACTGCCACTGGGAAGTCTTCCCTCAAAACATCAAATATTAGCCTATTCAACATCCAAAATCACATATTAATATACCATTCGTAAAACAATTCTATTAACATGTAATAAATTTATAATTGTTTACTGGTTGCATACAACAGTGATAGGTGTACTATAGAAATAAGTAGGTGGGGGCTGGTGTATCCAGTCTCAACACTGTGACCTTGCAATTTTATTAAAATCATAAAAAAAAATTAGTTAATCTTGCATTTCAAAATCAAAATTGAATAAATTAAATTCAATGAACATGCTAAATTTTACCTGACTATCAATGCCATATGCCTCATGCAATATGTCAACTGCCCTCTCCATCTCCATAGCTACAAACAGATCTTGTGTAGCAGCCTCCTGAGTGTCGGTGGGGTCATATGAACAAGTCGCCCCGCAAGATTGGCACACATGGGTTCAAAGGCCACCACTTGAAGACTCCCCTAGATGGTGCTATAGAATAGAACTAGTATGATGGATGACAGTCTGGGTCAAAGTGTTGATCGCCTGCAATGTCTTTATGTCAACACTTTCCTTAGCGATAAAATGCATAACAACATGCTCACGAGGTGGCCTAGTGAGAGCTCGTCTACCTTGCCATGTAGGATTTGTCTATGCACTGGGTCTATCTTGAGCCGACCCCCCACCTCTCCCTTGAAAATCCCTCATATCAAAATAATTTAGTATTTTGTTGAAAATGAACTCACTGTATAGTTTCCTAAGGAAATATTGTGGGACTTTGTAATTGTTGCATAGTGGTTAATCGAAGACCATGTAACACCTATCATAAAACTTGTCCCTAATATGTTGGTGGTGACACCAATGAATAGGAAACCTCTTCACATTGAGGGTAAGATTTTGATTAATGTGTGGTTCAGTGCATAGTGAGCACAAATCACCTTTTATAATTTTTAAATACTTTACATCTTTATATGATATTTTATTTGCATAATAATCCCTAGCCACCTACCTACTATCTTGCCATCCAGTTATTTGTTTGCTAATTGAATATACATTTGTTAGCATATTTTTCAATGAATTTTCTAGGGTCATTCTTTCTATGGTTGAACCACTTGGATCACTCAACCTACTGATTAAATCCTCAATTTTCTTTTTGTTGTTCTCAATTTCACTCATTAAATTTTGTTGAGTGTCAGGAGGGGATTGAGTGATTGGTGGAGGAGGTTGTTGTTGTGGTTGATTTTGATCTTGAGGATTTGGTTGCTCTTTCTGTTGAGGATCTTGAGGGTTTGAAGGTTGATTTGCATCTCCTAAAAATTCAAACAAATATATATCAAATTCAACCTAAAACTAACTAATTCAAAACAAAAAGCAAACAATCCTTACCTCTCACACCTTCTCATCATCATGGCACCATCGTTGTGAAGAAATAGGAATTGTTGGTGAATTTTTTTGCTGAATGGATCCTCCTAGAACGTGAATGCAAAAAATGGGGGTTTTGGCCCCAAGGAGAAGAAAAAATAGTCAAAATGAAAATGACAACATTTCACTTTTTTTCTTTCTTTTAACAAGCAATAATGCGAGCGTGTTATAATGCGATCACATTATTGGCTTGTTGTTGTCGAGCCTCAGGCTCGAAACACTAAGCCATAATGTGAAAACATTATAACGCCCTCTCGTTATGAATTTTCAAAACCTTTTTTGAATGTGGGCACGAAATGGCTATCCATTTCCATGCACCCGCCTCCTCATCATGATATAGATCTAGAAATTATTAGTTCTACTGGCACAAATCACATGGTAGAGGATGATGATGACGTAGATACAGAAGACACCAAGGCTAATGACAATGATGATGGCGACAATGATGATAATCATGATCATGATCATGATGGTGATAATGATGATAGGGCAATTACTACTAGTACCCAACAACATTCATGATCATATAGGCTGCATCATGGATCATTGTTGGTATATCATTAAGATGATGATGATCATGATAGTGGTGATGATGATGAGGCAGTTTCTGGTAGTACCCAGTGACATTCATGATCATATACACTGCATCATGGATCATTGTTGATATATTTTTATGATGCCTCTTTTCATAGTTACTATCATATGTATCATTTTCATGGCCTACAGTACCATATTATTGAGTTGTATCATATTGAAATTTATCATTTTCACATATATCATTTGATCATGTATCATCTTGACTTGTATCAATTTGATTCATATAGTTTATTGGTATGTGCAGGATCATGATGGGCCAAAAAGTTGCGATATGTAAGTGATATGATGGTCCGTGTGGCTGACGAATTTTTTTTTACCCAAAATTGATGAAACAAAAAGGGTTTTGAAAGGAGACTCTTAGCTTTCCACCAATATAAATTATTCTTTATTTTGAATTTAATAAATAATTATTATTCATTTTCTATTTGAATTACAAGTAAAGTCCCGATTGATAGGCTGATTGAAAAAAATCTATAGCTTTCAAATGGTATCACATTTTTTGAATCCGAAACATGGGTCACATTCTATTCTTTGCATACTATAGGATTAAAAAAAAAATGAATTTCATGAAGTTTTGACCAAGTTAAAGTGGTTAGACGTACGAGTTCTTTATATTTTTTAAAAGTTGTAATAAAAAATTCATAATTAATTATTTACTTGGAAAAATTTTACAAAAAAATATGCATCACATTGGGATATGAGTCATTTACTTATATCTAAAATATTATAAAAAAATATTATCATTTTATTGTGGTTAGGGTGGTCAGACAGACACCTACTTCTTATTTTCTCCTTGAAATTTAAGTACTACTGCATTGAAATTTTAAATTTTCACCAAATAGATTTTTTTTTCTAAATAAACCTAGTAGTTTCGAAACTACATTCAATTTTCTACAAATTCTATTCTTACATATTTTTGAAATAATATAGATAACTTATTCAAATTTTTACGTCAAGTTGTCTAACTCTAATTTTTCTGAATTTTATTGCCACTTAAGGGCCTATTTTTTCCATGATGATCCTGCACATACCCTTATCATTTTTACTTATAACATTTGTACATGTATCATAATTTTGACTTATGTCGACTGTTGGACATGTATCATTTTGACATGTTATTGATCTACTAGCATATTTGACTTTCACTTGTTTTAGTTATACATGATGATGATCTTATCAATATTGACTTGTCACTTTATATATATTAAAAGTGGTCGATGATTAATTTTGGATGGATATTTTTTATGTATGATGATTTTAATTTACTACTCATGATGGATTTCTTCAAATTTAATTAAATTATAGACATTTGACTCACTTGTTATAATAATTTTCTTGTTATTTCAAACAAACACACCTCAAAGGCATGAAAAACACATATTGTGAAGTAATTAGGTCCCCGTCTATAAAAGGCATCAGGTGGTGTTATTTCTGACAAATGAAAAGGAGCATTCCCGAAGTAGGTGTGAGAAAAAGTAGGTGGCAGAGCCGAAGGTGGAGGAACTAGTGCAAGTCCGAGCAGCAAAAAGGCATGGGAAGCTGTAGCAGCAAGAATAATGGAGACTCCATTATTCTTGAACACTGAGAAGAAACAACAATCTTTTAAAGGTGAGATCGTAGACAAAAGACTCCAACATTTGTTGGCATCATCTCCTCCACTGATTCTTTGGGCGACCAAGAAAATTTTGAGGCTAGAATTCATGAGGGCCTATCACAAGTTCAGATGAAACTCAGAAATCCCAGCCATGTTCCTGGCAGTGTTACTGCATATGGTTGTGTCAAAAGAGATAGGGAAGAAGCTCACACAAATGGTCTTTGTCCAAGCTTGGTTGGGGGATATTGATGCAGCCCTAGACAATTTAGATGAGACTAAACAAATACCAATGTCCCAAAACTACTACATGCTCTGGATGTATGGTAGGGATGTCATGACATTCCCTCCGATTCAAACCATCGACCTAGAGGGTTTTGAGAATTTGTGGGATGAGTGTGACTGAAACATCTTCTTCCTACTTAGAGCGGCCAATCTGGTGAAAAATCATCCAAGAGGTCGGGCAATCTGGTATGTCGAGGATGAAGGGCTGGCAGACAAGATTATGGTAGGGGATGACGATGACTGGGAGTTTGGTTCAAGAGAAGAGTGGTGTAAGGATGACGACAAGGACCTAGGGGAAAAATCCAAAAGGTTCAACCCACAAGAATTGTGGTGCTGACTACCCAGTGATTGCGGACTACATTGCCTACAGGAAGTGGACAGAGACAGATGATGATGAAGATTGAAACATTTCCAGCCCGTTAAAAGTTGTATTTTGGTATACATATGAAATAGTAGAAACAGGGGAAAGCAGTAGCAGATAGGAGTCCATCTCAGTTGGCATTGCCTCAGTCTAGAACTAGGCCATTTTGTAACTGAAAATGTATCAGCATGGGTAGGTAGGGCAAAGGTTTCTGAAACACATGACCATTTTGTCAAAGGCCTACAAGTAAATTTTGGCCGAAAACTCATGTAAAAAGATTTGTGAAGAAATACAGGGTATTGCCCCTTAGCAGTGATTTAAATAGCAAAAAAATAAAATAATTATCTTTTTATTTAATCATATGAGTTAAATAATTAACTTACTTACTCTATAATCATATGATTTATTTAAGAGGCAACATATATTTAACTAATTAAATTGAATTAAAACATATTAAATTAATAAATGGAAGCAATTTAATAAGAAGTATTTTTAGAAGCAAAAAGGAAGCAACAATGGAAGCCAAACTAGAAGCAAAGCAGAAGAAATCTTGGAAGAAAAATTGGAAGCAAAACTGGAAGGAACACAGGAAGCAAAACTGGAAGCAAAAATGGAAACAAATTTGGAAGAAAAATTAGAAGAAAAACCAGAAGCAAAACTGGAAGGAAAAATGCAAGCAAAACTAGAAACAAAACTAAAAGAAAATTTGGAAGCAAAACCAGAAGCAAAACTAGAAGTAGAATTGGAAGCAAGCCTGGAAGCCAAACTAGAAGAAAAATTGGAAGCACAACTGGAAGCAAAACTGAAAGAAAAACTAGAAGAAAAATTGGAAGTAGAATTGGTTCAAGCAACATTGGAAGCAAATATGGAAGCAAAATCGGAAGCAAAAGTGGAAGCAAAACCAAAAGCAAAAATGGAAGTAAAAATGAAAGCAAAACCGAAAGCCCAACTAGAAGCAAAAGTGTGAGCAACACTCAGAGAAAAACTAGGAGAAAAACTAGAAGCAAAAATGGGAGCAGACATTGAAGCAAAACCAAAAGCCTTCTTCGGCGCCAACATATGCACTATTTTTTATGCCATTTTTGGTGCTAAAGAGGACGTCATAACCGGCACCGAATTTTTGACATTAAATATGGCACTAAAGAGGATGCTATAACTGCTACCAAATTTTCGGTGTTACATCTGGTGCTAAACAGGGCATTAAAGATGGTGCTACATCCAGTGCTAAATCCAACAAAGAAACGATAAAACACTTTTGGGCTAACTTTCACACCATGATGGTCCCGATTGAGGGTTTCAAATACACTAAAAACTGGTGCAAAAGTCGGTGCTAATTGTCTGTTTTGTTGTAGTGTGGTTTGTATCTATCAAGGGTATAAGCCTATGCTCAACCCACCAATCAACATACTTTGGTGTTGCACCTACATCAACCATCTCTACACTAGCACAAGACATGTATCGCATCTACTTTCCCAAGTTTGAGCCCTAAAAACTACTAAAAACATTAGCATTACAAGGAAGGAAAGGGGTATATACCATGTCCCTAGAGTCCTCTAGCCATCTGCAGGTCTGAACATTGAATCTATGGTGCGATGAGTGTTGTACAAGTGACATTTTGGCAACAACTCTACAACAAGGTCACTCTCACACCTCATTATTCACTCAAGTCAAAATGCACAAATGATCATTTTACCTTAAAAAATTTACTAGATGCACCTAATATTGAGTCTAAACCCTAATGCAGATATTCTAGAGGTCTTGGAACTTAAACCTTTTTCTATAAACACTTTGTGCACTATTGGATTTGCTTGTCCAAATAATTTTTCAATTTTTTCAAAATTCTTCCAAAATTTGCAAAACTTTTCTGAGGGGGCATAGGTCTATCCCATCTTCATCATGACACACTAGGGCATATTTTGAACTCAATTTATTTAATACAACATTCATATGACTTCACATTGTATCAAATAGGGGCAAAATGTAGACAATGGAAAATGTCTAAGCATGTGAACACCATTTTCCCTCATCAATTTCCCTTTTTGCCCTGTATAATTAAATAATTTTAATTACTTAATTATTTTCTAAATTCATACTCTTCTATTAATTAAATAATTTTAAGTGCTTAATTAACACATTTTCCCTTTTTTTATTCTTTCCGAATTAATTAAATAAATTATATTTATTTAATTATGTCACTAATTAATCCTTTCTCTCTATTATTAAATTAATTATTATTTATTTAATTTTTTACTTTCATTTTCATTCTATGATTAAATAATTATTTTAATTATTTAATTATTCATGAGCCTTTTCTTCACAATTAAATAAATCCTATTTATTTAATTCTCACCTTTTCCCTTCCACTAGTAAATAAATATTTTAATAATTTACTAATTTGTCTTTTCCTCCACTTTCTAATTAAATAGTTATTTCCAATTATTTTAATTAAAAAGTTAACTTTCCCCTCTTCTTCTATAAGTAAACTAGCATACATATATTAATTAATAATATATATAAAAAACCTTGAAAGTTATCATTATCTAGTCTATTGACTTGAAGAAAAATGTTTACATTTTCTAAAGATAAATATTAAATGATTTCATTATTTTTTTTCCAAAATAAAGATAATTCTATAAAAATAAATATTACATGTTAAAAAATATGAATTTCAATTTTTATAATGAATATTTTTTCTTTTTCTAATTTATTTTATTGCAATCAATTTTGAGGGAAATGAGTTCCA
>CM021100.1:381187026-381397765 GCA_007115665.2 Sequoiadendron giganteum | reverse complement strand
CAATTACTCTAAAAATATGAAAAGTTTCATGCATACATGTGCTTCATATAAAATAAATAGGCTTTGGTACACTTCCATAACTTTGTTCACTTGCAGACCTAAATCGGGCTAAAACATAGGACCCTCAAACACTATAGGTTATTTTCATATTTGAAATTTTCTACAAACTATACATGTTAGGTATATGGTTCATTACACCCCTTTCTAATCAATTTTGGCTAAAAATTTCTATGAATCTCTGTCAATGTTCTCTGCCTAGATAGGGTTCATGTTTTAGTTCTTGTTTTGAAACTTGTTTTTTTTTCTATATTTGATCCATATGGAAAATAACAACATATTTTCTTTCCAAATATGTGGTTTTGATATGGTAAATCTTGGCTTGTCTACCTATATTTTTTCTACATATAAAAATAATTTGAAGGAACAAAACAAAATCATTGACACATTTATTAATACCACTTCACCTAATCTTCATCCTTCTCCCAACATATCCCTTACTTGTGAGAATTATTTTTTGTAAGAGGATGTGATCATTGAAATTCATGGAAATCATGTTATTTCTTCTCCCAATACCTCTCCTACTTGTGAGGGTATCTTGGTGCAAGAGGACCCAATCATTGAGAATCATGTGTGTTTCTTTACAATACCCCTCCTACTTGGGAACATGTTGTGGCAAAATAAGATGAAATCAAGGTGGCTTGCATAGATGAAGGTTCAAACTTAACATTAGGTCCTCCATTGATAGAAAATTTCCAACAAGCTGAAATTATACACTCACATTTTATTATTGGATCTCCTAAAACTCCTCTAATTATTGGACCTCCTAAACCACCTCTCATTATGGGACCTCTCAAACCTCATGTCCATATCCTAAACTTTGCAAAACAACTCACTAGTAACCATGTGCAACAAGATGTGTTGAAGCAACCAAGTTATTATGTATTTTCTCACACATATAACACTAGAATTAATAAGAAACCAAATAAAATAACATTCATTCCATTAGGTCAACTATATCTCCCACCCCCATCTATCCTTTTGCAACATAATGGTAATGGTAAAGAATATGATATTGTTGAGAAACTTCATAATACTCTAGCCAATATCTCCCTTTCGGCCTTGAATCAGACATCACCCACATTTGATTATTAGATCTCCTAAACCAAATCTCATTATAGGACCTCTCAAACCTCATAGCCATATCCTAAACTTTGTAAAACAGCTCACTCGTACAACCATGCGGACTGAGATGTGTTGAAGCAACAAAGTTATCATGTAGTTTCTCGCACATATAACACTAGAAGTAATAAAAAACCAGATAAAACAACATCCATTTTATTACCTCAACTATATCTCCCACCCTCACCTAGCCTTTCTCAACGTAACAGTAAAGAATATGATCTTGTTGAGAAAATTCATAATACTCCAGCCAATATCTTCCTTTGGGACTTGATTCAAACATTACCTTCATACCACAAGATGCTTTAAGAGGCTCTACATAAGATTGATTTCTTACCTTTTGTCAAATTGAATGATTTAGTAGCCTTGTTTGATTGAATACAAGCAACAAAGTTGGATATTACATTTTCTTGACATGAATTACCATCTCTTGAATTCCAAAACAACTATGAGGCTCTAATGATAATTATTTTTATTAATAAAATTGGGGTTAGTCATACTTTTATTGATAACATGGGTCAGGTCTTAATGTTTGTGGCATGGATTCTCTAAATAAACTTAGTGTGGATAAGAATCTATAGAACCTAATAATCCTGTTATTCATGGTTTTGATAATGTTAGTAGGTATTCATTAGGGAAAATCACACTAGACCTCTTAAGGTAGGGCTTGTGGTTTTTCCTACCCCTATCTAGATCATGTTGGGAGAACTTTCATATAACCTTCTCCTAGGTATACCAAGGATTCATGACATGAATATCATCTAATCACCACTATGAGATGAAATATGAATACAATAAAAAGATATATATGGTAAAAGTGTATGAACAAAGTTATAATTCACAAATTGAAGCCTAACATAACACTTCCAACTCTCCCAATACCTTTATTTCATCTTCATAATTTTATCCATTTCCTTCCAATGATAATGATACTATGAATATGCTTTTGGGTGATGATTGGGGATTGTTATATTTTACACCTCATTTCAAAGGAGAGTCTAAAATCTCACCATCAAAGCCTGAAGATTCAAACATGGTAGCATCTAGTATAACTAATGATCAAAATAATTCTTCATCATCAAGTGCATGCCTTTGTGATGATTGGGGTTCATTATATTTTACGCCCTCCTTTATTGGAGAGTACAAAATCTCACAACCGAAACTTAAGGATTCTTTATTTCATTTTCTCAATCTTCTTTTATATCAAAAAATCGAAAAACATCACCCCATGATGATGATGGGGGCTCTTTAGCTTTTGTCCCTTGTGTGTATTCCAAAATTTAAAATTCTCAAAAAGGATTTGCATTCTTGTGAAAGAATCAATTTATCTCATGATAATTTAGATAGGACTTCTTCATCTGAGTTGGACAAGTGTTATGCGCTTGGATTTAAAATTCTCTCTAAAAGTGGATATAATGAAAACATCAAACAAGGAGACATTGATCATATGAAGTCTATATTGTACCTTTCTAAAAGGGGTTTAGGATTCAAACCATTTACTTCATCTACATCTCATACTCCATAATCCACTATATTTTAAACATCATGTAGTATGTGAACAATATTTTCTTCACAAGAGAAAAATTTGTCCCATACACCATTGTCAAAGCAGGAGCATATTTTGTCAAGGCTTCTCAAAGTCTACTTGACTACTCTTCCTCCTCCAACATGAAATAAATTTTATAGCAATCTCTTTTTGTGTATATCATCAAGTTCATAGCCAATCCACCAATGAATGTTAGGCCTTTAATAATAATATAAAAAAATGTAATGATTGTGGTTCTCTTCCATGTTTCAATGCACCTAATCACTCTAAAATAATAATGATCTTTATTCTATAGTGTTTCTCCTTAATATATGGTATTTGTAGCTTCATATGTTTTTTCATTTCCATTCATAGTGGTAAAATCTTAAGTGCAACCATATTTTACATGGTAGCAACATGATAGTCTCTTGCATGGTTGTATTTTCCTTTACACTTGGGGGAAAGGATAACTAGTTTTTGAGATGTACATATTCTTTTCAAGGATCCCCTCTTCCCCTCTTCTTCCTTAAAATACTGACATAGCAAGTATGTTGATATTTCAAGGGGGTCATATCACCCTATAAATTTCATATAAATCTTGTATGATTCAACTTATTGACATACCCCTTTTTTGGTGTTGTTTATATTACCTCCTAAGGTGTGGTTATCAATTGGTGCACTTTTTAGTCAAGAAGGAAGACCCAATTTTTTTTTCAATGAAAATTTGACTGAGGCCAAATTAAAATAGTCATATATGATCAATAATTTTATGCAATATAACAAGCACTAAATAAATGGCAGCATTATTTGTTACCTAAGGATTTTTTATTGTACATATATCATGCATTGTAGTTTAAAGAGAGCCTAGGTAAGTTAGAAATATATGAAATTGGTTGAATTTCTATAGAGTTATTTTTTAAGCATAAAATTGGTCAATCTAATAGGGTAGCATATGCACTTAATCTAGAAAAATAAAATTGTTGAATGAATTGAGAGTTAATGTTTTTATATTTTATGTGATGAAATAATTATATCAAGATGACATATATTTTAAGGAAGCATGGGCGGAATGCAAGATTCTAGGGGAGAAGGATAGAAGTTTGTGGCTAGAGTATTTTATTTAGGAAGAATTATTTTTTAAAGTTAAAATATCATGCATACCATAGAGTTAAACTAGATAAATATTAGTGAGAGAAAAGGATAGTGGAGGTTTGAGTGGACACTTTGGAATAGATAAAATATTGGCACAATTGAGTGAAAGGGTATTTTTTCCCTAGAATGAGTGTAGATGTAAATAATTTGGACAAGGTTGTAGAATTTACCAACATGATAAATGAGTAATATAGAATACATGGTTGTATCACTCATTTCCAATACCAGAGAGAGGTAGCAGGAACATATAACTATGGACATTGTTTTGGTTTTTCCTCAAACACAAAGAGGTAATGACTCAATTTTTATTTTTGTTGATAGATTTTCAAAAATGGTTCATTTTATTCCATGTGAGAATAGTAATGATGCTTCCCACATAGCTACATTATTTTTCAAGGAGGTAGTTAGGCTACATGGTTTACCTTAAATAATTATTTTAGATTTGGATGCCAATTTTTTTGGCCACTTTTCGTGTGTAAATTAGAGAATAAAATAGGAACACAATTGAGTTTCAGCTCATCTTACAATCCTCATACAAATGGTCAAAATAAGGTTATAAAAATAAGTCATAGTAATTTTATAATAAGTTTTCTAGGTGATAAGCTAAACCAATGGGACTTGATATTGGCTTCTAGCCATATTTTTCTTTAATAATTCATTCAATAGGAGTGTTGGGAAAAAATCATTTTCATATTTTCTATGGGTATAGCCCTAGAGGTATTGATGGGATGAGAGATAGTGTAGATTTGAGTAGGAAAAGTGCTATGGAATAGTATTTTGTTGAATAAATTTATGAGTTACATAAGGAATTGAAGAATAATTTGGATAAAAGTACCATGAAATATAAAGAGCATGTTTATATGCATAGGATAACACAAGAGTTTCAAATAGGTGGCTTGGTTTTGGAAAATTCACAAAAAGAGAGGTTCCAATAGGGAACATATAATAAGTTAAAATAAAAAAATATAGGGCCATGTAGGGTGTTGAAAATTTATCATTTAGTTTCTATGAAAATTAACTTTCGAAAATTATAGATATATCTCTCATTTTCAATGTTGTTGATTTGTACAAGTATTTTGAAGGGGAGAAAAGTATAAAGGGGATACATACTCAGATTTTCAAGATATACAAGAATAGACACATTAGTTTCTTGAGAATAAATTTGATGAGATATAAAAAGTGATTGATTCTTGACTAGTTAAAATATTAAGGGTGAAATAATATATGGAATACCTTATCTATTTAAAGAATAGATCTTCATATAAATCCTCTTCAATGAATGCTACAAAATTGGTTAAGTATGGAATTCATATTCTAGAGTTACAAAAATATTCATGAGTTGCAAACTCATTGTAAAAATTATCTTACTTTGCATGTTTGATGTAGGAGCATCTAAGTTCATGAGAAATCATGTATCACCTAAAAAATAATTCTTATTTTATTTCTTTCTATTATGCAATAGTTTTTTTTAGTGATTTATTTCAAGAGATAAATTTAAGTTAAATTTTAGTTAATTCAATACTTCATCTTGAAGAGGAGCTAAAAGAGTATCTCTAGTTCAAATTTGGAGAAAATTGGATGAAATTTGAGGAGGTTATGGGTGGTCAAATATTTAGTCCTACATAGGAACTCATTACATATTTGAGGTGTTCCAAGAACCCTAGGAACCTCTGAAAATTCATATTCCTATTGAAACCGTTGAAGATTTTTTTACACTCAATTTTTGTGGAGTTTCTAATGAATCTGAAACTTCCTAGTGGATAAAGAACCTCTAAAAATTGTTCAATTCTTAGTTCCAAATAGATTTGTAACCCACAAAAAAAGGACAAGGACAAGTATTATAGAAGTTACTAGTGGAGTAGGAACCTCTAACAAGGTGGTTGGTTCCTTGTTTTCCTTTCAAGATTGACACCCAAAAAAAATACAAAAAATGGAAAGGTTGGATAAATATTTTGGAAGTTCCCCAAGGATTAGGAACCTCTAAAAAGGTGTTGGTTTTGTTGGAAAATGAATTACTCTAAGAGGGGGGGTGAATCAGAGTAATATAAAATTTTCACTTGACTTAGAACTAAGATCTTGAAACAATTTAAGGTAACCTTTTAATTGCAGAGTGAACATGGACAAGTCAATGAACGTTAACAACAAAAATATTGATCACAATAACATTAATTAACAATGTCAAAGCATGACGTTGATTTTTCAAGTAAACTTGATTGAGAAATTCCTTTTAATGCTTTATTTCCACAAGATTTGATGTAAAACAAAATGAAATAGTTAGTCAAGTATCAAAGAATTGCATGAAATGTATTGACAAATGACATAATAAAAAACACAACATTTAAGAACATACGTTGAAATACAACTTCACCACAACACACATTATTTTCCTGAGTGGAAAAACCCCCTTGGGGTATAAAAAAGTCACTCATAAATTGATCTTTGTATTCATTAAAAAGAGCACCAACTCAACACCAAACATTCTAAAGTACCAACTTCAATAGGATCACCAACTCAATTTAACATATCACTGATATAGCATCCTATCAAAACCTAGATTTCAGATTTTGTAACTCTAGAATTATAATAGAAAACTCTGAAAGATTTTCAATAAGCCTTTTGAAGAATGTTGTATATCAACATCTTCTCAAATAACAATCAGATTTTCAATGCAATATATTCTGTATCAAATTTTTGAGAACAACATATTCCTCTTTTCAGATCTCACAAAGCAATGTCTCTAAGTCATCTTTTAAAGACCCCACAAAGAACCACCTCTATATGCAGTTTATATAACTGAAACAATAACAAGGGTTAGGGTTCAAATTAACATCCCTCAATCATTCTCCTCCAAATTAAACTCGTTTAACAAATATCACAACATTTAGTTAAAAAAAAACTCAAGTTTGTGAAAACCTAAGAGATTTCAATCTTCACAAAAACAATACTTAATCTTCTTAAGATGCTCGAACAAAATGATCCAAAATCTTTTCTGTTTTTTAAAATAAACAACAAAAAAAACACACATATTTATCAATACCTAGTCATGAAGGATAAAGCAAAAGAAACCACCACACTCTATCAAGTAAACTCATAATGACCCAGCTAGAAGAAACTCCTCTAAATTCCACAACCACACACATACTAGCTCATAGCTGGTATTCCAATTTCGAAACCAAAATGATGAAAAATCCAAACAACTCTTACTACCAGCAAGCTTTAGCAAAACAATATCATAAACCCTCAATGTTTTCACTATGTGAAGACACCAAAAACCTATAGATCATCATGCACTCCATGGTGGCTAGGGTTCCATGCTTAGCCATGATAAAGAAACAACAAAAATACCTAAACTCGAACTCAAAGGTAATTAATAAACTTTTGAATTCCATCACCTATTTTTTAAGGAATATCCTTTGCTCAAAATGTCAACATCATTATGATAAGAAATATAAACATTAATCCAAAGCGAATGATAGTTTTCGATACCCGATATCACTCAAGAGTTTGAATATTCCCTAGTCATTGCCATGTGACTTTACAAAAAATCATTCCAATGTTAAATATAAAAGTCCCGAAACAATATCATTTTGAACAATTTTGTCATATAAACTTTTACCCCTATGATATTATAATATCATATGCAAAATGTGAAGGGCTCAAACAATAATGAAGACAAGTATTTGTGAAGACCAATGCCAAGCTAAATTCCAAATATTCACCTTTGTGTATCAACCAAGATATATAAGAATGTGTGTTAGAATACTTCACACAAGTTGAAGCACATATTTTATAGATACCTTGTGAATACAAACAAATCTCATAACTGAATGTCAACATTACCTTCAATCTGAGCAACGAAATGCTATCACCTATATTTGACAAATATAACCTCTGCACATGAGTCCAATAGATTAGACCAGCCAAAGATAGTAGAACTGAATCAAATGCCAACCATATCAAAGTGAACTGGGCACAAACAAATCAAGATAAAAAATAGGTAATTATGCCAACTGTGCCAATAACAAATGAATATTCCAAACTATGAATGCCGAAATGATATGCATAGCATAGAAATTGAGCCAAATGATATGAAATCAATGATAATAGTAATGCCAAGCTTTAGTCAGCTTGAATTCAATATTATCCCTATTGAATATGCATGTGGAAAATAAAATCAACTATGTAAAGCATCATATGCCATGAAGATCAAACCACAAAACTAACATGAGTCATCAACACGTAAATATGTCACCATCACTGTAAACATCATGTGACTGCATAAGTGTGAATCACTGAAAATGAAAGCACTGGTACTGAATCAAACCAACTTATTAGTTTTGACATCAAGGATAAATATGCCACAAAAATAAAGTAAAAAAACTCCCCCTTTGTCCTTGATGGAAAAAACCAAAAACTGGGCCAACAGACTGAGACAAATATTGAGCCATCATATAGAACCATCTAAACCAAAACTGTATATTTCTCCCCCTTTTCGTCACAAGGACAAAGGAGAACCTATGAAATGCCAAGAAATAAAATTGAAACAATTGTAGATGTAACAATGGAGCAGCAAATAAAAATCAAATGAAGTAGTAACAAGTTGCTCAAAGATCTAAAAATCTCCCCCTGAATCCATGATAGAGCTTTAAGAAAGCAAATATTGGGAGACAACTCCCAACCGAGAACAAAGGATTTCAAAGGCTTCTTTAGCCAAAGGCTTTGTAAAAATATCTGCCACATCTGCTTGAGTAGGGACATATTGCACAAAAACATCATTAGACAGCACCTTTTCACGAAGAAAGTGAGATTTAATAGAAATGTGCTTGGTTCTTGAATGCATAACTAGATTCTTAGACAAATTTATAGCACTTGTATTTTCACAAAAGATAGACATATTTTTCAACAGCAATACCCATATCAGAAAGAGTTTGTGTCATCCAAAGTAATTGCATACAATAGGATGTAGCAGCAATGTATTCTTCTTATGTTATAAAAAGTGGAACAAAATCTTATTTCTTGCTACATTCCATGCAACCAAATGATCACCAAGAAAGAATGCAGCACCACTGGTGCTTTTCCTATCATCTAACAACCAACCCAATCTGCATCAGTATAGGCCAACAAGGTGAAACCATCATTTATTGGATATCAAAGACCATAGTCAAGAGTACCCTAAATGTATTTAAAATTTCTTTTTATAGTTGTAAGATGTGTCTGTTTAGGAGCATATTGGAATCTAGAAACCATACAAACTGCTTGCATTAAATCAGGTCTAGACATAGTCAGGTATAATAAACTACCTATCATAGGGTGATATTCAGATTGATCTACATCAGGAGAATCATCAACTTTGGAAAGTTTACAACCACTTACCATAGGATTGCTTACTTCATGACAATCATTCATTTGAATTTTTTTAAGCATTTCCTTTGCATATTTATTTTGAGAGAAGAAAATGCCATGTTCAAGTTGAGAAAATTGAAGTCCAAGAAAGAAAGTTAGTCCACCTAACATGGACATCACAAATTTTGATTCCATAATCTTAGAATTTTTTTTTGGATAAAGCATCATTATTACACCCAAAGATAATGTCATTAACATAAACTTCAACAACCAAAATATCATTACCTCCCATTTTGACATAGAGGTTGTTTTCCACACCACCTCTTGTGAAGCCATTAGTTGTTAAATGTGAGCCCAGCCTTGAATACCAAGATTGAGGAGCTTGTTTAAGACCATACAAGGCCTTTTTCAACCTGTAAACATAAGTAGGCTTGTCTTGTGAAACAAACGCTTCAAGTTGTTCCATATACACTTCCTCATCAAGATATCCATTCAAAAAAGTAGTTTTGACATCCATTTTATAAACCTTAAAGTTCTTAAAACATGAGAATGCCAAAAATATTCTAATGGATTCAATTCTAGCAACAAGTGCATAAGTTTTTCCAAAATCAATACCTTCCTATTGTGCATAAACTTTGCACACAAATCATTCCTTTTTCCTTACAAATTTGCCACATTCATCAAGTTTATTTCTGGAAACCCATTTTCCACCAATAACATTCTTGTCATCGGGTCTTGGGACTAACTCCCAAGTCTTATTATTTTCAATTTGGTTGATTTTTTCTTGCATTGCTTTCAACTTGCATTCATCATCTAATGCTTCATTGCATGTCTTGGGTTCAAACTCATTTACTAAACAAAATTTTTCAATAATTTGAGCTTGTTCCTCAAGTTTTTTCCTCCTTCTTGTCAAGACACCAACACTTCTATCCCCAATTATTTGATCTTCAGGATGACTCTTGATAAAAATCCTGGAGGGTGGGTGTTTTTGGAGGTGTTACTTTTGTTTCCCAAGTATATCATTCAAGTGAATAGTTTTTTCATAGCCTTCAACTTGCTTTTTAAGAGTGACAACCTATTGTTCAAGTTTTTGAATCTCTGTATCTTTATCAACAAGAACTAATTTGAGATTATCCATATCAATTTTAGATTCATCAAGTTCAACTTGTAAGCATGTGATCATATTGTTTGGACTATGCTCTTAAGAAGCAATTTTTTTCTTTAATCATTTTATTTCTTGAAATGCACAAAGCAAGTCAATTTCACAGTTTTCTAAATCAGACTTCTTTATTTGAAGTCTTCTTTGGTAAAGAGACTCTTTTTCATTTTCAAGTTAAACTTCTTTTAGGATTAAAATCCTTTTTCCTATACTATTTTTCTAGTTTTTCATCCTCATTAGAATGATCATTGTAAGGGCATTTAGCAGAAAAGTGTCTAGGCTTGCCACAAGTAAAACATTTAAAGGGAAGCTTACCCTTATACATTTTTTTTATTTTTTTCACAAGAAGAGCTTCTTTTGAATATGATCAATCAAAATCACTATCATCTGATAAATCTTTATTTTCTGCCTTGAAGGTAGATTCTTTTGATGTAGAACCAGTATTACCAATTCTCATTTCATATGCAATTAGAATACCTTGTAAGTTATCGAAGGAAAGCTGATCAAAATGCTTCTTCTCTTCAAGAGTAGAAACCTTAGATTCAAATTTAGGTTACAAAGTTCTAATTACTTTCCTAACCACATCAAAATCTTCAATTGTTTCACCTAAACCTCTTCTTGCATTTACGATTTCATCTATTCATAGCAAGTAATCTGCAATCTTTTCATCATATTTCATTTCCATTCCCTTAATACACATTCTCAAGTTTTTCCCATATTGAAAAGGCTTATTTACAATGCATAACTTTAAAAAACACTTATTTTGTCAAACCACATAGAAGAGCATGTTTAGCTCTAGCATTTGTTTCATATTTTCTTTTCTCATCATAATCAGTGGGTATTGATGCACCTATACATCATATTTGTTTTGCATAGTATTCCAAACATCTAAATCAATATAAATCAGATATGTTTCCATTCTGATTTTCTAGAAAACATAATCAGAGCCATCAAACAAAGAATCTCCTGTAACAGATGAACCTTCTTGCGCATGTGACATATGGACTTCCAAGACTAGAATCAACCCTAGGTATGACACCTAATGTAGGGCCCTACACTCTGATACCAATTGTTGGAAGATGAATTACTCTGAGAGGGGGGATGAATTAGAGTATTATAAAATTTTCACTTGACTTAGAACTAAGACCTTGAAACAATTTAATGTAACCTTTTAATTGCAAAGTGAACATGGAAAACTCAATGAACGTTAACAATACAAAATACTGATCACAATAACATTACTGGACAATGTCAAAGCATGATGTTGATTTTAGGGTTCAAATGAAAACCCTCAATCATTCTCCTTCAAAGTAAACATGTTTAACAAATATTACCACATTCAGTTAAAAAACAACTTAGGTTTGTGAAACCCTAACTGATTTCAATCTTCACAAAAAACAATACTTAATCTTCTTAAGATGCCCGAACAAAATAATTCAACATATTTTATTTTTAAAAAACTAAACCACAAAAACAACACATGGAGTTATCAATAGTTGGCCATGAAGGATGAAGCAAAACAAACCATCATAGTCTATCAAGTAAGCTCATAATGACCGGCTGGAAAAAACTCCTCTAAATTCCATAGTCGTACACATACTAGCTCATAGCTAGTATTCCAATTTCAAAACCAAAATGATGAAAAATCCAAACAACTCTTACTACCAGCAAGCTTCAGCAAAACAAGATCATAAACCCTCAATGTATCCACTGTGTGAAGACACTAAAAACTTGCGGATCATCATGCACTCCATGCAAGCCAGGGTTCCATGTGTAGCCATGATAAAGAAACAACAAAAATACCTAAACCCAAACTCAAAGATAATTAATTTTTTTTTGAAGTCCATAGCATATTTTGTAAGGAATATCCTTTTCTCAGAATACCAACATCATTATGATAAGACATACAACCATTAATCCAAAGTGAATGATAGTTGTTGATACCCGATATCACTCAAGAGTTTGAATATTCCTTGGTCACTGCCATGTGACTTTAAAAAAAAATCATCCCCATGTTAAATATAAAAGGCTTGAAACAATATCACTTTGAACAATGTTTTCAAAAAAATATTTAAAACTCGATGATAGTTTACTATCATATGCAAAATTTGAAGGGCTTGAACAATAATGAAGACAAGTATTTGTGAAGACCAATGCTAAGACAAAGTCCAAATATTCTCATTTGTGTATCAACCAAGATATATAATAATGTGTGCTAGAAGACTTCACACAAGGTGAAGCACATATTTTATAAATACCTTATGAATTAAAACAAATCTCATAGCTGAATGTCAACATTATATTCAATATAAGCAATGAAATTCTATCACTTGTGTATGACAAATATAACCTCTGCACATGAATCCAACAAATTAGACCAGACAAAGATAGTAGAACTTAATAGAATTCCAACCATATCAAAGTGAACTCAGCACCAACAAATTAAGATAAAAAACAAGTAATTATGCCAACTATGCCAATAACAAATGAATATGCCAAACTGTGAATGCCGAAATGATATGCATAGCATAGAAATTGTGCGAGATGATATGAAATCAAAGAGAATAATAATGCCAAGCTTGAGTAAACTGGAATTGAATAAATTATCCCTACTAAATATTCATGTGGAAAATAAAATCAACTATGTAAAGCATCATATGCCAAGAAGATCAAACCACCAAACTAACAGGAGTCATCAACATGTAAATATGTCACCATCACTGTAAACATGATGTGACTATATAAGTGTGAATCACTGAAAACGAAAGCATTGGTACTAAATCAAACCAACTTATCAATTTTGACATCAAGGACAAATATGCCACAAAGATAAAGTCAACAGGCTCATGGTTCCTAACAAGCTCAGAAACCCTAAAGAAATAAGTAAGAACACTTTGAATGGTTTCCAAAGGAGAAGAAACCTCCAATTTCGTGTCGGTTCTTGGTTCCCATCAAGATGGGAACCCCTGACAAGGAAGAAATAGAGATGAACCTCAAATAATTGTTTGACATGTGGCAAATTTTTATTGTAGAAATTGAGTTTTTGGTAAGAAAAATGAACTTCCTTTCCTTGATAGTAAGAAAAATGAACTTCCTTTCCTTGGGCGTATGAGTCTTATGTGGCCCAAAATCAAAATTAATTCAAATTTCTGGTGAGATTTTATTCTCCTAGATCTGATGTCAGCTTGTAGTGTTGTAATTTCGGGAATATTTGTATAATTGAGTATAAATAGAATGTTCTTTCACTCATTTTCATCCTAACACCCTAGGCATTCAAGTATTCATCCTTATAGAAATCTTGAGTTTACAAGAGCATTCAAGAGCATTCAAGGAAAAATTATCAAGAATTTTAGAGAATTCTTCAAGCATCATCATGTCAAGGATTCCATGCATCATGTTTTCTAATTTGCTAACAATTGTGATGTAAGGTTTTATGATTCAAGCAAGTATTACATTCAAGATTTATCACCTTCAAGAAACAATCAAGATCCACATCCATTGCATCCATCTCAAGCATATTTGTAGTAGTTTATGAAAGGAAAATAAGATGTGTGGAATATGCTTTCCTAATGCTAAAACCATAGAGGAGAAGTACAAAAAAACTTTATTTAAAAATTTCTTATGTTTGAGATGCACATACACAGTAAGACAAGAGAAACATAAATAAAACATACATAGAGATAACAACAGATATACGTGGGAAAACCCTTACGGGAGAAAAACCCACCACACCAAGCAAAGTATCTTTGTATTTCAGTAAACAAATTACATAAAAAGTGATAGACTTCACTCTCTGATAGTTAGCTCATAGGAATCAAACGTTAGTTTGAACCCCCTCATTGTTTTAATGCTATTATCGCATACACTGAATCACAACTCTCACTGTCACCCTACTCTCTATGCCTATCACTCTCCAACAACCAAAGGAGGATCTAATTTAATTCCACACTTCACTGACAAGAAACTAGATCTTTGATCAGATCACCCTGCAATCACGCATTGATACGCCCATAAATTTAATTCTATTACAGAGAATTACCTAGATTTGGAATCTATCAACCGCCGAATCAGATCTTGTAGACATCCAAAAATAACATTATGCATTCCATTGTAACTAACATCATGCATTCGTTTCTTCTACTAATCAATTAAAGCAATTTATTGATTTAATCCTAAGGTTCATCAAGCTTAATTAAATAAATCAAATTTTTTAATTAAGTTCCTAAGGTTCTTCTTATTTGATTTAATAAATCAAACTGATTTAAAATCAAATATCAAATCCCTAAAATCCCCTAAGTTAATTAATCTAAATTAATTAACTTCTAATCATGATTAGCATTCTCTAGCTTTTGACTCAACTAGAGTCAAAATCCAAACTCCTAACTAACCCACCCACTTGCACCAATAAATCATTTATTTGATTTATAATTCCTCTAATTACATTCAAAAGGGCATCAAAATGGAATATTCTTCCAATTTGAATCTTCCCCCCAAAAGGGACTTGTCCCTTCCAACAAGGTTTTAAATGCTATTTGCACAAGTCAACATAGCATTTATTACACCTTTCATCCCCCCAAAACATGTCAAGTCATTTCAAATTCAAATTTGAAATTGGCACATTGGCCAAGACTTGCACATTCCTCACCCTCTCACAGCTTGACAAGTGTCATCTTTTCATTGGCCCATGAATGATCCCACATTCATCAATTTGGCCTCTCCTCTCTTCAAGTTCAACTATAAGTTGAATGCTTCTCTCTTTCAATCAACAACAGCCACATTTGAAAGCACTTGCACTATAGGCAACTTGAGTTCAAGCATCTCATTGTCTATTTCACCTAGCTTATCAAGGATTGGGAAAGGGCTCTTTCACATACTCAAAGAGCACCAATCCAATATGGGATAGTTTTATTTCATATCTTACATGTTTTTTGTTCGTGTTTAGTTACAATGAATTATGAAATAATATCTCATAAGGATGTGATTTCTGTTATTTTGTTTTTATCATGTTACTAACCATGTTACTAACCAAATTTGCAAATTTCACCATCCTACAATTGGCGCTAGAAGGAGGGCTCTTCCTAGATGAACACTGAGGAGCAACCCCGTTTGCACAAGGAATTTGTAAACATTGGAACAAAGGAAATAATCTTTGAAGAATCTTGAGTTGAAAGTGGACCTTGCAACGTTGAAAAATCATAAACCATTTTTGAAGAAGACTTGAATTCTAACTTAACAAAAGCATTTTTTAATGCTTATTATGATTATCTTGAGCTTCCTTTTTTTTTTTATACTCTAGTTTTTTGTTTCAAACCAACTCACTTTCAATTTGGATTTAAAATTAATCAATGATTGATTTTCTTTTTCAAATTGGGATAAAATTGAACCTTAGAAACACTTACTAGAATTTCGATTTGGGTTAAAACTTAACAAGGCAACCTTCACACTTGGATTTTGGTGCTTAAAACGAACTCATCATTGCTTTTTGGATTTAAAATGAACAACTGTTTGTCATGCTTTGTAATCTTTTTCACAAATTAATATCATCGAAAAGACGTATGCGCATCTCTCATGCCTCACGGTGATCTTGAGAATCAAATTTTTTTTTTATGATATTAAGTTGTCAAAAATATTGCCTCCACACTTCGATTTGGGATCTAAAATTGAACAAAACATGCGAGTGTGAGCACGATATATTGCGGAGGTTCTCCCCTTTGTTTTTCAATGAAGGTTGTGTGAACGACGGGATATGTTAGCTCGCTATTGTTTATCTTAGAGGGCCTGCCTTGTGGGAAAAAGTAATCACCCAAGGGAACGACCCAACCGGGAACACGCTAAAGCCAAGCGACTTCCAACCGGTATATAAGTGTGGATATTGGAACAAAGGCCAATATCACGAGGATTATTCCGACGAGATGGACAGCAATGGACTCTCGCCGACGTTGGATAATCCCCCACGAACGGAATGCCCGAATTAGAACCCCTTGTTTAGAAATTGGCCAAAACCTTGTCTATCTTGTTGGTGCAAGAGGTCATGTCCTCTGAAGCCGCCCCACATAACATGCGGTCTTGTTGTGGAAATGGAAAGTATGCCATGGGAGATTCATGGGTACTAATGCTTGGCTGACCCGAATAAGTGAGTGTCGTGGAGGGGAGCCAGTGTGGTCAAGCATTTAGCCATTCGCACAAGATATGCGCAGCTGGATTTATCCAAGTGGGAACCCAACAAGATAATTCCTCATCATCCTAGGGTTGTAAAAGTGCTTGGAATCAAAAACACTTTGCTTGGATTCAAAACATTGAAAAGCGAACATTCACATGAGCCTCAAATTTCAAACCCCTTGTGAGAAACAAATACCTTTGACAAATTTAAGCACTCTTGCTTTCCCTAGGGATCATATCCTTAGAGGTTTCTAAGTGTTTGAATTCTATCGTCATTTGTTTTCGCTAAGGATAAACCTAGGAAACTTTGACCCTAATTTCTTTGATTTCCACATAATGAACATTGTGGGATGAAAACGAAAGCAGGACATTAGACATTCAATTTAAAAACATAATCAAGCAAGTCTGATTTTGGTAAAAAGGATTCACTAAGACAAGATAAAAGACAAATTTGATTACACATGTGTTTTCTAACATGATCAAAATCCCAAAACCGAAGTTCAAAAAAGCTTAGTGTGAAAGCTAGTGAGGAGCATCTTGAGAGACTTTTTCGAGTTCAGAATATAGCGTGTCCTTCAACACCGAGGTCTTGTAAGAAGAAGTGTTATATAGGTAGAGTCTAGGGTCAAATTTCAGTCACTTCCATCCATTCTTCACCCATTTCAAACATTAATCAAATCTCCACCTCACGAACAGCTCTTGGAATCTTTGTCATCTATCATGCTAAACTCTTACGAAAAATCAAATCACTTTGTTTGACTTAACACAGCTAGTCAAACCATCATCCTATACACAAGTTCTCTCTTGGATAAAACAAATTCCTAAGGTTTACATTTATCACTCTTATTTGACAACACATCTAGTCAAACCATCAATCCAATCACGATCAATGAAAGTCCTAAAAGTTTAGCATTCCCTTCAAAGTTTCTTTAAGAGTTCCATTCATCCATATCACTCATCTTCCATTTATCTCATCCTCATCATCGCTTTGATCCTTCATTTATCCTAGTTCTTCACTTCTTTGAACCTAAGGTTTAGACCGATCTAAAGGATTAGAGGTTCATCTCTTACATTCTTGAAAATTGATCTTCATTTTATGGTTCAAACTCGATCTCAACACAAGAGGGACATGGAATATAAATTTGATCCATCCATCATGAGCAATTCGATTCAACCAAACTATCCAAGCCTTGCAATACCATTTGATTATCAAAGCTTGTACAATGCATACATGGGAGCATTATCTCATACAAACATCAATGGTACAATGAATGTGAGTATGCTCGATCCAAAGTTTGGAACACGTTTCCCAATGATAGATTTAAATCCAAGTCCAAATCTGCAAATCTATCAACCAAACACTCAATGCATGAGTTTTCCAAACATCATCCCACCAAATCCATACATGCCAAGTACAACTTTACCAAACATGACCATTTCAAATCCACACCTTGTAAACTTTGGGGTCGACATGTTTGCAAATCCCCCTAATGTTTTTCAAAATCCTAGCAATATGTTGACGACTCTAGGTATTGATCCAAGTCAAGGTAACACCATGCAAAATCAAAGTTACCTAAATCCAAGCAATATGATTCCCAACCACAACAATGTTCAATTTCAATCTATCATCACACCAAATCATCCCATTTTGCCATCGATTTCGCAACAACAAATGGCAACTATCCAAGCAACCCCAACAATCAACAGCATTCCCATTCCACCACCACCGCCACCACCGCCAAAATACAACACAACCAATTCATTCTCCATCATGTTGCAAACCACTCAAGAAGCTTCCCGCAAAAAGGCACTCCAAGCCCAACAAGCTACATAGCTAGTTGCTCAGCAAGCACAAGCGGCTCAAGTAGCCCAACAAGTGCAAGCGCAAGCAGAATTCTACGCACTATTGCAATCAATCCAAGAAGAAGTAGCACAACAAAGAGCCCAACAAAAAGCATTATTGGCACAAAAACAACATGAAAAACAACAAGCGTTGTTGGCTCAACAGCAAACACAGGCCTTACCCGCTCAACAAAGCTTGCAACAGATTCCCACCACAATTGTTGAAAACAAAAATCAAGATCTATCCATCAATGAACAAATTGAAGATGTTCCCATCTCATTCAATGATCAAATCATCACACACCAAGAGTCACTTTTCAATCACGATCAAAACTCACTAACGATACCCAACAATGATCCAATCCAAGAAACATTAACATCATTTGATCCTATGTTTGAGAACATTGACAATCCCTCCACCAAAATTGTTGAAAACAATGATCAAAATCAATCCATCAATGAGCACATTGAAGATATGTCTACCCCATCCAGTGATCAACTCAACATTCATCAAGAGCCACTTTTTAGCGATCTATTTCAAGATGTGTTACAATTATTTGATCCCATTGACATAATCTATGATCCATCGACCAATGATCATATCAAAAGTGTCTCTACATCACCTAACGAGTTAGAGGAAATATTTAAAGAACATATTCCAAAGCATGATCAAAATCTTCCATCAAGGTCTAGCAATGGCCCTTCCAACAACATATTGACATCCTTTGACCTCATGGTTAAAGATATTGAAGGAATCCCTATCTCAACATTTGATCTAGATCCTCTCAAAGTTCAAGAGAATATTAATCCACTTCCTATGCCTAATGAAGATACCCAAGAAAGAAATCCATCCTTTGAAATTGACCCATGTCAAGAACTTGATCAAAAGCATGGTGAAAGCAATTCCAGAATTATTCAAAATCAAGAATTTGTATCTCCGAGATACTACAATGATCTAATGGGCACTCTTTTATCTATACAAGATGCCGCAAATGATGACCATATCTACATAGCACATACTCTTCCATCTACCCATGAGATGCTTTCTTTGGATGGACTTGTAGGTGATCTTCATTCAAAACAAGAGTCTCATACTCTTACTAAGGAACAAGAGTCTCCTACTCTTAAAATTTGTACACATGATCGAGATGTAGAAAAATGCAGAGACATATCAGAAATGGGTCATGAAGAAGGCTTGTACATAAGTCATGAATCAGAAACATCCTATGAAGTGAGTCATGAGGAAGACTTTTGTGTAGACAGTGAAGCATCAACACTTCTTGAAGAAGCACTACAATCTGATATGTTACAAGATCAAGTTGAAGATATCAATCAGGCATTCATCCCACTTATGGAAGATCCTATCACTTATAAACTTGGATCACCCACCTTTGTAAGGGAAAATCATCTTATCAATGAAAGAGCTATGACATTTGAAGATAAACCATAGAGCAGAGAAGGAGAAACACCTTGTTTCCAAGGGGAATCATATCTTATGGAAAATAAATTTTTTCAACAGATGAATTATCAAGGCAAAGGATTAGGCCTACATGAACAGGGTATCCTAGAACCAGTGCAGATTTTCAAAAATCCTAAATATCAAGGCCTTGGCTATTCAACAATCAAGGGATCTCAACATATCAGTAATACTTCCACAAAACTGGGGGCAGCTTCGTCTCGAGCAAACATCAACATGGGGAGCATGAAGAATCCTTATGATGAAACCAATGCCAATACTACAACCCGCCATATCACGAATCTTCATCCACCAATCACCCCATCCACGAATTGGGACCAACATCAAAAGAAAGTCTTGAATCAAAGCATGAAGAACGTTATCAAAGAAAAAGAAGCTAAGAAGCATATTGGAAAAATCAAGTACATATGGATACCAAAAAATACAAAGAAAGATTATCCCTATCAAACTCCATCAGTCAAAGAAACTATGGGGAAAAATAAAAATGGGGCAAGTATCCATCAAAGATTTCCACAAAGGAAAAGGCAGGCTTCTCAAGGAACGTACAAAGTGTATCAAGCAGCTGGTCCAAATTCCATGCACACTTCCATCTCCACCCATTATTGCTCATCTTCCCAAGTTTGGAGAGTCAAAGGTTCCAAACCATCGACCAATCCATCTGTTACTCCTAAACACACTCCATCCACGCCTCTAAGCATGATATCCAATTCTCACATTGGCCATGTATTGGTGGCGACCCTTCATCATAAGGATTCAGAAGGCACCCTATCACGATGGGCGCACAAAGACAGAGTTAACTTCGGTATCAGCAAAGCAGATCAAGAATCTCAAAAGTTGCATTCAAGTGCATGTATCTTGGCAAGACAACTTCTACAAGCAGGATATCAATGGAACATTATGATAGAAGCATCAACACCAACACCACCATGTGGTCCAGCATCATCTTAAAATCTCTCAAAAAATACAAAAAAATCAGAAAATGTCCTGAAAAAAATTGTCACCTTGATGAAAACCTGGCAAACAGGCATCTTGGCGACAACAAAAAAATCAAAAACTACAAAAAATCCAAAAAAATCAAAAAAAGGATTGAAAAAAGTAAAGAAAAAAATCGTCCTCCAGCGAAAACCATTTCGGTGGCACTTTGGACAAGTACCATGATGAAAACCTGGCAAACAGGCATCATGTGAGAATCGAGTATCTACGTGTGCCAGTTGAGAAGAAAGCATCTTATTGCATCCACAATGAAGCCAACATTCCATCCATATCATCTATTCATCCATGAACCGTTTATCCAATCCATTTTCTGTCTGCATCCAAGGTCCAAGTTACCTTGATCTTGATAAAATTTTGGAGCACACTTTACACTTGTTTATGGTAGACATCTTGACATGGGTCATTTTCACTGATCCCATCCTATCCAATGCTATCCGAGCCTTGAAGCATTATTCGAATGAGCATTCCTCTATTCGAACACCTTATCTTATCGCAAGATAATCCATATCCATTCGTATCCAAGAATCTACCCATGGTCGTTCAAACATTGCTAGACACTGGGGGCAAATATTTACATCTCGCTTCGGGAATAAATCTTGATATATATCCTCCAACTTATGTGGTGATCCGAACATTGGAAAACATGAAATCAACTTGGTCAAATCATTTGTGAACGCTAATCCAAGTCACTAGCCCATGGCATATTTTGACAAGAAGACATTCCTCATCAAGCTTTATATTTCATCGAACATCAATTTGAACAATCCATATCAGTTGCATCTAATGTGTACTTCAATGTCACATCAAATCATCAAAGCAATTTTGTTCTAACTCAAGCTTCATCGATCTTGATCAATCGAATCCAATCAATCATCATCTTGTTTGACTTAACACACTTAGTCAAACTATCATCTTGTGCACGAGTTTACTCTAGGATAACACAACTTCCTTGGGTTTACAAGTTCATTATCATCGCTTTGTTCGGCTTAACACACTTAGCCAAATTATCAAGTCCATAATCACCTTGTTTGGCTTAACACACCTAGCCAAATTATCCTTTTTGTACAAATTTACTATGGGATAACACAACTTCCTAGAATTTACAAGTGCAGTATCACTTTCATTTGACTTAACACACTTAGTCAAACTATCAATCCATTAGTCCGATAGATCAACATTAAAGCTTGGTTTTCAACAAAATCCCAAAACAAAGCACTGATATCATATCATGTCCATATCCGAATCGTCAAAATCATGCAAAAAACTCAAAAACATTCAAAAATCCACCAAAATCCAAAAACATCAGAAAATCAATCAAAATTTCAAAAACATTCAAAAAATCAAAATATCAAAAACATGTCAAAATATCAGAAAAGCATTCAAAAAAGATTCATCATTGAATCTTGTTAGTTTGTCACCTTGTCGAACTACGTCGTCTCTGAGCTTGAACGTAGGCAAGGTTGATCTTTGATCATCCCCCGAGATGGTTGGGTCAGTCCTTTAGGCGTTCGTCGCATTGGCAATCCGTTTGCCCATCTAGTCTGCATCTTAAGTCAGTCCTTTAGGCAATAAAATGGCAATCCATTTGTCCATATTATCATCAAGTCAGTCCACCACCAGTCGAACTACGTCATCTCTGAGCTTGAACGTAGGAAAGGTTGATCTTTGATCATCCCCCGAGACAGTTTGCGTCCATCGCATTGGCATCCGTTTGCCCATCTAGTTAAGTGTTCGTCGCATTGGCATTCGTTTGCTTATCTTTTCTTTTACAATCAGGTCCGTCCTTATGCGTCCGTCGCATTAGCAATCCGTTTGCCCATTCATTTATGCATCCGTCGCATTGGCAATCCATTTGCCCATTTATTTATGCATCCATCACATTGGCAATCCGTTTGCCCATTCATTTATGCGTCCGTCGCATTGGCATCCGTTTGCCCATCTAGTTAGGCGTCCGTCGCATTGGCATTCATTTGCTTATCTTTTTTTACATTTAGGTCATTCTTTATGCGTCCATCGCATTGGCATCCATTTGCCCATCTATCTCATCTGCAGTCAAGTCAATTGACACAAAATCCAAAAACATTCATAAAATCCTGAAAATACCAAAAATATTAGAAAATCCAAAAATCAAAACAACCTCAAAATATTTCAAAAACACCAAAAACATCCAAATATCTGAAAAACCCAAAACGGTGCACCCGTTCCATCTCGCATTCACCCATGATTGTCATCACTCATAATAAATCATCGTCATTTTCACCCTTTGGTGAGTTAGTCAGAAGCAAGTTTAGCAGGTTCTAAAGTAAACGCCTTATCGTCAGAGTCTCAAGCCTAACTCAGTAAGTTGATCAACTCAGAGTATCAATAGCTCATCACGCAATCAGTCTCACCAAAACCCTGATCACTACATGTCCTAGGATGAAGCTTTCTTGCGATGGACATAAGCATCAGGGACCCCACAGTAGTTTAGTCTTGGCTAGCGATACGCAGAACATCAACTTGTTTGTTTACTTTATTTTAGTCTTTTAGACTTATCTTATTTTGCGCTCATTCCAAGGACCTCTCGATGATGCCTAAACAAAACTGGTTTAGAGAGAAAGGAATGGGGCAACGATCAGTATCTTTTTATCTGTTGTGCTTGTTGGATATTCTAGAAAAATAACTTCATCACGCATACTTTGTTTTGTTTGTAGGAAGGATGTTTTAGGTATCTTGTTGACCACATAAGAAGGCTTGCCTTTTTATGTTTTGGCCTGAGATGTCTAGAATATCTGAACTGCATTCTGAATAAGGTTATGTCTGTCAAGTGTGAACAAGAGTACTCCTATCTGATTGTCAAGTCAAAGTCCATCACACTAGGCGCAACGCCATCCTGGTTCTTAATACCTTGATGCATCGCACCTATGTGTGTTATCAAACATAAAGAAAGGTATGCTCTTTTCCCATCCCTGGATAAGCAACACATCATCATCATTCATCGTCATATCCAATAAAGTCTTGATGACTAGGAGACTTGTTGGACTTCTTCATCTTCTTGAATTTAAGGGTTCATCCCTCTCATTCTTCTATCTTCTGTCACGCTAACAATGCATCCATCTTGCATCCGTATTCTCATTTCGCATAATCATGTCATACCATCATATCAGGACAACATCATCCATCTCATCCATCTCACATGCATTGCATAATCATTTAAAGTTGTTTACGATAATATAAATTTGTTATCCTAAGCATCTTCCAAACATCTCATTTTCATCATCATTATCATATAGTCTAACCATCCATACATCCATTTTGAACCTCTTTGTCGCGAGATCCACCTCAAATTGTATCTTTTCGCTCGATCTCTCGAGGGGGCAATGTACTAACGTACTTATTTTCCACTGGGGCATCCGAAAAAACCAAAGAATTTTTTAATTTCGATGCCGACAACATCATTCTTTGAACCAATGCAACGAGTACATTGCTTCAAAGAGGGGCAAAATGTAGACATCCAAAAATAACATTATGCATTCCACTGTAACTAACATCATGCATTCATTTCTTCTACTAATCAATTAAAGCAATTTATTGATTTAATCCTAAGGTTCATCAAGCTTAATTAAATAAATCAAATTATTTAATTAAGTTCCTAAGGTTCTTCTTATTTGATTTAATAAATCAAACTGATTTAAAATCAAATATCAAATCCCTAAAATCCCCTAAGTTAATTAATCTAAATTAATTAACTTCTAATCATGATTAGCATTCTCTAGCTTTTGACTCAACTAGAGTCAAATCCAAACTCCTAACTAACCCACCCACTTGCACCAATAAATCATTTATTTGATTTATAATTCCTCTAATTACATTCAAAAGGGCATCAAAATGGAATATTCTTCCAATTTGAATCTTCCCCCCAAAAGGGACTTGTCCCTTCCAACAAGGTTTTAAATGCTATTTGCACAAGTCAACATAGCATTTATTACACCTTTCATCCCCCCAAAACATGTCAAGTCATTTCAAATTCAAATTTGAAATTGGCACATTGGCCAAGACTTGCACATTCCTCACCCTCTCACAGCTTGACAAGTGTCATCTTTTCATTGGCCCATGAATGATCCCACATTCATCAATTTGGCCTCTCCTCTCTTCAAGTTCAACTATAAGTTGAATGCTTCTCTCTTTCAATCAACAACAGCCACATTTGAAAGCACTTGCACTATAGGCAACTTGAGTTCAAGCATCTCATTGTCTATTTCACCTAGCTTATCAAGGATTGGGAAAGGGCTCTTTCACATACTCAAAGAGCACCAATCCAATATGGGATAGTTTTATTTCATATCTTACATGTTTTTTGTTCATGTTTAGTTACAATGAATTATGAAATAATATCTCATAAGGATGTGATTTCTGTTATTTTGTTTTTTTCATGTTACTAACCATGTTACTAACCAAATTTGCAGATTTCACCATCCTACAGATCTTATAGTTAATGAACATATTTCTTTCATAGATTTAAACATTCGACCAATAACAATTGATTTTCAACAGTAATGTAAAATCAATGAATGAGATCACACCACATTTCATCGCACCATTCATCCATCACTTTGACTATCGAAATAGTCAATTGTGCCCCGATAAACTCCTACTGACCTACCATGGTATGGCCTAATGGCCACCGCAGTATGGCGATAACCGTTTGATCGCCAGACTGCCAGAGTCTACAAAGACATGTATACACATCTTGTCCAATTTTGGGGAATTAAAAAAAGCACCAAAAATATTCCCTAAAAGACTTCCAGAACAATGACACATGTTCAAAGCCTGCACACTTCGCATATTGCCAAGTGTCAAACACTCAAACATTCACAAGAGTTCATCGATACTCACCTCAACTGAGTGTGAAATAAAATGAGCACCATGGAATTAGTCAAATCTCAACCGTAGATCAAGATCCTTGTTTGTCGGTACACTTATGTTGTGGTCCCCACCAATTTTCTACCATCTACCATCGGTCCATCAACATAGCCCAGTGAAGAGATCCACTGATGATCCCAATTCACATCGATAGAGCATTTATCGAATATTGGCATATCGATGAGATAATACATTTTCACTCACCAATATGCGATCATTCTACCAATGAAGCCAAGGTCATCATGCTACTGCCAAAGAGAAGGAAGGAATTCATGGTATAGAGAGTAAATTCATCAAGTCCTTAATAGAGGTTCAAGCCAACAAGTTGAGGCACATTTTCCAACAAGCTCCCACTTGACGAAGACTTATTGGCTTCCTCCAGACTTTAAATTTACTAATGATCATAGGCCCCAAGGAACATTGAACTTGCACACCATCTGAACTTTTCCATGCTCAGTGGCTTTTTCGAAGCATCAACAACATTCCTCAAAGTATCCACCTTTTCTAAATAGACCTTTCCATCCTCAACCATATCTCAAACAAATTGATATTGTGCATCGATATACTACACATCCTCCATTCCTTGGTTATTTCCATCCCCAAAATATACGTTTTCTTCGCATCCATCTTCTCGATCTCTAAGTCACATGCAATTGCTAAAGACAAAAAAATATGATAGATGTCAGCTTAGCTACAGGGTAAAATATTTCTCCATAATCAATTCCCTCTACCTGGGAATATCCCTTTGCAACCAACCTCACCTTATACTTTTCAACACTATCATCTAGACCAATCTTCTTCTTAAATACCCATTTACAGCCAACAGGATTTTTCCCTTCAGGAAAAGGTACCAAATCCCAAGTTTCATTCTTCTTCAATGATTTCATTTCTTCATTCATGACTTCCAACCAGGGATTTGAAACAAAACATATTAATTTCCTCTTTCACAGTCCTAGGCTCATCAGTGTTAGTAATCAAAGCTTAGGCACAGTTTGAATCTAACATAGAGAAACCATACCTATCAGGTTGTCATCTTTCACGTGTAGACCTTCTTATTGGTTGAGGTTGTGGCTCTTCATCTTCAAAACTCTCAGAGCTGCTTGAACTCTCCTCAGTTTTAGGTACACCATGTAGCTCCTCTATTTCTGGATTTTGATGAATGTTAACTACATCATTCTTCTTTTCTCTTTGACCTATCTCTAACTATGCATCAGTTTTTGAAGGCTTCAGCACACGCAATATTATACTTCTGCTATACAAAGCCTTCTCAGTATCAGGATTCCAAAGCTTGTATCCTTTCACACCAACATGATAGCCAATGAAGATACATTTAACAACCTTGTTCTCCAAATTTTATCTTTTCTTATTCGACACATATGCATATGCCTCACAGCCAAAGACACAAATATGTCTCAGAGAGGGCTTCTTACTAGACCAAGCTTCCAAAGGTGTTTTGTCAAAAAGAGTCGAACAAGGTCAATGATTTACCAGGTAACATGTTATAGCCACAACCTCATCCCAAAACTTCTACTCCAAACTAGCACTGCTCAACATACTTCTTGTTCTCTCCATTCACGTTTTGTTCAAACTTTCAGCAACTCTATTTTTTTTTGGAGTATAAGGTGTAGTTTTATGCCTTTTAATCCCATGGTCTTTGCATTACCTTTTCAAATCTGTAGAACAAAACTCACCACCATTATCAGTCATAAAACATTTGATTTTCCTTCCAATCTGATTCTCTACCAAGTATTTAAACTCTTTAAACTAACTGAACACTTTTGATTTACTTTTAAGGAAGTATAAAAATGCCCTTCTCGAATAATCATCGATAAAAGAAACATAATATCTAGACTTCAATAATGAAGGAAAATTCACTAAACCAAACACATTAGAATGAACATAATCCTATACACTAGAAGATTTATGAGGACTCGAATAAAAAGAAACGCGATATTTCTATCCATAAATGGAGAGTTCCCAAAAATTGATCTCAAGGTTACAATCAACAAGCCTTTCTACAATATTTTTATTCTTCAAGTTTTTTAAACCTTTATCACCTATGTGACTGAGTCTATGATGCCATAGCACGGTTTTCTCAGCTGGGAGTTTCACCTCCAAGGAATTTGCATCCAGAGGACTGTCATTCTCCTTCTCTACATGAGCATCTTTTCGTGACTTTATAGAGACATTGTTACATTGAACAAGACATGTATTCAGCTTGTACAGAGCTCTAGTACATGCACCCTTAGCCAGCACCATAGTGCCTCTAGCCATCTTACATCCTTTACTCGAGAAAGAAACTTCCACACCAGCATCATTAAGCTTACTGACAGAAATTAAGTTACGAGCCAAATATGGTATGTGTAGTACATCACCAATCCCTTTGATTCTTCCATTAGGGAATTGTATTTTGACTCTTCCATGGCCAAAAGTCTCTAGTGTTGAATCACTTGCTAGGTACACCTTTCCACCATCATACTTTTTGTATTTAGTGAACCATTCTCTATGATACATCATGTGGAAATATGCACCTGATTCAATCAGACAAACATCAACCGATGCCTAAGTCACCAAAGCTACAATGAAGGCATCTGCATCACTTTGAGAAGAATCATTGTCTAACGAGTTATTCTTCTTCTTCTTCTTACAATCCTTTTGGATATGGCGAGGTTGCCCAAAATTCTAGCATTTGACCTGGGACTTTTTACCAGTACACTTTAATCTCCCTTCATATTTAGTTTAGAATTTTTGTCTTTATTCTTGCCTTTCTCCTTCGATCTACCTTGAACAATAAGGGCCTCTTTGGCCATCTCTGAAGACTTCCTCTGCATCTCTTTACACAGCAGTGAGGCAACAACATCATGCATCTTGAAATTAGTGGTCATACTTCCAATAGCCATTACAAGATGATCCCAAGTGTCAAGTAACGAACATAACATGAGCATGCAACGATCCTTCTTCTCTATCTTCACACCCACATATGCCAACTGAGCAACACTCATATTAAATGATTTTAGATGGTCTATAGCAAATGCTCCTTCTTCCATCTTCAAGGAGTATAACTTCTTCCTTAGGAAAATATTATTTACCAAAGAGTTTCCCTAATAAATATCACCAATCTTCTTCCATAACGAAGTTGTATTCTTCTCCTCATGGGCGTTCAGGAGTACGCAATTGGCAAAATAAGTATTATCAAGCCTCTATATTTTATATCTACAAGATCCCAATCTTCTTGTTTCATACCTTGTGGCATAGTTCCAGACATAGCAACCCAGAGGTCTCTATCCACAAGCAAGTCTTCCATTTTGAGTTTCCACAACTCAAACTTTCTGCCATTGAATTTTTCAATTTATCCTCTACCTGATGTACTCGCCATCTCAAATAGAACTTGGTTCTAAATTTGCAAGACTCCCACTGGAACAGTATTTGCATAAAAAAGCATCCCTACTAAGAAGGATAACACAACTCGCCAATCTCTAATACCGCTTGAAAAGAAAACAAGACGTGCGGAATATGCTTTCCTAACACTAAAACCATAGAGGAGAAGTGCCAAAAACCTTTATTTAAAAATTTCTTACATTTGAGATGCATATACATAATAAGACAAGAGCAATAGAAATAAAACTTACATAGAGATAACACCAGATATACTTGGGAAAACCCTTATGGGAGAAAAACCCACCACACCAAGCAAAGTATTTATGTCTTTCAATAAACAGATTACATACAAAGTTACAGACTTCACTCTTTGATAGTTAGCTCACAAGAAACAAACTTCAGTTCGAATCCCCTCACCGCTCCAATGCTATTACCACATACAATGAATCACAACTCTCACCGTCACCTTAGTCTCTATGCCTATCACTCTCCAACAACCAAAGGAGGGGTCAATTTAATTCCATACTTCACCGAAAAGCAACTAGATCTTTGATTAGATCACCTTGCAATCACGCATCGGGTTCCCCAAACATTTAATTCCATTACAGAGAATTACCTAGATTTGGATTCTATCAACTGTTGAGTTAGATCTTACAGTTAATGCACATATCGCTTTCACAGATTTAAACATTCAACCAATAACAATTGATTTACAAAAGCAATGTAAAATCAACGAATTAGATTGTGCCATGTGTCTTCACTCCATTCATCCATCACTTTGGATATCAAAATGGTCAATTGTACCCCGAGAAACTCCTACCAAGCTACTATGGTATGGCGATAACCATCTGATCACCTGACCGCCAGAGTCCACCAAGGCACACATACACATCTTGTGCAATTTTGAGGAATAAAAAAAAAGCACTAACAATATTCCCACAAAGACTCCCGGAAGAACAAAATGTGTTCAAATCCTGCACACTTCACATGACACCAAGTGTCAAACACTCAGATGATTCCACTCGGTTCAGAAGAGTTCGTCGGCACTCATCTCAACTAAGCATGGAATAAAACAAGCACTGTAGGACTATTCAAATCTCAGCTATATATCAAGATCCCCATTCATCGATACACTTATGTTGTGGTCCCCACCAAGTTGTTACCATCTACCATCGGTCCACCGACGTAGCCCGATGAAGAGTTCCATCGATGAACCCAAGTCACACTGATAGAGCATTTATCACATATCGGCATATTGGTGAGACAACACATTATCACTCACCGATATGTGATCATTCTGCCAATGAAGCCAAGGTCGTCATGCTACCACCAAAGAGAAGGAAGGACTTCGTGGTATAGAAAGTAAATTCATCAAATCCTTAATAGAGGTTCAAGCCAATAATTTGAGGCACATTTTCCAACAAGCTCCCACTTGACGAAGACTTATTGGCTTCCTCCAGACTTCAAATTTACTAACGATCATAGGCCCCAAGGCCCATCGAACTTGCACACCATCTGAACTTGTCTGTGCTCACTGGCTTTGTCAAAGCATCAACAACATTCTTTAGAGTATCCACCTTTTCTAAACAGAACTTTCCATCCTCCACCATATTTCAAACAAAGTGATAGTGCACATTGATATGTTTCATCCTTGCATGCAAATTTAAATATTTTTCCAAACAAATGGCACTCTGACTGTCACAAGAAATAGTAATCTACCCTACATCAAAACCAATATCATAATGCAAATGACCAAACCAAATAGCTTCTTTACAAGCGTATGTTGCTGCCATGTATTCTACCTCCGTAGTGGACAAAGCAACTACAGCCTATTGCTTTCTCATCCAACTGATTGCACCACCATTTAACATTAAAGTGTATCATATGGTGGATCTGTTGTTGTCAATGTCCCTTTCCCAATCAGAATCCACATATCCATGAATGTTGAGTGTTATTTGTGAACAAACCAAATTTCCATGGTAACACAGAGCATATTCCAAAGTACCTCTCAAATATCTTAACACTCTTTTCACAGCATCCCAATGTGTCCTTCCTGGATTTTCCATAAATCAGCTAAGTAATCCCACTACTTGGGAAATGTTTGGCCTTGTACAAACCATCACATACATTAAACTACCAATGACACTTGCATAAGGCATCCTAGTCATGTCCTCCATCTTAGTAGGAAATTTTGGATAGTCTTCAATAGATAGCTTTGTTCCCTGCAAGACTGGAACAACTAGTTGCTTGCAATCATTCATATAAAATCTCTCCAGAATAGTGTTTACATACTTACTCTGACTTACCCAAAGATTTCTGCTCTTTCTATCCCTGATTATTTCCATCCCCAGAATATACCTTGCTGCACCCAGATCATTCATTTTGAACTTTGCACACAACTAAGATTTAAGATCCGAAATCATAGACTTATTATTTCCAATGAACAACATATCATCCACTTACAAGTTCATAATAAGAACACGATCATTTTCAGATTTATAATACACACAAAGATCAGATTTTGATCTCACAAATCCCATTGACAACACAAAGATGTCAAAATTTTGGAACCACATTCTAGGCGATTGCTTCAAACCATACAAAGATTTCTTTAATTTGTAGACCATACTTTCTTTACCTATTTCGACGAAGGTCTCGGGCTAGGACATGTAAATTTATTCTTCCAACTTTCCATGGAGAAACATTGTCTTCACATCCATCTGCTCGATCTCTAAGTCATACATGGCTGCTAAAGACAAAAGAAATCTAATAGATGTTAGCTTAGCTACAGGGGAAAAAATTTCTCCATAATCAGTTCCCTCTACTTGGGAATACCCCTTTGCAACCAACCTCACCTTATACTTTTCAACACTGCCATCTAGACCATTCTTCCTCTTAAATACCCATTTACAACAAACAAGCTTTCGCCCATAAGGAAAAGATACAAAATCTCAGGTTTCATTCATATTCAATGATTTCATTTCTTCATTCATGGCTTCCAACCAGGAATTTTAATCAGACATATTAATTGCCTCTTTCACATTCTTAGGCTCATCAGTGTTAGTAATCAAAGCTTAGGCACAGTTCGAATCTAACATAGAGAAACCATACCTATCAGGTTATCGTCTTTCACATGTAGACCTTCTTACTATCTGAGGTTGTTGTTCTTCATCTTAAGCACTCTGAGAGCTACGTGAACTCTCCTCAGTTTTACATACACCATGTAGTTCCTCTTTTTTTGGAATTTTAGGAATGTCAAATACATCATTCTTCTTTTCTCTTTGACTTGTCTCTAACTTTGCATCAGTTGTTGAAGGCTTCAGCTCACGAAATATTACACTTCTTCTATACAAAACCTTCTTAATATTAGGATTCCAAAGATTGTATCCTTTCACACCAACACCATAGCCAATGAAGATACATTTAACAGCCTTGTTCTCCAACTTTGATCTTTTCTAATTCGGCACATATGCATATGCCTCACAGCCAAAGACATGAATATGTCTCAGAGAGGGATTCTTACCAGACCAAGCTTCCAAAGGTGTTTTGTCAACAAGAGCAGAACAAGTTGAACGATTTACCAAGTAACATGTTGTAGCCAAAACCTTAGCCCAAAAATTTTGCTCCAGACTAGCACTGCTCAACATACTTCTCTCTCTCTCCATTAACGTTCTCTTCAATATTTCTTCAACTCCATTATGTTGTGGAGTATAAGGTGTATTTTTCAGCGTTTTAATCCCATGGTCTTTACAGTACCTTTCAAAATCTACAAAAAAAGGCTCATTGCCATTATCCATCCTCAAACATTTGATTTTCCTTCCATTCTAATTCTCTACCAAGTTTTTAAAATCTTTAAACTAACTGAAGACTTTTGATTTACTTTTAAAGAATTTTAAAAATGCCCTTCTCGAATAATCATCGATAAAAGAAACATAATATCTAGACTTCGATAATAAAGGAACATTCACTAAACCAAACACAATAGAATGAACATAATCCTATAAACCAAAATATTTATGAGGACTTGAATAAAAAGAAACGCAATGTTTATTTCCTTAAATGTAGTGTTCATTAAAATTTAACTCAAGGTGACAATCAACAAGTCTTTCTACCATATTTTTATTTTTCAAGGTTTTTAAACCTTTCTCACCTATGTGACCGAGTCTATTATGCCACAACCTGGTTTTCTTAGCTTGGAGTTTCACCTCTAAGGAATTTGCATCTAGAGGAGCGTCATTTTGCTTCTCTACATGAGCAGCTTTTCTTGACTTTATAGAGACGTTGTTACATTGAACAAGACGTGTATTCAGCTTGTATAGAGTTCTAGTACGTGCACCCTTAGACAACACCATAGCACCTCTAGCCATCTTACATCCTTTACTTGAGAAAGAAACTTCCACACCAACATCATTAAGCTTACTAAGAGAAAGTAAGTTACGAGCCAAACCTGGTATGTGTAGTACATCACCAATCCCTTTGATTCTTCCGTTAGAGAATTATATTTTGACTCTTCCACGACCAACAATCTCTAGTGTTGTATCACTTTCGAGGTACACCTTTCCACCATCGTACTTTTTTTATTTAGTGAACCATTCTCTATGAGACATCATGTGGAAAGATGCACCTGATTCAATCAGCCAGACATCATCCGATGCCTGAGTCACCAAGGCTGCAATGAAGGCATTTGCATCACCCTAACAAGAATTATTGTCTAAAGATTTATTCTTCTTCTCCTCCTTACAATCCTTTTAGATATGGATAGGCTGCCCATAATTCTAGCATTTCACCTTGGAATTTTTACTAGGAGACTTTGATCTCCCTTTAGATTTAGTTTAGACTTTTTGTCTTTCTTCTTGCCTTTCTCCTTCGATCTACCTCAAACATCAAGGGCCTCTTTGTCCATCTCTAAAGACTTAGACCGCATCTCTTGAGATAGCAACAAGACAACCTCTTCCATATTTAAAGTAGTGGTCTTACACCCAATAGCCATTACAAGATGATCCCAAGTGTGAGGTAATGAACATATGAAGAGCATGCGACAATCCTCCTCCTCTATCTTCACACCCACATATGCCAACTAAGTAACACTCATATTAAATGAGTTCAGATGGTCTGCAACAGATACTCCTTCCATCTTCAAGGAGTATAACTTCTTCCTGAGGAAAATCTTATTTCGAGGTACACCTTTCCACCATCGTACTTTTTTTATTTAGTGAACCATTCTCTATGAGACATCATGTGGAAAGATGCACCTGATTCAATCAGCCAGACATCATCCGATGCCTGAGTCACCAAGGCTGCAATGAAGGCATTTGCATCACCCTAACAAGAATTATTGTCTAAAGATTTATTCTTCTTCTCCTCCTTACAATCCTTTTAGATATGGATAGGCTGCCCATAATTCTAGCATTTCACCTTGGAATTTTTACTAGGAGACTTTGATCTCCCTTTAGATTTAGTTTAGACTTTTTGTCTTTCTTCTTGCCTTTCTCCTTCGATCTACCTCAAACATCAAGGGCCTCTTTGTCCATCTCTAAAGACTTAGACCGCATCTCTTGAGATAGCAACAAGACAACCTCTTCCATATTTAAAGTAGTGGTCTTACACCCAATAGCCATTACAAGATGATCCCAAGTGTGAGGTAATGAACATATGAAGAGCATGCGACAATCCTCCTCCTCTATCTTCACACCCACATATGCCAACTAAGTAACACTCATATTAAATGAGTTCAGATGGTCTGCAACAGATACTCCTTCCATCTTCAAGGAGTATAACTTCTTCCTGAGGAAAATCTTATTTACCAAAGACTTTCCCTGATAAATATCACCAAGCTTCTTCCATAGTGAAGTTGCAGTCTCCTCCTCATGGATATTCAGGAGTACAAAATCGGCTAGACTAAGTCTTATCAAGCCTCTATCTTTTCTATCTACAAGATCCCAATATTCTTGTTTCATACCTTGTGGCATAGTTCTAGACACAACAACCCATAGGTCTCTATCGACAAGCAAGTCTTTCATTTTGAGTTTCCACAATTCAAAGTTGCCACCATTAAATTTTTCAATTTCTACTCTAAAGGAAAAGAAGACATGTGGAATATGATTTCCTAATGCTAAAACCACAGAGGAGAAGTGAAAAAAACCTTTATTTAAAACTTTCTTACATTTGTGATGCACATACACAATAAGACAAGAGCAACATAAATAACACATACATAGAGATAACACCAGACATATGTGGGAAAACCCTTAAGGTAGAAAAACCCACCACACCAAGCAAAGTATCTTTGTATTTCAGTAAACAGATTACATACAAAGTTTAAAACTTCACTCTTTGATAGTTAGCTCATAGGAAGCAGACTTCAATTTGAACCCCCTCACTGTTCCAATTCTATTACTGCATACAATGAATCAAAAATCTCACCGTCACGTTAGTCTCTATGCCTATCACTCTCCAACAACCAAAGGAGGGGCCAATTTAATTTCAGACTTCATTGAAAAGAAACTAGATCTCTTATTAGATCACCCTGTAATCACGCATCGGGCCACCCAAACATTTAATTCCATTATAGAGAATTACCTAGATTTGGATTTTTTCAACCACCGAATTAGATCTTATAGTTAATGCACATATCACTCTCACAGATTTAAACATTCGACCAATAATAGTTGATTTACAACAACGATGTAAAATCAATGAATGAGATCATGCCACATGTCATCACTCCTTTTGTCTATCGCTTTGACTATCAAAATGGTCAACTATGCCCCAAGCAACTTCTACCGAGCTACCATTGTATGGTGATAACCGTTTGATTGCCAAACTGCCTAAGTCCACCAAGACACACATACACATCTTTTGAGATTTTGGGGAATAAAAAAAATCACCAACAATATTCCCACAAATACTTCCGAAATAATGACATGTGTTCGAAGCCTGCACACTTCACATGCCTCTAGCTTTCAAACACTCAGACAATTCCACTCGGTTCACAAGAGTTCGTCAGTACTCACCTCAACTGAGTGGAGAATAAAATGAGCACCATAGGATTACTCAAATCTCAACCATAGATGAAGATCCTTGTTCATTGATACAGTTATTTTGTGGTCCCCACCAATTCACTTCCATGCACCATTGGTTCATTGGTGTAGCCCGGTGAAGAGTTCCACTGATGACCCCAAGTCACACCGATAGAGCATTTATTGCATATGAGCATATCGGTGAGACAACACATTGTCACTCACTGATATGCAACCATTTTTTCAATGAAGCCAAGGTCATCATGCTACCACCAAAGATAAGTAAGAACTTCATGGTATAGAGATTAAATTCATCAAGTCCTTAACAAAGGTTCAAGCCAGCAAGTTGAGGCACATTTTCCAACAAGCTCCCACTTGATGAAGACTTATTGGCTTTCTCCAGACTACAAATTTACTAATGAGCATAGGCCCCAAGGCCCATCGAACTTGCACACCATTTGAACTTGTCTGTGCTCGCTGGATTTTCCAAAGCATTAGCAACATTCTTCAGAGTATCCACCTTTTCTAAACATAACTTTTCATCCTCCACCATATCTCGAATAAATTGATATTGCACATTGATATGTTTTATGAACTTGTCTATTCTCATTACTGTACATCGATATGTTTCATGATTTTTTTTGTGCTCATCATGTCAAGAGGATTATCAAGCATTTTAGAGAATTCTTCAAGCATCAATCATCATGTCAATGATTTCATCCATCATTTTTTTTACTTTTCTAACAATTGTGATGTAGGGTTTTATGATTCAAGCAAGTATTACATTCAAGATTTATCACCTTCAAGAAATAATCAAGATCTACATCCATTGCAGCCATCTCAAGCATATTTTTAGTATTTTATTGCAAGGGTTTGGTGAGTTACAACATTGTCATTTGTTCATTCATCATTCTCCACTCATATTTTATTTTATTTCAAGGATTTATTTCGAAAATGAGGCTTGACTAAGGAAAACCCCTATCCAGTAATCCTACAACATTTTTCCCTTTCCTTTATGTGTGATTTCCAAGTCTAGGTTGTAGATTTCCTAAGGAGCGACATTGGAGAAATGTTTTCAGGTCACTCAAAATTGTCAAAGTTGTCATCAAGCCTTGGAGAAGACCTGTAGGTTGAAAATTAGAGATTCAGATTTGGAAACCAATCAAGAAGGACAGAGCATACAAATAAGAGAAATTTTAGCCTTTGAAGATTCAAAATATCCCAAATGGATTAATTCGCCACTTCTAGCGAATGAGTCCCAGTTCTAGTCAATTTTTAGGATTTTCCAGATTTGGATACCCATTTGGCAGATGCCTGTTCTTACACAGTTTTTGAGATTCTAGAATGATTCACCCAGCTTGGTGAATGATTCTTAGTCAGCATTAAAGTTATATTTTCCAGTGTTCCATATCTCCATCTAGCCATTTCCAGATGCACACATTCTATTTTGTAGTTTTTTGTTTCATTTTAGTCAATTTTCTAGGTCATTTAGTGTTACTTTGCATTCAATTATGGTTTTACATTTCATCTTTCATTTCATTATCTTTCCAAGTTGAAACTTTTTGGTGAACCCCTTATTAGTCTACTTTCATCCCCTAGGATATCCCTATTGCAAGATCTCTTTCTCTTTTGCATTGATATCTCTAGGGTTATCCTTTAATGGAATAGATCTGAAAGTGGGTTTGATAGCACTTAATCACCTTAATTAATGTCAGCCCCATTTTTAGATGGTTCCATTTTGGTGAACCTGAATATAGAACATTAAAATTCTGATTTGGAGTGCATTATCATCCTAGATCTTTCTTGCATTAACATTGCATTAGGATTTGTATTGGCTAATTTTCATTCTATGGTTTTCTATTTTTCATTAGTGAAAGCTCATATAGCTTGCATTTTTGCATCTCATTTCATTGAAATTCATACAAAATCTGTATTTTCATTTCACATACAGATCATAAAAAGCATAAAATTTAATTACAATTTTTTAAAATATTGAAAAAAAATCCTCTGTGGGACTCATTCGCCACCTTGGGTGAATCAATCCCTTTGCATATTTTTTACAATATTTTTTGGCATTCAAAGTTTAGGTTCTGAATTTTTATTTTCTTTTATTACCTTTTTTTTTTAGTTTCCATAATTTATGTTATAAGCATTCCATTGTTCTTAGCTTACATTGCATTTGCATTCACCTTTCATTTAGTGGCCCTTGGATGAGTATTTGCTATCCTATTGCTAATACTATAGTGAGATGAATTTTGAGACTCATGTCATCCCGTGATAGCACAATCATCATGGATCTTGGGTTATCTAGCTCTTTCACTCCTAGTATTGACACTAGTACACTAGGTATGGACCATACCCTTAACAACTCCTTGCCTCCAAGTAGTGTGATGCAATTTGAAACAAGGATTGATAGTGTTCCACAAGAAAACATAATTGAAATCCATGAATACTTAGCAAACCTACAACATCAAGTGAAAAATGACAACATTTCAATTATTGTCATCCCTACTATAGATAACATTCACCGCATGCTTGAAACTGAAGATGGGCTTGACCTTGTGAAAAACATAGTTCAAATATTTAGAAAACACCTTTCCCCAACCACTATTTATCCTTTACCAACAATAAATGTCACAAGCCAAGGAGGAATAGAAATTCCCCCTCCCACAACAATTTCCTCAATACCTACCTATACCAATCCTCAAGTCACAACAACAATGCAACAAACCAGTAATGTGATTCCTTCCTTAGGTATTCCCACTGGCATCCCTAGTTCCTATGTGGCATCATACATCATATCTCCCACCACCTTACCACCTATAATAATTCCATTCACTTATCCCTCAAACACACACTCCACCATTTTAATTTCCATCTCATAACACAAGTAATCACTCTCTCATAAATCAACTTTTCCAAACCGTTTCACCCCTTCACAAGCAAGTATACACCATCAACCAAAATCAAAATGGACCACCTACATATTATGTCAAAATTAGCCCATTGTCCTTGAAGATATTGTGAACAGTGATGCCACAAGGTCTAGAGGTGCCTAGATTTGAGAAATATGGAGGAAAGGCAGATCCTTCTAACCATGTTAATTACTATACCACATTGTGCAGTGACTTTGTCCTTCATGATAAACTTTTGGTTAAGCTTTTCCCTAGGTCGTTAAAATATGCTACCTTGGAATGGTTCTCCACTTTACTAAACAACTAAATTAGTTCACTCAATGAACTTCTTGATGCATTTGTAAACCATTTCTAAGTGCATATGACTCTTAATATAACCTTGGCCAACTTGATGAGATGTAAGCAAAAATAAGAAGAAAAGATAAATAACATTATATCATGCTAGCAATCACTTTATTCCCAAATCGATGTCAAGGTCCTCAACCCTTACCATTAAAAGATGATCATAGAAAATTTTCAAAGCAAGATTCAAGACAAGATCACCATGATGAAATTCCCATCCTTCATGCACTTTTGTATTTCCCTCCATGATTATCAAAATTTGGTTAATAGTCGAGATACAAAATCCACTTCTAGTCGAAATAAGAAATTTGAGCCCGCAAACCAAAACAATTCCCAACCATTCAGAAAATATAACAAAGGGTTCCTTCAATTTAATCCCTCTCAACAAAAAACACAAAATGAAAATAACCAAGTAGTTGCTATTAGAGCCATGATACCCTTTAGCTATGGGAACCCGAAAAGATAATTCACTCCCTTACCCAATACCCTTCATAACACAATGTCACAACTTTTATAACAACAAATGATTACCTTACCTCATGTCAAAATACCTAATCCTAATAATCCTTTACCCTCGAGCTTTAGAAAAATTCCTATTACCATTATCACCAAAAAAATGGACATGACACGAAACATTGCAAGTGTCTTAAACATCTAGTGCAAGACCTCATTAATTTCATTTGTCTTTCCATTGGAGTGTTAATGATCAAGGAAATAATTTTTTTGCCCCTCCTAACCAAAACTTGCAAATTTTCATCAACCCCATGCCAAAATATAGTATTTCATTTGTCAAATCCAACAAAACTACAAAGAATGATGTGATGAATGTTGACACAGATGATAAAAATAATTCTATTCAACATGATGCTATCTATAATGATCCTATGGATGAAATGGTAGGAGTGATATATGTCATTCCTCATAAGGGTCGAACTAATAATCCTCTTTACATTACTTTATCCTCTAAGGATATACTTAAACATGCACCCAATGGTCCTCTTTACATAGCCAGTTGTATCTATGGTAAGCCCACTAATGGGATACTAATAGACCCTGCCTGTGGAGAAAATGTGATCACTAAGGAATTTTTACTTTTGTGTGAGCTCTATCAAGATATATATGATAAATTGCAAGCATGGATCAAGACACACAATGGTTTTTCTTTCCCTATGATGGGATTGATCACTCTTCCTTTACAAATAGGATCGAAAACATAATATATCTCATTCTCCATCATCCCATAGTTGGATCAATTTTGTGTGAATCTAGGCCACCCATGGCTTCACTCCATGAATTTTTTCCCTTCGTTTGTGCATAAATTCTTAAAGTTTCCCTTTGACAGTGAAGTTTTCACCATCCATCACAGTGGCTTTAACCCTTTTTCCTACAACAAATTTTTTTCCTTAGATTTATTTTGGCTCAAGCACATGGAACCTATAAAACCATGAGAAGACTTATTTTTCTTGTCCTATCAAAAGATTAAGGAAAAGAAGACAATAGAACTATCCTTCTGAAACTTATCCACATCCACAACCGAGCCTACTATCCTTGACGAAACCATGCTTGAATCTAAAGAAACTCCAAAGAACCAAGACCAACCTAAGATAGAACTTTCACCTACCTCCTACAAATGATGAAGAGACAATGAAAACAACCTATCACATGCCCTAGAATAAAATACGTTTACAAAGTCAAAGAGAAAGTGGTTGAACAACCTCTTTTGGTTCCTTCCATTCCTCCCCTTAAGGAAGAAAAGAAACCTATGGTTGATCAACTCACTCCTACATAAATAAAACTTGAAAATAAAAATAAAAGAAATAGAGGTGCTAGAGAGCATAGGCATAGATATCATGCCCTTGCTCACAAATAACATGAAGAATTAAACAAAGAAAAACAAATAACATGAAGGATTAAGGTTTAAGGGTTAAGTTTTGATGGTTGAGGGATTAAGAGGGTATAGGGGTTGATGGATTAGGGTTTAAGAGTTGAGGGTTGAGGTTTGATGGATTAAGAGGGTATAGGGGTTGAGGGATTAGGGTTTAAGGGTTGAGGGTTGAGGGTTGAGGGTTGAGGATTGAGGGATTAAGAGGGTATATGGATTGAGGGATTAGGGTTTAAGGGTGTAGGGTTGAGGGTTGAGGGATTAAGAGGGTATAGGGGTTGAGGGATTAAGGTTTAAGGGTTGAGGGTTGAGGGTTGAGTGATGAAGAGGGTATAGGGATTGAGGTATTAGGGTTTAAGGGTGGAGGGTTGAGGATTAAGGGACTAAGAGGGTATAGGGGTTTGGGGATTAGGGTTTAAGGGTTGATTGATTAAGAGGGTATAGGGGTTGAGGGATTAGGGTTTAAGGGTTGATAGTTTATGGTTTAGGGATTAAGAAGGTATAGGGGTTGAGGGATTACGGTATAAGTTTTGAGGGTTGACGAATTAAGAGGGTATAGGGGTTGATGGATTAGGGTTTAAGGGTTGGGTGTTTAAGGGTTAAGGGATTAAGAGGGTATATGTGTTGAGGGGTTAGGGTTTAAGGGTTGAGGGTTGAGGGATTAAGAGGGTATAGGGGTCGAGTAGTTAGGGTTTAAGGGTTGAGTGTTTAGGGTTTAGGGATTAAGAGGGTATAGCCATTAAAAGATTAGGGTTTAAGGGTTGAGGGTTGAGGGTTGAGGTATTAAGAGGGTATAGGGGTTGAGAGATTAAGATTTTTTATCCTTAAACTATTATCTGTCTACCCTTTATCTCTCTCCCACTCTCCCTCTCTCCCACTCTCGCACTCTCCCATTCTCTCTTTCTCCCACTCTCCCCCTCTCCCCCTCTCTCTCATTCTCCATCTCTCTCTCTCTCTCTATCTACCTCCCCCTCTCTCCCTCTCCCTCTCTCTCTCTCCCTTTCTCCCTCTCTCTCACTCTTATCTCTCTCCCCTCTATCCTTAACTCTAACCCTTTAAACTCTTAACCCTTAAACCCTTAAACCCTTAACCCTTTAAACCCTTAACTCTTAACCCTCCTTCCTCTATCTCTCTCCCAGTTCATCTCTCCCTCCCTCTCTAAGTCCATCTCTCCCACTATCTCATTCTCCCCTCTCCCTCTCTCCTCTCTCTCTCTCTCTCCCCTCTCTATCTCTCTCTCTCTCTCTCTCTCTCTCTCTCTCTCTCTCTCTCTCTCTCTCTCTCTCTCTCTCTCTCTCTCTCTCCTTCTCTACCACTCTCTCTTTTTGTCACTCTCTTTGTTTCAACCTTACACCCTCTACCTTTAACCTTGACCCCTTAAACTCTAAAACACTTATAACCTCCACCCTACCTCTCTCTACACTATATATTTGTCCTCTTTGTCTACCTCTATGTCTCTCTCTCCCACACACACACACATACACTCACCTCTATCTCCTCTACTATAAGGGTATAGGGGAGAGATATACAATTAGGATAGAGGGTATAGACAAGGAGGGAGAAAATAAATCTATTTAAAAAACTATATTTCATATAACATGAGCACATTTTTTAAGAAGTAGAGATGTTTCCATTTTAGTAAGAAATAATGTGGTCGCGTTATAATGCGAGTGCATTTTATCTTCCACTAAAAGCGGTAAAAAATCTCAATATACCCATGATATTAAGGCCCACATTTTGCATATTCTCCTAGCTTTGCGCGTGCTTCGAGAAAAAGTAGATTTTTGATGATGTTGTGAAGTGTGCAAGCAAGTTATTCATATTCCACCACCTTTTCCAAGATCTTTCTACCACCTTTCCATGAAATAGTAGATTTTACATGTTTAAAGACATATTCAAGTTTGAATTCCATTGAAAACTGATATACAATTAAAGTTTGGAGGGGAACAAGCTTTTGAAAAAGTCAAATTGTTGTGAAGTTTGGAGAAAGAAGAAGCTAAGGCTACATAATTGGGTTGAACTCCTACATTTGAAAGTCTAGTTTTCTAGGTATGTGAAGTCTTTACACATTTTATTTCATTCTATTATGGATTGCTTTCATTTTTATTTTTTTCATATTCCATTTTGATCATTGTTTGTTTGTCATTATAACCTTAGGTTGTCAATGCACATTTTAAATTAGAAAATTATATACACTTTCCAATTACCATTTTAAACCTGATGCAGAGCATCTACCAAGATCCATAAATCATCAAGGCTACTTCTGACCCTAACTTAAATTGGAGAAGATCAACCAACAAACTCAGTCATCTTTTCATCAAAATCCTTCAATTTCACATGATTTCATATTTCCACAAAACATTAGAACTTGGCTTCAACTCTTTGTCAGACTCAAAAATAGATTAACCATCATAAAATTGATTGTAACATGGCATAAACCTGATTAGAAACTCTTAACCATTCATTTCATTCATGATACACTAATTAAAGAACTCAATGTTGTAAATTACATGGAAAATAAATCAAATACACATTCCAAATATCCCACCAAAATTCATCCTTTCAGCATGCTTCCCCTGCGTGAGTGAACATAATAGTTAGTAGAGATTGGACTAGACTAGAGAGTAGATACAAAACATAGTGTATTGAGATTACTGTTATAATGAGAAACAAAATTTTGTGTTAGTTTTCTTACAGGAAGAATAACCATGTATATGATTCCAAGTTTATGAATAAAAGATGATGAATTTTTGAGTTCAATTCTTGCATAAATTGGTTGATGCTTGCTAAGGGGGCCCACTTAGTGAGCATATGTAGTTAGTTGTTTATTTCCTGTTGTTTATCTGTTAGAATTTCATTCCAGAAAGTTTTTGCACAAACTCAGTCTTATATTGTTCCTGCAGCATAAGGAATCCGTCCCTATGTCTATTGCTGCAACATAAGGCCAGTTCATGGTTTTTTTCCCAGTAATGGTTATTATGATTCTTTCTTTAATTAAGTTATGCTTAAGTTGACAAGACTTTGCTTTACATTCTTGAATTAGGGGTAGAATTCCTTTTAAGCATCTATTGCTAGTAAGTTGTGGCTAAAATTGGTTCTTAGTGCACATACAATGTTGCTCCATTTCAAGTATATGTTCCCTGGTTTGACAAAGTAAATGAATGACCATGAAAAGATGTTAGTCACCTGCTAGAATGTCCAATTCCCAGGTTTGGATTTTCCATGACTTTTATATCCTTTTGTGGGCTACAACCATTTTTGGCGCCATTGTCGAGGATGGTGTCAAGCTGAGAACTTGTCATAGTCATTGTTAGCAATAGTTTAGTATTCAAGAATTTTAAAATCCTTCAAATTTCAGTTAAGTTTGTTACATGCATAGAAGAAGAGATGCTCTAGGAAGATTCCTACCAAACCCTCCATTCATCGATAATGATTTTGAACCAACTTACAATCTATTTGAGGAAGGAGGTGACCAAGATATCAATCCATTAGCTATTGCTAAAGACCTGCTCGCTGAATTTCCCTTTGCTCTAGTTGACAAAGAACCTCAAGAAAATCCATTTTCTTTGATACTCTATTAGGCAAATATGTCACAAAATCCACCTAATTGACCTCTAACTTTTGAATTCCCTATCATAGCCTAGCAAGATAATGATAACCTCAAAAATATTCCTTCTTTATTACTTCCCAAGTTCTATGGGCTAGTTATAGAGGAGCCGGACACATTCTTGTTTGAGTTTGATATCCTCTGTCAAAGCTATGATTACACTTCATATTCTCACAAGATAAATTTGTTTCCAGATACTTTGAAGGAAGGAGCTCTTATATGGTTTATGAGTTTGGGAAGAGATGTTGTCGATAGTTGGGTAGTCATGCAAACAAAATTTCTTGAGAAATACAAGGAATATTGTAAGAGTGGTAGTAAAGCTGATGATATATTCTGAATTCAGCAAAAGGAGGATGAAAGCCTGGAAGACTATATCTCAAGGTTCTTGTTTTCCCTAAAAAAGAATTCAGACCATACTGTCAATGAAGAATCTCAGAAATTACTTATTCTGAGGGGAATCAATGATTCCTGTATTGATGCCCTGGATCTGATGGGAGCAGGATATATAACCCAAGTTCCTTGGGATGATATTAAGTCCATATGTCGCAACTACTCTCGAGAAAATGTCAAAAAGGGAAGAGGTCATCATGCCACAATGGGAAAGTCTTCTACTAATGGAGTTTCAAGGATGGAGATTTCAAATTTGCTATCTGATTTCAAGCAGGATATCATAAACAATATGGCTACATAGTTGGATACTATGCAAGCTCAGAAGAAACATGAGGAAGCTGAGGCAATCTTGGCTGAGTTCTATTCACATTGCCGACAGAAAAAGCGTGACTGCAGATGTAAGATGGTGGCTAACCTAGAGGCTAAGCAATTACCTACTAACTTTAAGCCAGTAGAGGGTGATGACAACCAAGTATTCTACATTGCACAAAGGCGCTCATGGGCTCAAAGACAAGGTATGCCTTAAGACCCTTTGACTTTTGGTAATCCTTACTCTAATTATAATAACCAATGGCAACCTACATATGGCCCATCACCACCTTGGAATACCTCTCAGCCACAATGGCCTAGCTATTAGAGTCCTCAATGGCAATCTCCTCAAGGAGGTTGGCAACAGCCATAAGGACAATAGACTCCACCCCAAGGTAACTGGTAGTAGTATCCTTAGTGGAGAAGCTCTCAACAATGGTAGAGCCAATCCCCTAGATTCTTGCAGCCACAACCTTTGGCCCTCATGCCACCTCCTGCAGCACCTCCCGCAACTACTGGCCCTCCAAAACAAATGCCTATGCCTACTCAACAATTTCCAAATCATAATAATAATAAGTAGCAGCAACAACAGTCCATGTATTTTGCAGAAGCCAATATTATCTAGCTTATGCATTGCATATTAATGATATCCATCTAAGGTCTGAAACCACACTTCCTACTCTGCAGCCACCAATAATTACTGAGATTCCATACTCTGTCTCTGAACAACCTGTTGATCCTGTAGCCAAAATACCTATGTCAGATATTGTTTCTAAAGAGCCTATCCTGCAGCTTCAAGCCAAACCACCTTTTCCTCAAAGATTGCAAGTCACTACACCCAAGTCTATGGAGGAGCCTACCTTTGATATTTTGGATCAACTAAAGAATGTGCACATTCAACTTCCCCTCTTTCAATCCATTAAAGATGTCCCAATTTATGGAAAAGCCATTAAGGAGGCCTGTTTGAAAAAACTAGGAAGAAAGAAAAAAGATCCCCAAACTATCCATATTCTAGGAAAATTGGCAAATATTATGTTAGGAAAGGTAGTTATGGAATAATATGTTGACCCTGGAAGTCCTGTGGTACAAATAAATATTAATGGCCAGCTGGTAAAGAATGTTTTGATTGACCTTGGTGCAACCATCAATGTAATGACCAAGCATACTATGGATTATTTTAATATCCTAACCATTAGGTCAACACCCACCATCCTGCAGCTTCCTGACAGTTCCACTGTAACACCTGATGGCACGGTGGAAGATGTAATTGTCAATCTTGAGTCATGGGAATACCCAGCAAATTTCACCATATTGTCCACTAAGGCAACTTTGGGTGGATATCCTATCATCCTAGGTAGACCATGGTTAGCCACAACCGATGTTTTTATAGGATGTCATTTTGGAGACATGAAAATTTATGATGGTTAGTCAACAAAGAAATTGGCTTTATACCCGCCTGTCCAGCCTCAGCTAAAATTATCTAAACCAATTTGGCTAGATTTAGGAGAGGAAACTGAAGATGTCAATTCGTTGGCTCAACTAATGATACTACAAACTAATCTATTTTCCCAGCTTTAGAGTGAAGATGACCTACTCTTACAAAATTTGCAATCCAATTCTCATATGAGCAGCCCATCTGTACCAAATAACTGTCCTCAGCAATCTCTCTTGTAGCAACTGAGTCTTGAGAGCTTGCCATTTAAAATTCCTGTAGTTTATCAGCATTTGCTTCCACAAGAAATATAGACACCACCTTTATTAGTAGACTCCATGAATGATCTTAGCAAGCAAATTGAGATATCTCCAAGACATTGTCTGAATATCAATAGTAAGTTGCCTCAATCTCAATAAACTGCCCTAGTCACAATGCTTCAAGATCAACACAAAGCTTTTGCATGGAACTATGGGGATATGAAGGGAATAGATCTTCAACTCTGCACTCATAGGATCTACAGTAAGGAAGATTGTTCACCTATTAGAAAGCCTCAAAGAAGGATAAACCCAACACTCAGGGAAATAATTAAAAATGAGCTCCAAAAATTGTTTGATGCTGGTTTTATCTACCCCATTTCAGACAGTCAATGGGTATCTCCACTGGTGATTGTTCCTTAAAAAAATGGAAAATGGAGTGTTTGTGTAGACTACAGGGAGCTGAATACTACAACTAAAAATGATCACTTTCCACTGCTATTTGTCGATCAAGTGTTGGACTCCTTGTCTGGTAAAAAGAATTTCTCTTTTTTGGATGGATATAGTGGGTATAATCAAATTAAAATTGCCCCTGGTGATCAAGACAAAACAAATTTTACTTGTCCATGGGGGACTTTTGCCTACTCTGTCCTACCTTTTGGCCTGTGTAACGCACCTACAACATTTCAAAGGGCAGTAATTAGTATTTTTGCTGACATTTCTAATGATTCTATGGAGATTTACATGGATGACTTCACAACTTATGGAGTTACTTATGAAGAAGAATTAGCAAATTTGGAGAAAGTGTTGAAAAGATGTAAGGAGCATAATTTGTCTTTGAATAGTGAGAAGTGTTTTATGATGATACAAGAAGGAATCATTTTAGGCCATCATATCTCTCAAGCTAGAATTCAAGTTGATCCTGCAAAAATTGAAGTCATTCTAACATTGTCAGCACCTATGAAACAAAAGGATGTTAGAAACTTCTTAGGACATGCTGGATATTATAGAAGATTTATTAAACATTTTAGCAAAATAGCCAGTCCATTGTATGCCTTACTGACTAAGGATTCTGAATTTAACTAGACTGAGGCCTGTGACAAATCTTTCCCACTGCTTAAGAAATTACTTACTGAGGCACCTGTTCTTCAAGGACCCAAGTGGAAGCTGCCCTTTCATATACACACAGATGCTTCTGATTATGCCATAGGGGCAGTTTTAGGACAGAAGGAGAATTCCATAGAGCATGCCATATATTTCATTAGCAAAAACCTTTAAGGCCCTAAGTTAAACTATACTATCACAGAGAAATAATTTCTAGCAGTTGTGTATGCCCTGAACAAGTTTCAGAATTATGTCACTGGTTACTAGATATTCGTTCATACTGACCATACAGCAATAAGGTACCTCATGAATAAGTCTGCCATCTCTGATAGATTAGAAAGATGGCGCTTATTGTTGTAGGAATTTGATATCCCAGTTACTGATAAGCTAGGCCAGGCTAATGTGGTGGCTGATTTCTTGTCAAGACTTTAAACAACTACACCTGCCACCCTTGAGGCAATTGATGATACCTTTCCAGATGAACATCTATTTTCTATTGCTGCTTGAACTCTATGGTATGCAGATATTGCAAATTACTTAGCAACCAACAGGATCCCAAATCAATTCTCACCAAAGGATAGAAAGTTGTTTATTGAGAAAAGTTTTAACTTTTCATGGATTACAGACTATTTATTCTACACAGGACCTGATCAAGCCATGAGAAGGTGTGTTAGGGAAGATGAGACCTATGAAATTTTGCATGCTTTTCATGATGAGCCATGTGGTGGGCATTTTGCATCTAAGAGAACATCAATGAAAGTTATTAACATAGGATACTATTGGCCCACGCTACACAAGGACGTTGTAGCATACACTAGAAAGTGTGACAGATGTCAATGAATGAGTTAACCAACAAGGTCTGATGAAATTCCCCTACATCCACAAGTGGTAGTCACCCCCTTTGACAAGGGTATGGATTTTGTTGGGCCTATTGATCCTCCATCCAATGGTAAATCATACATTTTGGTTTGCACTGATTATGTAACCAAGTGGGTGGAAGTGAAGGCAATGACACATGCCCGTGACAATAAAGTTGTTGAATTCCTGTATGAGCAAATATTTACTAGATTTCGAGTTCCAAGGGAACTTGTTAATGATCAGGGAGCTAAGTTTACATCAACATTAATCACTGCATTGATGAATGATTATAAGATCAGGCACAAAAATTCAAGCCCCTATCATCCTCAAGCCAATGGTCAGGAAAAGGCTACCAACTGAGAATTGGAGGCAATCCTTACAAAAATAGTAAAGTTACACGAAAAGGATTGAAGCAGTCATCTTCCAGAAGTAGTCTGGGACTATAGGACAACATGGAAAACAACTACAGGGTTTACCCTTTTTGAGTTACTTTATGAAAAAAATGTCATGTTGCCAATAGAATTTGAGTATAAGACCTTAACGACTGCTCTTCAGCTAAACATTGATCATTCTAAAGCTCAAAAGGAATGCCTCCTCCAGTTGAATGCATTGGATGAGATATGGAAAGCTGCCCTACAGCATACTGAAGTTGTACAACAACAAATGAAGAAATGGCATGACCACCATATCAAAACAAAGCAATTCTCTCCCGGTGACTGGGCTCTGCTCTATGATTCCAGGTATAAAGAGAATCAAGGTAAACTTACAACAAGATGGCTTGGTCTGTATGAAATAGAAAATGTATTTGATAATGGTTCAGTTCATTTAGCTACAATTGATCATGTTCGATTCAAGCTGTTGGTTAATGGACACCGTCTTCGATTGTATCATAAGTTGGCCTCCAAAGAATAATTTATGAAGTAGTTCATTTCACCTGCAGCCACTGATCTTCATGTAGTGAAAGGCTTCGGTCATCTTCCTACAGCAACTCTTTGAAAACTATGTTGTGCGTCCATAATAAAGGTTTTTTTTTATGAAAACCACTTTCTCCATCACCACCCATCGCCATCCATCACATCTATCACCATCATTCATTCACTCCATCTTTCTTTTTTGTGTCACCCATCCATGTCATCCACCTACCATAACACATTCATTTATGGTTTCTTTTCAAGTAGTCATTTCAGGCTATGCTTTGATATCTCCCAACATCCGCGAGCATTAATTACAAGGTACGTGATATTTTTTTTATTTGTCACATCATTCATTTGTTTTATTTATTCATTTATTACAATGTGTCTATCAGTCATTACTACCAGTTTTTTGCCTATCCTTTCGCACATGTGTGGACACATGCCAAATCTTAAGTAGGGGGCAGGGATAATGTGTTTCAAATTCTTTCTTTTTTTCATTGCCACATATGTTAAAGATAGTTTTTATTGTACTTACCACCAAATGAATGTGTTCTTTTCTCCTGATCAGCAAGTTAACTGCTTAATTAAGTAGTTTCTAAAAATCATTGCATGCAATTGTCTTTTATAACATTCTTGGTAAGTAAAGAAGGTAAAGAAGCCGAAAAGAAAGAAGTAGGGCAAAGAAAATTGTTTTTCAAATATTTAGAAGAGGTTGAGTTTCAGGGATTTTAGCAGAAACAGTTGTGAATATGGGTGGTCAGCTAGTACTACATGAACTAGCAGCTCATGAGGCCTTAACACAAGACCCTCAAATAGTTCAGGCATTCAGTATCTATGGATGGTTGAATTACTTTCTGAGTATTGATTCTTTTGATGAGGAAGTTACTGGTGAATTTTTGAGGACTCTTTCGGAAGGAAAGGCTACGGTATGGGGTTTAACAGTAACTATGATAGAACAACAAATTGCTAAAGTGACTGGGCTTCTTGCAGCTGGAGAAAACTTTCCTTCAGGAAGGGACATTGTCTCTTCCAAGGCAGAATTTACATTGCCAGAAAATGAGCCCTTAGAAGTCTCAAAGCAAGGATGCAAACAAGTATCACTGTCATATCCATATACAAAATATGCCTCCTTCATAATCAGGTATTTAACTTGTGAAGGACGATTTTCCTATTTGCATTCCTATCACTTTAAACTGTTGAGTCATATGTGGCATGGGTTAGCTATCAATGTTCCAAATTTCTTGTTAAAACTTTTGGAGCATAGTGCTCATGAGACCCAGAAGGGTAAAGATAATTTCATCACCTATCATGCCCTTATTAAACTTCTGACTGAGCATTCCCTGAGGGACATATCCCCCCTTTCTTGGCAAGAATTTTCTGCCCAAAAAGGACTGCAACCTCCAGAACCTCCTAGAACACTCCCTACACGGACCAGGAAAAAGAGAAAGAGAGTAGAGTCTACGAGTAGAGAAGTTGAGCAAGAATCATCTACTCCTACAGCACCTATTCTTGCAGCCTCCACACTTGAGCCCTCTACTCAAGTAAAAACTACGTCTGCTACAAGAAAAGAAAAGGGGAAAATGAAAGTAGGAGAACCATCCAGTGTTGAGCATACCCCAGAAGCAAACCCTCAAACACAAAAGCGAAAACCTGCTACCCAGCTTTTTCTTGTAGCAACACCTGTTGTCACCACAGTTTCATCCTCATCCTCTCCTCCTGAGTCTGAATCCCCTAAGCAAGTTATGAAGAGGAAAGCTGCAAAAGAACTTCCTGCTCTGCTACATTACCTAGAAGAGCTCCAAAAAAAAAAATAGAGTAAAACTACCCCAACCTTAGTCCAACTAGAAATTATAGTCATATCGGAGGAATCTGAGGAGCTTATTCATGAGGATTCTCAGAGTGTATCTAAGAATGTTCCACTCAGTTCCTCTGTTATTCCTGAGGAGTTACAAACTGAAACAAAGGAAATTGGGGAAGTACAACAAGGTTGTAGTGAAGAAAAGAGGATGCTAAGTCTTGATGACTTGGCTGATGCAGTTGAAAGAATTTCAGAGGAAACACAGTCTCCTCCTAAGCAGCAACATGAGTTTGTCCTGCAACAAGAAGAGGAACAATTTGAGCAACCCGAAACATCCAGTGAAACACCATTGCCCTCTAAAACATGTCATGCATTGGTTGTGTATAAAAGAACATTTCTAATTGAATTCTTAGAATATCTTAAGATAACCTGGAGGCCTGTTACACTTCAGACCTTGAGTTTCCGCCATCTGGCTAAAACTGAAATGCAACAAAGTCTGTGGGAAGAAGAGAAGAAGAAATTAAAGAAATAAATTGAAATCCAAAAATAGGAAATCCAGGAAATAAAGGATAAAATGAATGAAATGATGAAAGTAGCTGGACAAATCATGGAAAGCAAACCACCACCCAGGGTGTATGCAATGTGCCTTAAAGAGCAGTTTTTGTGGTTCTAGTTAATGAGAATTTCCAAAAATCTGGACCTTGTCATTCATTCTGCTAAAGAGTTTTATGATGCCTATCAGACAACACCTAATTGGCTAAGGAATTCTATGTGTGAATTTTATTTGCATGGGTTGTTAATTCCTTTTGAAACAGAGTGGAATCTGCTTCTTTATATCGATGACATTCATCTAAGTTAACTGATGTCTTGGGCGGCTAATGAGATTAATTATGGGAAGCAATTAGAGGATTACGAGGAAGATGAATGGAAAGAACCTATCTCCCTGCAACCAGAAAGCTCAAACCCTCAAACATTTCTGAGAACTTGGTTTTTTGTTACATATGGATTTTATGATCCTGCAGCAAGAATAAAGATATTTGATCTTAGGAGGCAGGTATATGATGAATTTAAAGGTCAAACATATTCATTTTGGAAGCTTTCAGCTTCCAAAAGTAAAACAAGATGGGAGAAGCTGACAATTGGCCTAAGAAAATCTGAGCCTCATAGTCCTTTGAATTTCAGAGCAGCAATCAGAAGGTCAGAAAGGTACATACAGCTAGGTCATCAGGAAAGATTTGAATTATGGTTGCCATTAACATTTCACCCCCCTGTTTTGATGTGGCCACTGTATCCTTATCTGGCCATCGATATTAATGAAGACACAGAAGCTTGAAGGTATGAAAGATGGCAAAGTTACAGAGGCTTCTACTACAAGTTTGGGACTGCAATGCAAGGCCATGTTGCTTCTACCGATTTTAGGGAAACAACCAGGAAAGTTAGTGCTCGAGGACTAGTATTAGCTAAAGTAGGGGGCAAATGATGAGCCCAAAATATACTCATAATTTGGATATCATGACATAGTTTTAAATACCCTTACTCTTTTTAATGGTTGTTTTAAACTCTGTGATTATAAACTTTTTATTTAAAAATGGGTAGTATCCTATGGCAAGCATTCCTATATTCCTGCAGCCTAATATCTTCGTATGACTATATTCAAGTGCCCTATTTGACCTCCCAATTGACTGATATGATACATGTGGTTTTGGATAAATGAGATGAATTTAATGTGTGTGATTAATGATGATTATCATGCTATTATATGCATGTTTTCTTTCACCTTTGTTGACATGTGTTCCACAGGTTGTTAAAGTTAGTATGAACGAGTCAATGCACAGCAAAACGCGGCCTTGCAGAAAAATCCCATTACTAGCATGCCATCGAGGAAGTTGTTTTAAGCGAGGATTCTTTGTCTAGGTCATTGGGAGGAAACTGAAGTGATCATCAATCTAGGAAGAGTTGAATACTAGATTCTTTCTGAATCATTGAGCAGATAAACTCTCATTTATGAGAATTTTCTTCCTCAGCATCAGGGGGCATTTATATCTGCATCTTTCTCTATTAAGTTAGTTTGTTAGTTACCTTTCTATAAATAAGTGTTCCTCCTGCACGAGTGAACGTAATAGTTAGTAGAGATTGGACTAGACTAGAGAGTAGATACATAACATAGTGTATTGAGATTACTGTTATAATGAGAAACAAAGTTTTGTGTTAGTTTTCTTACAAGCAGAACAACCATGCATATGATTCCAAGTTTATGAATAAAAGATGATGAATTTTTGAGTTCAATTCTTGCATAAATTGGTTGATGCTTGCTAAGGGGGCCCACTTAGTGAGTATCTGTTGTTAGTTGTTTATTTCCTGTTGTTTATCTATTAGAATTTCATTCTAGAAAGTTTATGCGCAAACTTAGTCTTATATTGTTCCTATAGCATAAGGAATCCATCCCTATGTCTGTTGCTGCAATATAAGGCCAGTTCTTGGATTTTTTCCCAGTAATGGTTATTACGATTCCTACTTCAATTAAGTTATGCTTAAGTTGCAAGACTTTTCTTTACATTCCTGCATTACGGGTAGAATTCCTTTTAAGCATCTATTTCTAGTAAGTTGTGGCTAAAATCGGTTCTTAGTGCACATACAGTGCCACTCCATTTCAAGTATACGTTCCCTGGTTTGACAAAGTAAATGAACGACCATGAGAAGATGTTAGTCACCTGCTGGAATGTCCAATTCCCAAGTTTGGATTCGCCATGACTTTTATAGCCTTTTGTGGGCGACAACCAATCTTTGGGTGAGTTCAAGAGTTTTTAGATGCATTTTCATATATTTTATTGAAAATAAGGTCTAAATAGACCAATATTTCATGTATTTAGGGATTTTGTCAGTTTGGTGATCAAATGTGCAAGTATGCACTCTTGCTTTAGAAAATTGTCACTTTTGCCATATAATATTTGAAGGAAAATTATTCAAATTGTAAATGGAAGTGCAATACAAAGTCTATAAGTTGTATTAGAGATTAAATAAAGGTGTTTGAGTGGTCTTAGGTGTCTTGGACAACAAAGTTGCATAATGTTGCCTATTCAGCAAAAGTTGTCAATGTTAGCAATTTTAAAGACAAATGAAGGTCTTGGACTGAAATTGATATTCTTCCATAAATTAATTTTCCTACTTTCATTTGGCTCCCTTTGAAGATATTTTCATTGAACTTTGTGCTTGGAATTCATAAATTTCTAGAAACTCGGTTCTTGCACAATCAAGGGTTTGAGGGAAATTTAATGTCTTAGATAACATCCCACCTATTGTGCTCTCTATTACTTGGTGGGGTGACATGTTGGATTTACTTATTATTTTCTTAGGATTAGAGAAGAACAAGTTTAAATTTTCCTCATGGATGATGTTGGTTTAAGGGGAAATACCCTATTTTCTCATAGAAAATAATGGTGCAAACCTAAGAAAGAGGGGTGCAACATTTCCATATGGTAGATGAGGGTTCCTTAAGCTTGGGGGGACATATACAAAGGTTTCTATGAAGATTTTTTGAATTGTGAAGTTTTTGTAAGGTAGATTTTCATTAAGGAGGCCTAAAAACCCTTGTTTCCTAGGTTCTAAAGAGGATTTTGAAACTTGTTGATGGAATGAGTACTTGGGATCCTCAAACCTTGATAATTGTTAATTTTTAAACCTAATACAAGACTTTTTTCAGTGATGGAGGCCTGGTGGTGGGTTCTTGAGGGGGCCGCTTTGAAAAATTGGCTAATTTGGGCCCTAAAACAGTGAAATTTGTCATTTTGAGGAAAGTGTCTTAAAAGAGTAATATGCGGATTTTTTATATATCTCATACCACTGAAATGGATATCTATATCAATCATTTTTTTGATAGGTGTTTTGGGAGGTTTGTGAGAAAAATCCCTAAAATTAGTTTATGAAGCTTATAAGGCAATTTTGGGTCAAAAGTGGCTTTTAGAGGAGTTTGTTTGATTTTCTTTTTGTAGGTGGTTGAATTTCAAGATTCTAACATATTTAAGGTGTTAAAACTCTTTTCTTGGATCAAATTTCAATTTGGATTCATAATGAAGAGTCATGGTTGATAGGTAACCCTATTGTCCTATTGAGTCAATTGAAGGTTGATTTCTTGGTTGGAATATTTGAGAGAATTTGTGTCAATTTGTATCTTGGGTTCCCACCACTCTACATCAACCTAGTTCCAGGCCCAAAACATACTCCCCCAATGTATCTAAATTGGTTTTTAACTTCTTAACTAACTTATCTCTTGACAACTTTGCCAAAAATGCAATTTTTTGCTAATGTCAAGCCAATTCTCCCCCCTAAACACCTAGAATGACACGAAAGAACTAAATAAATATTAAGAGTGGTCTCATAGACCTTATTTAACATAGATCAAGATATTAGACTCAAAAACAACAGGAACCTTTATTTTACCCATCTTCACATGCACCAAAAACCCTCCTTTTTACCCAAGAAACTAGTGGTTTATTGAAAAACACACATCCAACCCTCAACAATCTTATGAATACTTCAAAAAGGTCTAAAATGGTCTGAAAAAACTCAATTCAACAAGAAACCATGCTTACCCAATGCAAAACACACTTTAGTATATCAAAACCACTTGAAATCTAATGGAAAACTCAAAATTTCACTCTAGGGCTTCATGTCCAACACCCTTTTAGACCTCCCCTGCACACAAAAAAAAAATCACTCACCTATTTATTGATGATCTTCATTCAAATATTCATAATCATTCTTTGCATCGATCTTTTCCTAAAGCCTAGACAACAACTTCTTCAATTGACAATTTTCATTCAATGGTGTTCCCACGCCATGTATGCTTCCATAGTTTGTATACATATATATGACATAAGTTGACATTTTATATTCTTTTCCATGTGATAGATAAAATTATATTCCATGCCTAATAAAAACACAAAGAGGAAACTAACAGACGAAGAGAAGGAAACCTTCAAAGCGAAGGAGAGAGTTGAGATGGCCACATATCATGAAAAGAAAAAATTGGGAACGATTGATGAAAACAAGCCAATTGAAGAGGAACCTCAACTGTCAAAAAGTGAAAAGGAATTGGCATCGTGGTAAGACAAATTAAGATACCGTAGTTGGAGGCACACCCTCTATGACAAGTGAATATGAAGGGACACCATTAAACACAAGTGAATATGGAGGGACAACATCTACCGAAAGTGAATATGAAGGGACACCATCTATTGCAAGTGAATATGGAGGGACACCATCTACCACAAGTAAATATTTCTAGACAACATCCAACACATCTCAATTTGAGAGTACATCATCACTCGGATTTGACAAAGAAGTTATGCCATCATCCCCACATGAACATCAAGGTATGTCTTCTTCTCCACCCTCGATCGAAGGTATGCAATCTAGCCCACCTCAATTAAATATTGATGAAATTCCTAATGTTGAGATGTATGTACCTAGGAGAACACCACCTAGAATTTTACGTAGAAAGCCAAGGTATTTGATTGATATTGATGAGGATATTTTGTAGCACATGGAAGGTAAGATCCTAGCATGCACTTGTAGAAGATATGCTCATAAGATTTGGAAATTTTTCTTTGAAAGGCTAAATGAGACTGCAAGATGTCAACTATTTGGTGAAATGATGTGGGGTGTAAAGTATAGGAACATCATGAAGACTCTTGGGTTGAGAACATCGAATGCATCAAGTGAAGACACTATTGTGAAGAATCTAATGGATGCTTATGAGAGTGTGGGTAAGACCTCACACTCAAAGGATAGTAATGTCACTCGATCTATCATTACATCGACTTTGGTAAGTTTTCAAATAAAGAGAGCTCGTCTCATTAGAAAGACGAGTGAACAAATGGGAATTAGTAGAAAAACTTTATCAAGAGCCATTCACAAGCGGCAAAGAATTGAGTGCACTGATTCAAATGAATTATGGGCATTCTCGGGGAGACTATCATGAAAAGATAAAGAAGTTGTAGATGCCTTAAGAACACTAATTGAAGAGTATTGGAAGAATAACACAATGCCATCTCTGAATAAAAGTGATGTGGTAAGAACGAGAATCTGTTGTTGAAATAATGAGCCACATCTAAAGAATTTTTTGGATATGACTCAAACCAAAAAAATTCGTAAATTTGAAAATGATTATTCTCAAATTAGTATTTGTCAAAGATTATTTGAAATTCTTAAACCTTTTTATGTCAAGATAAATCACACATGCACTACTTGTTGTTATAGACTACATATTTAATTCTTTAACCATTATGATTTTTATCATTCTATATGTTTAGATTTACATACTAACGATGTTTTGCAGGATTGAGGCATAGAAGCCCCACCAAAATATTCAAGAGAGTTCTTATCAAAAAAACTACATGAAATAGAGGATGGCCAGATATTCTAAAAGAAAACATGCCTGGATGGTTCATGTGAGTGTTGTGGTGGCTTCTAGCATGTGCCAATATGTCAACATATGGATAGCACAGATGAGGTGGGACATAAACTAGTAGACTTCAGGAAGTATAAAACAATGGAATTTGCTACAAAATATGGGTCTCAAGTAAAAAGGCGTGATTTGGTCATTGAGAAGATTCCAGTGTACTAGTTTATGTCCATGTTTTGTGACAATATACTATCTGAGTATCAATGCTTGCCCATAGAGCCTGATGGTTGGACATGCAATTCAAGCTATGCAAGGACACCTTTCCAGTTGGTAGCATAGTATCAGTGGTTGACTTTGCAAAGAACTAAACTCTACAACCACAACACAAGGTGCAGTCACAGTATTACAACTCCACATAGGTTTCAATATTTGTGCACATAACATTCATTCATTCATCTGATAGTACAAATGACCAAAGGAAGGTATTGAGGGAGTACCAATTTTATATTAGTGATGATCGCACACATTCTCTAGAGCTCGTGCAAGGTTGCTTCTAGATGTTCTACAGTGGTTTGGCTCATAGGGGCATAGCATATGATTGACATATAATATCGTCGGATAACTATGCAGCATAGTTCCAGAACTCGCGCATGTTCTACTGGTTGTGCAAGATGGATGTCATTACAGGTGTTCAACATATGTGGAACTTTTATGAGGCTGAGGATGGAAAGTGTCAACATGATAGTGTGGGAGCATATGTGAAAAGAGAATTAGAATGAGAAGAGTTAAATTATACAAACAGTGCAAAGTTCAAAGATGCAAAATCAATCGTTGAGGGGTGTAATGCTTCGATGGGTCCAAGTAATGAAGGTACGTCTTTAGTTCATATATTTTTTTGGTTGATGGATGATACTAACATTGCACCATATGAGTACTATTGTAAACTAACAATATCAAGTGAGGTACACTCTTTCCTTAGCTCAAATGCAGGTTCATCGAGTATTGGTACATGAAAGATGGCATGCTTTTGTTCTTCATGTACAATGAAAGCCTGAAATGATTGTGAATCAGAGGAGTGGGTTGACAAATGGTTGACAAGTTATGTTAGCCCACTTCACACATATCACCCTTTGATGACATTGGAATTGACACAGATGGAATCATCAGTTGACTTTGACCACGTATCATATCTAGTTCAACCAAGTGATATATCTACTTGCTTAGTTGTTGAAATTCCATATCGTTATCTTACTCTATAGTGTATTCATAATGTTGACTAATTTCAAGAGATTTATTGCACATATCAATGTAGGGCATGTTTATGTAGTTATTGCAGATGAAGACAATGACGAGGGAATGAACTATTACTTATGTCATTTTGTTGAGGCGAAAAAGAAATTGGAGGCCCCAGTTAGAGATGGAGAAAACATTGAATACCCTACAGGCTCAGTTGTGGTTACTAGAATGTGGCTTAGAAGGTACCCAAATTTGAGTGTTAAACATTGGCTATTCCAGGACTTTGAAATGCATCGTAAGATTCTTCATTACTCAAACCTTGTCATGGCATCCAATTTTTGTTTGACCAAATATGGGGGTAGACCTTTGAACAAGACCTTGTGGAAGGTCCATGAGTCTGACCATGAGGCAATACTTGACACAATAAAGAGTAGATTAGACCCAAATGGTTCGTTGGATTAATTTGTAAGTATATGCAGATTGGTTCTTATTAATTTATAATTGTATGCACATTAATTTGTTTGATGCCAATGCTATCATCTTCTTTTACTTTTCCTATTTGTAAGTAACCTACTAAACACTGATTGGTCTCCCCTTGTAGAGAATGGAGATATATGAGCCATCCAAGAGAATTTCAGCTAGAGAATCAATGTAACATCCTTATTTTGATGATCTTGACAAATCTCAATCATGATTTTAAGCCATTAGAAAACTGTGTGCAAAGCTTGGTGAGGGAATTTCAAGTTATTACTTTTAAGTTAACCTTATCATGAGAAGCTATGATTTAGACATTATAAGAGCATCTCAAATTTGAACTTACTCTATTCACGAGAGGTGTTGTGTGAAATAGGTATCTTGGAACTCCGAGTGAAGATTTATGACCAGGAGTGACTAAGTTGTGAGACCTGCATGCCTACTTGTAAGTGCCTTCCATCTATTTTCATTTCATTTCCATTTTGGATGCTTTTTCTTTTTCTCTTTTACTTTGCGTAGTTGCAAGTAAACTACTAAAAATTGATTGATCTCTCATTGCAGAAAATGTTGATTTATGAGCCATCAAAGAGAATCTCATCCAAAAAATAAATGCGACATCCTTATTTTGATGATCTTAACAAATTTGAATTCTGATTTCAAGCCATTATAAAGAGCGTGTGAAGCTTAGCGAGGGAATCTAAAGTTACTCAATTGATGTTAACCTCATAATGAGGACGTATGATGTAGAAATTTAAAGAGAATCTTGAATGTATGGTTGAAATTGTAAAAGATCTATGAAACAAAGTACCTAAGGCATTGTAATGAGATTTACCCAAATACTATAATTTTGGAGTTCATGTTTGGTGTAGTAGCACCTTGTTCTCTAAATGCCTTCAATAGGAAAATTTTTAAAATTTGAATTTTGAAATGTAAACAATGTGAAAAAGGTCATGTGAAGGTCATATGTAATGTATTCAAAGTCTCGAAGAGGTCATTAGGTGATTAGAGAAGTGATATAAAGCATGTAAGGTCCAGAAAAATGGACATCTTTTGTAATCTTGAATATTTACAATCAATAAAGTCCCTATTTTAGTGATTTTAAGAGTTTAGATCAGTGGACTAAGTTAGTCTTAGGATTTTTTAGATGTGTGTGTGTTTACCTGTGCAGGGGAATTAAAGAAACAAAGGTTGAGTTGCTGCCACAGGGTTTTATGATGAATTTCCAAGTGAAAAGTGTCTTTCCAAGTGGTGTTTTGAGGAAAAATTATCAAATGACTTCACAAAAAAATGACTGATCTAGATAGTTATTATTGAGTTACAACACATACTTCAAAATCAATAGTGATTGTCTTGGAACATGTGCATAAAAAAATGAATTTATTTGCTATCCTCATTAGGCTAACTAAGCCTAATAAAAAAAGAACATACCTTTAAACATTCAAAAACCCCCATAATTTGTTGGGGCAGCAATTATCATGTATCCAACCCCTTAGGTCCACATTTTTTCTTAGGAGAAACTCACTCCACCATGCCAAACCAAAACCCTTATTTTATGCTAGTATAAAGAGGGTTTATTGAAAGGAATAATTCCACACCTTACCAGAACATGCCATTGCCTTGGAACTTCTTAAAATCGCCTACACAAGCTCAAAACACAAACACCCAACCTCTACATGCAATATTTTATCAAACCCTATGGTGAAACCTCATTTTTCATGTCTTTCTCCATTAAAATCTACAAGGGCAACAACACAAACCCCATAAAAACTATTCCCTTTAGATTAGAAACTTCTCATCTGATCCTAGAGGATCATGTTGGGCCCCTCTATAAAAAATCTCTCGGTTTTAGCTATCTCGTACTGGTTTTCCCATGGCGGAAAATTTCACTTGATGGAAAAAGCGTCAAATGCAAGCAGTGCAAAGTGGTGCAACTTTAATTTTGCAACTTGTGTGACCAAGCGGACTATTCCAGTGCATCCGTATAGGTATTTTTATGCTATGAATGGTCCTCTCGCATACCGAAACACGCGGAATCACTATGAGTTACGTTCAACTAGATCGATCCCTTCAGTGTCCAAATTGCTAAACGACTTTAAATTTTAGCATACTGTTACTCAAATATTGTGATGCTTAGAAACCTCTCGTCTAATCTTCCAGGATTGCATTGGGACCCTCTACATAAACCTCTCTTAGTTTTGGCTATCTTGGTGTGGTTTTCTCGTAGCAGCGGATTTTCACTTGATAGAAAACGTGTCAAATTCAATTTGTGCAAAGTTGCAAAGTGGTGCAGATTTCGCTCTGCAACTCGTGTGACCAAGTGGAATGTTCCAATGCATCTAAATAGGTATTTTTACACTATCCATGGTTCTCTTTTTCACCGAAACACATGAAATCGCTTTGAGGTACATTCAAACGAATCGATCCCTTAAAGGTCCAAAGTGAAAAATGGCTGCAAACTTCAACATACTATTACTCAGATACCGTGATCCTTAGAAACTTCACATCTAATCCTACAAGATCATGTTGCACCCCTCTACAAAAACCTCTCTCAGTTTTGGCTATCTCGAAGTGGTTTTCCTGTGGCGGCGAATTTTCACTTGATGGAAAAAGCGTCAAATGCAAGTAGTGCAAAGTTGCAAAGTGACGCAACTTTCATTCTACAACTCATGTGACCAAGAAGACTGCTCTAGCAAATCTGAATAGGTATTTTTATGCTAGACATGGTCCTCTTTCGTACCCAAACTTGCAGAATCGCTCTGAGGTGCATTCCATCAAATCGATTCCTTAAGGGTCCAAAGTTCAAAATGGTTGCAAACTTCAGCATGCTATTACTCGGATACTCTGACACTTAGAAAATTGTCATCTGATCCTAAAAGCTCCCATTGGGCCCCTCTACAAAAAAACTCTCATTTTTGGCTATCTCAAAGTGGTTTTCGTATAGTGACGGATTTTCACTTGATGGAAAAAGTGTCAAATTCAAGTTGTGCAAAGTTGCAAAGCGGTGCAACTTTCGCTCTGCAGCTCATGTGACCAAGCATACTATTCCAATGCATCTAAATAGGTATTTTTACACTAGGCATTGTCCTCTTTCACACCGAAAATTGTGGAATCACTCTGAGCTACGTTCAACCAGATCGATCCCGTAAGGGTCCAAAGTGCAAAATGGATGCAAACTTTAGCATACTATTACTCGAATATTGTGAAGCTTAGAATCATCTAATCCTATAGGATCATGTTGGGCCCCTCTACAAAAAAATCTCTCGATTTTGGCTATCTCGGAGTGGTTTTCCCATGATCGCGGATTTTCACTTGATGGAAAAAGTGTCAAATGCAAGCAGTGCAAAGTTGCAAAGTGGTGCAACTTTCGTTTTGCAACTTGTGTGACCAAGTGGACTATTCTAGTGCATCGGAATAGGTATTTTTATGCTGGGCATGGTCCTCTTTCACACCAAAACACACGGAATCACTCTGAGGTACGTTCCACCAAATCAATCCTTTAAGGGTCCAAAGTGCAAAATGGTTGCAAACTTCAACATGTTATTACTCAAATATCGTGATGCTTAGAAAATTCTCGTCTAATCCTACAGGATTGTGTTAGGCCCCTCTACAAAAATCCCTTTCGGTTTTGGCTATCTCAAAGTGGTTTTCCCATGGCGGTGGATTTTCACTTGATGGAAAAAGTGTCATATTCAAGCAGTGCAAAGTTGCAAAGTGGTGCAACTATCACTTTGCAACTCGTGTAACCAAGTGGATTGTTCCAACACATTTTAATAGGTATTTTAATGCTAGGAATGGTCTTCTTTCACACCAAAACACACAGAATTGCTTTGAGCTACATTCCATCAGATCGATCCCTTAAGGGTCCAAAGTGCAAAATGGTTGCAAACTTCAACATGCTATTACTCGGATACCGTGACACTTAGAAACATCTCATCTAATCTTATAGGATCATGTTGGGCCCCTCTACAAAAACTCTGTTAGTTTTGGCTATCTTGGAGTGATTTTCCCATGGCAGCGGATTTTCACTTGATGGAAAAAGTGTCAAATTCAAGCTATGCAAAGGTACAAAGTGGTGCAACTTTCGCTCTGCAACTCATGTGACCAAGCGAACTGTTCCAACACATACGAATAGGTATTTTTATGCTAGGAATGGTCCTCTTTCACACCGAAACACACAGAATCTATTTGAGCTACATTCCACCGGATCGATCTCTTAAGGGTCCAAAGTGCAAAATGGTTGCAAACTTCAATATGCTATTACTTGTATACTGTGATGCTTAGAATCTTCTCATCTAATCCTAGAGGATCCCATTGATCCCATCTACAAAATACTCTCTCGGTTTTGGCTATCTCAGAGTGGTTTACCTGTGGCGGTGGATTTTTAGTTGATGGAAAAAGTGTCAAATGCAAACAGTGCAAAGTTGCAAAGTGGTGCAACATTCGTTCTACAACTCGTGTGACCAAATAGAATGTTTCAACACATCCGAATAGGTATTTTTACACTAGGCATAATCCTTTTTCACACCCAAACACGTTGAATCACTTTGAGCTATGTTCAACCAGATCAATCCCTTAAGGGTCCAAAGTGCAAAAGGGAAGAAAAATTTGATGGGATATTACTTGAAAACTGTGACACTTACGACCTCTCTTTCTAAGTCTACAGGATGACTTTGAGCTCCTCTATAGTAATTTCTCTCAGTTTTTGTTACCTTAGAGTCATTTTTCTATGGTGTTCAGTTTTCACTTGATGGAAAAAGTGTCAAATTGAAGCAGTGTAAAGTTGAAAAGTGGTGTAAATTTTGTTTTGCAATTTGTGTGACCAAAGTAACTACTCCAATGTGTCCCGATAGGTAGGTTTACACTAGGAATGGTCCTCTTTTGCACCCAAAACATGTGGAATTGATCCCTTATGATGACATGCAAAAAAATGGAAAAGAGAAACATACAGATGATAGTTGAGAAGTCTGAGTATTCCACACAAAAAGTGTATGATCAATGCTACCCAATTGGTGTATGAGCACCTACACCTCACCCTCAATCTTTGATTATCTGATGCTTAATAGGTTTTTTTGGGTATTTTCAGCATGCTTTGTCTTGAATAAGGTCAATTAAGACCATTAGGTATGTTTTAGGGTGATTTTTGGGTCTAGTGATAAAAAATGTGAAAATTTCAATCTTTTACAAGAAGTTGTCTTTGTAGCCTTTGAAGGAAAATTTGTGAATTTGTATATGACTATGCAAGAATGGATTTTTGTTGATGTAATAAGGCTATTTACAAGCCATTTGTGTGGGTTTAGAGGTCATTAGTTGTATTCATTAGGTTGGAGGAGTCTAAAGTTGCTTAAAGCAACAAATTTGAAATGCAACGGTTACTTGTTTTGAAAGTTGGTTTTTAGTTAGTTGAGGATGTCAATCAGTTAGAGAAGGGTGTAAAAACTATGTAAATCCTGGAGTTGGGTTGAGTTGGGTTTGTCATGTTGGGAGGTTTCCAAGTCTGTTGCAAGTTTTGGTCATATTTGGTTTGATAGATTCCATGGTTGGGTAGTTGAGTTACCCTGTTGAGTCAAGTGAATGTTGGAGTCTTAGTGGGCATATTTGAGAGAAGTTGTGTCAAATCACAACTTGGTTGAGCTACTGCGCATCACCAATGGTGCTTTGCAATTGGAAGAGTGATTGAGAGCATGTTGCTTCATTAAATATACCTATTCTGGGATCTAGGATAGAGTTGAGTCCATTTCTTATTTTTATTATAAATTATAACTTGCTTTCTCCTGATTCTCTTTCATATATAAGAAATAATATTGCAAAATTTGGGCATATATATCTTTCGATTTGTTTATATGGTGATGCATCAAGAACAAATTAGAATCATTTTACAAATCATTTCATGGAATACCAATTGAAAGCATGTTTTTTTTTCTTTAGATAAAGTTGTTTAGCATCAATCAATTAATATTCAAGATAAACCATGAAGGACAACAGTGATCAATGCTAGGGCTAGCCAATTAATAATTATGCACATGAATAAGTCAACCATGTACATGTGAATAAGGGAAGCACAAGTACTCAAAAACATGTAAGCCTCAAGAAGTATACACACGAATACATAGTATATACAAATTAATACAAAGTATATGCACAAATTCAAGGTATACACATGAAAACACGTAAGCCAAAAATTATACATTGGAACACACATAAGTCACAAAGTATACATGTAAGTTGTAAAGTATACACTTTGAATACACGTAACTCATTTATTAAATCAATTTAGAATGCAAATATGGACACCATCGATAAAAGATATTTGTATAACCAAATAGCCATGTAGGCATACATCAATATATGCTGATATAAGTATGAAATATATTAACAAAATAGCCATATAGGCTTACGCGAATGCCATATAGGAATACAATGTAAAATATGTCCAATAAAAAATATGTACAAAATTGCCATGTAGGCATACAACAAAGGGCTCTGGAATCAAAAGTCATTGCTCTCCATGCTCTGGAAATAAATTTTTTCCATTTCCTTTTTTATCAGATGGTGATAGGTCTATCACTCATTTTTGTTGCGCTTGAGGAGTTCTCTTCTTGATCCTCCTAGGGTTTAGTTCATGGTGAAGTTTTAACTATTACAATAAGAAGTAAAGACATGAATATATAGAAATTATATTATAAAAAATGATATATTTGACAAAATAATCACTTACGTGGGTGATCCCACAATACTAGTTTACAATTTTTTGGCAAACTGGACACCAAACTAATTTTTTTTAACTAAATCTTCACTTTTGTATTAAGGATAAAATTCTAATTTTTTTGAATTTAGATTTGTAACTACGATATCTAGCACTTTCATTTGGTTTTGTAGTGTTTTAGTGAATATTTTTTCCTTAATCAAGTTTTGAAGTCAAACCAATTACAATTCAGACATAGGCGGTCTATACAACATAACTTTTTCTGTATGTATCAAAATTCTTTTTTTTTTTTACTAGATCAAGGACATCAATACCTAGCACGGACATATTTTTTAGAATTTTATTTTGACAATCTTCTCTTTTTCCACATGTGCAAACTAGAAAGCTTGATTTTCGGTGAAAAACCTATGTTTAATCAAACTAAAAGAAAAATACATAATAAAACCAAAACATATTAAAATTATATTTGTTGGATAACTTGTTCCAAGGAATACCATCATCTAGTTGGGTCTGTCAAGTCTCCTCCATTTTCATCCTCAACCCAAGCTTCGAAGGACAAAATTCTGGAGATTTTTAGTGTCAGTAGGGGAGAATGGGGGAAAAGGGGGGTTCTAGTGAACCCCTGGGGGTTCGCTTGAACTAGGTTCATTTGGACCCCCTTCCACAAGCATTTTTTTTGCTTATTGATTCGAGAAATGTGATACCTGACATTAAATGATTTTGATCGAATGGGGGTTCTATCAAACCCCATTTGGGTTCGCTCAAACCAGAAGTTCGTTCGAACCCCCAAAAACCATTTTTTCTTGCATGGGGTTATTTTTTGCAACATTTCCTTCCTCACTCGAATTTTAAACTACTTTTGTGGGTTCACCCACCGCCATATCATGATCTCTCTCCATGAGGGAAATATTCTCACACCCATGCTCAAGCATGCTCAAGCCCTGTATAAATCATACAAATAGAAATTAAACTACGTGAATCAATAATGGCTTGATTTTTCACTAACTAACATCTATAAAAATGAATTGAAATTGAAATTTACTAATTTTCCTCATACCTCCCTTGTCAGAGCCATCGAGGATTGTAGAGAATATGACACACCAATATCCATTTCCCTCATCACATTCAAAGGTGTTTCATCTTGCAACATCTGAAAATAAAATAAAAAATTATTCAACGTAATTAACGATGTGCATATAAACTACACAAATCTATTAAGTACAATTCTTTAGTTAAACTATTTATTCTATTACCTTTGTGTAGGTTTGAGTAAATCCACTACAACTGGGAAGTCTTCCCTCAAAACATCAAATATTAGCTTGTTCAACATTCAAAATCGCATATTAATATACCATTCGTAAAAAAATTCTATTAACATGTAATAAATTTATAATTGTTTACTAGTTGCATACAATAGTGATAGGTGTACTATAGAAATAAGTAGGTGGGGGCTGGTGTATCCAGTCTCAACACTGTGACCCTGCAATTTTATTAAAATCATAAAAAAAAATTAGTTAATCTTGCATTTCAAAATCAAGATTGAATAAATTAAATTCAATGAACATGCTAAATTTTACCTGACTATCACTGCCATATGCCTCATGCAATATGTCAACTACCCTCTCCATCTCCATAGCTACAGACGGATCTTGTGTAGCAACCTCCTGAGTGTCGGTGGGGTCATATGAACAAGTCGCCCCGCAAGATTGGAACACATGGGTTCAAAGGCCACCACTTGAAGACTCCCTTGGATGGCGCTATAGAATAGAACTAGTATGATGGATGACAGTCTGGGTCAAAGTGTTGATCGCCTATAATGTCTCTATGTCAACACTTTCCTTAGTGATAAAATTCATAACAACATACTCACGAGGTGGCCTAGTGAGAGCTCGTCTACCTTGCCATGTAGGATTTATCTATGCACTGGATCTATCTTGAGCCGACCCCCCACCTCTCCCCTAAAAATCCCTCATATCAAAATAATTTAGTATTTTGTTCAATATGAACTCACTGTATAGTTTCCTAAGGAAATATTGTGAGACTTTGTAATTGTTGGATAGTGGTTAATCGAAGACCATGTAACACCTATCATAAAAATTGTCCCTAATCTATTGGTGGTGACACCAATGAATAGGAAACCTCTTCGCATTGAGGGTAATATTTTGATTAATGTGTGGTTCAGTGCATAGTGAGCACAAATCACCTTTTGTAATTTTTAAATACTTTACATCTTTATATGATATTTTATTTGCATTATAATCCCTAGCCACCTACCTACTATCTTGCCATCCAGTTATTTGTTTGCTAATTGAATTTTCTAGGGTCATTCTTTCTATAGTTGAACCACTTGGATCACTCAACCTACTGATTAAATCCTCAATTTCCTTTTTGCTGTTCTCAATTTCACTCATTAAATTTTGTTGAGTGTCAGGAGGGGGTTGAGTGATTGGTGGAGGAGGTTGTTGTTGTGGTTGATTTTGGTCATGAGGATTTGGTTGCTCTTTCTGTTGAGGATCTTGAGGGTCTGAAGGTTGATTTGCATCTCCTAAAAATTCAAACAAATATATATCAAATTCAACCTAAAACTAACAAATTCAACCTAAAACTAACTAATTCAAAAAAAAAGCAAGCAATCGTTACCTCTCACACCTTCTCATCATCATGGCACCATCGTTGTGAAGAAATAGGAATTGTTGGTGAAATGTTTTGCTGAATGGATCCTCCTAGAACGTGAATGCAAAAAATGGGGGTTTTGGCCCCAAGGAGAAGAAAAAATAGTCAAAATGAAAATGACAACATTTCACTTTTTTTCTTTCTTTTAACAAGCAATAATGCGAGCGTGTTATAATGCGATCACATTATTGGCTTGTTGTTGTCGAGCCTCAGGCTCGAAACACTAAGCCATAATGTGAAAACATTATAACGCCCTCTCGTTATGAATTTTCAAAACCTTTTTTGAATGTGGGCACGAAATGGCTATCCATTTCCATGCACCCGCCTCCTCATCATGATATAGATCTAGAAATTATTAGTTCTACTGGCACAAATCACATGGTAGAGGATGATGATGACGTAGATACAGAAGACACCAAGGCTAATGACAATGATGATGGCGACAATGATGATAATCATGATCATGATCATGATGGTGATAATGATGATAGGGCAATTACTACTAGTACCCAACAACATTCATGATCATATAGGCTGCATCATGGATCATTGTTGGTATATCATTAAGATGATGATGATCATGATAGTGGTGATGATGATGAGGCAGTTTCTGGTAGTACCCAGTGACATTCATGATCATATACACTGCATCATGGATCATTGTTGATATATTTTTATGATGCCTCTTTTCATAGTTACTATCATATGTATCATTTTCATGGCCTACAGTACCATATTATTGAGTTGTATCATATTGAAATTTATCATTTTCACATATATCATTTGATCATGTATCATCTTGACTTGTATCAATTTGATTCATATAGTTTATTGGTATGTGCAGGATCATGATGGGCCAAAAAGTTGCGATATGTAAGTGATATGATGGTCCGTGTGGCTGACGAATTTTTTTTTACCCAAAATTGATGAAACAAAAAGGGTTTTGAAAGGAGACTCTTAGCTTTCCACCAATATAAATTATTCTTTATTTTGAATTTAATAAATAATTATTATTCATTTTCTATTTGAATTACAAGTAAAGTCCCGATTGATAGGCTGATTGAAAAAAATCTATAGCTTTCAAATGGTATCACATTTTTTGAATCCGAAACATGGGTCACATTCTATTCTTTGCATACTATAGGATTAAAAAAAAAATGAATTTCATGAAGTTTTGACCAAGTTAAAGTGGTTAGACGTACGAGTTCTTTATATTTTTTAAAAGTTGTAATAAAAAATTCATAATTAATTATTTACTTGGAAAAATTTTACAAAAAAATATGCATCACATTGGGATATGAGTCATTTACTTATATCTAAAATATTATAAAAAAATATTATCATTTTATTGTGGTTAGGGTGGTCAGACAGACACCTACTTCTTATTTTCTCCTTGAAATTTAAGTACTACTGCATTGAAATTTTAAATTTTCACCAAATAGATTTTTTTTTCTAAATAAACCTAGTAGTTTCGAAACTACATTCAATTTTCTACAAATTCTATTCTTACATATTTTTGAAATAATATAGATAACTTATTCAAATTTTTACGTCAAGTTGTCTAACTCTAATTTTTCTGAATTTTATTGCCACTTAAGGGCCTATTTTTTCCATGATGATCCTGCACATACCCTTATCATTTTTACTTATAACATTTGTACATGTATCATAATTTTGACTTATGTCGACTGTTGGACATGTATCATTTTGACATGTTATTGATCTACTAGCATATTTGACTTTCACTTGTTTTAGTTATACATGATGATGATCTTATCAATATTGACTTGTCACTTTATATATATTAAAAGTGGTCGATGATTAATTTTGGATGGATATTTTTTATGTATGATGATTTTAATTTACTACTCATGATGGATTTCTTCAAATTTAATTAAATTATAGACATTTGACTCACTTGTTATAATAATTTTCTTGTTATTTCAAACAAACACACCTCAAAGGCATGAAAAACACATATTGTGAAGTAATTAGGTCCCCGTCTATAAAAGGCATCAGGTGGTGTTATTTCTGACAAATGAAAAGGAGCATTCCCGAAGTAGGTGTGAGAAAAAGTAGGTGGCAGAGCCGAAGGTGGAGGAACTAGTGCAAGTCCGAGCAGCAAAAAGGCATGGGAAGCTGTAGCAGCAAGAATAATGGAGACTCCATTATTCTTGAACACTGAGAAGAAACAACAATCTTTTAAAGGTGAGATCGTAGACAAAAGACTCCAACATTTGTTGGCATCATCTCCTCCACTGATTCTTTGGGCGACCAAGAAAATTTTGAGGCTAGAATTCATGAGGGCCTATCACAAGTTCAGATGAAACTCAGAAATCCCAGCCATGTTCCTGGCAGTGTTACTGCATATGGTTGTGTCAAAAGAGATAGGGAAGAAGCTCACACAAATGGTCTTTGTCCAAGCTTGGTTGGGGGATATTGATGCAGCCCTAGACAATTTAGATGAGACTAAACAAATACCAATGTCCCAAAACTACTACATGCTCTGGATGTATGGTAGGGATGTCATGACATTCCCTCCGATTCAAACCATCGACCTAGAGGGTTTTGAGAATTTGTGGGATGAGTGTGACTGAAACATCTTCTTCCTACTTAGAGCGGCCAATCTGGTGAAAAATCATCCAAGAGGTCGGGCAATCTGGTATGTCGAGGATGAAGGGCTGGCAGACAAGATTATGGTAGGGGATGACGATGACTGGGAGTTTGGTTCAAGAGAAGAGTGGTGTAAGGATGACGACAAGGACCTAGGGGAAAAATCCAAAAGGTTCAACCCACAAGAATTGTGGTGCTGACTACCCAGTGATTGCGGACTACATTGCCTACAGGAAGTGGACAGAGACAGATGATGATGAAGATTGAAACATTTCCAGCCCGTTAAAAGTTGTATTTTGGTATACATATGAAATAGTAGAAACAGGGGAAAGCAGTAGCAGATAGGAGTCCATCTCAGTTGGCATTGCCTCAGTCTAGAACTAGGCCATTTTGTAACTGAAAATGTATCAGCATGGGTAGGTAGGGCAAAGGTTTCTGAAACACATGACCATTTTGTCAAAGGCCTACAAGTAAATTTTGGCCGAAAACTCATGTAAAAAGATTTGTGAAGAAATACAGGGTATTGCCCCTTAGCAGTGATTTAAATAGCAAAAAAATAAAATAATTATCTTTTTATTTAATCATATGAGTTAAATAATTAACTTACTTACTCTATAATCATATGATTTATTTAAGAGGCAACATATATTTAACTAATTAAATTGAATTAAAACATATTAAATTAATAAATGGAAGCAATTTAATAAGAAGTATTTTTAGAAGCAAAAAGGAAGCAACAATGGAAGCCAAACTAGAAGCAAAGCAGAAGAAATCTTGGAAGAAAAATTGGAAGCAAAACTGGAAGGAACACAGGAAGCAAAACTGGAAGCAAAAATGGAAACAAATTTGGAAGAAAAATTAGAAGAAAAACCAGAAGCAAAACTGGAAGGAAAAATGCAAGCAAAACTAGAAACAAAACTAAAAGAAAATTTGGAAGCAAAACCAGAAGCAAAACTAGAAGTAGAATTGGAAGCAAGCCTGGAAGCCAAACTAGAAGAAAAATTGGAAGCACAACTGGAAGCAAAACTGAAAGAAAAACTAGAAGAAAAATTGGAAGTAGAATTGGTTCAAGCAACATTGGAAGCAAATATGGAAGCAAAATCGGAAGCAAAAGTGGAAGCAAAACCAAAAGCAAAAATGGAAGTAAAAATGAAAGCAAAACCGAAAGCCCAACTAGAAGCAAAAGTGTGAGCAACACTCAGAGAAAAACTAGGAGAAAAACTAGAAGCAAAAATGGGAGCAGACATTGAAGCAAAACCAAAAGCCTTCTTCGGCGCCAACATATGCACTATTTTTTATGCCATTTTTGGTGCTAAAGAGGACGTCATAACCGGCACCGAATTTTTGACATTAAATATGGCACTAAAGAGGATGCTATAACTGCTACCAAATTTTCGGTGTTACATCTGGTGCTAAACAGGGCATTAAAGATGGTGCTACATCCAGTGCTAAATCCAACAAAGAAACGATAAAACACTTTTGGGCTAACTTTCACACCATGATGGTCCCGATTGAGGGTTTCAAATACACTAAAAACTGGTGCAAAAGTCGGTGCTAATTGTCTGTTTTGTTGTAGTGTGGTTTGTATCTATCAAGGGTATAAGCCTATGCTCAACCCACCAATCAACATACTTTGGTGTTGCACCTACATCAACCATCTCTACACTAGCACAAGACATGTATCGCATCTACTTTCCCAAGTTTGAGCCCTAAAAACTACTAAAAACATTAGCATTACAAGGAAGGAAAGGGGTATATACCATGTCCCTAGAGTCCTCTAGCCATCTGCAGGTCTGAACATTGAATCTATGGTGCGATGAGTGTTGTACAAGTGACATTTTGGCAACAACTCTACAACAAGGTCACTCTCACACCTCATTATTCACTCAAGTCAAAATGCACAAATGATCATTTTACCTTAAAAAATTTACTAGATGCACCTAATATTGAGTCTAAACCCTAATGCAGATATTCTAGAGGTCTTGGAACTTAAACCTTTTTCTATAAACACTTTGTGCACTATTGGATTTGCTTGTCCAAATAATTTTTCAATTTTTTCAAAATTCTTCCAAAATTTGCAAAACTTTTCTGAGGGGGCATAGGTCTATCCCATCTTCATCATGACACACTAGGGCATATTTTGAACTCAATTTATTTAATACAACATTCATATGACTTCACATTGTATCAAATAGGGGCAAAATGTAGACAATGGAAAATGTCTAAGCATGTGAACACCATTTTCCCTCATCAATTTCCCTTTTTGCCCTGTATAATTAAATAATTTTAATTACTTAATTATTTTCTAAATTCATACTCTTCTATTAATTAAATAATTTTAAGTGCTTAATTAACACATTTTCCCTTTTTTTATTCTTTCCGAATTAATTAAATAAATTATATTTATTTAATTATGTCACTAATTAATCCTTTCTCTCTATTATTAAATTAATTATTATTTATTTAATTTTTTACTTTCATTTTCATTCTATGATTAAATAATTATTTTAATTATTTAATTATTCATGAGCCTTTTCTTCACAATTAAATAAATCCTATTTATTTAATTCTCACCTTTTCCCTTCCACTAGTAAATAAATATTTTAATAATTTACTAATTTGTCTTTTCCTCCACTTTCTAATTAAATAGTTATTTCCAATTATTTTAATTAAAAAGTTAACTTTCCCCTCTTCTTCTATAAGTAAACTAGCATACATATATTAATTAATAATATATATTAAAAACCTTGAAAGTTATCATTATCTAGTCTATTGACTTGAAGAAAAATGCTTACATTTTCTAAAGATAAATATTAAATGATTTCATTATTTTTTTCTCAAAATAAAGATAATTCTATAAAAATAAATATTACATGTTAAAAAATATGAATTTCAATTTTTATAATGAATATTTTTTCATTTTCTAATTTATTTTATTGCAATCAATTTTGAGGGAAATGAGTTCCACTTGTTGTCATTTTCAATGCAGCTGCAAAAGCTTAACACATAATATTCCTTGAATGCTTTCATTGTATAATGCTTTCAACATAATAATTGCTAATAATTATTTAATTTACCCAGCAACGACTTCTTTTATCTCAATTAACCTCCACCCTTGATAAGGTTTTGTTACCTTTTAATCTCCACCATCCATCCTTAACTAAACCCTATTTTTGCCCTAACCCTATTTCCTTGCTTCTCAAATTAATCTCATCCATTGATCTTCATCATTTAATCTTGGCCTTTCATTCAAATTGTGTTTTCTATAAAAGAGACCCATCACTTTCATTTTCACCCTATCACTATCACTAGGATTATTCTTGCATTCTACAAATCTGAGGGCAAGCTAGCAGCAAAATGGAAAAGAGCAATGAAGGAAATGAAGCTGATTCAACCATAGCATAAGAATTGTGTGGAGAAGAGCAATGAAGGTGATTCAACCATAGCATAAGAATTGTGGTAAGATTGCTTTGATATTTTATATTTCTATGTTTTTTTGCGCTTCACTATTGGATTAGGGTCTTTAGATTTGAATTTTAATGTATTTGGTAGTTGATACTATTGATTAGTGCCTTTCACCTTTACTTTACGGTATTCTACAGTATATTACTTATTAATTAGTTTAAATTTAAAGGGGTCAATTACCCCCCGATTTGTCTCAAAAGCCAGATCAATTAATGGAGGTTTATAGGGGTGTGTAATGCACTACTTTGTATTGTTCTTTTTATAGTTTGAATAAATTTTTACCCCTTTTTTAATTAAAAAAAGGTCCAATATCATTTTTTCTTTTTTTAATAATAGAAACATTGTACTATCTAAAAAATAGAATAAATACAATTAATAAATATTTTGTTTTTCTTTAAATATCACTATTATAAGATATATATAAGGTGATTAATAGTTGCCAAGTATAAACTAATTCACTGAATTAGTTTATAATTCTCTAAAAAACATATTCATGAATTTGAACAAACTGTTTAATCCATTGTCATTCAAATAAAATAAACAATATTTAATACACCAAAATTATTGAAATAAATAAACAATTACTAAGTATAATAAATAAATCAATTACTTAGTATAAATTGATTGCATTGACATTGCAGAGAAGGTTTGTAATCATTTTCTAAAGTAAAGAATAATTATAGCATATGTAAGAAGCATTCTTGCTAAATAAAAGTTAAATAAAAGTAATTTTGATAGTTGATGCAAAATACACTTTTTTAAAGTTTATACTATAAAGCAATTAAAACAATATTGACAGACAAGAAAAATGTAGAATTTTTGAAAATTTATAATAAAAATCAATAAAAAATTTCATTAAATTTACTAAAAAAAATTTGATGATTAATATGAAAATGAAAAGATTTTTTTTTCAAAATCATACAATTTTTTTTATATTATAAAAAATATTTATTTTTTTAAGACAAACTAGATATAGAACACCTCATCTTTTCAAGTATAGGAATATCTTTTAACCTTTTTAACATTGCAGCATGTACTAATATAATCCCATATATAATGACCTTGATGATGCTAGCTAAAACTATGCAGTGAAGTGGCTTATTGAATCATCAATATAGTACAATCCCAAGGGGTAGGAAAGGGAACACATGATCCGATTTTTATGATTTTTGTAGATAATTTCAAAATAAGAATGTTAAATTTTGCATCAACATAATGGTATGATCATTTCTTATTATTCTTCTCTTTTAGTGGAATTTCATATCAAGATATTTGTCTGATCATTTTTAATTGATATTGTAATGAATGTGGGATATGTTAGAGATCTTATTTTATCTTATAAGATGGTTTCTTAGGATATGTTTGAAATTAGGCGAAGTAATTGCCTATTATGTCATCTCATGTTATCTAGTGTTGAATGATAATCTTTATTCAACTCCATTGTTATGATTTTTGGAAATAATTTCTTAGATATATTTTTTATTATTATTAGGTCACCAAAGACAGGAAGTGGAAGAGATATCATTGGCATTTCATTTCCCATCAAGGCCAACCAATACATCATTTATATTGCATGGATATTACGCAGTATTTCTTCATGATCATGAGAAAGTTTACTTCTTTGAGGTGCAAGGTTATTTGATTTTCCCACCATCTAGTAGGTGAAATTTTCATTATATTTCATGATCAATTTAGAAAAAGTAATTTAACATTCTCAACATTATTTTTCAGTTGCTAATCCACTTTTGAATGATGTCTAACAAATTATGAAAAAAGGGAAAGAAGAAAGCTTCAACTCCCATCTTGTAAGTTTTTTACTACTACCACTCCAACAAGTACATTATTTTAACAAATATTTAATGCTTGATGCTTTAATAACTTGGGTTTTCTATTTAAATTGAAAGATTGCTATTCAATTACAATAGTACTTTGTTCAATAAAATTGAGTGGCTTATTATATCCTATGGAAATCACAATGTCTCTCATTAAAATCAATCTGTTTTCTCATTGCTATGACCCTTCCATCTCCAGCCCAAACTGTTAATCTTTGATATTTAAAAAAAAATTAAATATAGCCACCAAAATATTTTTAAAAATGGTAATACTAGTTTGAATTATTAAAAAGAAAAGTTAGACAATTTAGTTTTAGAAATATTATTATTTACTGTTTTAGAAATATTTCTTTGTATTTGAATCTTCACATAAATCTATGATATTTTTACAATAAATTTCTGAAGGATTGTTGATCACATATTTTTCGGGTGAATGATATTATTATATATATAAAAATAAAAATAAAAAAATTCTAGAATTATTTTGTGAAATTTCTACTCGAATTTCATTGGTAAAATAATCAATTATAACGGTACCGAAATCATTTCTTATAATTAAACTTGGATTTCTCAATATTAATTGGCAGTCAGGGTATAAGAAAGTCTCCATTATTGAATAGGAAAAAAAAATGAACATCCTTCTCATCCTTTGAAAGTTGTCAAATATATTGCAAGTGAATTAGGCCAAAATGTAGTAAGCCATCTATAATGTTCTTCCAGGCCATGCTTGTGGGCTACTGGCAGGTTCTGGGATTGTCAAAAGAAAAATCAAGAAGTTGCTTTTCAGCTTGTCCAAATAAAGTTTCAAAGCTTTATCTCTCCCTACATAGATCAACAGTTATGTGGACTTCCAATTTTTATGATTATACAAATTAGACTGTTTGTTGGAAGACAGTACCATCTTTATTATTAATTGCTGTTGAGCAGCTGTGAATGTCTTTCTTTTACAGGCACTGGTTGTATGTCACTGCCGATCTTTGACTGTGGCTACTTCTCTGTAATTTTTTTTATTTATGCCTTGATTCAATGAAAAAAAACCTTTCTCCATAACAATATTTATTATTAAATGACTCTACTCTCCTGGTTCACACACCTTTATATCGAATATGAGAGAGATAATATTTGTATAAAATTGCCTTCCTTAAAAAAAATGGAAGGGAAATTATGTGTGTAGATTCCAGTAATTTCTTTTAAACTGTTTTTCACTGAAAAACGTTATACAGGTATCCAGAGGGGAAAAACTCAAATGAACAGTGAGTACTGAAAAAGAGTAAACAATTTCATTATTGTAAAGCGCCGAAGTACCCCACGCTCTTCAAATACATTTCTTCTGACATAAATCTCGGATCCTTAAACCAATTGACCCTCTCTCATCCTTGCTTGATGGTGGCAGACTCCCAGACTTGTTATAGTAGTGCTCTCAATCACTGTCTTATAGAGATTGAAGCTCATAGGCAGGCCTTTACATGATTTTTCTAAGTACAAGGAGCAACCTCACACATGCTACATACTCTCTTAAAGATTTTACATGCTACATGATTTTTCTAAGTAAATGATTTTTCTTTTAATGGCAATTTATATTCCACTTCTTTAAATATGATGTTCAAAATCTCTTTGCTTTTGCAAGCATAAATAGAAACGAAGGATTCCCAATTACTGTTCACATTTGCATCCACTCCATTGGACAACATTCAGACGAGAGTGTAACAATGTGGTCTGTATGTTAACTGGAAACATGGAAAAGAGTTACTAGCCTTATGAAATTACTATAGCAATTGTCTATTAGGAATTCCCTGCATGATATTTGCCAATCGCTATATGATAAACTTGATCAATACCTACAGAGGATTTTTATACTGCAAGGGTTGGCAATCCTTAGAGATCCCTAACTAGTACCCTTCCCTTGACTGCATCAGCTTCAAACATTGACATTCCTCAGCTGCAAATGTTGGGCTCTTATAGAAATGTTTGAACCTAATACAGTCAAGGGAGGGATACTAGTTAGGGATATGTAAGTAAGGATTGCCAACCCTTGCAATCTAAAAATCCTCTGTAAGTATTGGCAAATATCATGCAGGGAATCCCTTATAGACAATTGCAATAGTAATTTCATAGGGATGGTATCTATATTCCATGTTTCCAGTTAACATACAGATAGACTACATTGTTAAACTCTTGTGTGAATGTTGTCCAATGGAGTGGATGCAAATATGAACAGCAATTGGGAATCCTTGGTTTCTATTTGTCCTTGCAAACTGCTAAGAGATTTTGAACATCATATTTAAAGAAATGGATTATAAATTGTCAAATATGGTAAACTAAATAACACAAGTAAAATGCTTCTTAGGATAACTGTAGTACTCAGGTTACTTATCAATGCCCTATTTAGGAGTTGCTCCACTAGTGGTCTCCCTCACGTTGAAAGCGTAATAGCTACAAGTAAATTGGTACATCATCATTCATGGAAAATTCCCTTTCTCTGAGAATACTGGTCCCAAGTTCCCAATATCAGAGTAGTGTTTCTTTACCTCGGTGGCTCTTCCAGTCTCCTTATCATCCTCTATTTTTATAAAATCATAAAACTTTCATTTTTATCTTTCGAGCTTTTTCCTCTGATTTTTTTTATTGTGCTTACCAAAGTCTGTCTTCTAAATCTGCTCCACTTCAGTCAACTCATGAAAAACTTCAAAAACAAAAACCTACTTTTCAAATGCTGAGGTTTTCCAAATTAAGCATTTTCTCTTTCCGTGACTTCAAATGTTGGGCTCTTAGTAGAAATGCAGTGGAACTGAGATGCAGTTGATTTTTTCTCTCTATTTTTCTGAAGGCATTTGAATCAACCCGTTTTTGCATATATCATGCATTCTGAGCATTTAAACTTCTATCACAATGGTTTGACTACTACATTTTGGTCTTCCGGGCGAAGAAGCATTTTGACAAACATGCAGTTAGGGTTTTTTTGGGTGAGAAGAATTTTGCAATCAGGTCCCAAACATTAGTTGACAATTTTAGGTTTCAAAATGAATTAAAACTTTATAATTGCCTAATTCACTTTTTGACAATTTTGAAAAGGTGAGAAGGTTGTTCATATAATGTCTCTTATATCTTGGCTGACAAGTAATATTGGATTTTGAGGCCATTATAATTAATCATTTTATCAATGAAATTCAAGTAAAATTACTGCAGAAATCATGTAGACAAAAAAAAAAAATTATTTTATATATAATAATATCTTTCACTCTTCCAACTTCAAAAATTATTCAGAAATATGTGATCAACAGTCTTGCAGAAATTTACAGTAAGAATGTTATAGGTTGATAGAAGACTTCTAAAACAGTGCATAATTTAAACAAATACTACCATTTCTATAAATATTTTGGTGGCTACTTTTAAATATAAAAAAATTGAGCATTAACAATTTATGTTGGAGATGAAAGGGTCACATATCAAAGAGGTCAAAGAGGAAAAAATGATTGATTTTAGGGAGAGACATTGAAATTCTCCGTCGGATATAATGAGTCACTCAATTTCTTTGAGCCAAGTACTACTGTAACTAAATAAGAATCTTTCAACTTGCCATTTATGATTTATGTACCACTTAATATCCAAGTTATTAAAACATAAAGCATAAAATATTAGTTAAAATAATTATTTGTTGAAATGAGTAGTAATAAACAATCAGAGGTCACACAGTTGAAGTTTTCCCCTTTTTTCTTTGTACACATTGTTTCCGAAGGTAGATTGGCAGCTGAAAAATAATGTTGGAGAATGTTAAAATACTTTTCCTAAATGAATCATGCAACAAAAAAATTGAAAACCATAATGAAAATTTCACCTACTTGATGATGAGGGAATCATGTGACCCTGCACCCCCAAAGAAGTAAACTTGCTCATAATCATAAAGCAATAAAGTGTAGTGTTTACGTAATACAAATGATGCAGTGGTTATGGTTGGTGGGAAATTGAACACCAATGATATTTCTTTCCATTTCCTGTCTTTGATGGCCTAACAATAATAAGAAATAAGTCTAAGCAATTATTTCCAAACATCATGACAGCAGAGCCGAATAGAGATTCAACACTAAATAGGATGGGATGACAGTGAAAAATTACTTCAGCTAATTTTAAAAATAACCTAAGAAACCATCATATAAGACAAAAGAATAACTTAACATATCCCATATTCATTACAATGTCAATTACAAATGGTCAGATCACTACCTTGATGTGAAATTCCAACACAAGAGAAGAATAATGAAAGCTTGGGCTGCATGAAGTAGAAAGGATTTTTGGGTTTGTCAGCCGTCAGCAGGAGACACTCAAGCGCCGCGTTCAAATCAGTCGCCCTCATTTATGTCATGAGAGGCTCTCATCAAAATCTAATGCGCAAATCCTTTCTACGCCTAAGACCAGAGGTAAGCGTGAGTTCATTTGTAGAAGACATTTAATATCATCATCAGCAGATACTCCAGAGGATTGTGGTTCAGATTTGATCACAGGTTGTTGGTGAAAAATTGTAATGTGGAGAATGTTGGAGGCGTTGGACAGCTCCAATACCTTCACGCCCTAAAATCTTAGCGCCATCTTCAAATCAATAGTCAGCTTAAGCTTTGGAACATAGGTATGTGATCCATTTTCTCACCCTCATGACCCCCTCACCCCTTTCGTGTTGCTTTTTACGGGCTCAAGCTGCTGTTATAGCATTAGCTTTTAGACAGGAAGGAAGGCATCTTCAATGTCAGCTTGCGTTGCTCTGTTTTGGACTGTGCAGCCTTTCATTATGCGTGGAGTGCTCTTGGGCGTATGCCTCATATTCAACCGCGGCCATCTTAACCCAACACACTCATTCCCTGAGACTGCGATTTGGAATCCAAAGGAAGGAGTAGCTACAGTTTTGAAGCCAACAGACTTATTTTATATCTTGTGGTGTTTATACTATCTTCCATTGTCAGTCTTTGTTACACTTATCTGTAGACTTGGATGATATTTATATAAGCATAAGCTTTATGCTATCTTTAGTTAATCCTCGCGAGGGTTTTGTTTATAATATTAGTTTATAGTTTACTTTTGAGTCTCTTTCCTGTGTAATGAATATTATCTTTCTCCTCTTTTATCATAAGTTTAATGGCGTAATGCTGCTTCTTGTCTAGATCTTGTGGTTGTGTTTGTGATTACAATGAAGTTCATGCATGGCTATTTCATCAAAGTTATGATATCATACAGTGAAGTTCATCAATGGCTATTTTGTCAAAGTTATGGTTCAATGTATATCTGTCATTCAAAAAATCTGAATATTGAGTTAGTAATAATTTATATCAAATCCATAAAATCATGTTTGAAATCTAAGCTTCCTTTGAGGGCTTTGCATCTAAGAGATAGTCTCATTTATTCATGATCAGACTTAATTTCAATTAATTTAGAGAAGTTTGAAATCCAGACTGACCATGGCATCCTTCGTATCCAAGGTATGTATCAAACTTTGTTAAACCTTATGTATCCATCATATCTAGTTTTGGGTGTGATTCTAGTAAGCATCCTTAGAACCGGCATAATTTTATTTTTCAGTTTGGCGAGGTGCCCACATCTAGTTAGACAAGGTTTTTGAGTTCGATATCCTAGGCAGACCAATGAGGCCCATAAAAGTGTGGTTAATTAAACTCTTGGATCCAAAGAGTTGAAACAAGAATTTGAAACTTTTAGGTTAGATACGTGTAACTGTTCTACATGCCTCAAAACTGTTTTAACCATAGGTTTAGGCAATAAATATTTAAAATAATAAATATGTTTCTTCAAATAAGTGAAGAAGAGTAAATATTGATAAGTAGGAGGTTTCTTCCATAGCGTGTCAAACTCAACTGTGTAAATATTGCTATCAGGATTCAACCATGTAGTTTTCTAGTCAAACTCATTGACCCATCTCCCATGATAATGAATGGTCCACTTAGCACTCATTGCATCTAGGTGATGCTCACAGAGGTGAAGCATTGGTCCGTCCCGGGAGGTCACCCATCCCAGAGTAAATAGATCAAATTAATGAGGACATGTGGTGGAAAAATAAATAAAAGTATTATTGTGAGTAATAATGATTGGAAATATGTGTTAGAAGAAATGGGTAAAGAGATAATTGTATTAGTTGCATAGATGTGTGTATTGAAATAAATATGGACGAAAAACAAATAAATCTATAGTTTTGTTATATTTGCATATTTTATATATAGACATAAAAGCATGTGTGTTTAAATAGATGAATAAGTGAAAATTTAGTTAAAGACAAGTGTGTGTTATGGGTAAATATTTTTCAAGATATAATATTCTATAAATATAATGGAATAAATGTGTTTGTATGAATGTTGTATATGGAAAAATAAATGAAAGTATGTGTGTTCAAATAAATGAATAAGTGAAAATATAGTTAAAGCCAAGTGTATGAAATGAAATGGATAGTGATATAATATTCTATAAATATAATGGAATAAATGTGTTTGTATGAATTTTGTATATGAAAAATAAATGAAAGTATGTATATTCAAATAGATGAATAAGTGAAAATATAGTTAAAGTCGTGTGTGTAAAAAGAAATGGATATAGTATTCTATAAATATAATGAAATAGATGTGTTTGTATAGTTCTATTTATATTAAAATATTTTTTTGTATGTCTTGTTCAGCTGTAAGATTTGTTTGGTTGAGAATTGTTACATTTCTAGCAACATTGTTATGGATGTTATTAAAGCTGTTGTAATTAACTCTATTTGTTATCTTCTAGATGCTTTATTATGCATTGATATTTTATAAATGTAAACAGTGGTGTAGCCATTACTAGAGCAGTTATTTCTCTTATTTCTATTGTTTTGTTTAATCGAAAAATAAAAATAGAGACAAATAAATATAGACGCATGTATATAAAGAAAAATAAATATTAACATAGATTTCTATAGAAAAGTTAGTAGAATGGAATAGATAAAAAATATTAAATGTAATGTCCGCTCCTTTAAGAATTTCAGAAAATTCTACTTTTATCTTTTATGAAAATGATTAAAGATATAGTTATATTATATATCAATATCATTACCAGGATACATTTAGAAATCTGAATGGATATTAGAAAAGAAAAATTTATAATATCAGAACCATCCATCATTTTACTATATAAGATCTGTTCATGGTTTATTCTAATATATTTTACCTTTTATTTCATTATTTTAATTTACAATTTAGTTTAGACGCAATGTGCATTGCATAGCCATAAGCTTGTCAAGATTTGAAAACCAAAAACAAAACATAGAGTGGCTGCTCTATTTTTCAGTCAAGCTGGAAATACCCAAATCTCAAATGGGGAAACACAAGGGAGATTCTTCTCACATTTTGTTGTTGCAATCTTCTTCTCTGACTTTTTCTCTCAACTTTTTCCCAATTGACAGAATAATTTGCCTTCAATCTTTTTTGTCCAAACAAACATTCCCTCCCAAAATTTTGAAATTACCTACCACAGTAAATGCCAATTTAAAAATTAGCTACCTCATTCAATTCTGGAGCTATCAAGAGCTACAAGAGAATCCCCAAAAGAGAAAGGCTCCTGACAGGTAGGTGAGGGTTGCAGGGGGTCTCATGGATCAGCAAAGGCTCAGGAGAACAATAAATTCCAACACTCCCCCTTTGTCCTGAGCCGAGAAAACAACAAGATCAATCCTGATCCAAATCAACAATGCCCAATTTTCCTCTTAGGCACACAAAACTATCAATTCTCAAAGGTTTTGTGAAAATGTCTGCTAGTTGTTGCTCAGACCTGCAAAGCTCCATTTTAATTTCACCGTTTTTAACCAATTCACGAATGAAATGATACTCGCTTTTAATGTGCTTGCTTCTTCCATGAAACACAATATTTTTTGTCAAAGCTATCGATGAAAAATTATTACAATAGATCACTGTTCTATCCTCTTGTTCTTCTTTCAAATCTGCCAAGATTCTTCTCAGCCAAATAGTTTGACATGTTGTTGCATTTGCTGCTATATACTTAGTTTCAGCTATTGATAGGGAAACAACAGGTTTCTTCTTGGAAGCCCAAGAGGTTGCACCCGAACCCAAATGAAATACATAGCCCGAAGTGCTCTTCCTATCATCCAAAATTCATGCCCAATCATTGTCAGTGTAACCAACTAGCCCATACTCTTTTTCTATTGTGTACAACACACCATATCCTTTGGTACCATTCACATACCTCATAATTCTCTTACCCGCTTGTCAATGGGTGTCTCTTGGAGTCTCTATGAATCTGGAAATCAGACTCACTCCATGCATTATATCCAGCCTAGTTGTTGTCAAATACATTAAGCTTCCAACCAAACTTGTATACATGGTCGGATCCACATTGTTGTTGCAATATTCCTTGCTCAACTTTAGGCCTATGACTGTTGGTGTTGGGGTAGGCTTGCTCTCAAGCATTCTAAATCTCTTCAAAATCTCATTTGCATACTTCTCTTGAGAGATAAAAATGCAATCATGCATTTTTTTTACTTCTATGCCTAGAAAATAACTCAAGAGACCTAAATATGTCATTTCAAATTCTCTTTTCATGGCCTCTTTAAAATCAACAATGAGGAAATCATCATCCCCAGTAAAAAATAAATCATCTACATACAAGACAATAATTAAAATGTTACCATTTGTTGCCTTGATGTAGAGAGTGGGCTCACCACCGCTTTTGCTAAAGTTGTTGCTCATCAAATATGAGTCAATCCTACTGTACCATTCTCATGGAGCTTGCTTCAGCCCATAAAGATCATTCTTCAGCCTATACACCTTGTGTTTTTGTCCTAGAACTTCATATCCAAAAGGCTGCTCCACATAAACCTCTTCTTTCAAGACTCCATTAAGTAAGGCAGACTTCACATCCATTTGAAATACCTTCCATTTATGTTGGGCAGCAATAGCTATGACTTCCCTCACAGTCTCCATACTAGCAACAGGGGCAAATGTCTCATCATAGTCTCTTCCAAACTATTGTTTGTACCTCTTGACAACTAATCTTGCCTTGTGCAGATCTATTCTTCCTTCGACATTGCTCTTAGTCTTATAGACCCATTTTACTCCAATAGCTTGCTTATTTGGAGGTAATTCAATCAGCTCCCATGTTCTATTTCTTTCTAATGCATCTATTTCTTCATCCATGGCTTCACACCATTTATCCTCTTTCATAGCTTCTTCAAAATAAATTGGATCATTGTGAGAAAATAGTGCAAAATTCACTCTCATCAAATTCCTCATCATACCTTTCATTTTGGTAGATATCCCTTAGATTCTTGGTCTTTCTTGGCATTAGGGAGGCGAGAGTAGGGTCTGAATTTTTAGTGTTGCTACTGCTCTACTAAACAGGCTAATTCTGGAGCTATTGAGAACTATCTAGAGCTCGTCGGGAGTTGTCAGGAGCCAATCTTCTGGCTGTATGTGGCTTCTTCCCTTTCTGTCTATTCTAATCAGGAGCTATTAGGAGCCATCGGGAGCCATCAGTTTCTGTTGTTGCAGGATCTTGTTGATCTTCATCTTCATCTTCTTCATCACTCTGCACTGTCGAGAGCTGTTGGGAGCTGTTAGGATTTGTCATGCCATCCCATGACTGATCTTCTAAAAACTCCACACCTCTACTAATGATAATTTTCTTGGTGACCGGATTGTACAGCCTTTAGGCTTTGGACTCTTCACTATATATAGCCCGTGAAAATGCACTTTTCACCCTTGTCATCCAATTTTTTTTTTTTTTCTTTAGGCACATGTGCATAAGCCACACATTCAAACACTCTCAAGTGTTCAACCGTCCATCTTTGTTTTGTCCATGCCTCTTGAGGTATCTTCTCACGAATTGCCTTTGTTGGACTTTTATTAATCAAATGTACAACTATTGCTATAGCTTCTCCCCAATATTTTGTAGGGAGTCCTTTTACTTTCATCATACTTCTTGCCATCTCCATGATGGTCCTATTTTTCCTTTCAGCCACTCTATTTTTCTGCGGAGTATAACTAGCTATAAGCTCCTTTTTTATGCCATTTTTCCTACAAAAATTCATAAAATAATTGGAGGTATACTCTCCTCCTCTATCTAACCTTAGGACTTTGATAAAATGTCCACTCTCTTTTCTTAGTTTGGGCTTTAAACAATAAAAACTTATTAAATGCATCAGACTTATGCTGCAAAAAATAGACCCATGTCTTATGGCTGAAATCATCAATAAAGGTCATAAAAAATCTTCTATTACCAATGGAAATGATTTGAATAGGGCCTACCAAATCCATGTGCACCAACTCCAATGGTGCTTTTGCCCTTGTATAGTTGCCCGATTGAAAGGGCTGCCTATGTTGTTTACCAAAAATGCAAGCCTCACATCTAACATTAGGCTCTACTACCTTTGGCAAACCATCAACTATCTTTCTTTTGGATAAAAGACTTAAACCAACATAGCCTAAATGTCCATACTTGAGATGCCATAGCTTGGAGGGGTCTTCAATGGTGCTCTTAAGGGTTGCATGTTGTACTGCTATACATTTTCCATCCATGAGAGGTGCTGCAATGGACTGAGATGAGAAACACATCTCAATCTTCAATGGAAACATCCGGTTCTTTGTCATTTGTATTGCTGCAAACACCTTTGTCCTCTCATTCTTTTCATAAATGACACATTTTCCCTTCTCCATCAGCACTTTGTATCCATTCTAGATCAGTTGTCCTACACTCATGAGGTTATGCTTTAACCCCGGTGCAAAGAACACATTTTGAACTTCTTTCTCTTCACCCTTCTTGGTGCGCACCATGATAGATCATTTTCCTTTGACTGAAACTATTCCATTGTTTCCCATTCTAACTTTTGATTTAACATTTTTGTCAATGAAAGAAAATACTTTCATTACCACCCATGTGGTTGCTGCAACCGTTGTCCAAGTACCAGACTTCGGGGCTGCCTTCTTCACAAACATTACACATGATGAAGGTTGTGGACTGATTTCCTTCAGCCACATCTAAATCAGCTACATTAGCATTTTGCCTTTGCTGATTACCATGTTTTTTCCAGCACTCACTAGCATAGTGTCCAAACTTGTGACAATAGTAGCACTCAATGTTGCTCTTGTCGCTTCTCTTACTTAAATTGTTGTTCTTCGTGCCTCTCTAGGAGTTGTTCTGAGAACTACTTGCTCCCTCTTGGTTGTTTGCTCTTCCTGAGCTTTCTCCACTAGCATTTCCTTGACTGGATTTGCCTCTACCTCTTCGGGAGTCATTTCTACCTCTCCCCCTACCTCTTGCAGTTGACTGAGCTTTGAAGGCTTGCTCTTGGGAAGAAGTAGCAAACCTTTTTAAGCGCTGCTCATGGGTATGGAGAGAACCCTTTAACTCATCCACTATCAAAGTAGAGAGGTCCTTCACCTCTTCAATAGCAATGACAAGAGGATCATACCTTGTGCGTAGACATCTGAGGATTTTTTCAACAATCTTCTGCTCCTCTAACACATCTCCATTTGCTTTCAGCTGGTTCAACAAACCAGAGAACCTTGTTTGAAAGTCTGCAACGGACTCACTTTTTTTTTTCTCAATAACTTCAAACTCTCTTCGAAGTAACTGGAGCTTCACAGATCTGACTTTATCAGTCCCTTTTTATCCAGTTTGAAGGATTTCCCAAGCTTCTTTTACATACTCAGCTGCTACTATTCTAGGAAAAATGGCCTCTATCAAGGCTTCTTAGATCAAACTCAAAGCTTTTGCATCCTTCTTTCTCTGCTCCTGAAATTGGGTCTTCTAGTTATTTGTGAGAGTTGCAAATGCAATTGGTTCAGTGATATCTGCAAACCCATTTATGAGAAAATCTCACAGATCATTGGCCACCATTATGGTCTTCATCTTCTTGTCCCAAACATCATAGTTATGTCCATTAAAGGACGGTGGTTGCTGCCAACTCCTTGCTTCATCTCCAGCCATGTCTCCTACAACAAAAAACTCAACACCTAGGAAAAACAAATGCCCAAACTCACAAGGAAATGGGGCCTATAGCTTTGATACCATGTTAAGATTTGAAAACAAAAAATAAAACACAGAGCTACTGCTCTATTTTCCAGTCAAGCTAGAAATACCCAAATCTCAAATGCAGAAACACAAGGGAGACATGCAACTTTGATTCTCTATTAATCAACTGGAAATGACAAAACATAAAACAAACTAAAAATAAAACTATTACAACTTTCTGGGAGCGATTAGAAGCTGGTCAACCAGACTGGTAATGATCAGGAGCTATCAATAACTCACTGTCAAGAGCTAAGCAAAGCTCTACCTAGAGCAATCACTACTCTTATAAATTACAAATAGTTGATGTTGTTCAAGAGCTACTAGGAACTCACAAAGAATGTTCTATCACAGTTTGCCACTGCAATATTCTTCTCTGACTTTTTCTCTCAACTTTTTCCCAACTAATAGAATAACTTTCCGTCAATCCTTTTTGTCACTGTCAAGAGCTGCAGGGAGAACCCCCAAAACAAAAAGGCTCCTGATGGGTAGGTGAGGGCTACAAAGGGTTTGACGGATGAGCAGTGGCTCAGGAGAACAATAAATTCCAACAAAGCTTCCTCAATTCCTTACAGTCACCAACTATAAATCACAATGATTCCTTACTTCAATATAATGTATTAAAATTAAGCTTATCCCTGATCCAAACAAACCATTCAAAATTTCTAAAAAAGTAATCAACCGAAAAAATTAGTTTTCCATTTCATCAGCTACGTATAGAGATCTATACCCTAATACTCGTCACATAAAAAAATAAAAAACATGACATCTTTAACAGAAAAAACTAAAATAGGTGTAATCAGATCTAAGAGCTCTTGTGTCTCCATGAATTCCCGGATTTGGTCCTATAGAAATGTGTCTTCATGATTTCCAATAAAAAATTAGTCATTAGCTATGGTGAGATCAGATCTAAGAAATTTTGCGTCCACTCATGAGTTCCCATTATTATTCCATTTGGACATTTGTGCTTCAAACCTTGCTTGCTTTCCATGGACGTCTTTTGTTTTGAATGCAAGCGGCCTCAAATCTTCTATTTGTGCATAATTCATTTGCTTCTTTCACCCCTATATACATCACTCTAAATAAATGGTGACTTGTTGCCCATAGTGGTACATATCCCCAAGTGCTATACGCCTTGGTCACCTATCGAGTTCTTACTAATGCATGGATAAAAGGTAATCAAGCTTGATTGCATCTTATCTTTCGTTGTATTAAATTTAACTATTAGTTCATATCCACTCTGTGCACATAATTTGTTATAACCTTTTGAACTTGCTTGATGAGCCTTAATTTAAATTAATTTAATGTATGCTTTTGTCGGTCAAAGAAGCTTGAAATCTAGACTGACCATGGCATCCTTCAAACCCAAGATACATGTCAAACTGAGTTAAACCTTATATCACTGTGCATCTTCTGACATTGTTCATCTATTGATTATGTGAGATGCTTGCATCCAGATACTCAACGCTTTTGAGTTCAGTATCCAATTAGAAGAAATAGATAAAAATATAATTTTATTAGTTCTATAGCGTGTGTATTGAAATAAATATGCAGGAAACAATTAAATCTACATTTGTAATATATGTCTATTCTATATATAAACATAAAAAATATGTTTTTTCAAATAGATGAATGAGAGAAAATATTGTTAAAGACACATGTGTAAAATGAGTAATATATCGAGAAATAAGTGGATAAAGATTTAATACTCTAAATTTAATCTCATAGGTCTACATAGAGAAATATATATAATGGAATAGATGTATTTGTATGGATGTTGTAAATAAAAAGTCATAGATGCAATAGTATAGTCCATATCATATTAAATTTTTTATTCATTTTTCTTGCAGCAAGACTTGCTCTGTTGTAGGCCTATTTGAGTGATAATTAATACAATTGTAGCTGTTGTTTGAGCTATTGCAATTGATTCTATTTTTTGTATGATTTGTTTGGCTGGTAATCATTACAGTTCTGACAACATTGTTATGGCTGCTTTTGTAGCTATTGTAATTGATTTTAATTGTTCCCTTCTAGATGTTTTGTTGGGCATTGATATTCAACTCTTCTTATAACAGTTTTTTTTTTTTTAGCTTTACGTTACTGTTATAAATGTAATCTGTGGTGTAGCCATTATTGTTGTTGCTGATTTAATAAATAAATCAAAAATCAATATTTATAAAAATACAACTAATACTTTTCAAATATTATTGCATGGACATGTGTATAGAGATGACTAAATATAATCATAGATTTGTATACAAAAGTAAGTATAATTGAATAGATAAAAACTATTAAAGATATTGTCACGACTGTTGTTTCTATTGTAAACATTCTGAAAATCTTTGAAAACTCTATTTTTACCTGTTATTTCATTATTTTAATCTTCTTTATATTAAATAAATAATTTAGATTACAGTGTCAGCACCCTCTCTACCTATCAAACTAAAACAAACTATCACCATCAACAGGGGTCCTAGCTCAGATTCAATGTATATCGACAAAAGCTTCCTCAGTTCCTTACAGTCACAAATTGTAAATCAAAATGATTCATTTCTTGAAGACAATATATTAGGTTTAAACTCCTCTTTGATCAGAGCAAACCATTTAAAAATTCTGAAAAGGCAATCAACTGAAAAGTTAGGTAGTTATTTCATCAGCTATGTATATAAAACATTACATCGTTAACTGGGAAAATAAGAAAGAAGTGCAATCCCCTGAAAAATCTTCCATGCAATTTAAGATAAAAAAACCGGTGCAATCATCTGGAAATTCTGTGGTGCAATGCAACATAAGAAAAAATGGCATCACAGGGATTAAAGTTGGCCCACCTCGCCATGGATAATCCAGTTTGCACTTTCCTTGCTAAGATAAACTTCTTTTAGATCATATAGTCCCTTAAAGTATCAGCAAAAACCCTGCAAAATTACTCAGAAAAGGCTTTTCAATACGATGTATTTGCTTAGGGTTTTTGAAGGAGCCCAAATTAAATGTAAGATTTGCGGTGAAGTAACTGATGGTTTGTTTTCCAGTACAAGTTAATAAACAAATGGGCATTCTTTGCCCTAATTGTGATATTATAAATTGATATGTAATCAATTCCCAGAAAAAAATAATGTGGATTGTTGTTTCGAAATTCAGATATGCATTTTAAATTTCTTGTATTCATTTATTTAAGATGGGGATTAAATTTCAAAATGGCTTCATTGGGCCCCGTAAACCGGCGGCGGGATAGGAATGCATCGATCAACATCATGTCCGATCCTATGTTGCTGCGAGTGGCACAAGAATCAACTATATCCAATAACAGCCAAATTGCGGATCCATTTCATGAAGACAAGTCATGGTGAGCATCTCACGAAGGACCAATACCAGAGTTCTCTGCTTATTTATTATTTTTACTTTATTTGCTTGATTTATTCCTTTATTTGTTTATTGTGTTTTTTTAATTGTGTAATGTTGAAAACACATGTGATGGAATGTCTTGACACATGCACTTGATGATTAATAAACTCCTCTCATCCAAAGTTGAGCAAGTTTACCTTGTTTTATCTAATTCTTATGCACATACAATAATATAATGATTATCTGATCTATTTTTTTGTATGCATGTTGATTCATAATTGATCATAAAATATTATATATTTTTCATAATCTAATGTTTCTATCTAATCTTAGAATAAGTTTGTAGTCGTAGTTTCATCTTCACATGTGTAATCTTGATCCACCTTAATTCAAAATATAAATCCTAGTTTTAGTGAATTGGCCTCCTCTATCACTTCAACCTTAAGTTAGTTATATACAAGTTTACATTATTTATTGTCATGTTCTTGTATAAAAATAAAAAAAATTCTCATTCATTTAAGAAATTTGTGTAGATGAAAATTAAACAAAACCTCTTTCATTGTCTCAAACCCAATTCTTGCACTAATTCCCATATTACAAAATGAAACTTCCACAACTTCATAGATGGACAATCACTTGAATTGACAATTACATTTGTCTATAAGTTTGATTTAATGTTGTATTCAATTTCAATGATCATTCTACAAAATAAAATTCAATTTAAAATTCTAAGCAAGCTTGAAGATAATTGGAATTGATCTATCCAAATTCTTATTTCATGAAACAAATATTTATAACTTTTGTTTCATTTCCCCTAATCCACATGACCATCATTTATGTGGATTTCTATTACAATCTAAACTTTCATTATAATGCACCTCTTCCAACCTTTCCTATCACCCAACACCTAACATATGTTCTTATTTAAACTTTGATTGTCAGCATTCTTCTAAGAAAGCTTGAAAATAATTCCAATTCATATATCCAAATTCTTATTTCAGGAATCGAATATTTATAACTTTTGTTTCATTTCCCCTAATGCACATGACCTTCATTTTTGTGGATTTCTATTATAATTTAAAATATCATTATAATGCAAAGTCATCCTTCCACTCTAAGCTTTAATATATGTTTTCTCTATTTAACTAAAGCTCAATAATCTTCAGACCTTTCCTATCACCCAGCAACTGATATATGTTCTTATTTAAACTTTGATTTTAAACATTCTTTTCTGTGAGGTCTTTTTCTCTCTATATTGTGGACCCCAATCTATAGTTCATGTATTTTTTTGATTTCTTTTTAAGGTGGCGCCCCTTTACATTTCTTTAATTTATTTTCCATTCCTCATTTATCTCCTATCAACTTTCCTCTCTTTATGTCATCAACTATCTACTTTATGCTATTATCTTTCATGCGACCCCTCTATGGTTTTTCTCTATCTTGCACTCCTTAAATATTTAGTCATTCACTCTCTTGTTGAAGATTAACATAGACATCCAACTCCCTTCCTACATGGTAATTTTTCTTGGTCTTCTATCATTCTCTAGCTTTTCATTTTTCTCTGCTCCCTATAAAAGTTGTGACCCTTAGTATTCTATTATTTTCTTTTTTATTATAACTAGGAGAATCTAGTAGATAAAAGAATAGATAAATGCACAATATACAACTATTATATTCATTAACAATATGCAATGAACATTATTTTTTATTAGAATTAGGAGAATGTAGGAGATAAAAGACTAGAACAATGGATAATATGCAACTATTATATTTATTCGACCCAAATTATAATGAGTGTAAAGCCTTGCATATATATGAAAGTAAGAGACAATCCACCTATGAGATGGATTCATAAGTGCCCCAAGATGTGGCAAGAAAGACTAGAGATGTGTCCTATAGGTGTCAAACTTAGGAACACTTGGAGAGCGCAAACCAATAATCTCTATGACCAAGTCATCAACCTTGTGTGCCAAGTGTTCAGTGACCTTTGAGGTGAGATAGAAATTATTTCAACCTAAAAATGTATGTGCATGAGGTTGACCACATAACTTGGTAATATTTAGAAGTTTAAATGTTGCACATTTAGCTAGACAAGATGTTGTCTAACCTCATCAATCTAATTACACTTAATTATACTGAATAATTTAATTATTTACACTAACAACCCCCTTATGTGATATTTTGGGAGATCACACAAGTACAAATAGATAGAAATGGGTTCTGATTAGAGGACATGTTAGGTACACATATAAAGTTTATCATAAAGTGGAGTAAAGGAGAAAGCCCAGTGGGAACAAAAATCCTTTCCAAAAGAGAAATTAGAAGGATTTAATAGCTTTCAAAATATGCCCCTTGATGATAGGAATATGATGATGAAGAATTCCTAAAGCTTGTAGATGTTGTAAACTCTATCAATAATGGCATGGTGTCTACCAAAATAAATGAATATTCAATTAATGTGGATCAAGATGTGAGATATAGAACACTGCATGAGTGAACCGATGAACACTACTCAACCAATGTAGACAAACTTTATCAAACTTTGTGAAGTCGATAATACAAATAGTACCATGATAAGGAGTACTAGAATCTGAAAATAGGATCTAGTAGATTGATCCCCCATTCGAGAGATCAAGATAGAAGGTTTGTGAGGCCTTCCAAAAAGAAGATTCTTCCACTTCTTCATTGAAATAAGTAAAACACCTTATAGCGCCCCTTAAGGATAAGAGAATATACTCAAAACAAACTAAAATTATGAGTTTGCAAGGAATGTAGAGATGTAAAAGGTATGCTCCAAGGCACACTCGCATGAGGTGAGAATCATGATGAGATATTTTTGCGATGTTAAATTACAAGGATCCACAACTCGGATATCAAATAAAGACTCTACATAACCTCCCATTACACTTTATATTATAGTGTATGTAGAAATAATTTCCCAAATTCCATCCCTAAGGAACACACATTCAATATTTGTGGCACTTTATATGAGCATGCATTTATAACCTTATTGATGTTAAAATTTGTAGACACCTGAATTTGACCACCCCCATATGGTAAAATTCGCCTTTATATTCTTCTATCTCACACCCTAAACTGTATTAATTAAATAGTGCATTATTGGGTTAATATTTCATCCTAGTCCTAATTTCCCCTAAGGTGTTTGATTAATTAATTAAATACCTCACCTTAAATTAAATAAATAGTCCAATTTATTTAATTTAGTAACTTTTCCCAAATGAAGAGAAATCAAATTTTAAATATATTTTTTCTCTCTTCTTGTCTCATCCTCCATAATCTTCCTTTAATCCTAATTAAATTTCCTAACACTATCATTAGAATGTGTGCACCTCTAATGTTTGATTAGTGTCACATGCTCCATAATTTAAAAGTTGTTCTTAATCCCCCATTAACCTACCTAATCCTTGTTTTCCACAACCTAAATTAGTGATTAAGGCTAACCTAATCCTCATTCCATTTATGACATGTACCCTAGTCAACCTTCACTAAATGCCTTCTACATTTGGAGAAGTTAACTCCACCCTAAAGGAATTTATAATTCCTTTTTATTTTCCCCATGCATCCGAGGTGGAATTTTTAATTCCACTTTATTTCTCCAACACCCTTAGAGAAATAAAAGACCAGTTTAAAATTCCTTCCCCCAATCCAAAGGTCAAATCTCAAAAACCAAGGGATATTTTAGAAGAATTTGAAATTCTTGTCTGGTGACATCGTCCCATAATGTGGGTAGATGAGACAAGACTCACCTTTTCCACCTCATTTCCATGTCACATCCACATCAGCTTTCCTTGTCCACTCAATTTGCCACATGTCCTCATGTGATCACTTGTGATGTCTCATCTCACCCTAGCCATTCATCTCTTCCTCCTCGATGAATCCTATCCATCCATTCATTTAGAAGCCACTTCCCTAAATATGGTAATTTTTGCCTCATTTTGATCTATCACTCAATCTATCACACTTAGCTAACTTATGAACTCATACACCCCAAGCTTAGAAACCACTTTTTTGCAACATTTTGAGCTCTTATCTTGCATCCAATCCACCATCACACTTCACCATTGAATCCCTCATAGAATATAAATAATTTTGAACTTTAACTTGTATGCTATTTGGTCAACAAAGGAACGCATAAAATCATCCTCAAAGGGCCAACCAAAAGATTCCTTTTATTGTTTCAAAATTTTTAAGGTCGAATTTCAAGGTATAAAGGTGAATCTAGTCTGATGGTAGATTTTTCTTCACACAAGGGTAGACTTGCTTGAGAATAGGTGATCCCAGATATGCCACTTCAATAGAAAGGATAATTTGTGAGTGGTGTCTCAGTTCAGATCTTGAGAAGTGAACCTGCCTTGGTTAGTACAGATAGGTAAATTTGATAATCAGATAAGTGATCCTAACCAATTTATAGGGGCGAGCTCACATATGCCTCTCTACCTGATAGCTGATATCGAATTTTCCCATCCTTTAAAAGAAAAAATTCTTGACATCTATGAACAAGTGAGTTTTCCTTACATAGGGGTGAACTTAAGGTAGTCCAGAACGTTGAATCTTTCAATTTTCACTATCATTTGGTTCTGGTTTTAGGGTCTAATCAACTGACTTGTTTATATGTACCTATGAACTTTCACTAATTCTTGTCTAGCTTACCATTGGTCCAAGATCGAAGGTCAAACTACTAATTCATTTGTTGTTGGATGATCGATCAAAGACACTTAGATTAGTTTATGTGCGTTACTTTCCATACTAATCTAGGAAAATTTGGATTTTAGTAAAGGGTCAATTAACATTTTTTTCCATGTTTAGGAGTGGGTTGTTGATGTATGCTCTCCACTTGCATCATACCATGAGATTGGGGATAAGAAAAATCAACTTTTTCTAGTCTAGTTGTGTCTACCATGGAGTGTTATTTTTCTCGTATGCTCTCCTCTTGCGCTATGTGTGAGCCTGGGGATCATAAACACCTAGCACTTCCTACACTTTAGTGATACCTATCTAGGGATTTCATCACCCCAATGGATGATCTCAACCACATGTACCAATGAAGTATATAAAGGGGGGATCCAAATCTATACCCCAATCCAATCATGTCATGTCTGGCAGAGCACTATTACTTGGGTGATTCCTAGTTAAGGTGTGAAGGGTTGGTTTGAGTCTCTAGTACCTCACTCGGGCTCCTAATCCATGTTTGTGATGGGTTGGTGTTCATGATTGTGCCTTACACACCCTCTTGGTGTATCGAGGACTCATTGGAGAGCTTGTATAGTCTAGATAAGACCTATATTTAGCCACAACTTGCTCTAGTGTAGGGATTGTAGATGGCACCCCAAAGTTACTCACCATATACTCCCTTGGGTAGAGATAGAAATCCTTGTGGTGAAGTACAATAGTTCTTGAGTGAGAGAGTTAAGGTGAGCTCGTGACGTCTATTGATGACCTTGTGCCATTGAACCTCTAGTTATTCACCTTTGTGAGAAAGGGTGATCCAAAGAACCACCTTGATATCACAGAGTATTAACCTTGGGTAACCCCAAGGTGGTGGGCCTACATCAAGTTTTTAAACCCTTTATCACTAGTTTTAGGCTTGTATTGTCTGGTGTGTACTCTTGTGATATACCAATGGTTGTCATAAGTCTGAGTTAGTCCTAGCCTAGTGCTTGTTGATTGATAGTTTTCTCCTTTTCCATAGTCCATTCCTACCCTCAGTGGTGAATTTGCATTGGGGACAGGAGATCCTACCCTACAAATGGTGAATTTGTGTCAAAGTCTAATGCAATCATCTTGATAGGTAAAATTGCTTTTGTCAAGGGTGAATTTGCTAGTAAGGTCTCCTAGATAGGTGGCCTCGCATATGCATGTTCATTGAATAGGTGATCCCATTCCGTGCATACGCCTTTCCTCATTTGAGTCTCCCCATCTTCCATCTCTACAACCCATAGAATAGGTGACCTCGTTTACCTCATAAGTAAACTTGTGTCGAGTCTGTAACATTACCCATTTGTACGCTTGAATAAATAGGTATTCTTTCTCCTATGATAGGGGTTTCAACTTCTTGTTTGTGTAGTTGAAGTAAGGGGTGGTCCTATGAACTAGATAGATGAACTTTCTTTCCTCAGAGGCGATCCCACATTCACCCATTTTTACGAAGTCCAATTTAGGTTATCTTGATATCTATTTTGGTGATCCTGCATACCCTGACCATATTGTACAAGATATAGGAAAACCCATTTGAATTAGACAAGCGATCCTACTATATGTAAGGGTGAAGAATTTCTATAGTGGGGGGAGTGGGGGGAATTCTATTCTAGTGGTGGGGAGCCCCTACTATTGTAATGTGGTTTCTATTTGAAAGCTTCTATTTCACCAAACTTATTTTTTTCTTCTATTAGCATGTTCAATCAATCTTGAAATAAGTAGCAAGGACGTGTGCACTACCCGATTCAACCACTTCTTCTTATTCGGGTGAAATTAGATTGAGGAGTGGATAACCCCCACCGACTACTATTGGCATCAGTTTACGTAAGGGTGGGGGGTATCCGCTAGTGAAAACTATTCCAAAGTGGGGAGGCGATCGCCCTTTAGAATAGTAGGGCAGAACGGGATGGAGATATCAGAGGAGAGATTAGAGGAAGGAAAAAAGGTAGGGTGGTCAGGTAACTTATGTCCTTGATTGCTCGTTTGGGTGAGGAATGAATTTGGTATCAAATCGACTCTTGATGAACTTGTAACATTTTGGAAAGGTGAACCCATGACTTGAAGAGATGAAGTCACTATACATAGTGTAGAATCCACTTTCCATATAGAGAACCCAAGAGTGAATCCTTTGGACCATCCAAAGCATGCCATTTCCCAAGTCCATTCCTATGATAGAAAAAAATTATCATTATCCATTTTTTCATAATTGTCATTTTTTTCCATTTGCATTTTTGTAAAGTCATCCAATTTTCAATCTAATAACATAGGTTCATCTTAGGATATCCTTAAATAACATATCCATCATCAATCCATCAATACAAATTCCCTAGACATCCATTTAGGGAATTTTTATTCAATTGGATTAGGGAACTGACCCTGATCATTATCATCCACACTTAATTCAGATTGTCATCTATCTTGAGTCAGTAATCCTTTACAACCTTATCAATCTTTTTCCATCTCGAGGTAGATTCATACTATAATCATCCTTTTTATCAGTCAATCCTATCATCAACATCCTGCATCATCTAGTTGATCTCCTAAATCTAGTTCAGAGTTAATCCTATCAATCCATTTCAATCAATCATTTGATCCAATTAATATAATCCAATCCAATTAGAAATCCACAATAATCTTATCAATCATCCAATCCATCATTCTAGCAATCTTTTTAAGTCCTCCTCTAGGCTATCATCACTTAAGTGCATATTAGGGCTTAGCATCATCTTATTCTCCTAGTCACTTGCATTTTCATGGTCGTTACCACACAATCAAAGGTAAAGAAACTCATGGAACTATAGCAGTCTCAAGGTGGTTAGCCACAATATGCTTTGAATCCACTCACTATTGGTGACTTTTCACAATCCCATGAAAGTTCGCGTACACCTTTCCCTTGAAGAAAGAATGGTCAATCAACCTTAGCAGATTGTTGATGAGTACCATAGTGATCCTACCAATGAAAAAATGATAGATCGTCTCCTCTCTTAGCATGGAGATAAGATTCTTTCCATACTGCTTATCATAGGTACTAGGCCACAACTAGGATTTGATATGTCACAATATATAAACAACACGCCTTCTCAATCACAACATCCTCATGGTTACTAGGTTAATGATAGCTTGTTGGTTCCTCATGTTCCTTAGGTTACCCCATAGGATACATGGTATCAACCACGATTTAGGAACGATGTGTTCTATCACATCCTAATCGTAGTTATGAGTGCAAGACTTGATCCTAATAATTACCAAGGTCTTGGATCTAGAAATCCACACGGTCCTAACACTCTCCAAGGTATTGTTCTTGTCAATCCACAAGGTGCTAAAAATTTGCAAGGTCCTGGTCTTGTCAATTCACAAGGTCTTAGTCCTATCAATCAACAAGGTCGTAGAAACCCTCAAGGTCTTGGTTTTGCAAACCCACAAAGTGGTAATCCACATGGTCCTACCCCCACACCATATGCACCACCTTATCCATTGCATCAATTGAGTCATCATTTAGGGAATATTGGGGGCAATGCAAATAATCCTTTTGTTTCTACACCTCCTCATATACCCCTTGTCCACACACGCCCATTATACTTACCACCACCACCATTTAATCCTAGTTAGGCTATCCCAGAACCATCATCTTTCCATATATCCCTATCACCATCACAACATCAACTTCAAGGTAATCCGCAACAACTAGCTCACCAACAACCTCCACATCAACCTCAAAATAATCTATCACAACCTCCACATCAATCTCAAATCAATCTACAATCGTAACCCCAAGGCAACCTTGCAACCCAATATCAATATTTTTTGCAACCTCCACCTCACCATTTGTCACCCTGTTATCACCAATTACATCCGCACAACACTTATTACCAACCACCTCCTCCACCACATACTACATCCAACACCAATACCAATCCTAACTATTCTTAGTAAAACCAACAACCCCCATCCCTACAAAAAAAACCTTATGTTAACCCCTAATAGTCATCACAAAACACCTACTATCAACAACCTAATTCAAAACAAATTCCATACGTATCCAAACAAAATCCCAGATATGATTATCACTCTAATCCTAATTATTCATATTACAATCATAATTCCTCATCCTAGTAGTAGGGTTCCTCCCCATCATCCTATCAATCCCTACCATCATTCAAACATCAAGTATACACCAATCCACAATCCACAAGTACACTAACTAATACTATAAAATCCCTCCATATCCTCCACCATCCTATGAGCAATCCATTTTGCCTCCATCGATGCCTTATTAGCAATATGCTCCTTATGAATAGTCCAATCCAATAGGTCTTCCTCTACAAATACCAATCAATAAAGATGGGAATAAATGAAAGTTTCTCTCAAAGACTTAGAAGATGGTACATCAAATAAATACTTTAAGTTTAAGGATATGTTTCTTTACCCATTTGAATCATCCATTTCGTTCATCCCCCTCCCCAAAAATTTTAAAACCCCAAAATTTGACAAGTTCAAGGGAAGGGGTGGTCCAGGCAACCACTTGCAAGAATTTTATATGCATTATCGAGAGGTCTTACATAATGATAACTAACTCCTTCATTTGTTCCCTAGTAGCTTAATAAGACAAGCTTTATATTTTTTTATGGGTCTTTTGAGAGAGTCAATCTCTTCCTTTGCCAAATTTTCAGAGAATTTTGTCGCACACTTCTCTTTTAATCTTGATAAGGACATAGAAACCATAGATCTCCTGAAGGATAAACATGTGAGGTAGAAACATTCGCTAGCTACTTGCAAAGGTGGCGAGCCCTTTCCAATCGACTAAAATATAGTCTTCTCAAGAAGGAGTTAGTAATCATCTTTGTTGCAAAATCACATCTTGAGCTGGCTCACAACTTGCATATCCATTTAATTACTATGTTCCAAGAGGTAAATGAGAATGGTACCATTGTTGAGAAGGCCCTCGTTACAAAAGGGCTCATCAAAATCTTCCAATAGGATAAAGAAAAATAATCTAGGGATAAATCACACTACTAGAATAGAAACAAAAGCATTATTAATGATTATGTAATCGAGACCAAGCACATCCATGTAGCTAACACTTCCCAAAGATCACAATATGCCCCTCATCCACCATCAGTTCCTAATGTCATATACATGCCACAAGGTGCACTCTTTCCTCCACCACAATCCAACCAATCCAATCAAGGGAATACTAAATGCACATTCACTCCTTTAGGAGAATCCCTAGATGCCATTTTCAAAAGGCTACTCCAAGAAAATTATGTACTCACATATCTTTTTACCAAGCCTTTTGATGAGCCAAAGCCAAAGCCTACTTGGTATAGGGAAAATGAGTATTGTGATTATCATAGGATTAAGGGTCATTCCTAATGAGGAATAGTAAAGACCTCATAATCATTAAGTTTTTACCTTTTTAATACTTTATAATTTCACTTTAAAACTCATAATATTTTCCTTTATGTATGCATTTATGAACTTAATGAGGTATTAAGACTTAAATTATATGAATGGTCAATATTAATGCTTATTTCTATTAAATTCATGATTAATATGGTGATTAATCCATGAATGATTTATGATATGTGCACCTTTATTATGCAACTAGGGTTGATATTTATTTTTTAGCTCAAATGATAACTATTTTAGTTTTAAAAGTGATGAATGGTTGATTATTTGTGACTCATCTTCAAATGAGTTATTATCTGTTGATCTTCTTTTTGACTTATCATGCTGAATAAAGACTCTGCCTACTACAACCAAAGCTCCACCTAAGCATGATCAGTTCATAAATCTTGAAAAAAATGTAACTGAATGCAGTTACGAGGATTTTTGCCAAATATAATCCTGCGTGCCAAGATATCATTTTAGACTAGGATTAGATTAGGTTTCCCGCTTATCTTTTGTTTTTGTAATAAAGATGGATATTTATATCTAGTCCCAACATAGTTGGATGTTATATTGTATCAAGTTTTTGATCCTTCTCATGTAGTTTCATTTTCTATTTTAAGCAGAATTGTTTTCCTTGTACTTTGTCCCTATTTAGGAAAATTCTCTGGAAATATATATATCAAAAAGAAGTTGTTATCAAATCTATGTTGGATTATTTTCAGCATGTTTTCTGAGTGAGGTGATTTTTTAATTGTTTAACTCATTTGTCACTGTTATGTTTAAATTTTCGCATTCTTAAAAGTTAGAATCATTGCATTTATTATGTATTAGAACAAATCTTAGATTAGAGTTTATTTCACTATCTATGTTTTCCATGGTTAAGAATCATTTATAGATCTTAGATATTCTGAAGTATCATTTTAATGGAGTTTGTGTAGAAAGGGACAGTTACTTTTCAATTTAGTAAAGTGTGGAATGGAATAGTTTACTTCTAAAGAAATTAGTTCAATTTTAATTAGATCTCAGAACTCAACAAAATAGATAAGATTAATTTTCCATTCTTCCATAATCTGAGTTGACTCATAATAAACCCTCTTTTTTTTACTTCAATTTGAAAGGTTATTTAGAATAAGTCAGGAAATAGGAGAATAGAATAGGAACCACTTTTGATTAAATAGGTATAGTATAGAAATGCTCCCGATTGAGCGAAAATCACTCCAAAATGCTCTTAATCGAGCCAAAACCAACAAAACCCCCCAAGAACTGATCCAACGCTTACCGCAAATAGCTTCAGACAAACCTAGGATGACATTCAATAGATTAAATTAGTAATTGTGACAAAAATGACTTCCTACCATCATTTTTGGAACCGTTGCTAGGGATTGAACCCGGATCACCCGCATGACAGGCGAGAATACTCACCACTATACTAAGATTGAGTTTGCATTCAATCCCATAAACCATCATAAGGTCGATTCTTTAAGAGTGGACGGAAATAATTTCAATTTTTTAAATTGTCAGATGTATAATCATAAGTTTGACACAATACTTTGAACTCGAATAAAAAATGATTACGATCTTCCAAAGTTTTCCCACAAAATTTAGGAAAAGTAGAGGGTGAGATATTTTATCATTGTTGGTTCATTTTCTTGTTGATTCATGGCAATGGGAAAGGAAAAAGTTTTGGTAGGATCCTCCTCCTCCTGATCTTTGTCTCCCATGTTTTCTAACAGGATAGATCCTGTCCTAGGTGAAATCTTAGTACTAGACTGGGATCCTTCTAGGTATACCTCTAAATCTCCTCTTAAATTCTTCTAGACTAGTCTCTCTACCTATTCATTAACTAACAGATAAATTCTTACTGAAAATTAAGGCTTTAGATTTTATTTTGAACCCAAATATTTCCCCGACAACGATGCCAAAAATTATGGTAGATGTGGTAGTATGACTATTTCTAATGGGATTAGATAGAAGGAATTAACTCTATATCTACCAGAAAAACTTTCTTTAACATGTGATAATCAAATCTAGATTCATGATCCTAATTATAAGGACGAAGAAATAAGGGGCCTTGCCATGATGAACTTTGCAGAGCATGCTGAAGAATACCAAGAATCATTGGATATAAAAGAGGAAGACTTGGAAGTTTTTTGTGATTTAGAAACTCTACCATGTTGTCCTTTTTCTAGAAACATAAAATGTGATGATAGTCAGATACTTCATCAGCTGCTACTACATCCTTATCCTCTAAGCACTTTAATTGGTTATCCATTGAATCTTAAGGAAAATATAGAACAAATCTTAATTCAAGTTGATAACCCTCTACTAATCAACACTGCCTTAACAACAAAACAAGAGGAAGGTTTAAAAGGAATTTTGGAGAAAAATACAGAAGCCTTCACTTGGGATTATAAGAATGTGAAAGGAATCCATCCAAAGATATTTACACACCACATCTATACTGAGGATGTCAAACCCATAAGACAATCTCATAGAAGAATCAACCCTGTGCTTAGAGATTTTGTGAAATTATAGATAGAGAAATTACTTTAGGTAGGAATCCTATTTCTGATAGCAAATGGGTTTCTCCATTAGTCATTGTACCTAGAAAAAATGGGAAATGGAGGGTGTGTGTGGAATACAAAGAGCTAAATAAAGCTACAAAAATGGATTGTTTTCCATTACCCTTCATAGATCAGGTATTGGAAAATTTGTTCAAAAGTATTTATTTTCCCTCTCTTGATGGGTTTAGTGGCTACAACAAGATTTGGGTAGCTTCAGAGGATCAAGATAAAATGGAATTTACATGTCCATGGGGTACCTTTGCTTATAGGGTTCTACCTTTTGTATTATGTAATGCTCCTACAACCTTTCAACATGTTTTTCTTTCTATTTTTGAAAACCTAACAACAACATGTGTAGAAGTTTATGTTGGAATGATGGATACATAGGTTGCCTTGATGAAGCTACAGACTTCAATGGAGGACCTTTGCCAAGAAGAAATATTCACCCACACAGAAAGTATGATAATGACATTCAAAATAGAGATTCTATTATGATGATCTGGATTCTTAATTACAAAGAGTACATATGCCTGATTATATAGGCAAGAGAAAAACCTAAAATGGATAAGATGTTGCCAAGTGTACAAACCATACTTCATGTGACAACATGAAACCCTAACCTAGGGAATGATAACAAGATGGAGATAACTTCTAGAAAAGACAACTCATCTTCTAGAAGGGAATCTTATCTCAACACCATTATTAAATGATAAAAAGTAACCTAGGACTAATATGATTAATTAACCCTAAGTTAACTTATGCTAGTGTAATAATTAATTAATTAATTACACTAACAGTTTATATGGATGATTTCATATTCCATGCAAAAACCTATGAAGAATCTATGGAAAGTCAGACAAAGTCCTAAATAGATGTAAATAACATAGGATATCTTTAAACCATGAGAAGAGTTTGTAAATGACGAGAGATGGAACTATCTTAGGTCATCATGTGTCAACATAAGGAATTAAAGTAGACCCAAAGAAAATTGAAATAATTTTACAAATACTTGTACCTGAGAGTCAAACAGATGTAAGGAGTTTCTTAGGACACTCTAGTTATCATAGAAGGTTTATTGAGGGATTTAGTAAAATTGTAGGTCCACTCTTTCCTTTGTTGAAGAAAGACAAGAATTTTCTTGGACTTCATCATGTCAGGAGTCATTTGAACAAATCAAACAAGATTTGACAACTTCACCCGTTATTGTTGGTCCATTTCAAGGCGAACCATTTTATATCAATATAGATACCTCTAACTTTGCAATCGGAGCATTTCTAGGACAAAAGGATGAATCAGGAGCAATGCATGCTATAGGGAAAATTACACTACTACAAAGAAGGAATTCTTAACGATTGTGTTTTCTATAAACAAATTTTGTCACTATATAATTGGATATAAAAAAATTGTGCATATAGACCATGCATCAATTTTTTATCTTATGATTTTTTCTTTTGTGGGAGGACATATAATTATACGGTTGTTATAACTACAAGAGTTTGAGATAACCATCGTTGATAAACTAGGTAGAGATAATGTTGTAGCTAACTTTTTATCAAGAATGGTTTTGCAGGATAATAATAAACCTATAGAAGATACATTTCCTAATGAATATCTGCTTGTAATATCTATTCAGTCACCATGTTTTTGTTATATTGTAAATTACTTAGTAACTGGGAAATGTCCTTATTTTTCAGCAAAACATAAAAAAAGGATTGATTACTAGGTAAAGCTCCCGATTTGAATGGATTAATGGTTGTTTTTTAAAAATGTGCCTAGATCATGTGATATGAAGTTGTGTGCAGGGAATTGAAGTATATGATATATTAAGAGCATTCCATGATGAATGAGGAGCATGACATTACTCCATAATAAGAACAATACATAAAATCTTGGGAGTAGACTATTTTTGCCCAACTATGACTAAAGATACATCTCATTACATCAGACACTATGATCAGTCTCAAAGAATGGGGAGGCCTACAAGATCAACAAAATACCACTACAAACACAAGTGTTACTCAAGAGCCATTTAAAAAGTGGGGTATTGACATTTTTGGCCCAATAGATCCACTATCAAAGGGAAATCATTACATACTTGTATGTAATGATTATGTTACAAAATGGGAAGAAGTCAAAGCATTACCAGCTGCTAAGGAGGAGAAAGTTTTAGATTTCATATAAAAGAAACTTTTACAAAGGTATGGAGGACCTAAAGTACTTGTGTTAGATCAAGGGCCACAATTCATGTCTTTGATGCTTCAAGCATTTCTAGCTAGATATCAAGTTCAACACAAAAAATCATCAACCTAGCATCCCCAAGCAAATGGGTAGGTAGAGGTGACCAATAAAGAGCTAGAAAATATTCTCACAAAGACAATCTCATCTAGAAAGAATGAATGGTCTGATAGGTTAACTTAAGTTTTATGGGCATATAATACAACATGGAAGAAAACTATTGGATTCTCACCATACGAGCTGGTTTATGGAAAAACTCCTATCTTTTCTATTTTGTTTGAGTTAAAAACACTCAGAACAACTGTAAATGTAGGTATAGATCTTACTGAAGCATAGAAGAATAGAATAATGTAGTTGAATCAATTGGATAAGATGAGAATTGAAGCTTTGCATCGAACTAAAATCATTCAAGGCCAGAGGAAACAATGGCATGATAAAAATATCTGTAGTAAGCAGTTTACTGCAAGAGATTGGGCTTTGTTGTTTGATTCAAGGTTTTAGGAATTTAAGGGGAAATTACATAAAAGATGGCTTCGGCCATATGAGATTGCACAAGTTTTTGACAATTGAGTTGTTCAGTTAATACCAATAGATGGAGAGAGAAAAACAATGTTGGTAAATGGGCATAGGCTCAAGCTTTATCACAAACCAACATCGAAGGAGGAATTTATTACAAATATTTAAGAAAGAATTGAGCATTTTACTAAAGAATATTTTTATTCTTTTAGTGAGATGGCCAGTCCTTAGATCCAATTTTTGATGGCCACTAGTAAATAGAGTAAATTGAAAACCAGAAATGGCGGTTTACTCTAGAAAAAAAAAGAGGGAAAAAGATAGAAATATCCTCCACTCCTATGAATAAGTATGAATAATTATGATAGATCTTGATTTGGTGTGATTATTCATAATGGCTCCTGATCATGCTTGATCAAAATTGAAACAACAACATTAGTTTTTGATAGTTCACAAATAGCTCTTGATCATTCATGATCATGGGAAAGAATTGAAATGATTAAAAGGGACACAAAACATTTCTTATCGGGATTGATCAGAATAAAATTTGAGCAATTAAAGATTTAATAGCTCCTGATCACACTTGATCTAATGGAAATCCCAATGGTTGAAGATTTAAGAAGAAACCGTTGATCGCTCTTGATCTCTTCTAATCAATTGTTCTTGATGAGTTAGTAAGGGAAAAAAATTCAAATAAAGGTTGTAATAATTCATGACAATCAGGAGTGTGAAGAAATGATCATGTGTTGCCAGAAGCTTTTAGCTTCATTTATTACTATTTTTTTGTGTAAAATGTGCAGGTACAAGGTTAAATAAAAAATTTGAAATTAATGATGTAACACATGGAAATAAGTGGGCTCCCACAAGGGTAGAGCTCAACATGTCATGCATTAATTAAATATTGATATTATTGAAGATCAAACATTTTTTTGGACATTGTATGGCTTAAGCGGGCATGTATTACCATTATTCGCTATCATTTGAATTTTTCATCATTGACAGGTAAGCATTTATATCACCAGACATTTTTTGAATTCTGAAGTAGATTAATTATAGTTCATAAAGTTTCTTAAAGTGTTAAATTATGATTGTTTGATAAGCCAAATATAATTTATTTTAAAATATACAAACAGACACATCATTACTTAAATAAGTAATAAATATGATAAGATGGTTTTCAAGGCAAAGTTATGGATAGTAAGTTGATAGGCACATGACATGCTATTGTCAGTACCTTGACAAGACATAACAGGGGGGTATGTGCAAGATAATGATGGGCCAAAAAGTGGTGATATGTAAGTGATATGATGGCCCATGTGGCTGATGACTTTTTTTTTACCCAAAATTGACGAAATGAAAAGGGTTTTTAAAGGAGATTCTTAGATTTCAACCAATATAAATTATTCTTTACTTTGAATTTAATAAATAATTATTATTCATTTTCTATTTGAATTATGACTAAAGTCCTGATTGAAAAAAATCTTTAATAGATTTCAAATAGTATCACATTTTTTGAATCCAAAAGATGTGTCACATTCTATGCTTCACATACTATATAGGATTAAAAAAAAAGGATTTAATTTCATGAAGTTTTGACCAAGTTAATTTGGTCAGACATATGAGTTTTTATATTTTTTAAAAGTTGTAATAAAAAAATCATAATTAATTATTTACTTAGAAAAAAATTACAAAAAAATATGCATCACATCAAGACATGAGTCCTCTACTTATATATAAAATATTAGAAAAAATATTATCATTTTATTGTGGTTAGGGTGGTTAGATAGACACCTACTTCTTATTTTTTTCCTGAAATTGAAGTACTACTCCATTGAAATTTCAAACTCTCACCAAATAGATTTTTCTTTTTTTTAAATAAATCGAGTAGTCTAGAAACTACATTAAATTTTCTATAGATTGTATTGTTATATATTTTTGAAATAATATAGATAATTTATTCAAATTTTTATGTCAAGTTGCCTATCTCTAATTTTCTGCGTTTTTATTGCCACTTAAGGGCCTATTTTTTCCATGATAATCCTGCACATACCCAGACATGCAAAGAACAATTAATTAATATTGCATTGATTGATTGTATCTCATCATTCATTTGAAAGGAATTAACACTATCATTTCAAATCAGAAGCACATAGAAATTTTTAGAAATTGGTTTTCAATAATGTTGGTAAATTCTTGAGCTTCTAAAAATTTTAGAGTCTCTTGAAACATTTCAGGATCTTGTGAAAGTTTAGAATCTTGTAAAAATGGGGTACAAAAGGATGGCGGAGCCAAAGGGAATATCCTTAGATGTTGAATCTAGAAAGTATTTATAGCAAGATGGATGGATAGATTTATTGCTTATAAATGAAGGTTATGAGTGGGATATTGTGCTGGAGATCCTCAAAACCTTCCACATCAATTTCACTGTCATCAGGGGAGAGCCCATTCAGCTATATGTTGCTATGATCAGTGATTTATCTAGAATACCGGTGTAAGGTGATATTATTCAACCTAGGATTTCCAATCTACAAGAATTGCTTGAAATCTTCCATGTGCCACTTGAGCCTTTTCTATTTTATCACATACACAAAGGGAAGAACAAGGGAATTTAGCGTGGAAGTTCATAGGAACCCTCAGAATCCATTGCACTCTCCATTATGAATTTCTTTATTTGAGAAGGTGAGTTTCCAACCGTAATAGGGCCACCACTCAAATTGTTGAATCATGTCCGAGTGTGGTGCAACTAAACCTGAAGTAAGGGTTAATCTACCTGCTTTTCTCATTTCCCAACTTAGTCAAATGGTTGTTAAATGTAAGGAAAAATATAATAGAGTAACTCTTCATGGTCTAATGCATTTAATAGTTAAGAACTATTTAATGTAAAAACCTAATTGGGAAAAGGAAAGGAGGAAATTTCTATTAAATACTGATGGGGAAAAAGGAAAATATAAAATATCTGAAATAAAAACACTTAAAATAGAGAAAACTAAGGTTTTAATGAAAAACCTAGTTTAACCTATTGGGAGGCCTAAGAAGAAAAAACCAGAGAGTTCTACTCCTACAAAGAAATGAAAAATGAAGGTTTCGACAAAAAACCTAGCTCAACCAATAGATAGAACCAGGAGGAAAAAGACAAGAAGTTTTGTTTCTATAAAAAAGAGGAAAATTGAGGAAAAGAAAACCCCAGAGAGTTCTAATATTAAGAGAAAAAGCTCTAAAAATAAGAAGAAACTTTAAAAATTGAGAGACCTAAAAGAAAAACTAGGACAAAAATACAAAGGATGGAAGAAGAAAATTTAGAGACCGAAAAGACTACTTCCACCATCAATCTTGATGAGTCTAGGGAAGAAGAAATTGAAAAGGATAAGTATGAGAAAAATGAACATGAAAAGGAAGAGCCTAAAAAGGAGTTATTGAAAGAAGAAGAGGGGTTAGAAAAAGAAGGAGAGTCACAACCTCCAATGCAGAGTCCAGAATGTACTCCTCCAAAGGAGCATTTGTAAACTCATAATTGCCCTTCTCAGGATGAGTACTTGTCAGCTCATAATTCCCTTATTAAGGATGTTAACATATCAACCCGTAATTCTCCATTTCAGAATGTTGATGTGTCATGTATAGAAACTGAACATGAAATTGAAATTCCAAATATAGAATTTTTTTAGGAAAGTGAAGCTCCAAATGTAGAAGTCCAGAAAGAAGAAATAGTTCAACGTAGTGAATAGGCATTTATTCACAAGGAAGGGAAGCAACCAATAGAAGAGGAAGAAATATTTTCTGATAGTGAAAATTCAATGGAAAAAGAAGAAGAAAAAATTCAAATTGCTCTCAGAATATCGAGGTTAGAAAAAGAATTATAAGAGTTTAAAATGTAGAATTTGTTAAATTAGAAGAAAAATGAAGGCAAAGAGATGAGGAGACATCAAAATTTCAAACAGAAACAAATGAATTGAAAGAACATTTTGAAAAGGAAGTTAGTCAGTTGTTTTCACAGTTAAAGGAAACAGAAGAAAAACTGACCCAAAAGACCATTCAAAATGAACAAAAAGATAGAGAGATTCATAGGTTAAAAATAGAATTGGAAACAAGGAATAATACAAAAGAGAAGGTACAACCAAATTTGCTCAACAGGTTACCTCTGCCACCACCTAAGGTAGAGCATAACGATCAAACAACGTGACCTAGATACCTTTCCTTAACAACTATGAAATACAAATAAAGAACTCCAAGAAAAGTTGGATAAGGTCACAAAGGAAAAGGATGAAGCAGAGGAAAAGGTAATCATGACTATGGATATTGCATTTTCCTTAGTTTGCACCAGAAAACCATCTAGAGTGTATGGGTTGTTTCTTAGAGAGCTATTACTGAAATGGAAGTTGAATTAGATTGTGCTAAAAGGACCTACTGAATTCTGGGTAGATTATGATTTCATATATTGTTATTTTAATAGTTGCTCAAACATTCAAAATCAAATGTGTGAATTTTTCCAACATGGATTTCTCATGGGTACCAATGATGATTCACTAGTTAATGTTTTTATTGGTGAACTTCAAACCAAATTCTTTGTTTCATTGTTGAAAAATCATGTTGAATGGTCAGTCAAAATGGAGGAATACAAAATAATGAAACAAACATATGGGTTGCCAATGAGACATGAATATCCAAAATGATTATATTACATTAACAAATTCAGTTCCATTTCAAGACTGAATGATTTCACTCCTCTTTATGTCAGTAATTTGCGACAAATCATTGCAACTTTTCAAGATATTGAGGGAAATATCCCCCCTATAGCTATCTAGGAATGTGAAGAAATATTCAAATCACTTCCAGATTCAATAAAGAGGACATAGCCAATATCACCAAAAAATATCAAATGGAGCTTGACACGTGTGAGGCATGTAATCAATTTGATTCATGAGCAACAAGATTTTTGGATTGGCATGAGATTCAAAATGCCTATCATTCTCATGCCTACACCTAAAAATAATGCACCTTCTTAGATAATAGAGGTGAGCGAGTATGGGTGGCAAGCTGGGAGTGTAAATATAGTTAAAGACAAGTGTGTGCTATGAGTAAGAAAAATTCAAGATATAATATTTAATAAATATAATGGAATAAATGTGTTAGTATGAATGTTTATGGAAAATTAAATGAAAGTATGTGTGTTCAAATAGATGAATAAGTGAAAAATATAGTTAAAGTCGGGTGTATGAAATGAAATAGATAATGATATAATATTCTACAAATATAATGGAATAACTATGGTTGTATGAATGTTGTATATGGAAAAATAAATGAAAGTATGTGTGTTTCAAATAAAATAATAAGGAAAAATATAGTTAAAGTCATGTTTGTGAAAAGAAATGGATAACCATATAATATTCTATAAATATAATGGAATAGATGTGTTTGTATAGTTAGATTTATATTAAAATATTTTTTCAATTTTGTTGCAGCAGCACTGTATGTCTTTCTCAGCTGTAAGATTTGTTTGGTTGAGAATTGTCACATTTCTGATAATATTGTTATGGATGTTTTTAAAGCTGTTGTAATTGACTCCACTTCTTTTCTTTCTAGATGCTTTGTTGTGCATTGATATTCAACTGTTCTTGTGGTTGTTATTCTAGCTATTTTGTTGTTTAATCTTGTTCAACTTATTGTTACAATTAGAAATGTAAATAGTGATGTAGTCATTACTATAATTGTTGTTTCTCTTATCTCTATTGTTTTGTTTAATCTAAAAATAGAAATAGATGTTGATAAAATAATACTTCCATATACATTTGTATAGAGACAAATAAATATTAATATATATTTGTATAGAAAAATAAGTAGACTGAAGTAGATAAAAAATATTAAAGATATTGTAATGTGTGCTGCTTTAAGAGTTTCCCAAAATTATACTTTTATCTTTTATGAAAAATGATTAAACGTATAGTTATATTGTGACTTATAACGATTAATCATATGTGTTAGAAGAAATACATAAAGATATAATTGTATGAGTTCTGTAGATGTGTGTATTGAAATAAATACAAATAAAGTCATAGATGTAATAGTATAGTCAATATCAGCAAGACTGTATGTCTTGCTCTGTTGTAGGCTTGTTTGAGTGGCAATTGTTACAATTGTAGCTATTGTTTGGGCTATTGCAATTGATTCTATTTGTTGTATGATTTGTTTGGCTGATAATGTTGAGAAATATGTCTCAACCTTGCAAGCCTTTTTCAGGAAAATTATAGAATTTGTTTGTGGCAGTTTTCCACATGTTTATGCATTGGAAAAAGGTGTATGAGTTGTTAAAAGGTGCCTTGTCCTTAGTAGAATATAGGAGGGCCATTTTTAGAGCATAGTTAATTTGTTTTATGTCTTTTATGGGGGTCTAAACTAGAGGACAAAATTATGGACGGGATTACTATTTTAACCTGGTTGTTTTTCCATCTTGGAAATGTAAATGTTAAAAATGGGCAACATGTGGCATGGTGGTTAAGCCCATGGTTTTGTAAAACCACAAATGGTTTCCAGGTTATAAATCACTAAATAAGGAGGGCTTGGGGAGGAGTTTATATAATGTAGTTTTGTTTGCAAGGCTGGGTGCTAGAAGGATGCTAGTGGTGTCTCTCCAAGCTTGAGTTGAGGTGATGCTCTTGTAAGAAATTGCATTGCAAGTGTATTGTAATCTTCTTTGATTTGATAATACATTATGCAAGTTTTAGAGGGTGGGGTTTTTCTCCCGTAAGGGTTTTCCCCACGATAATCATTGTCTTATGTGTTCATTGTTTTATTCATGTTCTTGTATGTTTCTTGAGATTCTTGTAATCAGTTAAGTTGAAATTTTCATATTCGTTCTCTCAAGATTAGCGTAGGAAGCGATTCCGCACACCTTTGCTTCCTTACAAGTGGTATCAGAGCCTGGCCAGTTTTGGTTCTGTTTGTTAGGTACAGGGTTCTTTGAGCTAACGAAGGTTTGAGTGGGAGTTTGTGCAGAGTATTTCATTTTTGTATTGCAGGATCGTAAAGATGGCAAGCATGTCGGGGAGGATTGATGTAGAAAAGTTTTCTGGCACAAACTTTGAGATGTGGAAGCTGAAGATGGAAGATCTGTTGATTGATCGGGATCTATGGGATGCGGTGGATGAGAGTAACCTAAGGCCTACAGATCCGACTTTAGCTGCACAATATGATGTGATGGACAGAAAAGCTAAAGGTCTCATAAGATTGTGTCTTGCAGACTCAATTCTGATTAATGTGCATGAAGAGTCTACCGCGAAGAAGCTTTGGTGAAGCTAAGTGAGATCTATCAAGTGAAATCACTTGTTAACAAGATTTTCTTGAGGAAGAAATTGTATTCCTTGAGAATGGAAGAAGGTGGACGAATTCCTGAGCATCTGGAAAGTTTCAATATGTTGGTGACTCAGTTGACCTCAGTTGGGGTAGCGATGGATGAAGAAGAAAGGTGCCAAATCCTACTATGTTCATTGCCAAATTCATGGGACAACCTTGTCATGGCCATAGGGAGCACTTCTATTGTCTTGAAGATGGAGGATGTTGTTGGTTCTCTACTTTCTGAGGAGATGAGAAGGAAGGTCTCTCTGAATGCTAAAGAGGCTTTGAGTGTTCGAGGAAGACCAAACGAAAGAGGCAAGAACGAAAAGCAGCATGGCCGTTCTAAGTCTAAGAATAAGGGGAGATCAAAATCCCCTGGTAAGTCCAAGGTGATATGTTGGAATTGTGGTAAATCTGGACACTTCCGAAAGGATTGCAAAGAGGAAAAGAAGAAGAAGAAAAAGAAGCAAGATTCTGATTCTGAGTCCGAGAAGGAAGATGGAGATGCTTTTATTGCAGCCTTGGCCACTCATGCAGGTGATAATGCATGGTTAATAGACTCAGGTGCATCTTTCCACATGACTCCTAATAGAAACTGGTTTAGTAAGTATGAAAATTTTGATGGTGGTAAGGTGTATTTGGGTGATAACTCTATTCTTGATATTGTTGGCCGTGGAAGTATTCGTGTAAAATTTTCTGATGGTAGAATTAGAAGATTTGATGGTGTCTTGCATATCCCGGGACTAGCAAGAAATTTGTTATCTGTTAGTAAACTAATAGATGCGGGTGTGCATGTACAGTTCTCTGAAGCAGGTGTGAAAATGGTAAGAGGTGCTATGGTAATAGCAAGAGGAAGCAGATTGGGTACACTATACCAGCTTGATGCATGCACGGTTGAGTGCAATAGTACTTCTGATAAGATTGTGAAAAAGACTACTCTGTTGGAAAAGGAGAGGTTTTCTTTTTCAACAAATGGTCGTGGTTTTTGGGTACCCAAGGGTGCTCTGTCTACCGAATCAAAGCTGCCTGCAGAGAAGACCATGTTATGGCACCAAAGACTTGGCCACATAGGTGAGAAGGGTCTACGGACCTTGAAAAATAAGAATCTTGTTGATGGGTTAAATGATTGCAATCTTGAATTTGATTTTTGTGAGCATTGTATTTATGGAAAACAAAACCGCATTCAGTTTTACTCCAGTTCTCATAAGTCTTCATGTATATTGGATCTGATCCATTCAGATGTATTTGGTCTAGTTGGTGTTCCTTCTATTGGTAAATCAATTTATTATGTCTCTTTCATTGATGATTTCAATAGAAGAACATGGGTTTATTTTCTTAGGAGTAAAGCTAAAGTTTTCAGTCATTTCAAAGAATTTAAAGCAATGGTAGAGTTGCAGACTGGAAAGAAAATAAAATTTTTGAGAACTGATAATGGCGGTGAATATTGCTCTAATGATTTTGATACATTTTGTAAAGATTATGGTATTAAAAGACAGAAGACAACTCCGTATTCTCCACAACAGAATGGAGTTGCAGAAAGAATGAACAGGACCCTAATGGAGAAGGCTAGGAGTATGTTGAGTGGTGCTGGACTAGAACAAAAGTTCTGGGCTGAAACTGTAGCCACTTCCTGCTACCTAATAAACAGGTCTCCTACATCAGCTCTTGTTGATAAAACGCCAATGGAAGCATGGTCGGGCCACAAGCCTTCACTTAGACATCTGAGAGTTTTTGGTTGTGAGGCATATGCTCATGTGCCAAAGGAGAAGCGGACAAAATTGGATAACAAAGTTGTTAAATGTATTTTCATCGGATACAGTTATGGTGTGAAAGGATACAAGCTTTGGGATCCTGTTGCACAAAAGGTATTTTATTCCAGAAGTGTTATTTTTAGAGAAACTAAGCCTTCTTTTGTTACAACGCAGCCAAAAAAAATAGAAGAAAAGGAAGATGTGATTCAACTACCTGCTACACCAGAGAAAGTTGAATCGAGGCCCTTAGAAAGACAAGAAGTCGAGGAGAGCTCTACGAGTTCTGAATCATCAGAGGAAGAAGAGGTACCTGAACCTGAACCTGATAATGAACCAGATCTTGCTCGAAGGTCTACTAGACAAAGGAAACCACCTGAAAGGTATGGGTATTCTCCTGATGATTGGAGGTGTATATTTGCTTTGAATGCTAACATCGATGAACCAAGATCTGTAGAAGAGGCTCTTGGTATGAATGATTCAGAGTCCTAGAAAATAGCCATGGATGAAGAGATGGCAGCTCTTAAGAGGAATGATACATGGGACCTTGTACCATTGCCTGAAGGACGGAAACCTGTTGGTTGTAAATGGGTGTTCAAAAAGAAGATGGGTTCAGATGGAAGCATTGAGAAGTACAAAGCGCGATTGGTTGCTAAGGGTTAGTCCCAGGTTGAGGGGGTAGATTATGGTGAGATTTTTTCTCCTGTAGCCAAAATGACATCCATTCAATTTTTGCTTTCTATTGCAGCAGCTTATGATCTAGAGATCGAGCAAATGGATGTGAAAACAACTTTACTTCATGGAGACTTGGAGGAAGAAATTTATATGACATAGCCAGAGCACTCTGTGGTAAAAGGTAAAAGTCATTTGGTCTGTAAGTTGAAGAAATCCTTGTATGGTTTGAAACAGAGTCCTAGGATGTGGTACCAGAAGTTTGATACATATGTGTTGAGTTTGGGATTTGTGCGATCTAAATCTGATCATTGTATATATTTCAAATCTGATGGTGATCGTTTCCTGGTTATTTCCTTGTATGTCGATGACATGTTATTTATTGGAAAAGGAAAAGGTTTGATTACAGAATTAAAATCTCAACTCTCAGCGAAGTTTGAAATGAAAGATCTTGGTGCAGCAACGTACATTCTAGGAATGGAGATTGTAAGAGATAGACAAAACAGAAAGCTTTGGCTAGGCCAGAGTAAGTATGTTGGTACTATTTTGAAAAGATTCAATATGCAGGATTCTAGACCATTGAGTGTTCCTGTTACGATGGGAAGAAAGCTTTCTATTTCACAGTGTCCTACATCCCCATTGGAGATGGAAGAGATGAGTCGAGTACCATACCAGAGTGCTGTTGGAAGTTTGATGTATGCTATGGTTTGTACAAGACCAGACATTGCCCAAGCAGTGGGAGTACTTTCCCGTTACATGTCTAATCCAGGAAGAGCACATTGGGATGCAGTTAAAAGAGTTTTCAGATACTTGCGGGGTACCTCAGAGTACTCTATATGTTTTCATGGAATAGGAAACAAGCATTCCTTGGATATTCGAGGCTATGTGGATTCAGACTGGGCTGGTGATGTTGATAGAAGAAGATCCACCAGTGCATATGTGTTTACATTATTTGGTGGTGCAATTAGTTGGATGAGCAAGCGACAGGCTGTGGTTGCCTTGTCCACTACAGAGGCAGAGTATATGGCTTCTACTCATGCCTGTAAGGAAGCCATTTGGCTTAAGAGATTGTATTCAGATCTAGAGTTCAAACAGGGTGCAGTGACAATTTATAGTGACAGTCAAAGTGCAATCTGCCTAGCGAAGAACCCGACTTTTCATGCCAGGACCAAACACATTGATGTACAATATCATTTTGTGAGAGATATGGTTGAGGATGGCAAGGTGAAGTTGGAGAAGGTAGACACTTTGGTGAATGTTGTTGATGCATTAACTAAACCTGTGAGCACAGAGAAGTTCAGATGGTGTTCAGAGTCTATGGGCCTTTCGGCCCCTAGCAATTAAGTCCATGATATTTTTGGATCCCCTAACTCTTGCAAGGTGTTCGACAAGTGGGAGATTGTTGAGAAATATGTCTCAACCTTGCAAGCCTTTTCCAGGAAAATTACAGAATTTGTTTGTGGCAGTTTTCCACATGTTTATGCATTGGAAAAAGGTGTATGAGTTGTTAAAAGGTGCCTTGTCCTTAGTAGAATATAGGAGGGCCATTTTTAGAGCATAGTTAATTTGTTTTATGTCTTTTATGGGGGTCTAAACTAGAGGACAAAATTATGGACGGGATTACTATTTTAACCTGGTTGTTTTTCCATCTTGGAAATGTAAATGTTAAAAATGGGCAACATGTGGCATGGTGGTTAAGCCCATGGTTTTGTAAAACCACAAATGGTTTCCAGGTTATAAATCACTATATAAGGAGGGCTTGGGGAGGAGTTTATATAATGTAGTTTTGTTTGCAAGGCTGGGTGCTAGAAGGATGCTAGTGGTGTCTCTCCAAGCTTGAGTTGAGGTGATGCTCTTGTAAGAACTTGCATTGCAAGTGTATTGTAATCTTCTTTGATTTGATAATACATTATGCAAGTTTTAGAGGGTGGGGTTTTTCTCCCGTAAGGGTTTTCCCCATGATAATCATTGTCTTATGTGTTCATTGTTTTATTCATGTTCTTGTATGTTTCTTGAGATTCTTGTAATCAGTTAAGTTGAAATTTGCATATTCGTTCTCTCAAGATTAGCGTAGGAAGCGATTCTGCACACCTTTGCTTCCTTACAGATAATTGTTATAGTTCTGGTAACATTTTTATGGCTGCTCTTGTAACTATTGTAATTGATTTTAATTGTTCCCTTTAGATGTTTTGTTGGGTATTGATATTCAACTCTTCTTGTAACTGTTTATCTTTTTACCTTTATGTTACTGTTATAAATGTAATTTGTGGTATAACCATTATTGTTGTTGCTGATTTAATCTAAAAAGATAAACCAGTATTTATAAAGAAATAAATAATACTTTTAAAATATTATTGCATGGACATGTGTATAGAGATGACTAAATATAATAATAGATTTGTATAAAAAAGTAAGTATAATTGAATAAATGTGTTTGTATGAATGTTGCATATGGAAAAATAAATGAAAGTATGTGTGTTCAAATAAATGAATAAGTGGAAATATAGTTAAAATCAAGTGTATGAAATGAAATGGATAGTGATATAATATTCTATAAATATAATGGAATATATGTGTTTGTATGAATTTTGTATATGAAAAAATAAATGAAAGTATGTGTGTTCAAATAGATGAATAAGTGAACATATAGTTAAAGTCATGTGTGTAAAAAAAAGGATATAGTATTCTATAAATATAATGAAGTGGATGTGTTTGTATAGTTAGAATTATATTAAAATATTTTCTCAATTTTATGGATGCTATTGTTGTAATTGAATCTATTTGGTATCTTCCAGATGCTTTATTATGCATTGATATTCAACTATTCTTGTGGTTATTATTGTAGTTATTTTTCTTGTTTATTCTTGTTCAACTTTATGTTAGAGTTATAAATGTAAACAGTGGTGTAGCCATTACTATAGCAGTTATTTCTCTTATTTCTTACTTTTTGTTTAATCTAAAAATAAAAATTGATGTTTATAAAAATATAAATAATACTTTAAAAAATATTACTGCATACACATGCATATAGAGACAAATAAATATTAACATAGATTTGTATAGAAAAGTTAGTAGAATAGAATAGATAAAAAATATTAAACATATTGTAATGTCTGCTCCTTGAAGAATTCTAGAAAACTCTACTTTTATCTTTTATGAAAAATTATTAAAAATATAGTTATATTATATATCATTATCATTACCAAGATACATTTAGAAATCTCAATGGATTTTGGAAAAGAAAAAGTTATAATATCATAACCATCCATCATTTCACTATATAAGATCTGCTCATGGTTTATTCTCATATATTTTACCTTTTATTTCATTATTTTAATTTACAATTTAGCTCAAATGCAATGCGCATAGCCATAAGCTTTTCAAGATCTGAAAACCAAAAACAAAACACATATTTGCTGCTCTATTTTCCAGTTAAGCTAGAATTACCCAAATCTCAATTGCCGAAACACAAGGGAACTGGAAATGAAAAAACATAAAACAAAATTAAAAAAAAACTATTAAAATTTTCTATATCAAAAGCTGCTCAACCATTGGTAATGATTAGGAGCTATCAACAACTCATTATCAGGAGCTGCAAAACAAATAGTTGTTGTTGTTTAGGAGCTACTGGGAGCTCACAAAGAATGTTCTTCTCAAAGTTTGCTGCCGCAATCTTATTCTCTGACTTTTTCTCTCAACTTTTTCCCAACTGACAGAATAATTTTCCTTCAATATTTTTTGTCCAAAAAAACATTTCGTACCAAAATTTTGAAATTACCTACCATACTAAATGCCAATTTAAAATCAGCCACCTCATTCAATTTTGGAGCATTCAGGAGCCGCAGGGAGAATCCCCAAAATATAAAGGCTCCTGACGGGTAGGTGAGGGCTGCAGGGTCTAACAGATGAGCAAAGGCTCGAGAGAACAATAAATTCCAACACTCCCCATTTGTCATGAGCCAAAAAAACAATAAGATTAATCCTGATCCAAATCAACAATGCCCAATTTTCCTCTTAGGCACACAAAATTGTCAATGCTCAAAGGCTTGGTGAAAATGTCTGCTAGCTGCTGCTCAAACCTACTAAACTCCATTTTAATTTCACCATTTTTAATCAATTCATGAATTAAATGATACATTATTTCAATGTGCTTGGTTCTTCAATGAAACATGTCAGAATAGAGCATTTTTCCATCCTCATGTTCTTCTTTAAAATTTGCCAAGATTCTTCTCAGCCAAATAGTCTAACATGTTGTTACATTTCCTGCTATATACTCAGCTTCATCTTTTGATAGGGAAACAACTGGTTGCTTCTTCGAAGCCCAAGAGGTTGCACCCGAACCAAAAATTCTTTCCCAATCACTGTCAGTGTAACCAACCAGCACGTACTCTTTTGATGCTATGTACAACATTCCATATCCTTTGGTACCATTCACATACCTTAGGATTCTCTTACCTGCTTCCCAATGGGTTCTCTTGGAGTCTCCATGAATCTGGAAATCAGACTCACTCCATGCATTATATCCAGCCTAGATGTTGTCAAATACATTAAACTTCCAACCAAACTGTCTTACATGGTAGGATCCACATTACTATTGCAATATTTCTTGCTCAACTTTAGGCCTAGAACTATTGGTGTTGGGGAAGACTTGTTATCAAGCATTCTAAATCTCTTCAAAATCTCATTTGCATACTTCTGTTGAGAGATAAAAATATAATCATGCATTTTTTTTACTTCTATGCCTAGAAAATAACTCAAGAGACCTAAATCTATCATTTCAAATTCTCTTTCCAGGGCCTCTTGAAAATTATCAATGAGGAAATCATCATCCCCAGTAAAAAATAAATCATCTACATACAAGACAACAATTAAAATATTGTCATTTTCTACCTTGATGTAGAGAGTGGGCTCACCATCACTTGTGCTAAAGTCATTGCTAATCAAATATGATTCAATCCTATTGTATCATGCCCATGGAGCTTGGTTCAGCCCATAAAGATCCTTCTTTAGCCTATACACCTTATATTCTTGTCTTGGAACTTCATATCCAAAAGGCTACTCCACATAAACCTCTTCTTTCAATACTCCATTAAGGAAGGCAGACTTCACATCCATTTGAAATACCTTCAATTTGTGTTGGGTAGCAATAGCTATGACTGCCCTCACAGTCTACATCCTAGCAATAGGGGTGAATGTCTCATCATAGTCTCTTCCAAACTGTTGTTTGTACCCTTGACAACTAATCTTGCCTTGTGTCGATCTATTCTTCCTCTGGCATTGCTCTTGGTCTTATAGACCCATTTTACTCCAATAGATTGCTTTTTTGGAGCCAAGTCAGTCAGCTCCCATGTATTGTTTCTTTCTAATGCATCTATTTCCTCAGCCATGGCTTCACACCATTTATCATCTTACACATATTCTTCAAAATAAATTGGATCATTATGAGAAAATAGTGCAAAATTCACACTCTCATCAAATTCCTCATCATACCTTTCATTTTGGTAGATCTCCCTTAAACTCTTGGTCTTTCTTGGAATTAGGGAGGCCAGAGTGGGGTCTAAATTTTTAGTGTTGTTGTTTCTCTACTGAATAGGCTAATTCTCAAGTTGTCGAGAGCTGTCTGAAGCTCATTGGGAGTTGTCAGGAGCTCGTGTGGTGTTTCTAGGAGCTCATTGGGAGTTGTCAAGAACTAATCTTCTAGTTGTATGTGGCTTCTTCCCTTTCTGTCTATTATGACCAAGAGCTATCAGGAGCCGTCGGGAGCCATCAGTTTCTACTGTTGTAGGATCTTGTTGATCTTCATCTTCATCTTCTTCATCACTATGCACTATCGAGAGCTATTAGGATATGTTTTTCCATCCAATGACTGATCTTCTAAAAACTCCACATCTCTGCTAACGATAATTTTCTTGGTGATTGGATTGTACACCCTCTAGACTTTGGACTCTTCACTGTAGCTTGTAAAAAATCACTTTTCACCCTTGTCATGTCCAATTTTTTCTTCTTTTCTCTAGGTACATGTGCATAAGCCACACATCCAAACACTCTCAAGTGTTCAACCATCCATCTTTGTTTTGTCTGTGCCTCTTGAGGTATCTTCTCACGGACTACCTTTGTTGGACTTTTATTAATCAAATGTACAACTATTTCTACAACCTCTCCCAAATAGTTTTTAGGGAGTCCTTTTGCTTTCATCATACTTCTTGCAATCTCCACGATGGTCTTTTATTTCCTTTCAGCCAATCCATTTTTCTGCAGAGTATAACTGGCTGTAAGCTCCATTTTTATGCCATTTTTCCTACAAAAATTCACAAAACAATTGGAGGTATACTCTCCTCCTCTATCTGACCTGAGGACTTCGATAAAATGTCCACTCTCTTTTTCAGCTTGGGCTTTAAACAATAAAAACTTATTAAACGCATCAAACTTCTGCTGTAAAAAATAGACCCATGTCTTATGGCTGAAATCATCAATAAAGGTCATAAAAAATCTGCTATTACCAATGGAAGTGATTCGTATACAGCCTACCAAATCCATGTGCACCAACTCCAATGTTGCTCTTTCCCTTGTAGAGTTTCTCGATTGAAAGGGTTGCCTATGTTCCTTGCCCAAAATACAAGCCTCACATCTAACATTAGGCTCTACTATCTTTGGAAAACCATCAACCATCTTGCTTTTGGACAAAAGACTTAAATCAGCATAGCCTAAATGTCCATACTTCAGATGCCATAGCTTGGAGGGGTCTTCAATGGTGCTCTTGAGGGCTGCATGTTGTACTTTTGTACATTTTCCATCCATGAGAGGTGTTGCAACAGACTGAGATGAGAAATACGTCTCAATCTTCAACAGAAACATCTAGTTCATTGTCATTTGTATTGCTAAAAACACCTTTGTCCTCTCATTCTTTTTATAAATGACACATTTATCCTTCTCCATCAGCACTTTGTATCCATTCTAGATCAATTTTCCTACACTCATGAGGTTATGCTTTAACCTCGGTGCAAAGAACACATTTTGAATCTTATTCTCTTCACCTTGCTTGGTGCAGATCATGATAGATCCTTTTCCTTTAAGTGGACCTATTCCATTGTTCCTCATTCTAATTTCTAATTTAACATTTTTGTCATTGAAATAAAAAATACTTTCATTACCACTCATGTGGTTGCTACGACCGTTGTCCAAGTACCAAAATTCAGGGTTTTCTTCTTCACCAACACTGCAAATGATGAAGGTTGTGGACTGATTTCCTTCAACTACATCTGAATTAGCTACATTAGCATTTTTCTTTGTTGATTACCATGTTTTTCCCAGCACTCACTAGCATAGTGTCCAAACTTGTGATAGTAGTAGCACTCAATGTTGCTCTTGTCACTTCTCTCACTTGAACTGTTGTAATTCATGCCTCTTCGAGAGTTGTTCTAAGAGCTGCTTGCTCCCTCTTGACTGTTTGATCATCCCGAGATTTCTCCACCAACATTTCCTTGATTGGATCTACCTCTTCGGGACCCATTTCTACCTCTCCCGCTGCCTCTTGCAGTTGACTGAGCTTTGCAGGCTTTCTCTTGGGAAGAAGTAGCAGAACTTTTTAAGTGCTGCTCATGGGTATGGGGAGAACCCATTAACTCATCCACTATCAAATTAGAGAGATCCTTCACCTCTTCAATAGCAATGATAAGAGGATCATACCTCGTGGGTAGATATCTGAGGATTTTTTCAACAATCTTCTGCTCCTCTAACACATCTCCATTTTCTCTCAGTTTGTTCAAAAAATCAAAGAACCTTGTTTGAAAGTTTGCAACAGACACACTTTCTTTCATCTCAATAACTTCGAACTCTCTTCAAAGTAACTAGAGCTTCATGGATTTTACTTTATCAGCCCCTTTGTATTTGGTTTGAATAATTTCTCAAACTTCTTTTGCATACTCAGTTGCTACTATTCTAGGTAGAATCTAGGTAGAAACGCTTCTGTCAAGGCTGCTTCGATCAAACTCAAACCTTTTGCGTCCTTATTTTTCTGCTCCTTCAACTAGGTCTTCTCATTATTTGTGAAAGCTACAAATGTAGCTAGGTCAGTGATATCCATGAACCCATTTATGAGAAAATCCCACAAATCATTTGCCACCATGATGGTCTTCATCTTCTTGGCCCAAACATCATAGTTATGTCCATTAAAGGATGGCGATTGCTACCAAATCCTTGCTTCATCTCCAGCCATGTCTCCTACAACAAAAAACTCAACACCAAGAAAAAACAAATGACCAAACTCACAAGGAAATGGAGCCTATAGCTCTGATACCATGTCAAGATTTGAAAACCAAAAACAAAACACAGAGATGTTGCTTTGTTTTCCAGTCAAGATGGAAATACCCAAATCTCAAATGCGGAAACACAAAGGAGAAATCCAACTTTGATTCTCTATTAATCAACTAGAAATGACAAAACATAAAACAAACTAAAAACAAAACTATTACAACTTTCTAGGAGTGATCAAAAGCTAGTCAACAGACTGGTAATGATTAGGAGCTATCAACAGCTCACTGTCAAGAGCTACGTAGAGCTCTACCTAGAGCAATCATTGCTCTTACAAATAACAATCACTGCTCTGATAGGTCTTAAGTGTTTTATAAACTTCAATGCTATTTTAAGAATAAGTTTTAGGTAATAAATAAATAAACCTGTTTGTTCAAATAAGTGAGAAAGAATAAATATGGTTAGCTTGATCAAAATAGTAAAAATATGTTTTGAAAAAATAGGTAAAACTATAATAATATAAATATAATTGTGATTAATAACAATTAATGATATGTGTTAGAAGAAATAGATAAAAATATAATTGTATTAGTTCTATAGACGTGTGTATTGAAATAAATATGGAGGAAACAATTAAATCTACATTTGTAGTATATGTCTATTCTATATATAAACATAAAAAGTATGTTTTTTCAAATAGATGAATGGGAAAAAATATAGTTAAAGACATGTGTAAAATGAGTAATATATCGAGAAATAAATGGATAAAGATTTAATACTCTAAATTTAATCTCATAAGTCTACATAGAGAAATAAATATAATGGAATAGATGTATTTGTATGGATATTGTATATAAAAAAATAAATGTAGTCATCCGAACTCTATTGAAAAAATAAATACAAATAAATTCATAGATGCAATAGTATAGTCAATATCATATTAAGTTTTTTATTCATTTGTCAATATCATATTAAGTTTTTTATTCATTTTTCTTGCAGCAAGACTGTCTGTCTTGCTCTGCTGTAGGCTTGTTTGAGTGATACTTAATACAATTGTATCTGCTGTTTGAGCTATTGCAATTGATTCTTTCTTTTTTTTGTATGATTTGTTTGGCCAATTCTGACAACATTGTTATGGCTGCTTTTGTAGCTATTCTAATTGATTTTAATTGTTCCCTTCTAAATACTGTGTTGGGCATTGATATTCAACTCTTCTTATAACTGTTTATTTTTTTTAGTTTTATGTTACTATTATAAATGTAATTTGTGGTGTAGTCAATATTGTTGTTGTTGATTTAATTAAAAAAAAAATCAATATTTATAAAGATACAACTAATACTTTTCAAATATTATTGCATGGACAACTAAATATAATCATAGATTTGTATACAAAAGTAAGTATAATGGAATAGATAAAAACTATTAAAGATATTGTCATGACTGTTGTTTCTATTGTAAACATTCTGGAAATCTTTGAAAACTCTATTTTTACCTGTTATTTCATTATTTTAAACTTCTTTATATTAAAACCCTCTCTACCTATCAAACTAAAACAAACTATCACCATCAACAGGACTCCTAGCTCAGAAGCAATCTACATCGATAAAAGCTTTCTCAGTCCTTTACAATCACAAATTGTAAATCAAAATGATTCCTTTCTTCAATACATTATATTAGGCTTAAACTCCTCTCTGATAAGAACAAACCATTTAAAAATTCTGAAAAGGCAATCAACTGAAAAGATAGGTAGTTATTTCATCAGCTATGTATATAAACAATACATCGTTAACTGGAAAAATAAGAAAGAAGTGCAATCACCTGAAAAATCTTCCATGCAATGTAAGATAAGAAAAAACGGAGCAATCATCTGGAAATTCTGTCGTGCAATGCAACATAAAAAAAAATTGCATCACAGGGATTAAAGTTGGCCCACCTCGCCATGGATAATCCGGTTTGCACTTTCCTTGCTAAGATAAACTTCTTTTAGATCATACAGTCCCTTAAAGTATCGGCAAGATAAACTTCTTTCAGATCATACAGTCCCTTAAAGTATCAGCAAAAACCCTGCAAAATTAATTAGAAAAGGCTTTTCAATACGATGTATTTGCTTAGGGAATTTTAAGGAGCCCAAATTAAATGTAAGATTTGCGGTGAAGTAACTGATGATTTGTTTTCCAGTACAAGTTAATAAACAAATGGACATTCTTTGCCCTAATTGTGATATTATATCAAATAACAGCCAAATTGCGGATCCATTTCGGGAAGACAAGTCATGGTGAGCATCTCACGAAGGACCAATACCAGAGTTCTCTCCTTATTTATTATTTTTACTTTATTTGCTTGATTTATTCCTTTATTTGTTTATTGTTTTTTTTTCACTGTGTAATGTTGAAAATACATGTGATGGAATGTCTTGACACATGCACTTGGTGATTAATAACATCCTCTTGTCCAAAGTTGAGCAAGTTTACCTTGTTTTATCTGATCCTGATGCACATACAATAATATAATGATTATATGATCTATTTTTTTTAGTATGCATGTTGATTCACCATTGATCATAAAATATTATATATTATTCATAATCTAATTTTTCTATCTAATCTTAGAGTAAGTTTGTAGTTTCATCTTTACATGTGTAATCTTGATCCACCTAAATTCAAAATATAAATCCTAGTTTTAGTGAATTGGCCTCCTCTATCCCTTCAATCTTAAGTTAGTTATATACAAGTTTACATTATTTATTGTCATATTCTTGTATAAAAATAAACAAATTCTCATTCATTTAAGAAATTTGTGTAGATGAAAATTAAACAAAACCTCTTTCATTGTCTCAAAACCAATTCTTGCACTAACTCCCATATTATAAAATAAAACTTCCACAACTTCATAGATAGACAATCACTTGAATTGACAATTACATTTGTCTATAAGTTTGATTCAATATTTTATTCAATTTCAATGATCATTCTACAAAATACAATTCAATTTAAAATTCTAAGCAAGCTTAAAGATAATTCGAATTGATTTATCCAAATTCTTATTTCATAAAACAAATATTTATAACTTTTCTTTCATTTCCCCTAATGCACCTGAGCTTCATTTTTATGGATTTCTATTATAATCTAAACTTTCATTATAATGCACCTCTTCCAACCTTTCCTATCACCCAACAACTAACATATGTTCTTATTTGAACTTTGATTTTCAACATTATTCTAAGAAAGCTTGAAGATAATTCAAATTAATATATCCAAATTCTTATTTCATGAAACAAATATTTATAACTTTTGTTTCATTTCCCCTAATGCACATGACCTTCATTTTTGTGGATTTCTATTATAATTTAAACTTTCATTATAATGCACATTCATCCTTCCACTCTAAGCTTTAATATATGTTTTCTCTATTTACCTGAAGCTCAACACTCTTCCAACCTTTCCTATTACCCAACAACTGATATATGTTCTTATTTAAATATTGATTTTCAACATTCTTTTCTGTGAGGTCTTTTTCTCTCTATATTGTGGACCCCAATCTATAGTTCATGTATTTTTTGTTTTATTTTTAAGGTGGTGCCCCTTTACATTTCTTTAATTTATTTTCCATTCCTCACTTATCTCCTATCAACTTTCCTCTCTTTATGTCATCAACTATCTACTTTATGCTATTATCTTTCATGCAAGCCCTCTATCATTTTTCTTTGTCTTGCACTCCTTAAATATTTAGTCATTCACTCTCTTGTTTAAGATTAACATAGACATCCAACTCCCTTCCTGCATGGTAATTTTTCTTGTTCTTCTATTTTTCTCTAGCTTTACATTTTTCTCTCCTCCCCATACAAGTCGTGACCCTTTGTATTCTATTATTTTCTTTTTTATTATAATTAGGAGAATCTAGTAGATAAAAGAATAGAGCAATGGACAATATTCAACTATTATATTTATGAACATTATTTTTTATTAGAATTAGGAGAATGTAGGAGATGAAAGACTAAAACAATGAATAATATGCAACTATTATATTTATTGGACCCATATTATAATGAGTGTAAATCCTTGCATATATATGAAAGGAAGAGACAATCCACATACAAGATGGATTGATAAGTGCCCCAAGATGTGGCAAATAAGAGTAGAAAAGTGTCCTATAGGTGTCAAACTTAGGAACACTTGGAGAGTGCAAACCAATAACCTCTATGACCAAGTCATCAACCTTGTGTGCCAAGTGTTGAGTGACCTTTGAGGTGAGATCAAAATTATTTCAACCTAAAAATGTATGTGCATGAGGTTGACCACATAACTTGGTAACCTCTAGAATTTTAAATGTTGCACATTTAGCTAGACAAGATGTTGTCTAACCTCATCAATCTAATTACACTTAATTATAGTGAATAATTTGATTATTTACACTAAAAACCCCCTTAAGTGATATTTTGGGAGATCACACAAGTGCAAATAGAGAAAAATGGGTTCTAATTAGAGGGCATGTTAGGTACCCATATAAAGTTTATCATAAAGTGGAGTGAAGGAGAAAGCCCAGTGGGAACAAAAATCCTCTCCAAAAGAGAAATTAGAAGGATTTAACAGATTTCAAAATATGCCCCTTGATGATAGGAATATAATGATGAAGAATTTGTAAAGCTTGTAGATGTTGTAAACTCTATCGATGATGGCATGGTGTCTACCAAAATAAATGAATATTCAATTAATGTGGATCAAGATGTGAGATATAGAACACTGCATGAGTGAATCGATGAACACTACTCAACCAATGTACAAAAAGTTTATCAAACTTTGTGAAGTCAATAATACAAATAGTACCGTGATAAGGAGTACTAGAATATCAAAATAAGATATAGTAGATTGATCCCCCATTCGAGAGATCAAGATAGAAGGTTTGTGAGGCCTTCCAAAAAGAAGATTCTTCCACTTCTTCATTGAAAGAAGTAAAACACCTTATAGTCCCCCTTTAAGGATAAGAGAGTATAATCAAAACCAACTAAAATTGTGAGTTTGCAAGGAATGTAGAGATGTACAAGGTATGCTCCAAGGCACACTCGCATGAGGTGAGAATCGTGATGAGATATTTTTGTGATGTTAAATTACAAGGATCCACAACTGCGATATCAAATAAAAACTCTACACAACCCCCCATTACACTTTATATTCTAGTGTATGTAGAAATAATTTCCCAAATTCCATCCCTAAGGAACACACATTCAATATTTGTGGCACTTTATATGAGCATGCATTTACAACCTTATTGATGTTACAATTTGTAGACACTTGAATTTGACTACCCCCATATGGTCAAATTCATCTTTATATTCTTCTATCTCACGCCCTCAACTATATTAATTAAATAGTGCATTATTGGGTTTCTATTTCATCCTAATCCTAATGTACCCTACAGTGTTTGATTAATTAATGAAATACCTTACCTTATTCTTCTCTAATTTAAACAAATAGTCCAATTTATTTAATTTAGTCACTTTTCGCAAATGAATAAAAATCAAATTTTAAATTGATTTTTTCTCTCTTCTTGTCTCATCCTTTATAATCTTACTTTAATTCAAATTAAATTTCCTAACACTATCATTAGAATGTGTGCAGCTCTAATCTTTTATTAGTGTCACATCCTCCATAATTTAAAATTTGTTCTTAATCCCCCATTAACCTACCTAATCCTTCTTTTCCACAAACTAAATTAGTGATTAAACCTAACCTAATCCTCATGCGATTTATGAAATGTACCCTAGTCAACCTTTATTAAAATCCTTCTACATTTGGAGAAGTTATCTCCACCCTAAATGAATTTATAATTCCTTTTTATTTCCCCCATGCATTTGAGGTGGATTTTTTAGTTTCACTTTATTTCTCCAACACCCTTGGAGAAATAAAAGACTAGTTTAAAATTCGTTCCCTTAATCCAAAGGTCAAATCTCAAAAACCAAAGGATATTTTAGAAGAATTTGAAATTATTCTCTTGTGACATCATCCCATAATGTGGGTAGATGAGACAAGACTCACCTTTTCCACCTCATTTCCATGTCACATCAACATCACCCTTCCTTTTCCACTTCATTTGCAACATGTCCTCATGTGATTGCTTGTGATTTCTCAACTCACCCTAGCCATTCATCTCTTCCTCCTGGATGAATCCTATACATCCATTCATTTAGAAGACACTTCCCTAAATATGGTAATTTTTGCCTCATTTTGATCTATCACTCAATCTATCACACTTAGCTAACTTATGCACTCATACACCGCAAGCTTAGATACCACCATTTTTGCAACATTCTGAGCACTTATCTTGCATCCAATCCACCATCACACTTCACCATTGAATCCCTCATAGAATCAAAATAATTTTGAGCTTTAACTTGTATGTTATTTGGTCAACAAAGGAACACACAAAATCATCTTCAAAGGGCCAACCAAAAGAGACAATTCAAACAAGGTAAATTCATCATTTTCTTGTGTATTTGTTTGAATTGAGCTAGACTAATATTGAGTGTCTTTTTTGTGTTTCTCTCCTTGCATTTCATTTGGTTGCTTTGCAGTTTTTTAGGACTAGAACAATTGCACACATTTTTGGCATGCTAGGTGGGACCCATGCCATGAGTCTACTTTACCTTTTCTTATTGTTTCAATTTTTTTAGGGTCAAATTTGAAGGTATAGAGGTGAATCTTCTCTGATGGGAGATTCCTCTTGACATAAGGGTAGACTTGCTTGAGAACAGGTGATCCCAAATATGCCACTTCAATAGAAAGGAGAATTTTATGACTGGTGTCTTAGTTTAGATCTTGAGAGGTGAACCTACCTTGGTTAGTACATATAGGTGAATTTGATAATCAAATAAGTGATCCTAACCAATTTATAGTGGCAAAATCACATTGGAATCTCTACATGATAGGTGATATCGAATCTTCCCATCGTTTATAAAAACAAAATCCTTACATCTATGAACAAGTGAGTTTTCCTTACATAGGGGTGAACCTAAGGTACTCCTAAATGTTGAATCTTTCAATTCTCACTACCATTTGGTTCTAGTTTTAGGGACTAATCAGCCTACTTGTTTATATGTACTTGTGAACTTTCACTAATTCTTGTCCAAGTTACCATTGGTCCAAGATCAGAGGTCAAACTACTAATTCATTTGTTGTAGTATGATCGATTGAAGACACTTAGATTAGTTTATGTGTGTCATTTTCCATACTAATCTAGGAACATTTGGATTTTACTAAAGGGTCAATTAATATTTTTCTTCCATGTTGGGGAGTGGTTTGTTGACATATGCTCTCCCCTTGCATCGTAGGATGAGCTTGGGGATAAGAAATCACAACTTGTTGTATTCTAGTTGTTTCTACAAAGGAGTGCTAGCTTTCTAGTATGCTCTCCTCTTGCACTACGTGCGAGCCTAGGGATAATAAACATCTAACATTTCCTACCCTTTAGTGATACCTATATGGGGATTTCATCACCCCAATAGACAATCTCAACCACATGTACCAACAGAGTATATAAAGGGGGATCCAAAGCTATACCTCAATCCAATCATGTCATGTCTGGTAGAGCACTTTTACTAGGGTGATTCCTAGTTAAGGTGTGAAGGGTTGGTCTAAGTCTCTAGTACCTCTCTGGGGCTCCTGATCCATGTTTATGATGGGTTGGTGCTCATGGTTGTTTCTTACACACCCTTCTGGTGTATCGAGGACTCCCTGGAGAGCTTGTATAGCCTATATAAGACTTGTATTTAGCCACAACTTGGTCTAGTGTAGGGATTGTGGATGGCACCCCAAATTTCCTCACTATATACTCCCTTGGGTAGAGATAGAAATCCTTGTGGTGAGCTACAATAGTTCTCGAGTGAGAGAGTTAAGGTGAGATTGTGACGTCTCTTGATGACCCTGTGCCACTGAATCTCTAGTTGTTTTCCTTTGTGAGAAAGGGTGATCCAAAGAACCACCTTGATATCATAGATTATTAACCTTTGGTAGCCTCAAGGTGGTGGGCCTACATCAAGTTTGTAAACCCTTTATCACTTGTTTTAGGCTTGTATTGTCTGGTGTGTACTCTTGTGATATACTAGTGGTTGTCATAAGTCTGAGTTAGTCCTAGCCCAATGCTTGTTGATTAATATTTTTCTCCTTTTCCATAGTCCATTGTTACCCTCAGTGGTGAAATTGTCTTCTTACAAAGGTGAATTTGCATTGGGGACAGGAGATCCTACCCTACAAAGGTCCAATCTATGTCAAAGTCTAATACAATCATCCTCATAGGTAAACTTGCTTTTGTCAAGGGAAAATTCATTGATAGGGTCTCCTAGATAGGTGCCCCTGCATATGCATGTTCCTTGAATAGGTGATCCCATTCCCTACATACACAATTCCTCATTCGAGTCTCCCCATCTTCCATCTATAAAACACATAGAATAGGCGACCTCGTTTACCTCATAGGTAAATTTGTGTCAAGTCTGTAACATTACCCATTTGTACGCTTGAATAAATATGATTTATTTATCCTACGATAGGGGTTTCAACTTCTTTTTTGTACAGTTGAAGTAAGGGGTGGTCCTATGAAGTAGATAGATGAACTTTCTTTCCTCAGAGGTGATCCCACATTCGCCCATTTTTACCAAGTCCAATTTAGGTGATCTTGATATCTATTTTGGTGATCTTGCATACCCTGACTATATTGTCCAAGATATAGGAAAACCCATTAACATTAGACAACTTATCCTACTATATGTAAGGGTGAACTTGCAAAATTTTGGAAAGGTGAACATATGACCTAAAGAGATAATTCACTATACATAGGGTAGAATCTACTTTCCATATAGAAAACCCAAGAGTGAATGCTTTGGACCATCGAAAGCATGCCAATTCTTGAGTCCATTCCTATGATAAAAAAAATTATCATCATCCATTTATTTGTAATCATCATTTTTGTCCATCTAAATTTTTGCAAAGTCATCCAATTTTCAATCTAATAACATAGGTTCATCTTAGGACATCCTTAAATAACATATCCATCATCAATCCATCAATACAAATTCCCTAGACATCCATTTAGGAAATTTGTATTCAATTGGGTTAGGCAACTAACCCTCATAATTATCATCCACACTTAATTTAAATAGTCATCTATCTTGAGTCATTAATCCTTTACAACCTTATCAATCTATGTCCATCTCGAGGTAGATTTATACTATAATAATCCTTTTTATTAGTCGATCCTATCATCAACATCCCGAATTCTAGTTGAGCTCTTGAATCTAGTTCAGAGTTAATCCTATCAATCCATTTCAATCAATCATTTGATCCAATTAATATAATCCAATCCAATTAGCAATCCATAATAATCTTATCAATTATCCAATCCATCATCCTAGCAATCTTTTTAAGTCCTCCTCTAGGCTATCATCAATTAAGTGCATCTTAGGGCTTAGCATCATCTTATTCTCCTAGTCACTTGCATTTTCATGGTCATTACCACACAATCACAGGCAAAGAAACTCATGGAACTATAGTGGTCTCAAGGTGGTTAGCCTTAATATGCTTTGAATCCACTCACTATTGGTGACTTTTCACAATCCCATGAAAATTCACGTACACCTTGCCCTTGAAAAAGCATGGTCAATCAACCCAAGATGATTGTTGATGAGTACCTTAGTGATCCTACCAATGTGAAAATGGTAGATCATCTCCTCTATGAGCATGGAGATAAGATTATTTCCATAATTCTTATCATAGGTACTAGGCCACAACTAGGATTCGATATATCACAATATGTAAACAAGGGTATGTGTAGGATCAGCATGGAAAAAACAGGCCCTTAAGTGGCAATAAAAAGACATAAAATCAGAGTTAGACAACTTGACGTAAAAATTTGAATAAGAACAAGTATCTACATTATTTCAGAAAAATGTAAAAATTGAATCTATAAAAAATTGAATTTAGTTTCTAAACTACTAGACCTTTATTTTATTTTTTTAAATCTATTTGGTGAAAATTTAAAATTTCAATGCAGTAGTATTTAAAGTTCAGGGTAAAAATATGAAGTAGGTGTCTATCTGACCACCCTAACCACAATAAAATGATAATTATTTTTTATAATATTTTATATATAATTAGAGGACTCATGTCCCAATGTGATGCATTTTTTTTTTTCCAAGTAAATAATTAATTATGATTTTTTTATTACAACTTTCAAAAAATACAAAAGCTCGTCTGTCTAACAATGTTAACTTGGTCAAAAATTCATGAAATTCATCTTTTTATTTTTTAATCCTATAGTATGCAAAGCATAGAATGTGATGCATGTTTCAGATTCAGAAAATTTGATATTGTTTGAAAGTTATAGATGTTTTTCAATCAACCTATCAATCAGGACTTTATTTGTAATTCTAATAAAAAATGAATAATAATTATTTATTAAATTCAAAGTAAAGCATAATTTCTATAGGTGGAAAGTTTAGAATCGCCTCTAAAAACCCTTTTCATTTCATCAATTTTGGGTAAAAAAAAAAGTCATCAACCACATGGGTCATTAGATGGCTTACATATCGCCACTTTTTGGCCCATCATGATCCTGCACATACCCACAACATGCCTTATCAATCACAATATCCTAAAGGTTCCTAGATTAATGCTAACTTTTTGGTTCCTCATGTTCCTTAGGCTACCCCATAGGATACATGGTATCAACCAGGATTCAGGAACGATGTGTGTTATCACATCATAATCTTAGTTATGGGTGCAACACTTGATCCTAATAATTACCAAGGTCCCAGATCTAGAAATCCACACAGTCCTAACACTTTCCACGGTATTGGTCTTTTCAATCCACAAGGTGCTAAAAATTTGCAAGGTCCCGGTCTTGTCAATTCACAAGGTCTTGGTCATGTCAATCAACAAGGTCCTAGAAACACTAAAGGATTTGGTTCTATAAACCCACAAAGTGGTAATCCACATGGTCCTACCCCCACACCATCTACACCACCTCATCCACTTCATCAACCGAGTCATCATTCAAGGAATATTGGGGGCAATGAAATAATCCTTTTCTTTCTACACCTCCTCATATACCCCTTTTCCATATGCACCCATTATACTTACCACCACCACCATTTAATCCTAGTTAGGCTATCCCACAACCATCATCTTTCCATATATCTCTATCACCATCACAACATCAAACTCAAGGTAATACACAACAACCATCTCAAAAAAATCCTCCACATGAACCTCAAAATAATCTATCACAACCTCCACATCAATCTCAAATCAATCTACAATCGTAACCCCAAGGAAACCTTGCAACCCAGTATCAATATTTTTTGCAACCTCCACCTCACCATTTCTCACCCCGTTATCACCAATTACCTTCGCACAACACTTATTACCAACCACCTCCTCCACCACATGGTACATCCAACACAAATACTAATCCTAACTATTCTAAGTACAACCAACAACCCTCATCGCTACAAAAACCACCTTATGTTAGCCCCTAGTAGTCATCAAAAAATAGCTGCTATCAATAGCCTAACGGCAACTTCCATACATATCCCAAAAAAATCCCACATATGATTATCACGCTAATCCTAATTATTCATATTAAAATCATAAATCTTCATCCCAGTAGTAGGGTTCCTCCCCATCATCCTATCAAGTACTACCATCATACCAGCATCAAGTATACACCAATCCACAATCCATAAGTACACTAACCAATACTAGAAAATCCATCCATATCCTCCACCATCCTATGAGCAATCCATTTTTCCTCCACCGACGCCTTATTAGCAATATGCTCCTTATGAATAGTCCAATCCAACAGGTCTTCCTCTAGCAATACCAATCAAGAAAGAATTGGAATAAATGAAAGTTTCTCTCAAAGACTTAGAAGATGGTACATCGAAGAAATACTTTAAGTTTAAGGATATTTTTCTTTACCCATTTGAATAATCCATTTCGTCCATCCCCTTCTTGACAAGTTCAAGGGAAGGGGTGGTCCATGTAACCACTTGCAAGAGTTTAATATGCATTATCGGGAGGTCTTACATAATGATAATTAACTCCTTCGGTTGTTCCCTAGGAGCTTCATAAGACAAGCTTTAGATTTTTTTATGGGTCTTTTGAGAGGGTCAATCTCTTCCTTTGCCAAATTTTCAAAGGATTTTTTCGCATACTTCTCTTTTAATCTTGATAAGGAAACAGACACCATAGATCTCCTAAAGGATAAATATGTGAAGTAGAAACATTCGCTAGCTACTTGCAAAGGTGGCCAGCCCTTTCCAATCGACTCAAATATAGTCTTCTCAAGAAGGAGTTAGTAAGAATCTTTGCTACAAAATCGCATCTTGAGTTGGCTCACAACTTGCATATCCATTTAATTACTATGTTCCTCGAGGTGAATGAGAAGGGTGCCATCGTTGAGAAGGCCCTCATTACAAAAGGCCTCATCAAAATCTTCCAATAGGATAAAGAAAAATAATCTGGTGATAAATCACACTACTAGAATAGAAACAAAAGCATTGTTAGTGATGATGTAATCGAGAACAAGCACATCCATGTAGCTAACACTTCGTAGAGATCACAATATGCCCTTCATCCTATTTCTAAGCCTTTTGATGAGCCAAAGCCAAAGCATGCTTGGTATAGAGAAAATGAGTATTGTGATTATCACAAGATCAAGGGTCATTCCTAATGAGGAATAGTAAAGACCTCATAATCATTAAGTTTTTACTTCTTTAATACTTTATAATTTGGCTTTAAAACTCATAATATTTTCCTTTATGTATGCATTTATGAACTTAATGAGGTATTAAGACTTAGATTATGAATAGTCAATATTAATGCTTATTTCTATTAAATGCATGATTAATGTGGTGATTAATCCATGAATGATTTATGATATGTGTACCTTTATTATGCAACTAGAGTTGATATTTATTTCTTAGCTCAAATGATAACTATTTTTGTTTTAAAAGTGATGAATGGTTGCTTGTTTGTGACTCATCTTCAAATGAGTTATTATCTATTGATCTTATTTTTGACTTATCATGTTGAATAAAGACTCTGCCTACTACAACCAAAGCTCCATCCAAGAACGATCAGTTCATAAATTTGGAAATCAATGTAACTGAAGGCAGTTACGAGGATTTTTTCCAAATATGTTCCTACGTGCTAGGATATCTTTTTAGACTAGGATTAGATTAAGTTTCTCACTTATCTTTTTTTTTTGAAATAAAGATAGATATTTATATCTAGTCCCAACATAGTTGGATGTTAAATTGTATCAAGTTTTTGATCCCTCTCATGCATTATCATTTTCTATTTTAAGTAGAATTATTTTCCTTGTACTTTGTCCCTATCTAGGAAAATTCTCTGGAAATATATATAATAAACATAAATTGTTATCAAATCTATGTTGGATTATTTTGAGCATTTTTTCTGAGCGAGGTGATTTTGTTAATTGTTTAGTTCATTTTGCCATTTCTATGTTGAAATTCTCGCATTCTTAAAAGTTAGAATCATTTCATTTATTATGTATTAGATCGAATCTTAGATCAGAGTTTATTTCACTATCTATGTTTTCCATGGTTTATTTCTTATTTAAGAATCATTTATAGATATGAGATATTCTGAAGTATCATTTTAATGGATTTTGTGTAGAAAGGGATAGTTACTTTTCAATTTAGTGAAGTGTGGAATGGAATAGTTTACTTCTAAAGAAATTAGTTCAATTTTAACTAGATCTCATAATTCAATAAAATAGATAAGATTAATTTTCCATTCTTCCATAATCTATGTTAACTCATAATAAACCCTCTTTGTTTCACTTTCATTTGAAAGGTTATTTAGAATAAGTTAGGAAATAGGAGAATAGAAAAGGAACCGATTTTGATTAAATAGGTATAGTATAGAAATGCTCCTGATTGAGCAAAAATCACTCCAAATTGCTCTTAATCGAGCCAAAACCAACAAAACCCCCCAAGACCCGATCCAACTCTTACCGTAAATAGCTTCAGATAGACCTGGGTTGACATTCAATAGATAAAATGAGTAGGAAATGTGACAAAAATGAATTCCTACCATCATTTTTGGCACCGTTGCTAGGGATCGAACCCGGATCACCCGCATGATAGGCAGGAATACTCACCACTATACTAGAATTGAGTTTCCATTCAATCCCATAAACCATCATAAGGTTGAATCTTTAAGAGTGGATGGAAATAATTTCAATTTTTTATTGTTAGATGTATAATCATAAGTTTGACACAATACTTTGAACTCGAATAAAAACTGATCAGGATCTTCCAAATTTTTCCCACAAAATTTAGGAAAAATAGAGGGTGAGATGTTTTATCATTGGTGGTTCATTTCCTTGGTGATTTATGGGAATGGGAAAGGAAAAAGTTTTGATAGGAACCTCCTCCTCCTGATACTTTTCTCTCATGTTTTCTAACTGGGTAGATCCCGTCGTAGGTGAAATCGTAGTACTAGACTGGGATCCTTCGAGGTATACCTCTAAATCTCCTCGTACAAGTCTTCTAGACTAGTCTCTATACCTATTCATTAACTAACAAATAAATTCTTACTTAAATTTAATGCTTTAGATTTTATTTTGAACCCAAATATTTCCCCGACAACGACGCCAAAAATGATGGTAGATGTGGTAGTATGACTATTTCTAATGGGATTAGACAGAAGGAATTAACTCTATATCTACCAGAAAAACCTTCTTTAACATGTGATAATCAAATATGAATTGATGATCCTGATTCTAAGGACAAAGAAAAAAGGGGCCTTGCCATGATGACCTTTGCAGAGCATGCTAAAGAATAACAAGAATCATTGGATATAAAAGAGCAAGACCTGGAAGGTTTTTGTGATTTAGAAACTCTACCATGTTGTCCTTTTTCTAGAAACATAAAATCTGATGAGAGTCAGTTACTTCATCAATTGCTACTACATCCTTATTGTCTGAACACTTTAATTGGTGATCCATTGAATCTTCAGGAAAATATAAAACTAATCTTAATTCAAGTTGATAAACCTCTACTATTCAGCAGTGCCTTAAAAACAAAACAAGACGAAGGTTTAAAAGGAATTTTGGAGAAAAATACACAAGCCTTTGCTTGGGATTATAAGGATGTGAGAGGAATCCATCCAAAGATATTTACACACCACATCTATACTGAGGATTTCAAACCCATAAGACAACCTCAGAGAAGAATCAACCCTGCACTTAGACATTTTGTGAAATTAGAGATAGAGAAATTACTCCAGGTAGGATCCATTTATCCTTTTTCTAATAGCAAATGGGTTTCTCCTTTAGTCATTGTACCTAGGAAAAATGGGAAATGGAGGGTGTGTGTGGAATACAAAGAGCTAAATAAAGCTCTACAAAAATGGATTATTTTCCATTACCCTTCATAGACCAGGTATTGGAAAATTTGTTTGGAAGTATTTATTTTCCCTTTCTTGATGGGTTTAGTGGCTACAACTAGATTCAGGTAGCTTCAAAGGATCAAGGTAAAATGGCATTTACATGTCCATGGGTTACCTTCACTTATAGGGTTCTAACCTTTGGATTATGTAATGCTCCTACAACCTTTCAACGTGTTTTTCTTTCGATTTTTGAAAACCTAACAACATGTGTAGAATTTTATATGGATGATTTCATATTTCATGCAAAAACCTATGAAGAATCTTTGCAAAGTCTAGAAAAAGTCCTAAATAGATGTAAATAACATAGGATATCTTTAAACCATGAGAAGAGTATGCTAATCTTGAGAGAAGGAATTATCTTAGGTCATCATGTGTCATAATAAGGAATTAAAGTAGACCCATAGAAAGTTGAAATAATTTTACAAATACCTGTACCTCAGAGTCAAATAGATGTAAGGAGTTGCTTAGGACACTCTAGTTATCATAGAAGGTTTATTGAGGGATTCAGTAAAATTTAAGGTCCACTCTTTACTTTGTTGAAGAAAGACTGGAATTTTCTTGGACTTCATCATGTCAGGATTCATTTGAAAAAAGCAAACATGCTTAAATGACTTCACCCGTTATTGTTGGTCCAGTTTGGGGTGAACCATTTTATATCAATACAAATACCTCTAACTTTGCAATCAAAGTAGTTGTAGGAAAGAAGGATGAATCGGGAGAAATGCACGCTATATATTATATAGGCAAAATCTCAATCCAGTAGAACTAAATTACACTACTACAAAGAAGGAATTCATAGCGATTGTGTTTTCTATAGGAAAATTCTGAAAATATATCATTGGGTATAAAAAAAAATGTACCTACAGACCTTGCATCAATTTGTTATCTTGTGAAAAAAAAAATTGTGGGAGGACATATAATTATATGGTTGTTATTACTACAAGAGTTTGAGATAACCATCGTTGATAAACCAGGTAGAGATAATGTTGTAGCTAACTTTTTATCAAGAATGGTTTTGCGGGGTAAAAATAAACCTGTAGAAGATAAATTTCCTAATGAACATCTCCTTGCAATATCTATTCAATCACGATGGTTTTCTGATTTTGCAAATTGCTTAGTAACTGGGAAATGTCCTTATTTTTCAGCAAAATAGAAAAAAGGATTAATTACTAGGAAAGCTCCTGATTGAATGGATTAATGGTTCTTTTTTAAAAATGTGCCCAGATCATGTGATGCGAAGATGTGTGCAGGGAATTGAAGTATATGATTTATTAAGATAATTCTATGATGAACCAGGAGGAAGACATTACACCATTATAAGAACAATGCATAAAATCTTGGGAGCAGACTATTTCTAGCCCACTGTGACTAAATATACATCTCATTACATCAGACACCATGATGAGTCTCAAAGAATGGGGAGGCCTACAAGATCGACAAAAATACCACTACAAACACAAGTGTCACTCAAGAGCCATTTGAAAAGTGCGGTATTGAATTTGTTGACCTAATAGATCCACCATCAAAGGGAAATCATTACATACTTGTATGTACTGATTATGTTAAAAAATAGGAAGATGTCAAAGCATTACCGGCTGCAAAGGAGGAGAGAGTTGTAGATTTCATATACAAGAACATGTTACAAAGGTATGAAGCACCTAAAGTACTTGTGTCAGATCAAGGGCCACAATTCATGTCTTTGATTCTTCAATAATTTATAGCTAGATATCAAGCTCAACACAAAAAATCATCACCCTACCATCCCCAAGGAAATGGGCAGGTAGATGTGACTAGTAGAGAGCTAGAAAATATTCTCACAAAGACAATCTCATCTAGAAAGAATGACTGGTCTGATAGGTTAACTGAAGTTGTATGGGAATATAATACAACATGGAAGACAACTATTGGACTCTCACCATACGAGCTAGTTTATTGAAAAACTCCTATCTTTCTTATTTTGTTTGAGTTAGAAACACTCAAAACAATTGTAAATGTAGGTATAGATCTTACTGAAGAATAGAAGAATAGAATAATGTAGCTAAATGAGTTGGATAAGATGAGAACTAAAGCTTTGCATTGAACTGAAATCATTCAAGGCTAGAGGAAACAATGGCATGATAAAAATATCCGTAGTAAGTAGTTTACTGCGGGAGATTGGGCTTTGTTGTTTGATTCAAGGTTTAAGGAATTTAAGGGAAAATTACATACAATATGGCTTGGGCCATATGAAATTGCACAATTATTTGAAAATTGAGTTGTTCAGTTAATACCCATAGATGGAGAGAGAAAAACAATGTTGGTAAATAGGCATAGGCTTAAGCTTTATCACAAACCAACATCGAAGGAGGAATTTACTATAGAGATTCAAGCAAGAATTGAGCATTTTACTAAGGAATATTTTTATTTTTTTGGTGAGATGGCCAATCCTTAGATTCAATTTTTAATGGCCACTAATAAACAAAGTAAATTGAAAACCAAAAATGGCGGTTTACTCTGGAAAAAAAAAGAGGGAAAAAGATAGAAATATCCTCAAATCCTATGAATAAGTATGAATAGTTCTGATAGATCTTGATTTGGTGTGATTACTCATAATGGCTCCTGATCATGCTTGATCAGAATTGAAACAACAACATTAGTTTTTGACAGTTCATAAATAGCTCTTGATCATTCATGATCAGGAAAGAATTGAAATGATTAAAATGGACCCAAAACATTTCTTATCAGGATTGATCAAAATAAAATTCGAGCAATTAAAGCTTATAATAGCTCTTGATCACACCTGATCTGATGGAAATCCCAATGCTTGAAGATTTAAGAAGAAACCCTTGATCGCTCCTGATCTCTTCTAATCAGTTGTTCTTGATGAGTCAGTAAGGGAAAAAAATTCAAATAAAGGTTGTAATAATTCATGACAATCAGAAGTGTGAAGAAATGATCATGTGTTGTCAGAAACTTTTAGCTTCATTTATTACTATTTTTTTTTGTGTAAATGTGCAGGTACAAGGTTAAATCAAAAAAATGAAGTTAATGATGTAACACATGGAAATAAGTGGCCTCCCACAAGGGTAGAGCTCATCATGTCATGCATTAATTATATGTTGATGTTATTGAAGATCAAACTTTTTTTTGCGGATTATATGGCTTAAGCGGGAATGTATTACCATTATTGACTATCTTTTGAGTTTTTCATCATTGACAGGTAAGCATTTATATCGCCACACATTTTTTTAAGTTTGAAGTAGATTAATTATAGCTCATAAAGTTTCTTAAAGGGTTAAATTATGATTGTTTGATAAGCCAAATATAATTTATTTTAAAATGTAAAAACATACACATAATTACTTAAATAAGTAATAAATATGATAAGATGGTTTTCAAGGTGAAGTTATGGGCAGTAAGTTGATACGCACATGACACACTATTCTTAGTACCTTGACGAGACATAACAGGCATGCAAATAATAGTTAGTTAATATTGCATTCACTGGTTGTATCTCATCATTCATTTGAAAGGAATTACCGTTGTCATTTAAAATCAGAAGGACATAGAAATTTTAAGAAATATGTTGTCAATAATGTTGGTGAATTCTTGAGCTTCTAAAATTTTTAGAGTCTCTTGAAAAATTTCAGGATCTTGTGAAATTTTAGAATCTTGTGAAAATGGGGTACAAAAGAATGGCAGAGCCAAAGGGAATAGCCTTAGATGCTGAATCTAGAAGGTATTTATAGCAAGATGGATGGTTAGATTTCTTTCTTAAATATGAAGGCTATGAGTGGGATATTGTGTTGGAGTTCATCAAAAACTTCCACATCAATTTCACTGTCGTTAGGGAACAACCCATTGAGGTGTTCATTGCTATGATCAATGCTTTATCTAGAATACCGGTGAAAGGTGATATTATTCAACCTAGGATTTCCAATCTGCAAGAATAGCTTGAAATCTTCCATGTGCCACTTGAGCCTTTTCTATTTTTTCACATGCACAAAGGGAAGAACAAGGGAATTAAGCTTGGAAGTTTATCGGAACCCTAGAAATCCATTGCACTCTTCACTTGAAAAGGTCAATTTGCAACCGTACTAGGACCACCACTCAAATTGTTGAATCATGTCAGACACGGTGCAACTAAACCTGAAGTAAGGGTTAATTTACCTACTTTTCTCATTTCCCAGCTTAGTCAAATGGCTGTTAAATGTAAGGAAAAATAAAATAGAGTAACTCATCATGGTCTAATGCATTTAATAGTTAAGAACCATTTCATGCAAAAACCTAATTGGGAAAAGGAAAGGAGGAAATTTCTATTAAATAATGATAGGGAAGAAGGAAAATGTAAAATCTCTGAAAGAAAAACACTTAAAATAGAGAAAACTGAGGTTTTAACAAAAAACCTAGTTAAACCTATTGGGAGGCCTAAGAAGCAACAACCAGAGAGTTCTACTCCTGCAAATAAAAGAAAAATGAAGGTTTTGATGGAAAACCTAGTTCAACCAATAGATAGAACCAGGAGGAAAAAGACAAAAAGTTTTGTTTCTATAAAGAAGAGGAAAATTGAGGAAAAGAAAACCCCGAAGAGTTCTGATATTAAGAGAAAAATCTCTAAAAAGAAGAACAAAACTTTTAAAATTGAGAGACCTAAAAGAAAAACTAGGTCAAAAACACAAAGGATGGAAGAAGAATATTTAGAGTGTTACATCCCTAACTTTGGCCATATTTTACTTTTTACTTTTGAAGTAATTAGTAGATGATTATGCCTAATTCAATGATTTGGCATTTAGTAAAAATGTATTGAAAAATCAATATTTTCATGAATACATGTTTATTTGACTGTAATTGACATGTGTTTATAAGTTGTCAAGATGTTATGATTTCATAAGGATTATGAAATGATTATCAATACACTAATTCTGAGTTGGTGATTGCAAGTTGCCTTCATGGAACAGGTTTTCACCCTTCTGAGAAAGTGAGGGAGAGTATCATCAGAGAGAAGGGAATAAATATAAGGAAAATAAAATTTTATCACCATCTTAGGTCTAGTGTTGGTGTATATATGTTCTTTTTCATATATAAATGTGTATAAAATACAAAGAGAGTAGTATATTTACTTTTCCTTTTATTTATCCGATATATATATTAATGAGAGATAATGAATAATGTTATCTTAATGTCACATGTGGAAAAAGTGTGATGAGAGGTGGATGGGGGTCAAATTATATTAGAATTGCTCAACTCATTAATGAGGAGCTTAATAGAATGTTATGGTAGTAAGTATATATATAAATATATACATTTACTAATGTTTAAATTTCCAATGTAAAGCCCTTTTAGTGACTTCATAATATTTGAAGGTGAAAGAATTTTCAATTCAATGAAAATGATTTTGAAAAGCTATTACAAGGCCATGATATAATGCTTGAGGGTGGTGCATGCTTACACCATGTGCAAGTCAAGTGTTACCATGATTGGCATCGTGGCTATCTCCGCAATTTGTGGAAGTGATAAATGATTTCTTTTAACAGTTCTAAAAATAATTTTGAATTGTTTCTTGCTCAGGTATTATGGAGGATGTATTTGAACTCAAATAATATGTGTTATCTGGGGAAGAATAGTTGGCGGATGACCTTAACCACTTCTGTAATGGATTTATCTCTATTGGTGTGAAAACTCGAGAAAGGTGGCGAAATATTGGGACCATTTTGTAATATATTTCTTACATCTTTATGGTTGTGTTTTTCTCACACACGCGGAGGCGGCATAACCAACCTTCTTTAGCTGTTTCTTGTGAATAGATAGGACAAGGAAATAGAGGATGTTTTGGAGGGGGGTGACAAAAGAAGCCATATAAGTCCCATACACGAGAGGATTCCCTCCTCTATGACTTGTGTCGATGGGGAATTGACAATACCATGTTTGAAGGAGAGCAGACTCAAAGTATCAGGAATCATGGCGAAGAATCCATCCATTACCATTGTGAAGCCATGAAATGACAAGAGGGAATACAAGAGCTTGCTCCTTACCAATTCTTTACAGGTTCTCCTCATCAGTGATCTGGATACTGATAAGAGCACATGTTGTTTTATGCGAGTGAAAAATACCCCTTGGAGGATAGTTATACACAATATCTCACAGAGGTTCTATTATGTACGCATTTAACTGAAGTATTCAATGAGACACATTTTCCAAAGGTTGAAGTTGACCAATATAAAAGTCTTTCTTTTTATACCATGAGTATCCTCAAACATGACACCAATGTCAAGCAAAGAATAGATGATAGTATTTTGTTGTATAGGAGTATTACCAAACTCATGGCATTGAGATCATTTCCTCATCCGTGGGGTAACAACATCTCTATAGACTAATGGGAAGCGACATGCTAGTTCTATGATTTTGTGAAGAAATTCCAAGAATGGCTAACTTAAGGTGCTAAGAGATTCCTACAAAATTTTGACCCTTGATTTCTCTGAAGAAGGAATAGAAGAGGTCATAAATCTATTTATTTCTACCAGCATGGAGAAGCATCATCGATAAGCAGTGCAAAATAGCAGCATTTATACAGGCATGATTTTCTCTGTCCTTAACTTATTACACTCTTGCAAATAAAGATTTTATTATGGGGGTATATCTTAACAAGTTTTTATTAAAAGTAAGGAAGCAAGAATCTATATATTCCTTTATTTATTTTGTTGAGCATGCATCCTTAAAAGGAAAGCGATACAAGTTCTAGAGAATGGAAAGACCAAATCAGTATACCCTTAAAAGAGAAATATAAATTTAAATGGCATATCTAAGATGAAGACTAGGATCGCTCAATAGAGGTATTCTTGCTTTTAGAATCATATCTTTTCTATTTATTTGATTGGAAGGTTCAGTGAATAATAACCTTTTGATATTGAAGTGAAAATGTTGCATTATGGATATAGAATTCCTTATACAAAATTATGTTTTGCATGTCATTTTTGTAAAAAAAATCTAGGAGAATAGGTGATCCAGGGATGTCGAAATTTAGATAGCCTTTCAATTAACCATTATTACTTATGTAATGTTGTCTCACGAGAGAGATTAAACTAGGCAATGCAAAGATATAGATCTCATAGTTCTTGTTCAATAGAACTTATTTTAGTGCCAAGTGCACAAAAGACATAGATAGCCCAAGATTGGGTATCACTAGAATGATTTACCTTAGGGTGGGGCATAAGGAGTGATTCGTAACTCAATTCCATATGGTGGTGGTAAACTATTATGATCAATAAAGGTTTATGGGACAATAAAGTTATTTATGAGTTCATAACTTATCCTATGTTGAAAGTCAGTAGACTCAAGTAGACCAAGGGGTCAAAAGTAGATTATTATCTTTTATAACCAAACTTTTAGAGTTGAAAGATTGACTTAGGTCAAAAAAATAATATAAAATGATAGTATTCTTTTAGATATCAAATTGGTGAGGAATTACCTTGAAAACTATGCTTATTCATGTTACAAAAGACTAGAAGCATTTTGTTTGTACGTTTTGATACGATTATGTTATTACCTTTGGGTAAACAACGAAGTTGTTATTTCCATGTATTGGGATAAGGGAAGCTCTACCCGGATTTTGAAAATGAAGGTATAGGAAATCTATAACCCTTATGTCGGATATGATGTTGTATATAAATAAATATATGTTGATTGACAACAAAAAGTCGAGAAAATCATAGATCAAGACAAGAATTATTTATAATAACTTAAGAGACTCCATGGTAATGTCAAAATTTGGTTTAATGCACCAAAGATATTGGTATGTGAATCTAGAGAGTAAAATGACAGGAAGTCATAAATCTTAGATATTGCAAGAATGTAATAAGGGATTTTTAATATAGGTTGAAATACTTAAATCTTTACATTGCATGTATATCCTAGATGAAGGATTAGTTCTAAGTCCAATGGGCTAGAATAGATTTCTATAAAGGCTAGTTTGTGTCTAAAGTACCGAGTAAAGTAAGTAAAACTATAGGAAGAGATAAAATCTAAGATGATTTAGAGGTGTTTGTCTAGATGGCATGACCAATCAGAATGAGCATAATTAGCTAGAAGGGATCTAGATTTGTATGGTCGAATGAGTTTTGTAGGACACATCACCAAGAATCAGATGGTGAAACTTTTTAGATCCTTATATCTATACCCTTCATGAAGGGACAGGTTTGTTCAATAGAAGAAACACGGGAGACTAGTAGGTCTTTGGTTGGGAGGAAAAAAAATCGGATGATGCTCTCCCTCTAAAGTAGAAGACTCACTGAGGCTCATGAAGATAGTTAACTAAATTACAGATATAGTGAACTCCATGGTATGGCTTTTGATAGTCAAATTTATGAGGTAAAATTATTCTTTTGTCAATTGTATTTTATGCAATATAATAGAAAAGTGTAAGAACTTCTCTTTGATTCTAGTTGTGATTATATATGATTTCAAGTTTGAAATTAGCTAGAAATGTTTTACTCAATTTCTTGTGCTTATGCAAATTTTATTTTAAAATAAATAAATAAATAAATAATTATCTCTCGTGTTTACTAAGTTCATTTACACTCTAGTAAATACTTGAGTTTACTCGAGTATTAAGAGGAGAGATGTTACATAGAGAACGAAAAGACTACTTCCACCATCAATCTTGATGAGTCTAGGGAAGAAGAAAATGAAAAGGATAAGTCTGAGAAAAATGAACATGAAAAATAAGAGCCTGAAGAGGAGGTATTGAAAGAAACAGAGCTTGAAGAAGAGGGGTTAAAAAAAGGAGGGTCACAACCTCCAATGCAAAGTCCAGAATGTACTCCTCTAGAGGAGCATTTGTCAACTCATAATTCCCCTTCTCAGGATGAGTACTTATCAGCTCATAATTCCCCTTTAAAGGATGTTAACCTATCAACCCCTAATTCTCCATTTCAGAATGTCAATGTGTCATGTATAGAAACTGAACATGAAATTGAAATTCCAAATATAGATTTTTTTTAGGAAAATGAAGTTCCATATGTAGAAGTCCAGAAAGAAGAAATAGTTAAACATAATGAAGAGGAATTTATTCATAGGGAAGGGAAGTAGCCAATAGAAGAGGAAGAAATTTTTTCTAATAGTGAGAATTCAGAGGAAAAAGAAGAAGAACAAATTCAAACTTCTCTCAGAATATCCAGGTTAGAAAAAGAATTAGAAGAATTTAAAATGCAAAATTTGTTAAATTAGAAGAAAAATGAAGGCAAAGAGATGAGGAGACATCAAAATTTCAAACAAAAACAAATGAATTGAAAGAACATTTTGAAAAGGAAGTTAGTCAGTTGTTTTCATAGTTAAAGGAAATAGAAAAAAATTGACCCAAAAGACCATTCGGAATGAACAAAAATATAGAGAGACTCATAGGTTAAACATAGAATCTGAAACAAGGACTAATACAAAAGAGAATGTATAACCAAATCTACTGAACAGGTTACCTCTTCCACCACCTAAGGAAGAGCTAAGGAGCAAACAACATGACCTAGATACCTTTCCTTAACAACTATGAAATACAAACAGCTTAATAAAGAACTCCAAGAAAAGTTGGATAAGGTCACAAAGGAAAAAGGAAGAAGCAAAGGAAAGGGTAATCAAGACTGTGGATATTAAATTTTCCTTAGTTTGCACCAGAAAACCTTCTAGAGTGTATGGGTTGTTTCTTAGAGAGCTATTATTGAAATGGAAGGTTAATTAGATTTTGGTAAAAAGACCTACTGAGTTCTTGGCAGATTATGATTTCATAGATTGTTATTTCAATAGTTTATCAGACATTCAAAATCAAATGTGTGAATTTTCCCAACATGGATTTCTCATGGGTACCAATGATGATTCACTAATTATTGTTTTTATTGGTGAAATTCAAACAAAATCCTTTGTTTCATTGTTGAAAAATCATGTTGACTGGTCAATCAAAATGGAGGAATACAAAATAATGAAAAAGACATGGGTTGCTAGTGAGACATGAATATCCAAAATCAATCCATTACATTAGAAAATTAAGGTCCATTTCAAGACTGAATGATGTCACTCCTCTTTTTGTTAGTAATTTGCTAAAAATCATTGCAACTTTTCAAGATATTGAGGGAACTCTTCCCCCTATAGCTATCTAGGTGTGTGAAGAAAGATTCAAATCACTTACAAATCCAATAAAGAAGATAGAGCCAATATCACCAAATAATATCAGATGGAGCTTGACACCTATGAAGCATGTAATCAATTTGATTCATGAGCAATAAGATTTTTGGATTGGTATGAGATTCAGAATGCCTATCATTCTCATGTCTACACCTAAAATTAATTCACCTTCTTAGATACCAGCTGAGGTCCTAAGAGCATGGTATGAAAAGATGGAGAAGAACAGTGGATTTTTTGTATCTACAAGAAATACAATGGGATATAGGGGAGGAGTTTTGATTGTGCTCTCTGGATTGAATCATTCAATAGGGGAATTCATGTTCCACATAGATGAACCATGAGGGCATGGTTAAATGATGGAGGAGGAGAATGATGAGTCATAGTAAAGACCTCATAATCATTAAGTTTTCACCTTTTTAATACTTTATAATTTGGCTTTAAAAATCATAATATTTCCCTTTATGTATGCATTTATGAACTTAATGAGTTATTAAGACTTATATTATGAATGTTCAATATTAATGCTTATTTTTGTTAAATGCATGATTAGTGTGGTGATTAATCCATGAATTTTTTATGGTATGTGTACCTTTATTATGCAACTAGAGTTGATATTTATTTCTTGGCTCAAATAATAATTGTTTATCTTTTAAAAGTTATGAATGGTTGATTGTTTGTGACTCATCTTCAAATGATTCAGTATTAGTTGATCTCGTTTTTGACTTATAATGCCAAATAAAGACTTTGTCAAATGCAACCAAAGCTCCAGCCTAGCATGATTAGTTCATAAATCTGGAAATCAGTGTAACTAAAGGAAATTATGAGGATCTTCCCCAAATATGTTCCTACATGCCAGGATATATTTTTAGACTAGGATTAGATTAAATTTCCCGCTTATCTTTTATTTTTGAAATAAATATGGATATTTATATCCAGTCCCAACAAAATTGGATATTAGATTGTATCAAGTTTTTTATCCTTCTCATCTAGTTTCATTTTTTGTTTTAAGTAGAATTATTTTCTTTGTACTTCATCCCTATCTAAGCAAATTATTTGGAAATATAAAAAAAAAAGTTGATCTCAAATCTGAGTTGGGTTCTTTTCAACATGTTTTATGAGTGGGGTGATTCTATTAATTGTTCAGTTCATTTTCTATTGCTATGTTTAAATTCTTGAACTCTTAAAAGTTCGAATCATCACATTTATTATGTATTAGAACAAATCTTGGATTAGATAGTTTTTCACTATCTATGTTTTCCATGATTTATTTCTTAGTTAGAATCATTTATAGATCTGACATATTCTGAAGTATCATTTTAATGGAGTTTGTATAGAAAGGGATAGTTACTTTTCAATTTAATTCAAAATCCTCTCCTCTTCAAAGGGAAAGGAATTTTGTTTGATTCAAAATCCTCTCCTCTTCATGCATCTTTTAACTCAAACATTTGGTATAAGATAATTCACTACATGACTAATATTTTCCAATTTAGGATTGTCACTATCCTAAATTGGAAACTGAGCCTTGTGACAATGTGAATTGTGTATTGAATTATCCTTGTGGATACTAGGATTTTGATCACATTATTACTATAATTTGGAAACAAGCCTTTGGCCTCACAACAGTGTTAACTAGCACCCCTCAAAAACTTGAACTTAGCAATGACTCTCTTGATAATAAACCTTGAACCTTTTCATCTTATGAAATCTTCTCTAGGTAACTATACCTTATCAAATTTAGTGCTCCTTTGATGCATTCATGCTTGTCATTGCACTGTTCTATGAAAAATTGAAGATAAATCTTCATCCTCTATCCTTTGTTATTTGTAACATGAAAATTTATTTCTGCTCTAGGTTTTTGACATTAGCACACATATGAAGATTTGGCATTTGGCTCTTGATTCTATTAAGAGCATTCTATTCATTTTCTATCTTCAACATGGCTTCTAAAAGTACTGAGACTACCATCCTGCAAGGAAGAAACATAATGTCTTTTCCCAATATGTTGTCTCTCTATAAATGGTGATTGAAATGACTTCTCATCTCTCTCAATTAGTGAAAGCACTATAATTTTCACTTCATTTCTATTCTTCTCCATTAATGCTCCTCCTTTAGAAACTATATGAATCCTATAAAAATAAAATATTGTTCCATTGCTCCTTCTTGTTGTGGACTCTCTGATACTCAAAAATACAAATTCTTAATAATTTGACTATAAGTATTCATCATCATAATGGCTTTGAAAATCTACTTCATTTCACTTTTCATTGATAACTACTCTCTCAAACATAACGACCTATCAGAAACACATGTGTGACACTATACCTTGCATTCTTTTTGGATGCAATGACATTGTATGCACCCTTAATTATTTTCTTAAACAATTATATGATGCTATGACAATGACAAACACCTCACTATCACCAATGGTGAGTGCTTGATTGAGAGAAAAATAAGGAGATAAATTACCTCCTATTCCTCTTTAAAGTAAAATAATGTAGCATGTTGGGCTCAACCCTCATGGGAGCCACATTTAACTCACATGGTGATATAAAATGAGTCGAAACAGCAACATACTTTTTTTTGTATTTGCACATGAGGCAAACGAGTTAGAAAAATAAATGCATGCTTTAGATGTGTATGATGACTTAGTACTTTCCTGAACACCTAAAGTATGGATTGTCTATTTGATATGCATTCAGATCATTTTATACATGTGTAAGTGTTTGTACATGTAGTGTTAGATATCATTCATTTCTATTTTTAGATGCAAGGACTTGGACACAGAAGCTCAAGTAGACTAAAGGCTACTCGGGAAATAAGCAAGAGGCGAACAACAACAATGAACTAGAAATTCAGGAAATAGCTGGTCTCTTCCCTTATATGCGCATTCCATTAAATTTACTTATCCATGTATATTATTTTCTTTATGTATATTGAATAAGTTATTCCCACGGCTTGTGTGAGACCATGAACATTTAAATCATCAATAAAGATTACCGTTTCAGAATAGATTTGTATAAATCTCTTCTATGTTACTCATGAAATATTTGAATTTCTATTTATGTAATAGAATGTAATGAATAAAAGGGATAATAAATGTACCTTTGTTTTAAGTTTTTGAATCAAAATCTCTACCTGAATGAGCTATTAGTAAAATTTGGGTAACATTTCTGGCGACATATGTTGGATGTTTACCTGCTAAACATGAAGACCAGCTGCCTAGACTTTTCCATTGGGCATGGAGTCACTTAGTAAACTTAGAGGTAGACTCAAAATAAAATCTTGTACTTTACTATAACTCACTAAATCAAAACATGACAACTTGGAAACTTATTAAAAAGTAAAAAATGCAGAAAGGAAACTAACTAATTGTGGTGAAAATAACTTAGGGAATGAAACTTGCATCTAGACCTATTCTAACCTAAACTAACCAACAAAGAATCTAGTCAAACAAAACCACTGACTGGATTTACAAAATAACAACCCTTTCTAATCAACAACTGATGCTTTACATTGTTATGTATTGCTAAAAAGATATGAAACACATGCAGATAATTCAAAAGAGTGTTGCAATGTTTCATAAAATATGTAAATAAACTCACTAGCAACCTGATTTTGATAATGCCTATTGTTGTCCTAGACTAGAAAAATGAACTAAATTTGATCATTCTCAGCTGGAACTCCAAAATTTTGTTCAATTTCAACATCCTCATGTTTGGGTGCAAGAACAACCTTTGGTACTTTAGTGGCCTCCAAACTGGCTAAATACCTAATTGGAGATTCCCTTGATCGGACAAAATTTGAACTTCCATTGTTAGTTGCTTCTCTTTCTTCATGATTTCCATGATTTTCCTACTTTGTGGCTAATTTTGGATTAGTAAAAATATGGTTTGAATGACTAGAAATGATAGCATTACCTTCACCTTGCATAATAAATTTCCATGTTGATTCTTCCTCCATGGTTAATGAGCAATCTTCTTCCACTACTAAAGTAGCCATTAACTCATAAAAAAATATCAGCTCTTGAAAGGCTCTTAGATGTAGCTAGTACAAGATCAGGGTCCTCATTATTTCCCAAGGAGGTACACTCTAACTCAGGCTTGTCCTCTTCAATGAAGGAAGGTAAAAACTCAAACAATGATGAAACCTCTTGAGTCAAAATTTCATCTGATAAATCAGCTTCAAGCTCTACTGAACTGTAGAAAGGAAGCTCCTCCAACCAGCCAAGGCCTTGCATATCACGTTCATGAGAAACCTCATGATCTGAGATAATTAACTCCTCTCTATCATGACCACACTCCTCTTGTTGCTTCAACACTTTTTCAAGCTTGTGAACTTTTTGTTCTAGATCAACATGATTGTCAACCGCTTCAATCTTATCTAATTCCTTGCCATCCAACCTTGAACAATTTTTTTCAATGTTATCTATACACACCTCTTCAAAAATCTCAACATTAGATTTTTCATCTATAACTTGCTTGAAGACATCAAAACTTATATCTTGGAAGAAGGTAAGGAGTACGTGTAGGATCATGATAGCCCAAAAAATGCTGATATCTAAGTGATATGATGACCCATATGGTTGACAACTAATTTCTAACCCAAAATTGATGAAACAAAAAGGGTTTTTAAAGGAGATTATCAGATTTCCACCAATATAAATTATGCTTTACTTTGAATTTAATAAATAATTATTATTCATTTTCTATTTGAATTACGACTAAAATATTGATTGATATTTTGATTGAAAAACATCCATAACTTTCATACAGTATCACATTTTCTGAATATGAAACATGTGTCACATTCTATGCTTTGCATACTATAGGATTAAAAAAGAAAAAAAAAAATCATGAATTCTTGCCCAAGTTAACGTGGTTAGACATACAAGTTTTTATATTTTTTAAAATTTGTAATAAAAAAATCATAATTAATTATTTACTTGGAAAAAAATTACAAAAAAATATGCATCATATCGGGACATGAGTCCCCTACTTATATCTAAAATCTTAGAAAAAAATATTATCATTTTATTGTGGTTAGGGTGGTACACCTACTTCTTATTTTTTCCATGAAATTTAAGTACTACTGCATTGAAATTTTAAATTTTCACCAGATAAATTTTTATTTATTTTTAAATAAACCTAGTAGTTTAGAAACTACATTCAATTTTATACATATTCTATTCTTACACATTTTTGAAATAATATAGATAATTTATTCAATTTTTTGTGTCAAGTTGCCTAGCTCTAATTTTTTGAATTTTATTACCACTTAAGGGCCTATTTTTCCATGGTGATCCTGCACATACCCTAACAGGTTCAGTTTTATGTTCTTCTTCATAATCCAAGGCTCCATTTCCTTGTTGATGATCACTAATCATCAATCAACCATGCTATTTGATCTCCTCTTGTTTTTCAATCCTTGGTTGCTGTAATTAGTAACACCTTATGGCTAAATGCAAAGGATTTGCCTCTTTAATCTTTTCCCAGAGGAGTAAGCTATCTAGATCAATCTTAGCAAAAAATTTAACATGCTTGAATTTATCTTCATAAAAAGGATTTGCAAAGGTGATGGGTTGTTTTTTCTCCACCTTTTGAACTTGGGAAGACATTATCTTCATCCTTTGTTCCCTTGCAACCATATCTCTTGCAAGGTGTTCGTCATGTTGTTTTCCTCGAACCTCCATCTCTTACTCTTGAATGTATGCCTATTAATCCAACTCCTCCTTATGCATTTCAATATCCTATTGTCTTTCAATCTCTAACATCTACCTATGAAAATCAGAAGATATATCTTTGAGACTCATATTGTTAACCGTCTGAGATTGGGCATGTGAATGCATGTTGGTTGACATTGTGATAATCTTGCTATAACTATTGTTGGACATATACAGGTTGAAATGCAAACTAAGTAGGAGTTGGTGGGTATTAGGAAAATTGAGCTTTTTGGTTTTCTATTGTTGGTGGGTTATTGGGAGTAAAATCGACAGTAAATCCTACTTGGTATGGCTGGTAAGAGGGAACATATGCAAGATCTTCATGATACAGAGGATGAAAATACATGTTTCTATGAAATGAAGACATTATTTTTCATTCAATAATTTGGAAAGCCATAAAGACAAATTTCCCTTCAAATTTTTTAAAACATGCTAGAACTGGTACTATTCAAACCAGTAAATTCAACCTTCAACTCGCCAGTTATGCAAATTTCCACCTCTTAAGGTCTAAATTTTGTTGGTTTCATATAAAACCAATCAATAAGATGTGTTCTTCAAACTTTTTTATTCAAACATTCTCACCGAGCGTGCCAAAAACTGTTATCTCTAAATCTTGCACCCAAACTGAGTTGTGAAACTCAGTTAGCTAGAGAAACATGGGAGAATTCTCAGGTTGTGGGTCACCCAAAATGAGAATGAACCTTCAGATAGTTTGGCTTCCTAGCTGGTTATATCACCTAAATTACTAATTTTTTGAAGGAAAAGAGAGAGGGAAAACTTAAAAATACAAACTGATAAAACACTGATCCATGGTAATACACCTAAATGTTAACCTGACTTGTAAACAACTTACATACCCAAACTAATCAAATGACAAAGCTCAACTTACACGACTCAACTTCATATTCCTCTTGCATAATTATTTCATAAGAAGACCTTTAAAATGGTAAACTCTTAGAGGGAAATACAGATTTCACAACTATAAGCATTTGTAGTTTTTGATACAACTTATTACTTGCAACATGCATGTATTTATGCAAAAGGTGCTAACTTTGAGACATAAATCACAAGGAATTAGAAAAAATTCACAAGTAATCTTATCTATCAAATACTTGCACATAGTATAAAAAAATAATTGAGAAGGTAAAATACTTTACTTCATTTATTTTCAAGGCATCTATTGTCATTCAAGTCAAAAGAGTTACATAAATCCACTTTTCTCTGTCAAAGGACTATAAAGTCACTAAAACCAAAAGAAGAAGTAATAACTAACTCAAGAATGAGTTACAAGTGAGTATAAGTAAACACCTCCAAACTAAACTCCAAGAAAATAGCTCCTAGAAGCTTCTTAGGTTGGATGAAACAATAAACCACAAAATATAGCTTCTAGATCACATCCAAATGTGCCCCAAAAGGTGGAAAAAGTCAAGCTTGACTTATCCAAACCATAAAAGCATCCCAGAAATGCTCCAAGCCGAGTCAACATGCCTAATTTTCTCCAAATGCTCCTAAAAATAATGACTCCTAGATGCTCTCCTCATGTTTTCCAACTAAAAATAACCTCCCTCCATTCTTGGTATGTCATCAATACAAGCACATGTCACCACTCCACTCATGACTTGGTCATAGAAACTAGGAGCACCATAAATCTGCAGATTAGCTATAAAATCCAACACTCGTTAGTATGGTGAGTTCAAAACTAGGCAAATAAACTAATGCTCCTATAAAATAATACATTATACCTCATAAACAAAGTAACAAAAAAAACTAATTGAAAGCATAAAAGAAGCACAATGCATACCTATTCCATGATGGATTGGTGCTACTCTTTGTGTAGAAAGTAGCCCTTTCCCAACCCTTTGAGAAGCCAAATGATGAATATTTTTGAAAATGCTATGAAATAGACAAAATTAGCTCTCAATGTGGAGAGAGTAACTTTGCTCAAATTGTGGATGCAAATGATGAAGGAAAGACTTGGATTAATAGGTGAGATTGAGGAAAGAAGAAGCAAAGTTGAGGAATGTGGGACTAATCCTCAAACAATAGGAAGGAGCCACTTGTCACGATGTGAATGGGCCAAGGTTGTAGAATTTTTGGTGAATGTGCCCATAAATGACATTAGGTGGCCTTTTCAAATTTGAAATTTGACTTGCTAGAGGGCGAAGAATGGGGTCTTAAATGCCAAGTGGGGGACATGTAAGACGGGAACTAATGCTATGTTGGAAGGGACAAGTCATTTGAGAGTGAAATTAAAATTGGAGGAATATTCCCTAAAGGTGATATGTGAGGGAAATTAGAAGATTTAATAAATCCATCAAATGATTTATTTGTGCAAGTGGGAAAATCTAAAGGATGTGACTTGCATTAAGATTAACATTAGTCATGATTTAGTTAACTTAAGAGAGGATTAGGTGATTTGACCTTTTTGATTTATATTTATTGATTAAAATAAATCAAAAGGAGATGGAAAATGACTTAGACCTAGTTAAATAAATATTTTGATTTATTTAGCTAAAGGGGATGATGTTAGTATTAAAGATGAATTTATTAAATTTAAATGAAGGAATTTAGATATTAATCAAATAAATGTGATTTATTTGATAGGTGGATATGATTAATGCAAGATATTAGTTTTGCATGTCTACAGAAACACATGCTCCTATTTTCCTTCCAAGTTATAAGTCAAGACTTATTACCTTCCTGTTGTGCGTTGAAAACATCCAACGACTTCATCTATTTTGCATTTTGAAAATATAATTTTTAAAATTAAATGATTTATAAACATCATTTAATTAAAAATACTTTACATCTTAAGAAAAAAAATAGAAAAATATAGGTAAGCTTTAGTTGACCCCTTCAAAGACTTGAAGGCATTATTATTTTTTTAAATCTCTAAGGCATAAAAAGAATAGTTTTATCCCATGGCTTAATAATTTATATTGGATTTTATAAAAACATGGCAAGGAAAAGGAAAAACAAGTCTTCTATCAGCCATATGAAGTTTAGAGTAAAAAACCTATAGCAAAGCAAGGAAAAAAAAATGAAACTTTCATTTTGTGAATTTTTTGGAAGAAGCTCCCAACATCGCCAAGGGTTTTAGATAGAGATCAAGCCATGACTCATGGTGATTTAAATGGTCAAATATGGCAACATATGGTCTTGAGAGAGCATTCTTCAGGAGGTTGGCCCCATTATTTCATCAAGGTATGTGTTTAATGGTTCTTTTCATTTGTTTCTCTAGAGTAAAATGAAAATATCGGTCGTGGCCGTGGCCTTTATAAGCTCTACATACTTTGTTTTCATTATGTCAACTTCCTTATTTATTTATTGTGCATGAGAATAATGGCCTTAAGCATGCCCCCTTTTACCATTCTTATGACACAACAAAGTCATTGCCATCTCACAAAGTATACAATAGTATAATTAATGCATGAAGAAGAAAGTCAAATCTGTAAACTTTATAAAAACCACAAATATTAAGAAAGTACAACTTCTATTCTTGAAGACTGAGCAACATCTTTCCTCTCAACCCTGCATTTTCAAACTACATAATGGATAATGCCCTTACTATCAAGGTCCTATAGACAAAGTTGCATTCTCACAAAAAAAATCCCACTTTTACCTCTTGCATCTTGATTGTATGATTGCAACATTGTAGGAATTTTATTTGATTCAAAATCCTCTCCTCTTCATGCATCTTTTAACTCAAATATTTGGTATAAGATAATTCACTAGATGACTGATATTTTCCAATTTAGGATTGTCACTATCCTAAATTAGAAACTAGGATCTATGACATTGTGAATTGTGTATTGAATTATCCTTGTGGATACTAGGCTTTTGATTACATTATGACTGTAATCTGGAAACAAGCCTTTGGTCTCACAATAGTGTTAATTAGAACCCCTCAAAAACATGAGCTTAGAATTGACTCTCTTGATAATAAACCTTGAATCTTTTCATCTTATGAAATCTACTCCAAGTAACTATACACTATCACATATATTGATCCTTTCATGCATTCATGCTTTTCATTTCACTGTCTTGTGAAAAATTGAAGACAAATCTTCATCCTTTGTCCTTTGTTGTTTGTAACATGAAAATTTATTTCTGCTCTAGTTTTTTGACATTAGCACACATATGAAGATTTGTCATTTTTCTCTTGATTCCATTAAGAGCATTCTGTGCTTTTTCTATCTTCAATATGGCTTCTACAAGTACTTTGAATGCATACACAGGATGTATGATGTATACTCTATACATAATTGTAAATATTTTTACATATTCACATGTTAGTGACCATGGAAATGTCTTCATTTGTATTATTTTTCTTCATGTATATAAGATCCCCTTCATATTTATTACTGATACTATTATCTTGCAAGGAAGAAACCTAATGTCTATGCCCAATATGTTGTTTCTCTATGAATTATGAATGAAATGACTTCTCATCTCTCTCAATTAGTGAAAGCACTATGCTTTGCATTGAATTTCTCTTCTTCTCCATCACTACCCCTCCTTTAGAAACTATATGACTCTTATAGAAACAAACTATTGTTCCATTGCTCCTTCTTGTTGTGGAATCTTTGATACTAAAAAATGCAAATGCTTAATGATGTGACTCTAAGTCCTCATCATCATAATGGATTTGAAAATATACTTCATTTCACTTGTCATTGATAATTACTCTCTCAAACATGATGACCTATCAGAAACACATGTGTCACACTGTACCTTGCAATCTATTTGGATAGAATGAGATTGTGTGAACACCAATCCTAGACCTGCACAAACATGGAAAACCTGCATATTATTAGATTGAAATGCAAGTTAAGATAAGGATTCCCCATGAAATTCATCTACAATACTCAAATAGAAATCAAATGAAGAAAAAAACAAGCAACTAAATTAAATTTTATCTAAGCAATGCAAACACTCAATCCCATGGGGGAGTTGGTGCCAATTATGAGTAGAAATTGGCCCTTTCCCAACTCCTTTGTAATCTTTGATGATGATTTGATGAAGATTTTATCCACTTTGGTTGAATTCTTGCATAACTTAGCTAAGAGATTGATAAAAATAGATATACTCTTGAAGATGAAATTGAGTATAGTGAGTTTACTCAAATTGTGGATGATATTGCAATAGAGGAGGCCTCTATTTATAGATTTTAAGAATGAAAGATTGAAGGATTTGGGTGAATGTTGGAAAAAAAACAACCAATGAGAGGAGGCCACTTGTCCACATGTGATTAGAGGAGGAATGAGCACATTTAGGTCAATATGCATGATAAATGCTATGAGATTCAAATTTGAAATTTGAATGTGACATGTTGGAGGGAAAAGGAAATGGAGTTAATGTCACTTGGCTCAAGGCCAAGGACATGTAAGAGGCCTCAAATGCCTTTTTGGAAGTACCCATCCCCTTTTGGAGGGATTTTTAAATTGAAAGAATATTCCACAAAAGATGCTCTTTTGAATGGAAATTGATGAATTGCTAAATCAAAAAAATTGATATATTGTGCAAGTAGGAAAATCTAGAGGATTGGAGTGATTAGGATTAACAATAATCAGGATTTGATTAATTAAGAGGGGGATTAGCTGATCTGACCATTTTGACTTGGATTTCAAGATTTAAATAAACCAAAATGAGAGGAATAATTATTTTAGACTTAATTAAATAAAGTTTGATTTATTTAATTAAAGAGAATGGTGTTAGTTTTAATTCAAATAAAGATAAATTTGTTTAATTTAAATGAGATGACTTTAGTGATTAATTAAATAAACTAAATTATTTAATTAAAAGAGGGACTATAGGAGTAATTAAACAAACTTATTTATTTAATTAATAGGAGATGATGACTTAATCAGATAAAAGGGGATTTATTTAATTAAGAGATGAAATGTGATGAATTTAATCAAATAAAGATTATTAAATTAAATTAATTAATAAAGGGGATTATTTAGGAAGAAACAATGTTAGTAAGATCAGGATTAGGTGTGTAGGATCAACTTGTATATTTTTCATGTCTAAATTTTTCCCCTCTTTGATGCAAGGCACTTGTTGCATTGGTTCAAAGAATAAACTATTTTGATCAAAGCTCACAAATTTTCTGATTATTTTAGATGATCCATTGTTGCCCCAGTGAGAAGGATTACACTGGTATACTAAAATGTGAACCCCAATCCTAGACCTATACAAACATGGCAAACAAGCACATTATTAGATTGAAATGCAAGTTAAGACAAGGATTCCCAATGAAATTCATCTAAAATGCTCAAATAGAAAGAAAATGAAGAACAAAACAAGAATCTAAGTTAAATTATATCTAAGCAATGCAAACACTCAATCCCATGGGGTAGTTGGTGCCAATTATGTGTAGAAATTGGCCCTTTTCCAACTCCTTTGGAAGCTTTGATGATGATTTGATGAATATTTGATCCACTTTGGTTGAATTCCTGTATAACCTAGCTAAGAGCTTATAAAAATAGATGAAAATGGATATGCTTGAAGATGAAATTGAGTATAGTGAGCTTACTCAAATTATGGATGATATTGCAATAGAGGAGGCCTCTATTTATAGATTTGAAGAATGCAAGATTGAAGGATTTGGATGAATGTTGGAAAAAAAACCAACCAATGAGAGAAGGCCACTTGTCCACATGTGATTGGAGGAGGAATGAGCACATTTAGGTCAATGTGCATGATAAATTCTATGAGATTCAAATTTGAAATTTGAATATTACATGTTGGAGGGAAAAGGAAATGGAGTTAATGTCACTTGGCTCAAGGCCAAGGACATGTAAGAGGCCTCAAATTCTTTGTTGGAAGTACCCATCCCCTTTCGGAGGCATTTTTAAATTGGAAGAATATTCCACGAAAGATTCTCTTTTGAATGGAAATTGATGAATTAATAAATCAAATAAATTGATTTATTGCGCAAGTTATAAAACCTAGAGGATTGGAGTGATTAGGATTAGCATTAATCAAGATTTGATTAATTAAGAGGGGGATTAGTTGATTTGACCATTTTGACTTGGATTTCAGGATTTAAATAAATCAAAATGAGAGGAATAATGATTTTAGACTTAATTAAATAAATTTTGATTTATTTAATTAAAGAGAATGGTGTTAGTTTTAAATCATATAAAGATAAATTTATTCAATTTAAATCAGATGACTTTAGTGATTAATTAAATCAAATAAATTATTTAATTAAAAGAGAGACTATAGGATTAATTAAACAAACTGATTTATTTAAATAATAGGAGATTATGGCTTAATCAGATAAAAGGGGATTTATCTAATTAAGAGATGGAATGTGATGAATTTAATCAAATAAAGATTATTCAATTAAATTAATTAGTAAAGGGGGTGATTCAGGTAGAAATGATGTTAGTAAGCTCAGGACCAGGTGTGTAGGATCAACTTGTATATTTTTCATGTCTACACATTGTATGCACCCTTAATAATTTTCTTAAACAAGTATATGCTACTATGATAGTGACAAACACCTCACTATCACAAATAGTGAGTGCTTGCTTGACTGAAACATAAGGAGATAAATTACCTTATATGCCTCTTTAACCCACATGCTGATATAAAATGAGTCAAAACAACAACATACTTTATTTGTATTTGCACATGAAGCAAACATGTTAGAAAAACAAATACATGCTTTAGATGTGTATGATGACTTGATGCTTTCTTGAACACCTAAAGTATGGATTGCCTATTTGATATACAATGAGATCAATTTATACATGTGTAAGTGTTTATACATGTAGTGTTAGAGATCATTCATTGCTTAGAGCATTGCTCTAACATTATTTCTATTGTCAAATGCAGAGACTTGGAAACATGAGCTCAAGTGGACTAGAGGCTACTTAGGACAAGAAGCTAGAGGCGAACAACAACAAAAAACTAGTCATTCAGGAAATGACTACCTCTTCCCTTATATGTGCATTCCATTAAATTTACTTAACCATGTATATTATTTTCTTTATGTATATTGAATAAGTTAGTTTCATGGCTTGTGTGAAACCATGAACATTTAAATCATTAATAAAGATTACCTTTTCAGAAAAGATCCATATAAATCTCTTCTAGATGTTACATATCCATTATAATATAGTAATATGTTACTCATGAAATCTTTGAATTTATCTTTATTTAATAGAATGTAATGAAGAAAAGGGTTAAGAATTGTACCTTTGTTTTAAGTTTTTGAACCAAAAGCTCTACCTGAATGAGCTATTAGTGAAATTTGGGTAACAATATCAAAAAACCTTTCCCAAGCATAACCAGGGTCCTAGTACCTCAAATGCAAACACTAGGTCCAACAATAGTAACCAAAACAATGACACAAATAATATTAGCTATAAAAATGTACCATAGATATACAAGAATATTGTTACATGCATTAGCAAAGTGGCCTCATGTGTATCCATGATTCACGTCAAAGTAAAAGATCCCCAATGTGATCTTACCACTTGACACACTTGTATATCAATCCTTAGGCCTTCCTACTCATCTCAGCCAGCTCTTATGAGCTCATAGTATAACATGCTTGATCACCTTAGTAAGACCTCAACACAAATATCCATCCTAGATTATCTAAGGTCTTCCCTAGTCGATCAAGAAATTCTCACAAAATCTCTACAAGATATACATGTAGCAAATGAAATTGACCCTACCCAATTCTAGGCTCTATCAGTACACTTGTCATCTACCTATCATCTAGGGTTTAGCCAAACTGATATGTGATCGATTGATCTATCTCCCAATTGTGCCTTACACATTTAATTCCTAGTCACCCACCATAAGGTAAAAAGGGAATTGGTAGATAATGGATTTTCCCTAAATCTGTGTACCTTAAATTTCATAAAATATGTAGGGTATACTCATGTAGACCTGAACAATCAGACCATCACAATCAAGGCATATGAAAATGTAAAATGAGGCTTAGAGGTTATTATTTTCCTTCCCATCTAGGTTTGTCTTGTCATACAATATACTACTTTCCATCTCCTTGATCTGGACTTACCATATAACCTTATCCTTGGTCAAGCATGGATTCATGCCATGCAAGCCATTCCTTCCACCTACCATCAATTTTTGAAGTTCACGTATAATGGGGTTGAAGTTACCATCCATGCTGGCCCCTAGCCTTTTGAGTATTTTTGTTCTCTTGAGGCCTCCTTCTCACACTCATGAAATTATCCAGGAATAGAAGTGGGGACTCCTCAAACAACATCATTCATTCCATCTTCCAATCCATCATCCAATGCATCCTCCACTCCATCTACCATCACCAAAGTCCAGATCATTAACAAAGGTTGCTGGTAGTATGAGATGTGTATTGCATTTAATGTGGAAACAATGCCTCCATTGCCCCACACTTATGGACAACCATCTCAGTTTGTATAGAATGAAGAATCAAAGACCAAAACCATTAGTTCAAAGAATGTGGGTTCTATAAAATTATAGTCTTTGGGAACATTATAAGATCATATGGATAAACATATCAGTCAATGGGTTTATAGAAAGGAACTTGAACCCTTTCCTTCTCTTATTGAATACTTCCAAGAGGTTTATCCTTATGCATCCAAGCTAGAAAAAAAATATAAATATCAAGGGGGAGAGCTTGGAATTGAAGAACATGGAATGAAGAAACCTAGTGAAACACTAGTGCATACTAAACACTTTGGGCTAGGTTGTGATAAGAAAAAAAAGGGGTCCATGACATCTACTAGAAATCCAAATAAAATTAACTCATAAGATTATTTTCTTGAGAACATACCCTAAGAAGAGGATATCATTCTTTCTTACGATGAGGTGGATCTTACATCCCTCTTTGATTCCATCTTTATCTTCTCCATTAACCTTTCACTTTGTCACCCTATCCTCATTGATTGGGCCCTACAAGGGAGTGCACCAGTTGACATATTTCCTTTTCAAGAAGCATACGTACACCTTATGGGATTGGGAAAAGATGAGCACCCTAACTTAAAAAATAAAAATAAACAAAACAAGAAAGAGTCAAATAGTGAAAACCTCCCTGAGGCACTTCTTGATTCATCAAAAGTAAAAAATAAAGGGTGTATCCACTAGTGAAAACCTTGAAAAGGCACTAGAGGATGGGGATGTTCATCTTCCCCTTATTGGAACTCACTTCTCTGAATGGTCTTCGATCTTGATTAAAGAAACACAAGATGTTTATCTAGGCACAAAAGAAACTAAAATCACTTATGTGGCCAAATCCTTGTTCGAAGAGCAATATCTTGTCATTCTCAATCTGTTGAAAGAGGGCATCATCAACTTTGCATGTTCTTATTCTGATATGCTAGGATTGTATCTCGCTTTGGTCTTGCACTATCTTGGTGTGCATTTTGACCAAAGCCAGTCAAACAGAAACTTAGAAAGATGTATCCACAAGTGGCCTTGCTTGTTAAGATGGAATTGGAAAAAAAATTGGTAGTTGAATTTATTAGGCCAATTGATTACTCAAATTGAATATCAAATATAGTACCTATGGCAAAGCCCAATAGGAGAATTAGAATCCCTACTAATTCCAAGGATCTCAACAAAGCTTGTCTAAAATATGACATCCCACTCCCTAATATTTATATGTTACTGGATCCTATGGATGGCTTCTCAAGCTATAACCAAATTAAAATTGAACTTGAAGACCAACACAAAACTACTTTCACTTCCGAGTATGTGCAGGATCATCATGGAAAAAACAGGCCCTTAAGTGGCAATAAGAAGACAAAAAATCAGAGTTAGAAAACTTGACATAAAAATTTGAATAAGTTATGTACATTATTTTTAAAAAATTTAAAAATAGAATCTGTAGAAAATTGAATTTAGTTTCTAAAATACTAGACCTTTATTTTTAAAAAAAATCTATTTGGTGAAAATTTGAAATTTCAATGTGGTAGGTGTAAAAACAAGAAGTAGGTGTTTGTCTGACCACCCTAACCACAATAAAATGATAATTATTTTTTATAAGCTTTTAGATATAAGTAGAGGACTCATGTCTCGATGTGATGCATATTTGTTTATAATTTTTTTCCAAGTAAATAATTAATTATGAATTTTTTATTACAACTTTTAAAAAATATAAAAGCTCTTCTGTCTAACCACCTTAACTTGGTCAAAAATTTATGAAATTCATTTTTTTTTTTTTTAATCCTATAGTATGTGAAGCATAGAATGTGACATGTTTTGGATTCAAAAAATGTGATACCATTTGAAAGTTATAGATGTTTTTCAATCAGCGTATCAATCAGGACTTTATTCGTAATTCTAATAGAAAATGAATAATAATTATTATTAAATTCAAAATAAAGCATAATTTATATTGGTGGAAAGATGAGAATCTCCTCTAAAAACCATTTTCATTTCATCAATTTTGTGTTAAAAAAAAGTCATCAGCCACATGGACAATCATATGGCTTACATATCGCCACTTTTTGGCCCATCATGATCCTACACATGTCGTTCCCCCTGGGGTACATTTTGTTAGAATGCTATTCCCTTTGGTCTTAATAATGTACATGAAACCTATCGATGCACCATGAAAATTATCTTCCATGATCTTATCCACATTATAATGGAAGACTATGTCAATAATCTACTAGTGAAGTAAAATAATAGAGAAGATAACCCTAAGGTCTTGAGAAATATTTTTAAGCAGTTGGAATAGTATAAGCTATGCTTAAATCTAAAGAAGTTTTATTTAGGCGTCACATCTAGAAAAATATTATTATTCATTGTATCCAGAAAAGGTATCGAGTGGATCTAGAAAAAGCTAAGGCTATAATGGAAATGCCGCCACCAAAAAATTGCAAACAGTTGAGAAGCCTACAAGGAAAATTGCAGTCTATCAAATTATTTTCATTACCCAACTTGTCAACTAATTCCAATAATTTAATCACCACTTGTACACAATGATATTAATTTTAAATGGGATCCACAATGTCAAAAAGGATTTTATAAGATCAAATAGTATCTCACCATCTCACCAATATTAATACTATTTCATAAGATCAAATAGTATCTCACCATTCTTAGCAAGCCCCTACTGCTATACATTTCAGCCACTTCAATTACATTGGAGGAATTGTTTACCCAACATGATGAGTCTTCCAAAGAATGATCCATATACTACATCAATCATACACTCGTGGGCTATGATCTTTTTCTATTACCCCATGGAGAAAGATTTCCTATCTATTGTTTTTAGTTCATAAAATTTGCATCATTATGTGCTTAGTCGTCCAATAAAACTAATATCAAAGGTTGACCCACTTAAGTATCTATTATCAAGAACTTCATTAACTGCTTGCATGGCCAAGTGGGTTATGCTTCTCAGTGATTTTGATATAGAATACATGGACCACATGGTAATCAAAGGAAAAGTCATAGTACATCAATTGGTTTTTGCTCCTCTTATAGATGCATATCCATTAGTGGTAGAATAGAATTCCCTGATGAATCAGTCTTCACAATCTTAGAGACAAATACATGGATGCTCTATTTTGATGGTTCATACACTCAAAATGGTACTAAAACAGGTATCCTTTATGTCACCCCTCAAGGTGACTACATCCCAAAATCATTTAGGTCAACATTCCCATGCACAAATAACAGGCCTTAGAATTGTAGTCCAACGGAATATAACTTGTCTTCATGTTTTTGGCAATTCACAACTCATAATCAAACAATTTAATGATGAGTTTCAAACTAAGGATGATAAAATCCCCCCTTACAAGTGCATGGTGTATTCTTTGAACAAATATTTTAGCCATATCCAATTTGAGCAGGTCCTTAGATTACAGAACAAAGCCACCAATGTAATGGTTGCCATTGGTTCTCTTATTGACATTCCTAGAGACTAAATGAATTGTGAGTTCTTGGTGGAATGATTATTAATCCCAATATATGTCATCCCATAAAATGAAATGGTGTGCGATATTGTAGGTCCCCAATTACCTTGGTACCACGATATTCACGCCTACCTGCATGACAACATCCTACCACCCGATCTTACTTGTAACCAACACAATTCTTTCATTCAACACACTTCCTGTTACAAAATCATAGGAGATACACTTTATCGTAGAGGGTAATATGGTACTCTACTTTGATATCTAAATGGATTGAAATCCCACATTGCATTAAATGAAGTGCATAGTGGTGTTTGTGGGGCTCATTATAATCGGACGGCCTTGGCAAAGAAACTTCTCAAAGAAATATATTATTGGCCAACTATGGAGCATGGCGCTTGTAAAATTGTCAAATGTGTACCATGTCAACATGCAAATGTAATTCATGTACTTGCATAGGATCTAAAACCCATCATGGCACTGTGGCCTTTCTCATAATGGACTTTTTACTTAATTGACAATATTTATCCTCCCTCATCTGATGGAAATACCTTCATAATAACTACCATCGAACATTTCACCAAGTGGGTGGAAGAATTTCCACTTTCCCAAATTAATGGCATTCAAATTTTCAAATTCATCCTCTACCATTTTCTCTACAGATATGGTATCTCGTGTACTATCATTATAGACAATTGTAAACCTTTCAAAAACTAGTACATGAGACACCTTTGTGAAACCTAACACATCCAACATCGTTGGTCAACTCCCTATTACCCCCAAGGTAATGGACAAGCCGAAGCTACCAACAGAACCCTCGTCAAAATCCTTAAAAAAAATTCAATAATATTGGTCATGATTGGCACCTCCATCTTAATCATGCACTTTGGGCATATTACACATACATTTGCATGCCTACAGGTGCCACCCCATATTCCCTTGTTTAGGGCGCAAATGCCATCTTTCTGATTGAAGTTGAGATATGATCACTTCATATCTCCTGAAGAATTTGATGAGTGATGAAGATGCTCGTGTTGTATGGCTAAGTCAACTAGAGCTCTTGGATGAGAAATGTATCAAGGCCTACAATCACCCTTCTAGGCTTATCAACATCAGCTTAGGAGGAGTTATAATATGAAGGTTAATTCTGGCCAATTGAATGTTGGTGATCTAGTCCTAAAAGAGAATCAACATACTGAACAAGATCGAGAAAAGAAATGGAAACTCTAAGCAAACTGGTTGGGTCGATATTATTGACTTGCTACACCCTAGGAAGAACCCTTGGAAGAACCCATCAACATCATGCATCTGAAATATTTTTATACCTAAGTAAACTAGGGTACCCTATCTAAAAAATACCAAAAGAAGAAAAAATCAAAAAAATCAAAAAATCAAAAAATAGTAAAGAGAAATAATTTAGCCTATGGTGAAAACCACTTTTGGTGGAATCTTCGATAAGTACGAGAGGTGAAAACATGAAAACAAGCACCACTTGCAGAGGGATTAATCATTATCTACCTTGCATCCTACCTTCCTATATTCTTTCACCCATCCTATTCCCATATCCTATCCTAACATCTTATTGCACCTCTCTTCCATCAACCTCCTACCATCTGTCGCTTGGTGTATTTTGATTGAGCATTCAACAGTCAGAGTTGCTATCCAAAATCTTGAGCTTTCCATTTCTTCTATATGGTGTCGTGTCATTGGTATCAGGTCCCCGCCTAGAATCCTTCCACCATGTTAGTCATCATTAGGTCTCATGTCATCCTTCATCCTTTTTGTCAAACTATGTTGCACTTTCATCATAGGCAGGGCCATCTTTTATGAGCCCTCGAGGATTTTGTCCATATGTTTGTGTCTTTCTTTATAATCCATCTAGGTCTCCATCATCCTCTTTCAAATTTTATCCATGGTCACTTGGTAGTCTTTTATTGAACTACGAAGGCTTCACGCTTTCATGTAGGCAAGGCTAATCTTTGATCAGCCCCCAAGCCCCTAGGTATGTCATTAGGATGTGTCTTGGTTTTGTGTCATGTTGTAAAGTATGTACTTATGCAGTTGGTTCCTAACAAAAAAATCCATTTGTACTATAAGGTGCAATCCATTTTGAATATCCCGAGTCATGTTGATAAACTAATCTATGGGCTCCATCTTTGGTCCTAAGAGGATGTATCATTCCTTAAATCAAACCACAGGAGACAAATCTTTGGAGATCTAGAGGTACAAATTAGAGATGGAAGGCCATAAATAGTAAAACCTATAGATTAGGTCCATTTTGGAGTAGAAATCAATATGGTCAGAGACTTCCTTACCGAGAGATATAACAAGAGCACTAATAGCATGTCACAAAGGACACACAAATCCCACCCCAACCATCATGTTCCTCACATCATCCATAAAAGAATCTAGAATAGGACCATTCACTATAGGATAACCCTCACAAATCCCATCAAATAGGCATTTATGGGTAATCGTAGCCTCCACCAGAAAAAACAAAGAAATCTAAGAAACTAGTTATAGGATCTTTGCAAGGGAGTAGAAGTGATTGTCACTCAAATTCATAGATAGACTTGAAGGGTGGGATGCACATGAGGTGTTCATGTTTCAAAATGCTTTATGTAGTTGCACAACCTTTATTACATGAGAATGTTATAATTTCATCAAATTTATATATTTAATGGGTATTATTAACTCTTAAGGTTGGACTAACATGTCAACAATCAAAGGCATAGTTTTTATAATTTATCAAAAGATGATCAAATCTTGAGCATTCTCTCTATTAGGTTTACATGTTTTTAAATGTTGGGTTGAAACGTCAAATTCTTTCTTACCTTTCTAACCATGTATTTTTTTATATTTTGAATATGCTAAGGTTTTGATATTTAATTTGTTTTTTATTGTCTTATTTTCTTGGTGAGAACATATGTATAGTATTTTCTTTCATTTTTTATATATTCATTGAAATTTAAAATAAATCACATTTTTCCATTGACTAGCCATTTAACATTGAAAATTCTACAAATTGGTACTAGAATTGTAGCATTTCAAAAATCTTCAAAGACTTAAATGAAATCTACAAGAATTTAATTTAGATCCCACTGAGTGAAAAAAAAATAGCAAGTTCAAGAGTTACTTGTTCGGGACACCACTTATAGAAACAATAGAAAGATTTCTAGTTTACAAAATGACATACAAGCTAATATTTATTTTTAAGGGTTGACTTCTTAACTATATTATGCTAACCTAAAATAAAGATAAAAGAATAATAATAATAATAAAAGGTGTGTAAATCAAGAATGGGAATTGTTCCACTATTTGATTAAATCTTAGTAGCACACCATATAATATTAAATAAACCAACATCACACAACACAAGCATTCATCACACAACTCGTAACATCTAGAAATAGGATTTAGAACTACTAGAGTAAAAAAAACATACATTGCATAGTTAAGATATATAAAAAATGAAAGATCAACTTTTAAAGACACATACATAAGGCTTGCCTAGGACTAGACAAAAAACTTTGATAAGAGAATGTAAGAATCTTTAATATACATGAACAAAAAATAATTATGCTATCGTTTTAAAATTTAATTTATCCCTTAAGTCCTTAAGGGATATATAAAAGAAGAGTGGAGTGGGAAAGAGAGGAAGAAAAGAGGCTAAATGAAGAACTATAGTAGATATGAAATATATTTGAATTTCAAAATATTCAACTTATTAAAGCTACATTTATGTCTTCATATATCACCTCACAATCATATTTTTAATATTCTTTCTCTAGCATAGATAACTCTATTCTAATTATTCATCACTTGTTCAATGCATAATAAATTTCTCACATTTGAAATATTGAAATATTAAAATTAAAGTATTAACATTTAAACACACAAATTTTTCTTTGTAGAAAATATTGAACCACTACATTAGTACTATTACTTGCATAAATCCACATTTGAAAAAGTATTTTTTAGGAACATTATTTCTCTTTTTAATTTCTATTCCACCTTCTCATAAATTTTCCTCATAGACAAATAAAAGAAAATATTAGACAGATAAAAGAACAAATCAACAAAAAAAAATATTAATCATCATTTACATGTATCAAGATATTCCCTCACAATCGTCATGAGGTTCAATGATGATATAGGCTTGGCTAGCGTGCTTGGAGGATGAGTTGGTGAACGACGTGTAATTAATGATGGAGGGTGGCAAAGGCTATGTATTGGATGTCTGATCGACCTGCTTTAATGTGATAGCCTGTGGAAGAACAGGAAGGCATTGGAAAATGTGGTTGATGGGATTTTTTCACCTAGAATGAAGTTTAAAGGACTACTGTTGGGTAGGAAATTATGGGTGTTTTATGGGAGAATTTGATATGGGAGATTGAAATCTATGATCAAGGTTTGGGACAAGTTAGTGTTGGGAGTGCTAGAAGCATTGTTGGGAGAAGAATTCATGAACAAGCTATGGTGATCCTCATTGCTAGAAAACTGGTCTGGGACAACCTCTTGGAAGGGGCAATGGATGTTATAATTTTTGTTGAGCCGAGTGTTTGGATTCCTCACCCTCATGACTTGCAATGAGCTCTAGTTCCTAGTGAAAGAGTCAAGATGTATCAATTTAGTGTAAGAAATGGATGTTAGGGTCTACAAACTGGATGCTCGTGTAAGGGTTCTATTTAGGATTTGGTTGGTTGTTTGGTTGTTGGCCTCGTAGGGTTTTGATGGTAGTTTGATCTCTCTAGGTAGTTGGTATGTTCAATACAAACAATATTTATGAATAAAAAAAGGATATTGCCTCACAAGTATTTTCAATATTACATAATTGAAGAACACAATAAACAAACAAAAGAACAAATCAACCCAAAAAAGTAAAAAATAATAGACAAAATAAATAAATTAAATTTTACAATTAAGAGGCTTTTTTTCATATAAAAGTTAGAATAGCTTACCTAGCACATAACTCATATTATCATAATTAGCATCATAAGAATCAAATGTTATAAAATGAATACATTTTAATTTATGCATTTGGATATTATGGTAATTCATAAATTTTGATCTTATCTTGATTCATAAATTGTCTTTTTTTAAATCATGCATATATTTCAAATTCTCTTTTTGAAATTTTAAAGTGAAAGATTTTAAAATATAAGTAAATCTACTGGTGAAGTTGAAAGGTTCTAAATGAACCCACCAGAGATCATATCTATCAGATTCCAATTCTGCATACTTGTCAAAAGGATAATGCCTCAACTATTCCCAAAGTCTATCAATGGATCCACCGAAACTAGACCAAATGAATGGGTTGGGTGGGAATAAGGAGAGGAGTCTGTCATTGGTCCCAATACGGCTCTACTCCCACCCCAGCTATTGGTGCCGGTTGGATCTTGTGCATTCCTATGGACCGACCTTTTGAATTCGGCTGTACTCCCACCCCAGCTAATGAAAAATGAACACGGGAAATGAAAAATGCATATCCGAGTTTCGAAACAACCACCCACATTATTTTTTCTCCGGGAATTGATTACATATCAATTTATAATATCACAATAAGAGCACGGAATGTCCCCCCTTGTTTGTTAACAGTTACTCCACCGTAAATCTTACATTTGATTTGGGCTCCTTAAGAAACCCTAAAACAAAATACATTGTATTAAAAACGAGCCATTTTCAGAAATTTTGCAGAGTTTATGCTGGTGTCTTAAGGGGGTGTATCATCCGAAAAAAGTTTATCTGCACATAGTATCCATGGCGAGGTAGGCCAACTTTAATCCCTGCGATGCTTTTTTTTTATGTTGTATTGCACAACAGAATTTGCAGGTGACTGCAACTCTTTTTTTAATATCTTGCATCCCACAACAGATTTTGCAGGTGATTGCACCTGTTTTGGTTTTTTTCATTAAATATGTAATGTTTCTACAATTTCTTATGTGATGGGTATTCCCGTAGAGATCTGTATGCATAGCTGATGAAATAACAACCTAATTTTTTCAATTGCTTACTTCTCATAAACTTTAAATGGTTTGTTCTGATCGGGGAGGAGTTTAATCCTAATACATTGTATTGAAGTAAGAAATCATTTTGATTTACAGTTTGTGAGTGTAAGAAGCTGAGGAAGCTTATGTTTATATGCATTGCATCTGAGCTAGGAGCCCTGTGGATGTTGGTAGTTTGTTTTAGTTTGCTAGGTAGAGAGGGTGCTGACATTGTAATCTAAATTATTTATATTATATAAAGAAAATTAAAATAATGACATAATAGGAGAATAAATCATGAGCAGATCTTATGCAGTAAAATAATGAACGGATCTCACTTCATCAATTTTCCTTTTCTAGTGTCCATTTAAATCTCTAAATATATCCTCCTAATTACATTGATGTTTCGATACAAATGTCTATGCAATAATATTTTTTAAAGTATTATTTGTATTCTTATAAACGTCTATTTTTATTTTTAGATTGAACAAAAAAGTACAAATAGAGACAACAATTACAGTAATGGCTACACCACAGTTTACATTTATAATAGTAACATAAAGCTAAACAAGATTTAAAAAAAAACAGCTGCAATAACAATCACAAGAACAGTTGAATATCAATGCCCAACAAAGCATCTAGAAGGGAACAATTAAAATCAATTACAATAGCTTTAAGAGCAGCCATTACAGTGTTGCCAGAACTGTAACAATAATCAGCCAAACAAATCATACAATAGCTACAAGGACAGCCATAACAATATTGTCAAAACTGTAACAATTATCAACCAAACAAAGCATACAGCAATGTAAGACATACAGTCCTGCTACAACAAAAATGAACAAAAATCTTTATATAACACTAACTATACTACTACATCTATGTCTTTATTTGTATTTATTTCTCCACATGCATTCATATGACTACACTTATTTTTTCATATACAACGTCCATACAAATACATCTATTCTATTGTATTTATTTCTCTGCACATGTCTGTGAAATGAAATTTAGAATATTATTATCTATTTTCATTTCTTTTGGGATAGATATCTTCGAAAATATTTCTCATTCCACACGTGTGTCTTTAACTATATTTTATCTTATTCATCTATTTGAACACACATACTTTTATGTCTTTCTCGAGAATATGCATATATAACACAAGTGTAGATTTAATTACTTGTCAGCCATATTTGTTTCAATACACACATATATGCAACTAGTATAATTATATATTTATCCATTTCTTCCAACACATATCATTAATCATTATTACTCACAATTATATTTGTATTATTATACTTTAATCTATTTCTTTGACACATAAATTTACTATTTATTTCTTTTTAACCATATTTACACTTTCTCACTTATTCCAACAAACATGTTTATTATTTAATTTAAATTAAATATTTTATTCATTTGTTTCCTAAACCTTAATCTTAATATAGTTTTGAGATCTGCATAATACTTAGACCTACAAAACCTGAAAGTTTCAACTCTTGGATGCAATATTTTAATTTACCACACTTTTATGGGCCCTAGGGTACCAAACTCAAAAGCCTTGTCTAGCTGGATGCTAGCATCTCTCCAAATCAGAAGATAGAATTATATTGGATCTAAAGATGCTTGCAGACATCACACTCAAAACTCCATTTTATTGATGTAAACATAAGGTTTAACTTAGTTTGATACATATCTTGGGTTTGAAGGATGTCATGGTTGGTTTGGATTTCAAAATTCTTTGACCAACATAGGGCTACGTTAAATTAATTGAAATTAAGGCTCATCATGCACATATGAGACTCTCTTAGATGGAAGGTCCTCAAGAAAATATATAAGAGAATCTTGGATTGTGTGTATATGATACTTTATATACATGAATTTGTATTTTAGTAGATGTTGGTTATGAATAAGGGATTCATATGAGGGAGTTTGCCATGATTAAATTTTTTCAATATGGGCTTCTTAGTTTTATTTGTTTCTTTAGAGTTTATGCACATAATCATTTCTTGAACCTACAAAAAATTATTTTATATATGGTACTGTGTAGTTATATTGATTTTGTAATATGGTACATGGAGTTTTGTGGTTTCTTAAATATATATGATATATACAATTTTAATAGGTTGTGTAGATCTATCCAATCCATGCCATCCATGTCTACTCCAATGATGGTCTTTGGTTTTGGGGTGCTCATTACCACAAAGAACAATACCAAGTAACAAGATTTATCCCCAACCAATTGCCAAGCATGAAGAAGTAGTTGCAAATGGTTCTCTATTCCTTGACACTCTAAAAATGTTTAATAGTACTATTGGTATAAAATGCGAGTAAGTTATATCTTTCATTTAATTTGAATTTAGCTTTTCCATCTCAAAAAAATATTTACTACATGGAAAAATAATAGTAAGTGGGTAATATTCCTTTATTTTTTGTGTTGTTTTTTTATGAATATAGATTATTTTTAGAATAGAGGGTTAGAAAAATCCTTTTTTATTCAATTGGACTTATTTTCACTCCAAAGATTTAAATAGTAATTTTTTTTAAAGAATTTGAAAAGATTATGTTCTTCATTTTTAATATTCTTCTTTGAATTTCATTTTTTTTGTTGACAAATTTGAGTAAACTTGTACATAATTAATCATATGTAGTCACTATTACTTATGAAGTTTTTAATATTTCACCTTCAATCAAAAGATAAACTTTTACATATGAAATCATTAGTGTTTGCAAGTAGTTTGGTTATAATGAAGAAGAGTGCTTTGTATTCATCAAAGGGTAAAAAATAAGTATTATAGCTATAGATTATGGTGTTGGAAATTCATAAATTAATTTTAAATTTAGCATGTCTCTCTTTGTAGGGTTCCGATTGTTGGAGGAAATTTATTGGATTTGCATCATTTATACATAGAAGTGACTTCTCGAGGAGGTCTCCAACAAGTAAGAAACTTCTAACTTTAACATTAAATTATATTATCAAATTCTATATGGGGTTCATGATTTATATAAATCCATTTGACCTATGTTGAGTATATTAATTATTCCATTTTGATTCTCCCTAATATTTGTATTTTTGAACTTATTATATTTCATCCTCTTGTGCCCCCTTTCTTTATAATGTGTTCATATAATTGTCTATATGTATGGCTTTCCATTAAGGATACAAACAAGAATGTTGCAATGGGTGAGGATAAACTTGTCATTTCTTAATACTTCTATATTCCTTATATTATTTAGATGTGATTATAATAAAGGAAATAGCTTCATCAGCACACAACTTCTTGTAAGATTTTATTTTGTGTACTTACTTCTTTCTTTATCTATAGATTTCTCTCAACCTTATATTTATAATAATTAGAATAATTTGTCTTCTCATACTCCTAATTTGAAACCTAATCTATAATAATATCTATATTTTCATTTTTTTATATCTTTCTACCATTTTTATTTTTTCTCAAAATTGTTCTTTATTTAACTCCTCCATTATATTTTAAACTTATCTCTAATATATGTTTAAACTAGGATTCAAAATTCAGACCATCGATTTTTGGTTAGGTTGCTATATTGTTGAACTACTAACACGCTTGATAACCTTTGTATCTTTAATTTAGATGCAACTTATTTTCCACCATGTAAAACATATGATATTTTTATTTTTAACCTTTTTAACATTGCAGCATGTTAACTAAACCAATCCCATATAATGACCTTGGTGATTCTATGATGAAGGGGAATCCTCTTAAAAGTCTAAAATCAAACACACATAAGGAGACTTGCAAGATGGTTGCAATATGCCATCAAATTTTAGATTTAAAAAAAGAAAATGAGCAATATTCTTATTTTTATATTATTAATAGATTGATAACCATATACATTTAGATTTGGTAGATATTAGCTCAGATTGGTACAAAAAGAAAAATTGTGAGTAAGTAGGTGAGCAGTTTTAACAACTTTACATCCGGATCTGCAAAATATAGGAGGTCTTATGAGCATATAAGCAAAATACCCACATGCTAAACAATATATATTATAATATAACCACTATTTTGTAGCATGCATGCCTAACCTGGTTTGGCATGTTGTTGTTGGCCTCATCTCTTCCCCTATTGTTCTCTCCATCAATCCCATCCCTCATAGGTTTAGTAACAAATAAGGCATCACCCTCCTGTTGTGCATGATGATAAGGTCCCTTGTGTCTTGCTTCCCTCCCACCCTCTAACCATTGTTGAAGGCCCTTTGGAAATTTTTGAATGCACTTATGAACATTTTGATTTCATTATTGTTGAAGATACATGTGTGGCCACATCTTACATCCTCTTTGTTGATTCTAATCATCCCATCCCTATAAAGATTCACAAATTTGTACAAGGTGACCTCAATATAAAGTGCAAAACATATCATATTGTCATCATATAACTTTTTTAATGTTGCAAAATGTTAACTAATCCAATCCCATATATAATGACCTTGGTGATTCTATGATGAAGGGGAAACCCCTTAAAAAATTAAAATCAAACATACACAAAGAGACCTACAAGATGGTTGCAATATGCCATTAAGTTTTAGATTTAAAGAAAGAAAGTCAGCAACATTCTTATTTGCTTAAATCATAAAATGATTACATCAAACTAAAGCTCATGGGATTCCTTACAATTTAGGCTCCATACATAAAAAAAATTGCAACATAATGTCTTCAACATTCTGGCATCATTTTGACAACATCTAGGTATGCCGCCATAACTTCTCTAAAAGCCCCCCTTCTCCAAATGAGAAAGCATCATTATATAGAAATTGTGTGAGGAGAAAACCATCATTGCTTTACAAAACAGCCTCCATTTACCACCTTGAAACCTAATTCCCCATTTTGATAAGAATAAAATATAAAATATAAAATTGTTCATTGCAAATATGGCCCACATATAAGCACCTAGCTCTTGACCAATTATATTTGCCAACTATGACACCTTCAATGATTCTCGATGGATCGGACGACTCCAAATATGGACATGTAGAAACATGCAAATCTTGTGGCACAAACATGCAAATGCATGAAAATAATGCAATTGAACATGCAAGCACATGCACCCCAAATGATCCCCACAAACAATGGGATTCCCCAAAAATGTATTTGCCAATTTTTCCTTAGGAGATATTCATAAATGCATAATTCCAACCAAAATTACAATTAGAATTTCACCACAAGGGAAATTATAAACATAAAAATCAAAATATTTATTCTTCTAGCCCCTAAGCCCCTATTAATGAGAAACAAAAATAAAATAGCAATATTTATGGTGATGCATGATCTATATTACCCTTAGCTTCTCTTACATCAAACACTTGAGGTAGGAAAGATTTTGTGAATATGGATTCACAAAATGGATTTGAAAGGTAGTACCACCCCTTTAGATTGAAAGAAATCTTCAACAAAATTTCACTACTGAATATGATACTGCAATTGATTATTCTTTCTCCTCTTCCAACACTTAACTGAAACAAACTCCCTACTTTGAAAACTCTACTCTACACTCATCCTCCTAAATGTGGAATCATCTCCACCATAAACTGACCACCTCCTCCTAGTGTAATTCACATCCTCCTCCAATCTTTTTGGATTCAACCGACCATAGATCGTCCACCTCCACCAATTTGCACTTGCACTTAACTCTAGAACACCCTACAAATCCTTCTCTACATACCAATCATCTCTACACAAATTCTAACTGAACCATCTCATTTGCATTCACTATGTGATCCATATCAACATGAAAATAATTATTCTCAAATTCATTGAAATTTGAATTTACCTTTTTATCACCTATTACATCTTCAACTTTGTTTTCTTCATTTATTCCTTCTAAAAGACATGCAACTTTACCACTTACTTGTCCTATAACCATTGCTACAAATTCAATGTCAGTAACGCAATTAGGATATTCATATTTTCCAAATTCCTCCTCTACATCCATTTCAATGTTACTAACACAATCAAAATATTCATCATTTTCATTCATACAAATCTATTTAACTAACTCCTCTTTTACCTTCAACTCCCATTTATCAATTTTGACCTTCTCAAATTAATTCATCACTGTAAATTTTTAATCCATTTCTACATTATTATCCCCATCAAAAATATACATATTTGATTTTACCTCATTGTCTTCTTCTACAAATTTCACTGTTGCAATTTTTATTTCACTTTAACTCATCATATAATTCAAACACAAATCAGATCTGGTTCTAACCTCATCAACATTTGATATTCCTCTCTTTCTTAATATTGTAAAAAAACTTTTAGCTTCCTCATATTCACCCATTCCATTCACATAATTCATAAGAAAATCAGTTACACCAATCAACTCACAAAACGCAAGTTTTATCTCCTCTTTTACTATTGCAATTTTAGTGTCATCTTCTTCAATTTTCCCCATTGCACTCAAATTTTTATTGCTACTGCAACCTCTATAATTTCATCCTCCATGTCTTCTAATAGAAATTCCTCATATTCAAGATAATATATTTCTTCATATTCATCCTCTTCTTCTTTTGTGCCACATCCATGACACTCTAGTGCATCTTCTTTCTTTCCTACGTTCAAAATATCATTAAAAGGATAATCAAAATTACCTTCAAATATTCTCTCTTCTAGTTTATCCTTTGAATCTCTTTTCTTATTTCGTCTACCTGTTGTTGCAACTCTATCATCCCAACTCTTATTTCTTATTTCTCTCTCTCTCTCTCTGATTCTCTTTGTGATTTTTTCAAGTCTTGGAATCCTCAAAATCTCTCCAATGAAAAAATTCAATTTTTTCTTTCTCTTTTCCATTTTTCAGGGCCTCACAAAGCCTCAACACAAATCCTCAAATCATCAAGTTTTACTTATGTAAACCGCCTCCTTCAGCAATTTGTTTAAAAAACCCTCTTTCAATATTCACCAATATTATTGTAAGCCGTCTCCTTTAGTGATCTATTTATAGCCATGGGAACCTCAATTCCTCAAACCCTCTAAAAATTTCTTCTTGCAGGTTGCACATCCATCTTCAAATAAAATCCACACACTTCCCACCCTCAAGTCCTGGTGCAAAATGCCTCTAATCAGTTCTTTTGTCTACACTCTTAAGAACTCTTGCTCTGGTACCACTGATGAAGGGGACTCCCCTTACAAATCTAAAATAAAACACACACAAAGAGACTTTCAAGATGGCTGCAATATGCCATTAAATTTCAGATTTATAGAAAGAAAATCAGCAACATTCTTATTTAGTTAAATCATAAACTTATTACATCAAACTAAAGCTCATGGTCTTGCTTACAATCTGGGCTTTACACATACAAAAATATGAAAGATAATGCCTTTAACATTTTGGCATCATTTTGAGAGCATTTAGGTATGCAACCACAACTTCTCCAAATGAGCAAGCATCATTTTATAGAAATTGTGTGAGGAGAAAACCACTATTGGTTTCCAAAACAGCCTGCATTTATAAACTTGAAATCCAATGCCCCATTTTGAGAAGAATAAAATTATAAAATATAAAATTATTCATTTCAAATATGACCCACATATGGGTGTCTAGCTCTTAACCAATGGTCTTTGCCAAGTATGATACCTTCAATGATTCTCGATAGATCTAACTGCTCCAAATACAAACATGAGACAACATGTAAATGCATGAAATTGAACATGCAAGCACATGCAACCCAAATAGTCTCTACCAGAATGGGATGATACCCAAGAGGGGTATTTTCCAAATTTTACCTTAATAAATGGTCATAAATGCATGATTCCCACTAAAATTACAATTACAATTTCGCCACAAGGGAAATTACAAAGTTGCAAATCAAAATACTTATTCTCATAACCCCTAAGCCATTATTTAAAATGAACAAAAATAAAATACCAATATTTTTGGTGATGCGAGATTGCTAGCACCACTAGATGCTCCTGCATCATGCTAGCTAAAACTATGTGGTGAAGTGGCTTAGTGAATCATCAATATGTAAATTTCAGGATCAGAAAATAAAGTAATCAGAAAATGCAACACATAAGACAATTAACACAACAAGATACCTTGGGAAAACCCTCCTCTAGAGGGAGAAAAACCTGGCAATTAAATCCTTTATATATAGAGCAGAAATCTACTTACAACTCAGGCCCAACACAATGCTGAATTTGATACAAGGGTAATCACACCTCTCCTAGATGGTGATACAACTGAATATGTTTCTTCTTGCTATCGATCTATTGCTACAAAGTGATGATCTGCTGCTCAGAAATAAACTTCTTCTAAGAATGTGAATTGATCTGAATGAGCTTTATTTTTACTTGATGATAAAAATGAATAAGGGAAACAAGTATATATACATTTCAATAGAATCGCACCTCTTCACAAGAGGGAGGTCAACCTCTTGATAAAACACGACCCTAGAAGAAGAGGCGTGAATGTCAAGAAGGGTCGGCTCACATTGATAAATGCCTTTTATTTATTTTAATGATAAATCAAGAAGTCAGCCCATTAATTTAATGTGTCTCTTCATATAGAAATTTAACTCATAAATTTAGATAGTAATTTGCTACATCAAAATTTATCTCTTGAAGTATTCGACCTATATCTATATTCTTCAACACTCCTTCTCAGCCAAGGAGAAGTACTTCCACTGTAGAAGAATGTTTCACTTCAACATGAAAGCTACCACAATGGCTACACCCATATGTGGAAAAGAAGGATATCATCTCATGGTGATATCAGATATCGCCTCAACACGATATCAACCATAATGGCTACAACCATGCTATGGTGTGTACAAGTGTTCGTCACTTGTGTGATGTTGTCACCTCAACATAAATTTCACCATGGCTCTCCTAGAGGGTGAAAACACAAGTACGACAATTCATCACGGATTCTCTCACGTGATGTTGTCATGGAGTCACACACATGACATCCACCATGACTCTCTCAAAGGGTGGAAACAAGGTGATAGGGTAAGGTTGGATGGAACAATCATTGTTCCATGCTCTGGATCTTTACTTGCAAGACCTCCTTGGTGTCTTACTTCACCACCTTAACCTTTAGGACCTTCTTCATGTTTAGGTACCCCTGGTTCTCTTGGCCAACCCCACTACCATCACAATCCAACCTACCAAGTCAATCTCAGTGCAATGCCTCTAACTCTTCCTTAGCCCTTAATCTACCCTAAAGACTAGCATTCTCCAAGAACTAAAGCTTAGCTTTGCAAGGGGGTGGAGATGATTCCAATGACTTCATTCCATCCTGTTATGGCTCTGAAAGATCCACCTAACTCCATCTTTTCATCGCTTTGACCAAACCCTCATTTAGGGTTTAAAAAGGCTACTAGCCTAGGAGTCCAATTAGGTCTCCACCTCCGAGAAAACAAGTTGGCTCTCCTCAATTTTCCAAAGAACACATAAGTTTTCCTTTGGCTTCTTGGTCCTTATGCCCATCCCCCAAAGATTCTTAAGGTCTTAATCTTCAACTGACCGTACACAAGCCTAACCCTTAATTTGGCAAACTTAGGTCTTTCTAAGCCTTTTCCCTGACCTTCCTGCAACTGTTCAAGATTTCCATTATCAGATGGATTGGTGAAGCTTTCACCTCCATGTTATGCCTTGGAAAGGCTCATTTTTGTCCTCACCACACCATGATTTGACAGGATATGAACACCCCTGCAAATCAAGTGCTTTGCACTTATTGTCTTCCTAGCCGGACTCTTCTTAGCTCGCCTAGGAGAAGACTTCCATAGTGAAACCCTGACTTCTAAAGACTTCTAACACTACCATATTTACAACAATGGAGTCTAGCCACAATCCCCAAAATCCTGTACACTAGGTACAATGGAAATGTGAGCTAAACCTCCATTATTCACAGTCTGTTGGATAGAACAATAACTTAAAGGAAAAAAACTAACTACAAAGAATGCTTGAAACGAATAAACTAGCTACCTAGTGTTCCACATAGTGCTTGGAAGAAAATTACACCACATCCTACACATTTCACAGTGTCAGGATCACACCATTAACACACAATTCAAAAGCAAGAACCAGAAAATTTACATCAACTTATCACTGTCTTCTCTTGTATTCATAAATTTTGAATAATGTAAAAGCTTCCAACCTTCCTCTCAGGTCGAGGCACACCCTATATAGGTCAAAAAAATTAGTTATGCCTCCCCTTGGTTAGAAATTGCAGTTACCTTGTGGAAAATTTGCAAAAATGTACCATTTTGCACTTTTTTCAATTTCGAGTAAAATGAGTTTCTAAGCTCAGCCACCCCTTCCACTCCTTATCCTATTGGTCACTACCAATCACTACTGAACACTCCTGATCAAGACATATGCTTAAACCTCTAGCTCTATCTCAATGGTGAACTTGACCTTCATGGTAACATATCAAAAACAAAAATTCATCCTAGACTTCCTAATTGCCTAGTGTTTCCTAGGTGCTCTTGCACCATTCTTCCCCTCTCTGCACAAACACTAAGGAATGTGAGGAGAGATCAGTGACACATCAATGCCCTTCTTTTTAAACTGAGCTTCATCCACCCATGTAGCCTCAGACTCTGGCTGGTCCTTCCACTTGATGAGGTGCTCCATGTACACTTTATGCCTTGTAGATTTCTTCACCCTTGACTCCAAGATCCTCTCCACTTGTAGTTTGTCTTTAGGAGGTAAGGTTATGTTACTTACATCCTTGAATATATCCCTACTATTCTGATCCATGTCATTGACTAATCCCTTATATTTGATCAGATCAGCTACATTGAACACTGGTGAAATCCCTAAATGTGCAGGTAACTCCACCTTGTATGCATTCTTCCCATATTTGGCTAACACCTTGCATGTTCCCACTCTTTTCATCTGAAATTTGGTTGATGTACCCTTCTACAATATGGATTTGTTGAGGTGGACCATGACATAGTCTCCTACTGCAAATTGCAAATCTTTTCTTGACATATCCACCTTATCTTACAACTTTTGAGTAGCCTCGGTGACTGTCTTCTTCACCTGCTCCTAAATCTCCTTCATGGTCTAAGTGAAATCCTATGCATGTCCACTCCTATTCTCCATAGCTCCTAGATCCCTGAGCTCACATATACCTCTTGGGTGCATTCCATACACAATTTCAAAAGGACTCTTCCCTGTGGTCCGATTCACACTGTCATTATATGCATACTCAACCTATGAGATAACCATGTCCCATGTTTTTCCATACTCTTTGGTTAGGCTCCTTAGAAGGTTACCTGGGTAAAACCAAAAATCTATGTCACACTTTATAAAGGAAATGGCCAATGTTGATCCAACTTATAAACAAGTGAATCACTAAAAAGTAGCATATATGTTTTGAATTTTTAAATGATGTAAACTAGTAAAATATGTAATTTTTATTATATTTTATGTTTGTATTTTTTATAAGAAATTAAAAATTTATTTTAAACTATTTTTTCATAAATTAACACTATAATTTAGTTGCTGATAAAATGCTGAAAAATGAAGTTGCACGGGACGTCAAACTTTTTATAATAAATTTCAATTTTTTTCTTTCAAATTTTTTGTGTGTATTTATAACTTGAAACTTTAGTGCATGGATATATATTTTTCCAATTTTGTTAAAGATATATTTTTATATAAATATTAAAATTTGTGTGAATAGAAAACAACTATTTCCATCGGACGTCAACATTCATATTAAATATTTATCTAAAATGGAAAAAAAATTATACCATCTTGAAATAGATTCTTTTATCTAGTGCATCATTTTTTTTCAATTTTTTTTAATAAGTTTTAGTATTTTTCCTTGGCATGGTAATCAACCTAATATTTTTTGCTGATAACCTACTTTTAGTATAAATAAAAATATGAATATAAATAATAATTAAACTATTAAAATAAATATATTTTTGAAAACTAGAATTATGGATCTATAAAAGGGTATTTTTACATTTTTTTTAAAATGTTATTTACATGAGGAGAAGTTATTAAAACTTCAAGTTTTTCAATTTTTATTTTTTTTGGTAAATTGGACTCAAAGTGGTGCTCCATATATTTTTAGCCAACAATTTTAGTTGAATAAATTGTGGAAGTATCTAACTTAGCTAGAATGAATCTTACTAGGTCATATGTTTGACCAAAATTGATTTTTAGTTAGAAATACTTAAATTTGATTGTGCTGATATGTTGGCTAAAAGTGTGACACAACTTTGTGCTTTTACCCACCTAACACCCTATTAACCACCTCTATTTTTCCATCGATCTGAGGATGGTAAGCTGATCCAAAAGACAGGTTGATACCTAATCTGCTCCACAGAGTCTTCCAAAAGTGACTCATGAACTTCACATCCCTGTCTGAGACAATGGTCAAAGGAAATCCATGGATCCTTACAATTTCCTTGAAGAAAAGGTGAGCAATATAGCTAGCATCATGAGTGGTTTTGCAAAGGATAAAGTGACTCATCTTTTTTGAATCTATCTACCACCACATAGACACTATCAAACCCTATCTTGGTCTTAGGGAGTCCTACCAGAAATTCCATGCTAACACACTCCCATGGTCTGTTAGGAATGGGTAGGGGTTGATATAGACCAGCATTACTAGCTCCTCCCTTAGCTTTCATACACACTACACATTGCTCCACATACCTCCTGACATCCGTTGACAACTTAGGCCAATAGTAGAACCTTTGCACTAGTTCCAATGTCTTGTTGATGCCAAAATGTCCACTAAGACTACCATTGTGCTTCTCCTTGATGAGATTCTCTCTCATTGATCCTCTTGGAACACATAACTGATTCCCCTTGAATAAAAATCCACTTTGCAATGTATACTGTGAGTATTGGCTATGAAAATGATTCTCAAAGTTAGAACATACCTTGTAGGCCTCCGAGAAGTCTTCATCTTCCCCATAGAGATCCTTGAAACTCTCTATTCCTATGCTCTTGATCTATATCTCTTGCACTGTCAGCAATATTCTACTTAGTGCATCTGCTACCTTGTTCAATTGTCCCTTCTTGTGCTTGATGGTGAAAGTAAAATCTTGGATGTACTCCATCCATTTCAAATGTCTATTGCTCAACTTCTCTTGGGTGTTGATATAGCTAAGTTTCTGATTGTCAGTAAAGACCACAAACTCTTTGGGTAGAAGGTAATGCCTCCACTTCCTAAGTGATTGAACTAAAGCATAAAGTTCTAGGTCATAGGTAGAATACTTCTTCTTAGCTTCATTAATCTTTTCACTGAAGAAAGCTATAGGCCTGCCTTCTTGACTTAGCACTCCTCCTACTGCAACTCCACTAGCATCACATTCTACAATAAACAACTTGTAAAATCTAGGTAATAAGAGAATAGGTTGAGTTGCCACTTCTTGTTTCAGTTTCTCAAAACCTTTCTCAGTTTCTTGAGTCCACTTAAACTTAGTCTTTAAACCACCTTTGATTGTATCTAGGACTGGTGCACATATGCCACTAGAGTTCCTTATGAATTTTCTATAAAATTGAGCCAATCCATAGAAACTTCTTACCTTTGTCCCTATGGTTGGTGTAGGCCAATTGAGGATAGTTTCCACCTTGCTTGGATCCATCTTCAATGATCCTTGGGACACTACAAAACCCAAATACACAAGCTCTTGTTTAAAGAACTCACACTTCTCTAGGTTGATGGACAACTTCTCTTCTTGCAATCTTCTAAGAACCAACTCCACATGTTTTAGGTGTTCTTCTGCTATCTTGCTAAAGATGAGTATATCATCAAGATATACCACCACAAATATCCCTAGAAAGTCTTTGAGCACTTCATTCATGAGCCTCATGAATGTGCTAGGGGCATTAGAGAGGCCAAATGGCATAACTCTCCACTCATACAACCCATTTGTTGTCTTAAAGGTTGTCTTCCACTCATCTCCATCCTTGATTTTGATCTGATGGTATCCACTCTTGAGATCCAACTTGGTGAAGTACTGAGCTCCTCCAAGACAATCCATCAAGTCATCAATCCTAGGAATAGGGAACCTATACCTAATCATGATTCTATTTATAGCTCTAGAATCAGTGCATAATCTCCACTTGCCTCCTTTCTTGGTTGCTAAGACCACTGGTACTACACATGGGCTGATGCTCTTCCTAATTAACCCTTGATCCAATAACTCTTGGACTTGTCTAGCTACCTGTAGATTTTGATCTGGTGTAAGCTTATAAGCTGATTTATTTGGCAATGAAGCTCTAGGTATGAAGTTAATCTGATGACTAATGGCTCTCTTTGGAGATAAAGTTGCAGGTGTTCCATCACTCACTATATCCTTGAACTGTTCTAACAACTTCTGGACTGCTTCCGGTATGACTTTTTTCTTAGCCTTGTCTTCTTCTTTAGGTTGCAACATGACCACATATCCTTCACCACCTTGATGTAGGTTATTAATGAACTGTTTACCACTGCTTAACAAGAAACTAGGTGCCTTTGACTGTCCTTCCTCCTCATCTGACAGTGACTGTAATTTAAATGTCTTCCCATCCTTTTTGAAAATAATTGTGTTCTCTTTCCCATCATAGATGGCACTTATGTCATACTGCCATGGTCTACCCAATAGTAGATGGCATGCATCCATGGGTAACACCTCACAAATCAACTTATCCTTGTACCCTCCAGTGGAAAACTCCACCGTTGTTTGTTCATTGACAAGAACACTCTGCCCTTTGTTCAACCATGTTACTTTGTAGGGGTTAGTGTGGGGTACCTTCTTCAATTTCAACTTCCTTAATGCCTCTTCTGAGATGATGTTATCTATTGAACCTAAATCCACAATAACCTTACATACTTTCCCAAGTATTTTACATCTCACTCTAAATCAAGCTCTTCTTTGTTTTGGCTCTTCCTTGACCGGTTGTCTGATCAAAACTCTCCTAAAAATCAGATTCTCCCCCATTTCTGATTCAATTTTACTGACCTCTGGTGATTTGGTACTCATGGTGTCCTCTTGAGCATATGCCACTCTCTTCTCAGTATTTGATGAAGATGCTTTCTCCGGGCACCTATAATCTAGATGTCTTACTTGACCACAATGATAACACTTCATATTAGCAAAGTATGAATTGCTCCTACCTACTCCTCTTCGTCTTTTTGATCCTCCTTGAGATCCTCTACCTCTTCCATAACCTCCTCTAGAAGGTGTTTAACTTCCATACTCTGTGAGTTTAGATTTACCTTGGTTTCTTTGCTCAGTTCCTCTACCTTGGTAGCCACCTCTATGTCCTCTTTGATCTCTCTGATCTCTGCCTTTGCCTCTACTCTTAGAAGCCTAATCATGTTTCCTCTTTCTTCTTTCCTCAATCTTAATAGCTAATTGGTAACATTGGCGTACTGTCTTAGGACTTAGAAGAGTCATCTCCTCTTGAATGTTCCACTTCAAGCCGTTAAGATACCTAGCCACCTTGAGACTTTCATCTTCTAAAACATTAGATCTCATACAAATTTTTTGAAACTCCTCAATGTAAGTGTTCACATCTTGGTCTCTTCAAGCCTCAATCTTTGTCTCTTCTTATGTAACTGAATCTCATAATCATTCGGTATGTATGCTTCTCTCACTTTTGCCACCATACCCTTCCAAGTTGAAATAGGCTTCTTGCCTTCATTTTCCCTCTCCATTTGAATGAATTTCCACCATGTCAAGGAAGATCCTTTTAATCTAGACTTGTCCACCTTCACCTTCTGTGCTTTAGTGACTCCATCACACTCAAAATGGTTTCCCATGCCTTCTATCCAATCCATGACTAGACCAGCTTCCAATTTTCCACTGAATAGTGGTATGCCTTCAAGTGCTTTCCCACTCAAAGCTTTCAATGCCTTCAAGAAAGGATCCTCTTGTAGAATAGGGTTAGGTTCAGGGGTCTTATCTTCATCTACAACCTCTTCACTCTTTGGTACCCTGACCTCCAATCTATCACTGACCTCATTGGCCTTGACCTGCATATTGCTCAATGCTTGCTCAAGTTGAGCTAGTAATTCTCTCAATCTCCTATTGTCTTCCTCCTGATCTTCAACCTTCTTTTCCAAATCAATGTTTTTCACCATGGTTTTGGAACCAATGGATTCAAGGTATGACATACAAGATTCTATCCCAAATCTTTAACTTTCTCTGATACCAATCTGATAGGGTAAGGTTGGATGGAACAATCACTTTTCCATGCTCTGTATCTTTACTTGCAAGACCTCCTTGGTGTCTTACTTCACCACCTTAACCTTTAGGACCTTCTTCATGTTCAGGTACCCCTGGTTCTCCTGGCCAACCCCACTACCATCACAATCCAACCTACCAAGTCAATCTCGGTGCAATGCCTCTAACTCTTCCTTAGCCCTTAATCTACCCTAAAGACTAGCATTCTCCAAGATCTAAAGATTAGCTTTGCAAGGGTGTGGAGATGATTCCACTGACTTCATTCCATTTTTTTATGGCTCTGAAAGATCCACCTAACTCCATCTTTTCTTCACTTTGACCAAACCCTCATTTAGGGTTTAAAAAGGCTACTAGACTAGGAGCCCAATTAGGTCTCCACCTCCGAGAAAATAGGTTGGCTCTCCTAAATTTTCCAAAGAACACAATTTTTTCCTTTGGATTCTTGGTCCTTATGCCCATCCCTCAAAGATTCTAGAGGTCTTAATCCTCAACTGACCGTACGCAAGCCTAACCCTTAATTTGGGAAACTTAGGTCTTTCTAAGCCTTTTCCCTAACCTTCCTACAACTGTCCAAGATTTCCAGTATCATACGGATTGGTGGAGCTTTCTCCTCCATGTTATGCCTTGGCAAGGCTCATTCTTTCCCTCTCCACACCATGATTTGACAGGAGATGAACACCCCTGCAAATAAAAGGCTTTGCACTTCTTGTCTTCCTAGTCGAACTCTTCTTAGCTCACCTAGGAGAAGACTTCCACAATGAAACCCTGACTTCTAAAGAATCCTAACCCTACCATATTTACAATAATGGAGTCTAGCCACAATCCCCAAAAGCCTGTACACTAAGGTACAGTGGAAATGTGAGCTAAACCTCCATTATTCATAGCCTACCAGACAAAACAACTTAAAAGAAACAAACTAACTACAAAGAATGCTTGAAATGAATAAACTAGCTACCTACTGTTCCACACAATGCTTGGAAGACAATTGCACTACATACTACACATTTCATAGTGTCAGGATCACAACATTAACACATAATTCAAAAGCAAGAACTAGAAAATTTACATCAACTTATCAATGTCTTCTCTTTTATTCATAAATTTTGAATAATGCAAAAGCTTCCAACCTTCCTCTCAGGTTGAGGCACACCCTATATAGGTCAAAAAAAGTAGTTATGCATCCCCTTGGTCGGACATTGCTGTTACCTTGTGGAAAATTTGCAAAAATGTACCATTTTGCACTTTTTCCAATTTCTAGTAAAATGATTTTCTAAACTCATCCACCCTTTCCACTCCTTAACCTATTGATCACTACTAATCACTACTAATCAAGACATATGCTTAAACCTCTAGCTCGATCTCAATGGTCAACATGACCTTCATGGTAACATATCAAAAACAAAAATTCATCCTAGACTTCCTAATTGCCTAGTGTTTCCTAGGTGCTCCTGCACCACAAGGGCTTTCACCTCAAATATCAATGAGAAATTCATTAACAAGGAATTTCACCCCAAACTTCTCTCTCATAGAGAAGAACTCATTAAACAAGCTCACTAATGTTGAGACTCTTTCTTAGTTAAGGATGGATTCTCCACCATACCAATCTTATCACGAAAGTACACAAACTTGATTCTGGAGAGAGGCTTGGTGAGAATGTTTGTCGTCTGCTCATCAGTGCTGATATACTTTAGGTGAATAGCCTTCTGCAGTACCATATCTCTAATATAGTGATACTTGATCTCAACATTCTTGGTTCTATCATGAAACACGAGATTGACAAAAAGCTTTATGCAACTCTGGTTATCACAATGAATAATAGTAGGCTGCAGTGTTTGTCCAAACAACCCTGTAAGGAGCTTACAAAGCCACACTGCTTCTCGAGCTGCCATACAAGCTGTAATGTATTCTGCCTTTGTTGTACTCAAAGCTATAGATGACTGTTTCCTACTACACCAAGATATCATAGTAGAACCTAAATTGAAGCAACAACCAGAAAAACTCTTCCGATCTGTGAGACATGTAGCCCAATTAGAATCAGTGAAGCCATGTAGCTCCAAATCCACATCTGAAGAATATTTCAATCCATATGCAGCTATGCCACACAAGTATCTAAGGATATATTTAGCTGCAATAAGATGCATATGTCTTGGGTCACACATAAACTAACTTAGTGCACTCATAACATAACAGATATTTTTTCTAGTGTTTACAAGATACAACATAACAGATATCTGGTAAGTGTTTTCAACTTATGCAAATTTGTCTCCATGGGTGTAGACATAGGTTTGTAATCAATGATCCCAAACCTTTTCAAAATATCAATAGTATACTTGCCTTGACTTAGAATCATTTCATCTGGTTTTTGCCAAACTTCTAAGCCAAGAAAGTAATGCATGAGACTAAGATTCTTCATCTCAAATTTAGAAGCTAACTCTTTCTTACATTTTAGAATCAGGTGTTCTTCTCCAGTGATAATCAAATCACCAACATACAGAACTAAAATCAAGGCCTCACCATTTATTACCTTAAAATACAAATTAGAGTCAGCATCCTTCTTTAAGAAGCCTAAACTCAATAGGTAACGATCAATTTGTTCGTACCATGCACGAGGAGCCTGTTTAAGATCGTACAGGGCCTTCTTCAACTTGCACACATGAGACTCCTTCCCATGAACCTCAAATCCATTAGGTTGCTTGATGTAGAATTATTCCTCAATCACACCATTCAAAAATTTTGTCTTCACATCCATCTGGTGAATCTTCCATCCTCTAGATGCAACAATGCCAATGATGGTTCTAACCGAGGTATAGCGAGCAACATGAGCAATTTTTTCTTCATAATCAAATCCCTATTTCTATGAAAAACCACGAGCCACAAATCTTGCCTTGTACTTCTCAATGCTCCCATCTGTAGCATGCTTGATTTTGAAGAGCTATTTCGAAGATACCATAGATTTTCCCTCGGGTCTAGGAACAATGTCCCAAACATCATTTTTTAGAATTCATTGGTACTCCTCGGACATAGCATCTCTCCAAACTTGCTGACTGGAGGCTTCCAACACATTAGAAGGTTCAAAATCAATAATCTAACTCATTAAAGCAACATAACTAGAGAGCTTCTGTCGCCATTTACTTTCTTTGAATGTGCCTCTAGGGGCTACAAAACTTTTAGCCTCTTGCATAGTATTCCTAGCCCATAGAGGTCTTTTTCTTCCCATTACAATGTCAGTGGGCCCATCTATAGGTTTTAAGGGTTCAACAGGATCATCATCTTCTTTTGCTTCATAAGTCTCCCTCTAAATCTTAGGAGTATGATCAATTTCCATATCCTGAGGAAAATCGTCATTATCGATCTCCATAGGAGTGCCCCTAGATCTCCTTAATGGTACATATTCCTCAAATGTGGCATCCCTACTAATCTCAATCAAATTTTGTCCTAGGATGTATATCCTGTAGGCTTTTGATGTCTCGTTGTAGCCCACAAAAATTCCCTTCTTACTAGAAGGCTCCAACTTAGTTCTCTTTTCCTTTGGAACATTGATATAAACAGGGCACCCAATGATCCTTAAGTGACTAACTTCAGTTTTCTTTCCTGTGAAGCTTCTTCAGGAGTCATATTTTCCAAGATCTTGTGAGGACTTCTATTTTGCACATATACTACAGTTCTAGAAGCTTTTTCCCATAAGAAGGTTTGTAGATCTTGGTCATGGATCATGGATTTTGCAACTTCCACAATTGTTATGTTTTTCTTTTGGCAACTCCATTCTATCGAGGATTATAGGGGACACAGAACTCCCTCTTAATCCCTACATCAACACAAAAATTCTAAAAATTGTCAGAGGTGTATTCTCCACCATTATCAGATCTGAGGACTTTGATTCTTTTACCAGAAAGATTTTCTACTAAGGCTTTGAAATCCTTAAACCTTCCTAACACTTCCTCAGACTCTTTAGTTTTCAAAAAATAAATCCAAGTCTTCCTAGAGTGGTCATCAATAAACAAAACATAGTCCAAGAATCCATTCGAAGATGGAATAGACATAGGCCCACATAAATCTGAATGAATAAGGTCTAAAATACACTTAGATTTATTTTCTCTACTATGGAAGGGGGCTTTTGTATTCTTACCCAATGCACAACTTTTGCAAGTTCCTTCATGCTCCTGGTTGAACTTCGGAAGACCCGTGACCATCTTCTCCATGATAGGTAAGGCTTGGAAGTGAAGGTGAGCCAATCTTCGATGCCATAGATCACATAAGCTTGAGGAATCATGAACCAAAGCGTACATTGGATGCGTACAAAGCCTATATAGACTTTCATGTCTAACCCCAATTATTTGAGCATCCTTGAAGCTAAAATTCTCCATCCACACAAGTAATTTTCCTTTGGAGAAGGCAACTTGATATCCTTTATCTTCTAGGACTGAAATAGAAATGAGATTACGCTTGATCCCCAGAACATAAAGAACTCTCTTAATAAGTGCTCCTTAAAACCTGTGATGTATCGAGAAGCACCACTGTCAATTAGCCAAGTGTTTGTGTCCGTAGGTATGTTGCTTGACAATGCTAAATAGAACAAGTATTCAAATGTATCCTTCTGCGGAGAAGCATCATCAACATTGGCAACGATGGCTTGTTGCTTAGGTCTAGTAGGACAATGCTTAGCAAATTGACCTAACTTATCACACCTAAAGCATTGAATCTTGGACATGTCTTGTTTCTTCTTGAAAGCGGGTGTATCATCATTTCCCTTATCTCGATTCCTCTTGAAGAACCTTTTCTTCCCATATTTTCCTTTCTTCTTTTAAGCATGGGAGGCGAGAACATGAATATCTTCATTCTTTGAACTTTGACTAATGCCTCTAGCCACCATCCTTGACTCTTCTTGAATACAATCAACCCTTGAGTGATCAAACTTAAGAAGTTTGGACCTTACACTAATTCCTTGAATGTAGGACTCCCATGATAATGGAAGACCATTGAGAGCAAGCATTGTCAAATATTTATCATCAATCACATGACCAATTGTAGAGAGTCGATCTCTCAATTCTGAAATCCTCATCAAATAAGAAATCATTGTTTCTCCTTTCAGCATGTTTACATGATGTAATTGTTGGTCTAGTGCAAGTGCCCGACTCGTGTTGTTGAAATCCAGTGTTTTGAACATATCCCTTTCCGTATTCAACTTGGACACAATCAGAACAATATGATCTTTGATGGAATCAACCAGCAACTTCATCGCCTTGATATCTTTCTTCCTCCATTGCATCTTCCCTTCTTCCTCTTCCGGTTCGGGAACTTTGGTCTCCACAAACTCAACCAAATCATTCCTTGCTAAAGTGAGCATGATTCTAAACCTCCATGAGGTAGAGTTGGATGCTCCCTCGAGTCTATCCTCAATCTTCAAGCCATTCACCATCTTGACTAGGATAGAGATAGACAACTAAAAACGTAATAAGAGACTAAAGTACTATTGTAAGTGAAATCTGATCATAATCTCTCCTCACAACCGCTCTGATACCATGTAAATTTTAGGATCAGAATAGAAAGTAATCAGAAAATGCAACACATAAGACAATTAACACAATAAGATACCCTGGGAAAACCCTCATCTAGAGGGAGAAAAACCCAGCAATTAAATCCTTTATATATAGAGCATAAATCTGCTTACAACTCAGGCCCAACACAATGCCGAATTTGATACAAGGGTAATCGCACCTCTCCTAGATGGTGATACAACTGAATATGTTTCTTCTTGATATCAATCTACTGCTACAAAGTGATGATTTGTTGCTCAGAAATAAACTTCTTCTAAGAATGTGAATTGATCTAAATGAGCTTTATTTTTACTTGGTGATAAAAACAAATGAGGGAAACATGTATATATACATTTCAATAGAATCGCACCTCTTCACAAGAGGGAGGTCGGCCACTTGATAAAACATGACCCTACAAGAAGAGGCGTGAATCTCAATAAGGGTTGGCTCACATTAATAAATGTCCTTTATTTATTTTAATTATAAATCAAGAAGTCAGCCCCTTAATTTAATGCGTCTCTTCATATAGCAATTTAACTCATATAAATTTAGATAGAAATTTGCTACATCAAAATTTATCTCTTGAAGTATTCAACTTTTAGTTGTATTCTTCAACACAATATAGTACAATCTCAAGGTGTAGACAAGGTAAAAGAACATTCATTTTTTAGATGCTTTTTGTAAATAATTTCAAAATAAGAATCTTCAATTTTTCATCAAGATAATGGTACGATCATTTGTGATTATTTTTCTCTTCTATTGGAATTTCACATCAAGGTAAGGTTTTGATCAATTGTAATTGATATTGTAATCAATATGGGATATGTTAGAGTTCTTATTTTGTCTTATATGTTGGTTTCTTAGGCTATGTTTGAAATTAGGTGAAGTAATTTCTTACTGTTTCATCCCATCTCATCTCTGCTGAATGATAATGTGTTTCATTCCATCTTATCTCATGTTGAATAATAATCTCTATTCGACTATGTTGCCATGATTTTTGGAAATAATTTCTTAGACTTTTTTTATTTATTATTAGGTTACCAAAGATAGAAAATGGAAAGAGGTATCATTGGCATTTAATTTCTCATCAAGGCCAACCAATGCATCATTTATATTGCGTAAACACTACATTGCATTGCTTCTTTGGGGTGCAAGGTCATCTGGTTCCCCCACCATCGAGTAGGTGAAATTCTCATTATGTTTCTCAAGGTTGTTTGTTGCATGATCCATTTAGGAAAAGTATTTTAACACTCTCAACATTATTTTTCAGTTGCTAAACCACCTTGGGATGAAGTCCAATAATGTATACAAAGAGGAAAAAGGAAAGCTTCAACTTCCACCTCTATAGGTTGTTTACTACTACCCACTCAAAAAAATACATTATTTTAACAAACATTTTATGCTTGATGCTTTAATAACTTGAAATTTTTTTAACTAGTAATGTTTTTCAAATGAAATCTTGTGTAGCTTTAATTGATGATTATTCCTAACTTATACTTCCTTTTCGTATTTGACAGTTAACCATGCACCGTCCATAGGTACTCTTGTGACCGGAGTTATAGATGGGAAGTTGAAAGATTGCTACTCGGTTACAATAATACTTGGTTCAAAGAAATTGAGTGGCATATTATATCCTGTGAGGAATGACAATGGATCTCATTAAAATCAACCTGTTTTCTCTTTATTATGACTCTTCCATCTCCGACCCAAACTGTTAATCTTTTGAATTTTTTTTAAATTAAGTGTCAAAGCTTATCTCTTCCTACATAGATCAACTATTATGTGGAGTTCCAATTTTTATGATTATACAAATTAGACTGTTTATTGGAAGAAAGTACTATCTTTATGGTTTATTTTGTTTAGCAGCTGTGAATGTCTTTCTTTTACAGGCACTGGTTGTATGTCACTGCCGATCTTTGACTGTGGCTACTTCTCTGTAAAAAAATTATTTATGCCTTGATTCAATTAAAAAAAACCTTCTCCATAACGATATTAAATGGCTCTACTCTCCTGGTTCACGCACCTTTACATCGAATATGAGTGAGATAATATTTGTATAAAATTGTCTTCCTTAAAGAAAATGGAAGGGAAATAATATGTGTATAGATTCCACTAATTTCTTTTAAACTTATTTTTCACTGAAAAACTTTATACAGGTATCCAGAGGGGAAAACCTCAAATGAACAGTGAGTACAGAAAAAGAATAAAAAATTCTAGTATTACAAAACGCTGGAGTACCCCACTCTCTTCAAACACATTTCTTCTGACATAAATCTCGGATCCTTAAACCAATCGAACCTCTCTGATCCTTGCTTGATGGTGGCAGACTCCCATACTTGTTATAATAGCGCTCTCAATCACTCTTATAAAGATTGAAGCTGATATAGTTTGCAGACAGGCCTTTACATGATTTTTCTAAGTACAAGAGTAACCTCACACATGCTACATATTCTCCTTTGAGTTGGCTTAGTCATTCAGTTATTTCCATCTTCAAGTCCCAAGTTGACGTTTGTTCACCAGAAAGGCTAGCTTGGAATTCTCAACTGTACCCAATCATATGAGTTTTCTGTCATAGATTTATCATTTGCAATTATTGTTAAAATCCGTTTTTTGGCATTCTTTGCTACACCATCTTTTTCAGATAGAAGACTTAGGCAATTGAAAGTATTCTTTAAGTTGTGAGCTTGGCCTTTGTTCACAAGAAAAAGTTGCATGATAGTTATGCAGACCTTTCCCAAGTTTAATCACTAGCTGAGCAATGCCATCACGGTTTGCTATAATGGTTAGGAGTCCACAGGCACTGATATTGTCTTCCTTAAGAACCATATTTAAGGACAAAATTTGTAATCTCAACTTTTTTGAATTGGGTTAAACTTAATTCACTCCCAGTCTAAAGAATATCTTTATCATACAAGCTACCCTTGAATTTTTGCTTTTATTATCTATATACGATGTTTTAGTAGTTAGAGGTTATTGGATTTATCTGGGTAATGATGGTGGATTTGTAGGTGGAGATTTGGATAGATTTGTTGTTTGACATTTTTGGGTTTCATTTTCCGAATATATATGTTCTGTATGTGGTTGTTTGATGAAAATTGTAACTCCAGACAGAGAAATAAGGTTCTTTGATCATGCTGAGCATGGGAAATGGTCCATTTTTGCTCATTCATTTTGGATTTTTTTAGTTTGTATTCATGATTTGAGATTCATTGCTTTTCTGATCTTTATATTGCAAAGATGTTGATCAATATGATTTGAGGACTCATATTTGTTAAATTATGTCTAATCTCACCCAATTCGTCAAATATCCTCCAGCTCACCTCCACTTTCTCAACATTTAAGACAATTTAATTGGAATGAATTCTTGGAGAAGATTACAGGAGATATGTTTTGATTGTGCATTAACCGCTATTAAATTTCACACATTTGTGGGTATTGAAAATAGTAGTATTTTATTGTGCCTTTGCTGTCCTCCCCAATTTTTGGTTTTAATTCTTTTTTGCTGTCTTTTTCACATAATGCAAGCAGAAGAAGAAGAGAGCAGCGTAGCTCTGCAAGTCTGTAGAAGAAAGAAACTTTGAACATCGAAGCTCTGTAATTTGTTCCAGCATTTTAATATATATAAATATAATCTGATTGTGTCTATAAATCTGCTGTCTATTTTCTGTGTCTGGTGAACAGCAATCTTTGTGCATTTTCATTTGTCTTTTTTTGGCTGCATGCAAATCTTAATTTACTCTGTTGTAAGAATTTGCTGCTCTATTTTTATTACTGCACCTCTGCCTCTATTCCCACAATATTTATTTATGAAGATCCAATAGAATTTGAAGTATGCTAAGATTTTCAACTTGAAACAGTTGTTCATCGCCTCTTCGTAATGATTTTTATATTTCTCTGTATCCATTTCATTCATGTTTTTTAAGGTGAACAATCCACTTATAATATATTCAAGGGTAACCCTCACATCCACCCTATTAGTTGGGACGGTGAATTTGGAAATAACACTCATTTTTGGCCGAATTGCCGAATTGGAGTTTATGAGATGAAGCTGAGTAACAATGAGCTCAGAGGATTTGTGCCCTTCTCCAATGATTTCGTTAAGAAAATGGGTAAAGTACTTCGTCTGGAAGGTAATTATGGTTTGTATGGTTATTCCTGTTACTCTACTTTGCCTCAAATAGCTGGTAGCAACCGAATTCACAATGAAGAAAAATTCTTAGTTGTAGTACCGGGGAAGGAAGGGATTCCCACCTCAGTCTAGTGCATCTATTAGTGAAAAGCGATAAGTAAATTCGGCAATTCGGCCAAAATGAGGGAAATAACCCTGATACCACTTTGAGTAAAAAATAAAGACAAACTAAAAAACAGAGCAAAACCATACGCAGAGAATTGCTACAGCAATACTGACTTTATTCAACTTTTTGTATATAAAATAGGTTACAGAAGGCTCTTTTAATAGAGATCATACACAGATCGCGAGGCTGCTAAACATAGAAATGTCCTAACAATAATCATGCAGATTATTTCATGCAAAACATGTAGCCTATCCTAATCTAGACAAAACTAAACAGTGGTTTATATTCCCTAATTTTCTCCTTCGCATGCAAACTGGGAGAAATTACAATTTATTCTACCAGTCAAACCATTGCAAGAGAAGTTGAAATGCTCAGATTGCAAGATATATGCCAAAATGGGTTTATTCAAATGCATTAAATATTAAATATTGTTTACAATTAAAAAATTTATTAATTTGCTTGGTAACTATTAATATTCTCAAAAAAATGTTAAAAAAATTATATATAAATCTGAATTAAAAATATTATTTATAATATAAATTACATTTGCACTTGAAACTACTATTTCAATTATATATATATATATATATATATATTTCAATTATAAATATCTTATTATAGTGATATTTGAAACTTTCATTAGTTTTAAATATTTTTTAATCTTATCTATTTCTTTTTTTTAGATAGTATAGTTCAACATGGCTCTTTTTATTAAAAAGAGGAAAAAAGATTTTGAATGCTTTTAATTTTAATTAATTAATAGGATAGATACATATAAGTACAATTAAATCAGATTAAAGAATAGATAAATGAAATAGATTAGATCACAAATAATTAAATAAATAATATAACATACTATAAATAGAAAGATATATCACTTAGTTATTTAATTAAAGAATATGTTTCAAATGATGATTACTCTACATTATTTCTCCCTTAAATTAAGGAAATGCCTTTATAGTGGAATGTTAGGAATAGAATAAAAAAATTGGCCTCTTCTCTAGTTTCAATTAAGTTTGCAAAAAAATTCTAGTTATCAAGTATAAATTTCTTGTGCTATTTTAACTCTAACTCTAATGATCATTAAGCTTTGTCCTTTGCTCCATTTGAAAATAGACTACCCCTTATTTCACTAGAAAAAAATCAAGTACTGTTTTATGGCTTTCTTTATTTTAGATTTACATGAGTATTTCTTTTAAAAATTTGACTTTATATCATAACAAGATATGCACCAATCACAAAAGAATAAATAATCAAATATTTCATTATCATCTTTCTCTATCCTCCTTGTAGAATTTATGTAGTTTAGATTATGTCAACGTGTATAACTTAGCCTCATGAATTTAAACTAAACCTCTTCATAACTCATTAATGATCAAAATTTAGAGATTTGTACCTCTTTGGATTTTAGGATTGCACATAAAAACAAAAAAATGTGCTTCTATAGCATGATGTTCACCTAATTTATAATAGGACTTTTAGTTTTGTATAATAGTGAATGAATTCTTGGTGATAAATTTTTGGAGTATTCGTTCATACATACATACATGTGTGATAGACCTCCCCATCTTGTTTAGCCCTACAAAGTCAAAAGTGAAAAGGATTTGTACCCACTCTTATCAATTACACACTTATTGGATATTATTTGACTATTGATTTTTTCTAATCTAAAAAAATCCTAATTTATATAGATATACATATGTCCTTGACTCTAGGTATTTTGTCCATCTCTATGGTTATAGAGTATAGGTTGAGAGCCATTACATATTGTGCTTTTGGGATCAATCCATGTTATGAAAATGGTAAAACTAAGGCTGATAATTAATATATTAGGATAGGTGTAATTAAGGGCATTGTTTATGAGCTCAATAATTGTTTATTCTCATTATATGATACTAGACTTGAACAAAATGTAGAAGATTAAATCCATATTAAATTACCCTTACTCTAAATCAAGAAAAATACATTTGTACTGAACATAAAGAACATCAAACCAAATAATTATTATCTTCACATGTATACTAAAACAAGATATCTCCTTTTTCAAGTGGATTTGTTCATGGATATGAGCAATATAGTTGTTCTTTAGATGAACTACTAGATCTTGGTAACATATTCTTTTATATGTATTCTTGACATGTGCTCTTGAAATTCCTTATGTCTAATTTATCCTTATGGATATATTTTCCTAATCCTTGATTCATGTATCATATGAGAGTATGAGGATGCTACATTCTTTATTCATGTGCAATGAACAATTGAGGACTTCATTTATATATGCTTGAGTGGGGATGTGAATTGTGAAGATTAAATGGTGGATGGACAATGTATATACACTTGGAGCAATGGATCATGCATAAGAGGTCTTTTTGAAATTAATATAATTTATTTTTATTATTGGTGATGGATTATGTGGACTTATATATATAAATTTTTGAGGGGTAATTTTATTAAAAAAAAAATTATTTAATTGAAGTGGGTGAGAGTGGATTTATTTCAAATTAATAATGAGGTGGAAGTTGTTATTTTTTTAAATGAGTAATATGATGGAAATTGATTTGTGTTATTTAATTTAAATAATTAGTTATGTGAACCTTATTTATTTATTTAATTTAAATTATTACTAGAGGGTATGTGTAGGATCATGGGCCAAAAAGTGGTGATATGTAAGCCATATGATGGCCAATGTGGCTGACAAAGGGGTTTTAGAGGAGATTCTCAGATTTACACCAATATAAATTATGCTTTACTTTGAATTTAATAAATAATTATTATTCATTTTCTATTAGAATTACGAATAAAGTCCTGATTGAAAGGCTGATTGAACAAAATCTATAACTTTCAAACGACATCACATTTTTTGAATCTGAAACATGTGTCACATTCTATGCTTTGCATACTATATGATTAAAAAAAAAAATGAATTTCATGAATTTTTGACCAAGTTAAGGTGGTTAGACAGACGAGCTTTTATAAGGTAGTTAGACAAACAAGCTTTTATATTTTTTAAAAGTTGTAATAAAAAATTCATAATTAATTATTTACTTGGAAAACAATTATAAAAAAATATGCATCACATCGGGAAATGATTCCTCTACTTATATGTAAAAGCTTATAAAATAATATTATAATTTTATTGTGGTTAGGGTGGCAGGACACCTACTTCTTATTTTTACTCTGAAATTTAAATACTACTGCATTGAAATTTCAAATTTTCACCAAATAGATTTTTTTTTTTTAATAAAAGTCTAGTAGTTTAGAAACTACATTCAATTTACTACATATTCTATATTTACATTTTTTTGAAATAATATAGATAACTTATTTAGATCTTTACATCAAGTTGTCTAACTCTGATTTTCTGTCTTTTTATTGCCACTTAAGGGCCTGTTTTTTCCATGATAATCCTGCGCATACCCTAGAGTGAATTGTAGATGAAATTAATCTATTATTAAAATTAATTAAACATTTCAGATGTTAATTTTAGGTGTGTATACTAATGGATAGATGTACTACATGATACCCACAATAATCAATAGGTCTACAAGACAATCTCTAAATCAAGAGGTGGATCCCTGCATATTATATCCTAACTCTCAATCAAAGGGAAACCAAAAAGAGAAATTCTTGAAACTGAAATTATAGAAAGCATAAAAGGTCCATAAATCAAGAATAGGAATCCTTAAACCATTTTACTTAAGCCTATCAATGCATCATATAATAGTCAAAAAACCAATATTACATAACATCAACATCTAGCACATCACTCTCCACCACCTTCACAAGAATACACTAATCATCTAAAATTATAGAAAGCATAAAAGGTCCATAAATCAAGAATAGGAATCCTTAAACCATTTTATTTAAGCCTATCAATGCATCATATAATAGTCAAACAACCAATATTACATGACATCAACATCCAGCACATCAGTCTCCACCACCTTCACAAGAATACACTAATCATCTCCAATATCCATTAGAATCATATCCTAATCCACCTTAACAATCATATACCAATCTCCTTCAATATCCATCACACAACAACTATATAATAACCCCCCTCATCATCAATCTTATCCACCTCAACCACCTTCCCTGTCATATAATAATCTATCTCAACCTTCATAATCATAAAAAAAATCCTCTTCAACATCAATTTTATCTATCTCAACCTCCTCAATAATCATATGCCAATCCTTCTCAACATCAACCTTACCCACCTCAATCTCCATAACCATGATACTTCATACTTCAATCTGCCAAAAAAATCAATCTCCTCAACAATCATATCCTAATCCACCTCAAAATCAACCTCAATCTTCTCCACCTCCACACAATCAATATGTCCACCATCAAAGCTCCAATCTATTTGTCCATCCATCATCAACAAATCTTAATCAAGAATGGGATGACATGAAATCCAAAGTTAGATATTTGCAAGCTAGAAATATACTAAAAAATTCGTCAAGTTTGAGGAACTATGTCTATATCCCTTCGAAGGTTCTATTGCAATGCTTTTATTATGCAAGTTTGACTTATTTTAAAATCATTTTACCTACATGCAAAGTGTAAAGGCCAAAAGAGGGGAGAAATTTTTGAAAAAAATGAACAAAGAAGAGGCAATGACTATGGTTTCAATGAGGGGGTGACAAGATAGTTGAAGGTTTAAAAAAGCTATATGTCTTTTATGTACTAAATTAGTTTTGTAAATTTATTTTTTAAAATTGTATTGTAGATTGAAAAAAAAATATTCTAGAATAAATTTGATGTAGATTGAATAGGAAAATTATTGCAGATTTGTAAACAAAAAAATTGAAATATTATTTGAAAAGCAACCTTAAATATTGTTATTTGAGATGAAATTTAAAAATAAACAATAGTCATTTATTGGGGGTTTCAAAAAAATATATTACTTAAACAAATGTATTTTTTAAATAACATGCATAAATTTGATTCCTGCACAATCGTTAGAAAATTATGATTACTAAACACTACCTCTTCTTCTTCACTCAAGAGTGTCTCCAAGGTGAGTGCTCCAAAGAGATGGTAAACTATAATGTTGAAAACTGTCACCCTTGACAATTTCGCAATAGGTTTAGCTCTCAACTATGTGCTTAGACCTAATTATGCATTATTTACCCATTTCTAAACATCCTTGGAAAATCAAACATGGGAAATCAAATTGTGCATTTATTTTTTTCCCTCAACACTTTTAGACCATAAAATAGGTGGATCTAGTTTATGGCGCATTACACCCTAGACCACCTATTTTTGCTCCAAATTCGAATATCAATGTCGTTAATCTTATTATTTGAATTTCCAATTTCAATTGTTGGATATCAACAATTGATTTTTGGGAAATTAGAATAATTTCATATAAATACTAGTCTTTTCCATCATTTGAATTCCTAAGGATCTAGCTATAAATTCTATTGAGAAAATTGAAGATCCTAAAACCAATCAGGTAACTTTAGAAACATTATTATAGCACTTCACTAAATTCTATGGCTACAACTTTGCTCTCCTCAACCATTTCCAACACAAGGTAAGGGTCTATATCCCCTTTTATATTTTCTGCTCTTTGAAGAAAAGTTTGGAGGACAACAAGAAAAACCCAAAAAGATTTCCCATCCTGCACACTGAGTTAATTAGGCTGATTGTTGAACATCTCCATGTGCACACTTTTGCTATCTTGGAAACCAACCCTGACTCTGAGAGTGAAGATACTGAGCCCAGTGACTCAGACTATTTGCCTAACTCTAACCTAGCTAGAAAAGCCCCTAGCTTGCATGCTGGCCCTTCTAGGGATACTGGTAAAGTCCATGTTGAGCTTGAGCTTGAGAGTCCTTCCCTTAAGATCAGCCTTGTTGGCAATAAAACCCAAGCCAAAAGCCTTGTTTCCTACTCCGAAGAGTCCTCTGAGTCGAAGGAGTCTGAGACCAACAAATCTGAGCGTGGTGCTGACCCTCTGTCGGACACACATTTTAATGAATCCCCTGTTAACACTGGAAAAGAGCCCTCTCTGGATTATCTCAACCTTGCCAAAACCAATTTTGAGTCCCACTCTAAACTTTTGGATTGGACTTTCTATGAAATTAATGAGCTGAAAATTAAAAACTGGGCTCTGCAAAGTAAGATCAATGAAATGGGTGCTAAGATTGTTGAGATGGAAAAGAAAGAAGTCATTCACAGCAATAGAAAGAATGACACTGAAGCTGAGAACTTAAGGAAAACCATCAAAACTATCACCGAGAAAAAAAACCATATAGCAAGACATAATTCTATAATCATAAATGCGATGACTGAGAAGCTCGATAAATCCCAACAGGGGTCTCCAGTGGTTGATCTAGAGGATACGGAGGATAAAAGCCAGGATACAGAAGTTGGAATTTCCAGAAGAACTAGAGCCAATCTGAAGCGTAAGGCCCCCCTTACTCCAAAAATGATTCAAACTTTTAAAAAGGGGGTTAAAGATATGCAAGATCTAGAGGCGGAGATGGAGCCTGTCCTAAGGACTCTGAATTAATGGTTGGGGTTTTCTTTGTTCTTTCTCTACTAGACCTTCTTTCTTGACCTTTCTTGTCCTTTTTGATTGGTTGCTACTGGTCTTCTCTCGAGCAGCTATTTCTTTTGGTGGAACTTTGGTTTCCTCTTTGTTGTTCTGTAAACTTTGTGGTTTCGGGTCCCTATAAAACCCGTTTTACCCTTTTATCAAAAACATTATTATAGCACTTTCATCAATCAAGTTCAAGTTTGCAAGTTATCAAGAAGATGGAATCAATTTATGTTCAAGGAGCTATTATGGTCAATCATGCCAAATTGTGAAAATGTATTGAGTTATCCTCTACATTCTTGTTGTAGGGCATGTGCAAGATCATGATGGGCCAAAAAGTGGCGATATAAAAAAAGTAGCATTTTTCACTCACCAAAAAATGCAAAAGTCCCGAGTTGACTTTTTTTTGGGTTGGGTGTCAGTACATTGCTCCATAGCAATTCCCAAGCCAAAGTAAAACAAATTAGATATCTTATTCAAATTGGATATCCAATTTGGGTCGTCTAATATAAAACCAAAAATTTCATGTTAAAGTCATTTTAAAGTCATTCACATCGGATTTTTTATTTTTGCACACATACACCCAAGAGTAATTAGGAGGTGGAGGGTGGAAAAGAGAGAGAGAGAGATAATTAGGAGGGGGAAGGGAGGGGAAGAAGGGGAGAGAGAGAGAGAGATGGGGAGGGAAGAAGGAGACAAACACAGAGAGAGGGAGAGAGATAGAAAGAGGGAATGTTAGAAGGAAAGGGAGATAGAGAGAATTGGGAGGGAGAGGGGAAGAGGGGAAGAAGTAGAGAGAGGGAGAGGGAGAGGGAAAGGAAGAGAGAGAATTAGGAGGGGGAAGGGAGAGGGGAAGAAGGGGAGAGAGAGGGAGAGAGGGTGAGAGAGATATTGAGAGGGAAAGAGAGAGGGAAAGGGAGAGAGAGAGAGATAATTAGGAGGGTGAAGGGAGAGGGGGAGAGGGGAAGGAGAGAGAGAGAGGGGGGACAAAGAGAGAGGGGGGACAAAGAGAGAGGGAAAGGGAGAGGGGAAGAAGGGGAGAGATAGGGAGAGAGGGAGAGAGGAAAATATAGATAGAAAGGGAGAGAGAAAAATAGGAGGGGGAGGGAGAGGGGCAGAAGGGGAGAGAGAGAGATATAGATAGAGAGAGGGTGGGAGGAGGGAGGTAGAGAGAGAGAGAATTAGGAGCGAGAAGGGAGTGGGGAAGAAAGGGAGATAGAGAGATGGAGAGAGAGAGAGATGGAAAGGGAGAGAAATAATTAGGAAGGGAGAGGGAGAGGGAGAGGGCAAGAGGGGAAGAAGGGGAGAGATATATATATATAGAGAGAGAGAGAGAGAGGGAGGAGAGAGGAGAGAGACTAAAAGATAGAGGACCCGAGGGAGAGAGAGAGAGGGCAAGAGATAATATTTAAATATTTTATATATTAGTAATATTAATTAGTTATATAATATTTTATATATTAACTTAAAGTAAAACAAATCAGATATTTGATTCAAATAGGATATCCGATTTGGGTCGGCTAATATAAAACCAAAAAAGGTCATTTTAAAGTCATTCAAATCAGATATTGTATTTTTTCACATACACCCAAGAGTAATTAGGAGGTGGAGGGTGGAAAAGAGAGAGAGAGAGAGAGAGAGAGAGAGAGAGAGAGAGAGAGAGAGAGAGAGAGAGAGAGGGGAAGAAGGCGAGAGACATGGAGAGAGGGAGAGAGAGAGAGATAGAAAGAGGGGAAGTTAGAGGGAAAGGGAGAGAGAGATAGAGAATTAGGAGGGAGAGGGGAAGAGGGGAAGAAGGAGAGAGGGGGAGAGGAAAGGAAGAGAGA
>CM021100.1:381124148-381186926 GCA_007115665.2 Sequoiadendron giganteum | reverse complement strand
AACAAATTTTCATTCATACAAATCTATTCAACTAACTCCTCTTTTACCTTCAACTCCCATTTATCAATTTTGACCTTCTCAAATTAATTCATCGCTGTAAATTTTTTATCCATTTCTACATTCTTATCCCCATCAAAATATACATTAAAATTTGATTTTACCTCATTGTTTTCTTCTACAAATTTCACTGTTGCAATTTTTATTTCACTTTAACTCATCATATAATTCAAACACAAATCAGATCTGGTTCTAACCTCATCAACATTTGATATTCCTCTCTTTCTTAATATTGTAAAAAAACTTTTAGCTTCCTCATATTCACCCATTCCATTCACATAATTCATAAGAAAATCAGTTACACCAATCAACTCGCAAAACGTAAGTTTTATCTCATCTTTTACTATTGCAATTTCAGTGTCATCTTCTTCAATGTTCTCAATTGCACTCAAATTTTTATTGCTACTGCAACCTCTATAATTTCATCCTCCATGTCTTCTAATAGAAATTCCTCATATTCAAGATAATATATTTCTTCATATTCATCCTCTTCTTCTTTTGTGCCACATCCATGACACTCTAGTGCATCTTCTTTCTTTCCTACGTTCAAAATATCATTAAAAGGATAATCAAAATTACCTTCAAATATTCTCTCTTCTAGTTTATCCTTTGAATCTCTTTTCTTATTTCGTCTACCTGTTGTTGCAACTCTATCATCCCAACTCTTATTTCTTATTTCTCTCTCTCTCTCTCTGATTCTCTTTGTGATTTTTTCAAGTCTTGGAATCCTCAAAATCTCTCCAATGAAAAAATTCAATTTTTTCTTTCTCTTTTCCATTTTTCAGGGCCTCACAAAGCCTCAACACAAATCCTCAAATCATCAAGTTTTACTTATGTAAACCGCCTCCTTCAGCAATTTGTTTAAAAAACCCTCTTTCAATATTCACCAATATTATTGTAAGCCGTCTCCTTTAGTGATCTATTTATAGCCATGGGAACCTCAATTCCTCAAACCCTCTAAAAATTTCTTCTTGCAGGTTGCACATCCATCTTCAAATAAAATCCACACACTTCCCACCCTCAAGTCCTGGTGCAAAATGCCTCTAATCAGTTCTTTTGTCTACACTCTTAAGAACTCTTGCTCTGGTACCACTGATGAAGGGGACTCCCCTTACAAATCTAAAATAAAACACACACAAAGAGACTTTCAAGATGGCTGCAATATGCCATTAAATTTCAGATTTATAGAAAGAAAATCAGCAACATTCTTATTTAGTTAAATCATAAACTTATTACATCAAACTAAAGCTCATGGTCTTGCTTACAATCTGGGCTTTACACATACAAAAATATGAAAGATAATGCCTTTAACATTTTGGCATCATTTTGAGAGCATTTAGGTATGCAACCACAACTTCTCCAAATGAGCAAGCATCATTTTATAGAAATTGTGTGAGGAGAAAACCACTATTGGTTTCCAAAACAGCCTGCATTTATAAACTTGAAATCCAATGCCCCATTTTGAGAAGAATAAAATTATAAAATATAAAATTATTCATTTCAAATATGACCCACATATGGGTGTCTAGCTCTTAACCAATGGTCTTTGCCAAGTATGATACCTTCAATGATTCTCGATAGATCTAACTGCTCCAAATACAAACATGAGACAACATGTAAATGCATGAAATTGAACATGCAAGCACATGCAACCCAAATAGTCTCTACCAGAATGGGATGATACCCAAGAGGGGTATTTTCCAAATTTTACCTTAATAAATGGTCATAAATGCATGATTCCCACTAAAATTACAATTACAATTTCGCCACAAGGGAAATTACAAAGTTGCAAATCAAAATACTTATTCTCATAACCCCTAAGCCATTATTTAAAATGAACAAAAATAAAATACCAATATTTTTGGTGATGCGAGATTGCTAGCACCACTAGGTTCTCAAGATCACTTAGCTAAAACTATGGTGAAGTAGCTTAGTGAATCATCACATATGTAAATTTTAGGGCTCAGAAAAATAAAAGTAATAAGAAAATGCACCCATATGTGGAAAAGAAGGATATCATCTCATGGTGATATCAGATATCGCCTCAACACGATATCAACCATAATGGCTACAACCATGCTATGGTGTGTACAAGTGTTCATCACTTGTGTGATGTTGTCACCTCAACATGACTTTCACCACGGCTCTCCTAGAGGGTGAAAACACAAGTACAACAATTCATCATGGATTCTCTCACGTGATGTTGTCATGGAGTCACACACATGACATCCACCATGACTCTCTCAGAGGGTGGAAACAAGGTGATAGGGTAAGGTTGGATGGAACAATCATTGTTCCATGCTCTGGATCTTTACTTGCAAGACCCCCTTGGTGTCTTACTTCACCACCTTAACCTTTAGGACCTTCTTCATGTTTAGGTACCCCTGGTTCTCTTGGCCAACCCCACTACCATCACAATCCAACCTACCAAGTCAATCTTGGTGCAATGCCTCTAACTCTTCGTTAGCCCTTAATCTACCCTAAAGACTAGCATTCTCCAAGAACTAAAGCTTAGCTTTGCAAGGGGGTGGAGATGATTCCACTGAATTCATTCCATCCTGTTATGGCTCTGAAAGATCCACCTAACTCCATCTTTTCATCGCTTTGACCAAACCCTCATTTAGGGTTTAAAAAGGCTACTAGCCTAGGAGCCCAATTAGGTCTCCACCTCCGAGAAAACAGGTTGGCTCTCCTAAATTTTCCAAAGAACACATAAGTTTTCCTTTGGCTTCTTGGTCCTTATGCCCATCCCCCAAAGATTCTTAAGGTCTTAATCTTCAATTGACCGTACACAAGCCTAACCCTTAATTTGGAAAACTTAGGTCTTTCTAAGCCTTTTCCCTGACCTTCCTGCAACTGATCAAGATTTCTAGTATCAAACGGATTGGTGGAGCTTTCTCCTCCATGTTATGCCTTGGAAAGGCTCATTCCTGCCCTCACCACACCGTGATTTGATAGGATATGAACACCCTTGCAAATCAAGTGCTTTGCACTTCTTGTCTTCCTAGCCGGACTCTTCTTAGCTTGCCTCGGAGAAGACTTCCACAGTGAAACCCTGACTTCTAAAGACTCCTAACCCTACCATATTTACAATAATGGAGTCTAGCCACAATCCCCAAAATCCTATACACTAGGTACAATGGAAATGTGAGCTAAACCTCCATTATTCATAGTCTGTCAGATAGAACAACAACTTAAAAGAAACAAACTAACTACAAAGAATGCTTGAAATGAATAAACTACCTACCTAGTGTTCCACACAATGCTTGGAAGACAATTACACCACATCCTACACATTTCAAAGTGTCAGGATCACACCATTAACACATAATTCAAAAGCAAGAACCAGAAAATTTACATCAACTTATCACTGTCTTCTCTTGTATTCATAAATTTCGAATAATGAAAAAGCTTCCAACCTTTCTCTCAGGTCGAGGCACACCCTATATAGGTCAAAAAAATTAGTTATACCTCCCCTTGGTTAGACATTGCAGTTACCTTGTGGAAAATTTGCAAAAATGTACCATTTTGCACTTTTTCCAATTTCTAGTAAAATGATTTTCTAAACTCATCAGTAAAATGAGTTTCTAAGCTCATCCACCCTTTCCACTCCTTAACCTATTGATCACTACCAATTGCTACTGATCACTCCTGATCAAGACATATGCTTAAACCTCTAGCTCTATCTCAATGGTCAACTTGACCTTCATGGTAACATATCAAAAAACAAAAATTCATCCTAGACTTCCTAATTGCCTAGTGTTTCCTAGGTGCTCCTGCACCATTCTTCCCCTCTCTGCACAAACACTAAGGAATGTGAGGAGAGATCAGTGACACATCAATGCCCTTCTTTTTAAACTGAGCTTCATCCACCCATGTAGCCTCAGACTCTAGCTTGTCCTTCCACTTGATGAGGTGCTCCATGTACACTTTATGCCTTGTAGATTTCTTCACCCTTGACTCCAAGATCCTCTCCACTTGTAGTTTTTCTTTAGGAGGTAAGGTTATGTTACTTACATCCTTGAATATATCCCTATTGTTTTGGTCCATGTCATTGACTGATCCCTTATATCTGATCAGATCAGCTACATTGAACACTGGTGAAATCCCTAAATGTGCAGGTAACTCCATCTTGTATGCATTCTTCCCATATTTGGCTAACACCTTGCATGGCCCCACTCTTTTCATCTGAAATTTGGTTGATGTACCCTTCTACAATCTGGATTTGTTGAGGTGAACCATGACATAGTCTCCTACTACAAATTGTAAATCTTTTCTTGACATATCCACCTTATCTTACAACTTTTGAGTAGCCTCGGTGATTGTCTTCTTCACCTGCTCTTGAATCTCCTTCATGGTCTGAGTGAAATCCTCTGCATGTCCACTCCTATGCTCCACAGCTCCTAGATCCCTGAGCTCACATATACGTCTTGGGTGCATTCCATACACAATTTCAAAAGGACTCTTCCCTATGGTCCGGTTCACACTGTCATTATATGCATACTCAGCCTGTGAGATAACCATGTCCCATGTTTGTCCATACTCTTTGGTTAGGTACCTTAGAAGGTTACTTGGGTAAAACCAAAAATCTGTGTCACACTTTATAAAGGAAATGGCCAATGTTGATCCAACTTATAAACAAGTGAATCACTAAAAGGTAGCATATATGTTTTGAATTTTTAAATGATGTAAACTAGTAAAATATGTACTTTTTATTATATTTTATGTTTGTATTTTTTATAAGAAATTAAAAATTTATTTTAAACTAGTTTTTCATAAATTAACACTATAATTTAGTTGCTGATAAAATGCTGAAAAATGAAGTTGCATGGGACATCAAACTTTTTATAGTAATTTTTTTTTTCCTTTCAATATTTTTGTGTGTATTTATAACTTGAAACTTTAGTGCATGGATATATATTTTTCCAATTTTCTTAAAGATATATTTTTATATAAATATTAAAATTTGCGTGAATAGAAAACAACTATTTCCATCGGACGTCAACATTCATATTAAATATTTATCTAAAATGGAAAAAAAATTATACCATCTTGAAATAGATTCTTTTATCTAGTGCATCATATTTTTTCAGGTTTTTTTAATAAGTTTTATTATTTTTCCTTGGCATGGTAATCAACCTAATATTTTTTGCTAATAACCTACTTTTAGTATAAATAAAAATATGAATATAAATAATAATTAAACTATTAAAATAAATATATTTTTGAAAACTACAATTATGGATCTATAAAAGGGTATTTTTACATTTTTTTTAAAATGTTATTTACATGAGGAGGAGTTATTAAAACTTCAAGTTTTTCAATTTTTATTTTTTTTGGTAAATTGGACTCAAAGTGGTGCTCCATATATTTTTAGCCAACAATTTTAGTTGAATAAATTGTGGAAGTATCTAACTTAGCTAGAATGAATCTTACTAGGTCATATGTTTGACCAAAATTGATTTTTAGTTAGAAATACTTAAATTCAATTGTGCTGATATGTTGGCTAAAAGTGTGACACAACTTTGTGCTTTTACCCACCTAACACCCTATTAACCACCTCTATTTTTCCATCGGTCTGAGGATGGTAAGCTGATCCAAAAGACAGGTTGGTACCTAATCTGCTCCACAGAGTCTTCCAAAAGTGACTCATGAACTTCACATCCCTATCCGAGATAATGGTCAAAGGAAATCTATGGATCCTTACAATTTCCTTGAAGAAAAGGTGAGCAATATAGCTAGCATCATGAGTGGTTTTTCAAGGGATAAAGTGACTCATCTTTTTTGAATCTATCTACCACCACATAGACACTATCAAACCCTATCTTGGTCTTAGGGAGTCCTACCAGAAAGTCCATGCTAACACACTCCAATGGTCTGTTAGGAATGGGTAGGGGTTGATATAGACTAGCATTACTAGCTCCTCCCTTAGCTTTCATACACACTACACATTGCTCCACATACCTCCTGACATCCCTTGACAACTTAGGCCAATAGTAGAACCTTTGCACTAGTTCCAATGTCTTGTTGATGCCAAAATGTCCACTAAGACTACCATTGTGCTTCTCCTTGATGAGATTCTCTCTCATTGATCCTCTTGGAACACATAACTGATTCCCCTTGAATAAAAATCCACTTTGCAATGTATACTCTGAGTATTGGCTATGAAAATGATTCTCAAAGTCAAAACATACCTTGTAGGCCTCCGAGAAGTCTTCATCTTCCCCATAGAGATCCTTGAAACTCTCTATTCCAATGCTCTTGATCTATATCTCTTGCACTGTCAGCAATATTCTACTTAGTGCATATGCTACCTTGTTCAATTGTCCCTTCTTGTGCTTGATGGTGAAATTAAAAGCTTGGATGTACTCCATCCATTTCAAATGTCTATTGCTCAACTTCTCTTGGGTGTTGATATAGCTAAGTGCCTGATTGTTAGTAAAGACCACAAACTCTCTGGGTAGAAGGTAATGCCTCCACTTCCTAAGTGATTGAACTAAAGCATAAAGTTCTAGGTCATAGGTAGAATACTTCTTCTTAGCTTCATTAATCTTTTCACTAAAGAAAGCTATAGGCCTGCCTTCTTGACTTAGAACTCCTCCTACTGCAACTCCACTAGCATCACATTCCACAATAAACAACTTGTCAAAGCTAGGTAATAAGAGAATAGGTTGAGTTGCCACTTCTTGTTTCAGTTTCTCAAAACCTTTCTCAGCTTCTTGAGTCCACTTAAACTTAGTCTTTAAACCACCTTTGATTGTATCTAGGACTGGTGCACATATGCCACTAAAGTTCCTTATGAATTTTCTATAAAATTGAGCCAATCAATGGAAACTTCTTACCTTTGTCCCTGTGGTTGGTGTAGGCCAATTGAGGATAGTTTCCACCTTGCTTGGATCCATCTTCAATGATCCTTGGGACACTACAAAACCCAAATACACAAGCTCTTGTTTAAAGAACTCACACTTCTCTAGGTTGATGGCCAACTTCTCTTCTTGCAATCTTCTCAGAACCAACTCCACATGCTTTATGTGTTCTTCTTCTATCTTGCTAAAGATGAGTATATCATCAAGATATACCACCAGAAATATCCCTATAAAGTCTTTGAGCACTTCATTCATGAGCCTCATGAATGTGCTAGGGGCATTAGAGAGGCCAAATGGCATAACTCTCCACTCATACAACCCATCTGTTGTCTTAAAGGTTGTCTTCCACTCATCTCCATCCTTGATTTTGATCTAATGGTATCCACTCTTGAGATACAACTTGGTGAAGTACTGAGCTCCTCCAAGACAATCCATCAAGTCCTCAATCCTATGAATAGGGAACCTATACCTAATCATGATTCTATTTATAGCTCTAGAATCAGTGCATAATCCCCACTTGCTTCCCTTCTTGGTTGCTAAGACCACTGGTACTGCACATGGGCTGATGCTCTTCCTAATTAACCCTTGATCCAATAACTCTTGGACTTGTCTAGCTACCTCTAGATTCTGATCCGGTGTAAGCTTATAAGCTGATTTATTTGGAAATCAAGCTCCAGGTATGAAGTCAATCTAATGACTAATGGCTCTCTTTGGAGGTAAAGTTGCAGGTGTTCCATCACTCACTATATCCTTGAACTGTTCTAACAACTTCTGGACTGCTTCCGGTATGACTTTTTTCTTAGCCTTGTCTTCTTCTTTAGGTTGCAACATGACCACATATCCTTCACCTCCTTGATGTAGGTTGTTAATGAACTCTTTACCACTACTTAACAAGACACTAGGTGCCTTTGACTATCCTTCCTCCTCATCTGACAGTGACTGTAATTTAAATGTCTTCCCATCCTTTTTGAAAAAAATGGTGTTCTCTTTCCCATCATACATGGCACTTCTATCATACTGCCATGGTTTGCCCAATAGTAGATGGCATGCATTCATGGGTAACACCTCACAAATCAACTTATCCTTGTACCCTCCAATGGAAAAGTCCACCGTTGTTTGTTCATTGACAAGAACACTCTGCCCTTTGTTCAACCATGTTACTTTGTAGGGGTTAGTGTGGGGTACCTTCTCCAATTTCAACTTCCTTACTGCCTCTTCTGAGATGATGTTATCTATTGAACCTGAATCTACAATAACCTTACATACTTTCTCAAGTATTTTACATCTCACTCTAAATCAAGCTCTTCTTTGTTTTGGCTCTTCCTTGACCGGTTGTCTGATCAAAACTCTCCTAAAAATCAGATTCTCCCCCATTTTTGATTTAATGTGACTAACCTCTGGTGATTTGGTACTCATGGTGTCCTCTTGAGCATATGCCACTCTCTTCTCAGTGTTTGATGAAGATGCTTTCTCCGGGCATCTATAAGCTAGATGTCTTACTTGACCACAATGATAACACTTCATATTAGCAAAGTATGAATTTCTCCTGCCTGCTCCTCTTCCTCTATTTGATCCTCCTTGAGATCCTCTACCTCTTCCATAACCTCCTCTAGAAGGTGTTTAACTTCCATACTCTGTGAGTTTAGATTTACCTTGGTTTCTTTGCTCAGTTCCTCTACCTTGGTAGCCACCTCTATGTCCTCTTTGATCTCTTTGATCTCTGCCTTTGCCTCTACTCTTAGAAGCCTAATCATGTTTCCTCTTGCTTCTTTCCTCAATCTTAATAGCTAATTGGTAACATTGGCGTACTATCTTAGGACTTAGAAGAGTCATCTCCTCTTGAATGTTCCACTTCAAGCCATTAAGATACCTAGCCACCTTGAGACTTTCATCTTCTAAAACATTAGACCTCATACAAATTTTTTGAAACTCCTCAATGTAAGTGTTCACATCTTGGTCTCTTAAAGCCTCAATCTTTGTCTCTTCTTATGTAACTGAATCTCATAATCATCCGGTATGTATGCTTCTCTCACTTTTGCCACCATACCCTTCCAAGTTGAAATAGGCTTCTTGCCTTCCTTTTCCCTCTCTGTCTGAATGAATTTCGACCATGTCAAGGAAGATCCTCTCAATCTAGACTTTTCCACCTTCACCTTATGTGCTTCAGTGACTCCATCACACTCAAAATGGTTTTCCATGCCTTCTATCCAATCCATGACTAGATCAGCTTCCAATTTGCCACTGAACAGTGGTATGCCCTCAAGTGCTTTCCCACTCAAAGCTTTCAATGCCTTCAAGAAAGGCTCCTCTTGTAGAACAGGGTCAGGTTCAGGGGTCTTATCTTTGTCTGCAACCTCTTCACTCTTTGGTACCCTGACCTCCAATCTATCACTAACCTCATCGGCCTTGATCTGCATATTGCTCAATGCTTGCTCAAGTTGAGCTAGTCTTTCTCTCAATCTCCTATTGTCTTCCTCCTGATCTTAAACCTTCTTTTCCAAATCAATGTTTTTCACCATGGTTTTGGAACCACTAGATTCAAGGTCATACATACAAGATTCTATCCCAAATCTTTAACTTGCTCTGATACCAATCTGATAGGGTAAGGTTGGATGGAAAAATCATTGTTCCATGCTCTGGATCTTTACTTGCAAGACCTCCTTAGTGTCTTACTTCACCACCTTAACCTTTAGGACCTTCTTCATGTTTAGGTACCCCTGGTTCTCCTGGCCAACCCCACTACCATCACAATCCAACCACCAAGTCAATCTTGGTGCAATGCCTCTAACTCTTCCTTAGCCCTTAATCTACCCTAAAGACTAGCATTCTCCAAGAACTAAAGCTTAGCTTTGCAAGGGTGTGGAGATGAATCCACTAACTTCATTCCATCTTGTTATGGCTATGAAAGATCCACCTAACTCCATCTTTTCATCGCTTTGACCAAACCCTCATTTAGGGTTTAAAAAGGCTACTAGACTAGGACCCCAATCAGGTCTCCACCTCCGAGAAAACAAGTTGGCTCTCCTAAATTTTCCAAAGAACATAATTTTTTTCCTTTGGATTCTTGGTCGTTATGCCCATCCCTCAAAGATTCTGGAGGTCTTAATCCTCAACTGATCGTACACAAGCCTAACCCTTAATTTGGCAAACTTAGGTCTTTCTAAGCCTTTTCCCTGACCTTCTTGCAACTGTCCAAGATTTCTAGTATTAGACAGATTGGTGGAGCTTTCTCCTCCATGTTATGCCTTGGCAAGGCTCATTCCTACCCTCTCCACACCATGATTTGACAAGAGATGAACACCCCTGCAAATAAACTGCTTTGCACTTCTTGTCTTCCTAGCCGGACTCTTCTTAGCTCGCCTAGGAGAAGACTTCCATGATGAAACCCTGACTTCTAAAGAATCCTAACCCTACCATATTTACAATAATGGAGTCTAGCCACAATCCCCAAAATCCCGTACACTAGGTACAGTGGAAATGTGAGCTAAACGTCCATTATTCATAGCCTGCCACACAGAACAACAACTTAAAAGAAACAAACTAACTACAAAGAATGCTTGAAATGAATAAAGTACCTACCTACTGTTCCACACAATCCTTGGAAGACAATTGCACTACATTCTACACATTTCACAGTGTCAGGATCACAACATTAACACATAATTCAAAAGCAAGAACTAGAAAATTTACATCAACTTATCACTGTCTTCTCTTGTATTCATAAATTTTGAATAATGCAAAAGCTTCCAACCTTCCTCTCAGGTTGAGGCACACCCTATATAGGTCAAAAAAAGTAGTTATGCCTCCCCTTGGTCGGACATTGCAGTTACCTTGTGGCAAATTTGCAAAAATGTACCATTTTGCACTTTTTCCAATTTCTAGTAAAATGATTTTCTAAACTCATCAGTAAAATGAATTTCTAAACTCATCCACCCTTTCCACTCCTTAACCTACTGATCACTACTGATCACTACTGATCAAGACATATGCTTAAACCTCTAGCTCTATCTCAATGGTCAACATGACCTTCATGGTAACATATCAAAAACAAAAACTCATCCTAGACTTCCTAATTGCCTAGTGTTTCCTAGGTGCTCCTACACCACAAGGGCTTTCACCTCAAATATCAATGAGAAATTCATTAACAAGGAATTTCACCCCGAAATTCTCTCTCATAGAGAAGCAATCATTAAACAAGCTCACTGATGTTGAGACTCTTTCTCAGTTAAGGATGGATTCTCCACCATACCAATCTTATCACGAAAGTACACAAACTTGATTCTGGAGAGAGGATTGGCGAGAATGTTTGTCATCTGCTCATCAGTGCTGATATAATTTAGGCGAATAGCCTTCCGCAGTACCATATCTCTAATATAGTGATACTTGATCTCTACATTCTTGGTTCTATCATGAAACACGGGATTGATTGAAAGCTTTATGCAACTTTGGTTATCACAATGAATAATAGTAGGCTCCATTGTTTGTCCAAACAACCCTGCAAGGAGCTTACAAAGCCACACTGCTTCTCGAGCTGCCATACAAGCTGCAATGTATTATGCCTTTGCTGTACTCAAAGCTACAGATGACTATTTCCTACTACACTAGGATATCATAGCAGAACCCAAACTGAAGCAACAACTAGAAGTACTCTTCCGATCTGTGACACACCTAGCCCAATCAGAATCAATGAAGCCATGTAGCTCCAAATCCACATCTGAAGAATATTTTAGTCCATATGTAGCTGTGCCACACAAGTATCTAAGGATATGTTTAGCTACAACAAGATGCATATGTCTTGGATCACACATAAACTAACTCAGTGCACTCATAACATAACAGATATTTGGTCTAGTGTTTACAAGATACAACATAACAGATATCTGGTCTAGTGTTTTCAACTTGTGCAAATTTGTCTCCATGGGTGTAGACATAGGTTTGTAATCAATCATCCCAAACCTTTTCAAAATATCAATAGTATACTTGCCTTGACTTAGAATCATTTCATCTGGTTTTTTCCAAACTTCTAAGCCAAGAAAGTAATGCATGAGACTAAGATTCTTCATCTCAAATTTAGAAGCTAACTCTTTCTTACATTTTAGAATCAGGTGTTCTTCTCCAGTGATAATCAAATCACCAACATACAAAACTAAAATCAAGGCCTCACCATTTATTACCTTAAATTACAAATTAGAGTCAACATCCTTCTTTAAGAAGCCTAAACTCAATAGGTAACGATCAATTTGTTCGTACCATGCACGAGGAGCCTGTTTAAGAATGTACAGGGGCTTCTTCAACTTGCACACATGAGACTCCTTCCCATGAACCTCAAATCCATTAGGTTGCTTGATGTAGAATTATTCCTCAATCACACCATTCAAAAAAAATTTCTTCACATCCATCTAGTGAATCTTCCATCCTCTAGATGCAGCAATGCCAATGATGGTTCTAACCGAGGTATAGCGAGCAACATGAGAAAAATTTTCTTCATAATCAAATCCCTATTTCTATGAAAAACCACCAGCCAAAAATCTTGCCTTGTACTTCTCAATGCTCCCATCTGTAGCATGCTTGATTTTGAAGAGCTATTTCGAAGATACCATAGATTTTCCCTCAGGTCTAGGAACAATGTCCCAAACATCATTTTTTAGAATTCATTGGTACTCCTCGGACATAGCATCTCTCCAAACCTGCTGACTGGAGGCTTCCTCCACATTAGAAGGTTCAAAATCAATAATCTGACTCATTAAAGCAACATAACTGGAGAACTTATGTGGCCATTTACTTTCTTTGAATGTGCCTCTAGGGGCTGCAAAACTTTTAGCCTCTTGCATAGTATGCCTAGCCCATAGAGGTCTTTTTCTTCCCATTACAATGTCAGTGGGCCCATCTATAGGTTTTAAGGGTTCAACAGGATCATCATCTTCTTTTGCTTCAGAAGTCTCCCTCTGAATCTCAGGAGTATGATCAATTTCCATATCCTGAGGAAACTCGTCATTATCGATCTCCTAAATGGTACATATTCCTCAAATGTGACATCCCTACTAATCTCAATCAAATTTTGTCCTGGGATGTATATCCTATAGGCTTTTGATGTCTCGTTGTAGCCCACAAAAATTCCCTTCTTACCAGAAGGCTCCAACTTAGTTCTCTTTTCCTTTGGAACATTGATATAAACAGGGCACCCAAAGATCCTTAAGTGACTAACTTCAGTTTTCTTTCTTGTGAAGCTTCTTCTCGAGTCATATTTTCCAAGATCTTGTGAGGACTTCTATTTTGCACATATACTGCAGTTCTAGAAGCTTTTGCCCATAAGAAGGTTTGTAGATCTTGGTCATGGATCATGGATTTTGCAACTTCCACAATTGTTATGTTTTTCTTCCGGCAACTCCATTCTATTGAGGATTATAGGAGACACAGAACTCCCTCTTAATCCCTACATCAACACAAAAATTATGAAAACTGTCAGAGGTGTATTCTCCACCATTATCAGATCTGAGGACTTTGATTCTTTTACCAGAAAGATTTTCTACTAAGGCTTTGAAATCCTTAAACCTTCCTAACACTTCCTCAGACTCTTTAGTTTTCAAAAAATAAATCTAAGTCTTCCTAGAGTGGTCATCAATAAACAAAACATAGTACAAGAATCCATTCGAAGATGGAATAGACATAGGCCCACATAAATCTGAATGAATAAGGTCTAAAATACACTTAGATCTATTTTCTCTACTATGGAAGGGGGCTTTTGTATTCTTACCCAATGCACAACTTTTGCAAGTTCCTTCATGCTCCTAGTTGAACTTCGGAAGACCCGTGACCATCTTCTCCATGATAGGTAAGGCTCGGAAGTGAAGGTGAGCCAATCTTCGATGCCATAGATCACATAAGCTTGAGGAATCATGAACCAAAGTGTACATTGGATGCATGCAAAGCCTGTATAGACTTTCATGTCTAACCCCAATTATTTGAGCATCCTTGAAGCTAAAATTCTCCATCCACACAAGTAATTTTCCTTTGGAGAAGGCAACTTGATATCCTTTATCTTCTAGGACTGAAATAAAAATGAGATTACGCTTGATCCTTGGAACATAAAGAACATTGTTCAACTAAAGTGAGAAGCTAGAATCCAAATGAAGAGTAGAGGTCCCAATCACTTTCATGGAGTAACTTGCATCATCTCTGATAATGACTTGTTCAGAAGACTCTTTCTCCACCAAGCTTGATAAGTGCTCCTTAAAACCTGTGATGTGTCGAGAAGCACCACTGTCAATTAGCCAAGTGTTGGTGTCCGTAGGTATGTTGCTTGACAATGCTGAATAGAACAAGTGTTCACATGTATCCTTCTACGGAGAAGCATCATCAACATTTGCAATGATGGCTTGTTGCTTAGGTCTAGTAGGACAATGCTTAGCAAAGTGACCTAACTTATCACACCTAAAGAATTGAATCTTGGACATGTCTTGTTTCTTCTTGAAGCTGGGTGTATCATCATTTCCCTTATCTCGATTCCTCTTGAAGAACCTTTTCTTCCCATCTTTTCCTTTCTTCTTTGAAGCATGGGAGGCGAGAACATGAATATCTTCATTCTTTGAACTTTGACCAACACCTCTAGCCACCAGCCTTGACTCTTCTTGAATACAATCGGCCCTTAAGCAATCAAACTTAAGAAGTTTGGACCTTACACTAATTCCTTGAATGTAGGACTCCCATGATAATGGAAGACCATTGAGAGCAAGCATCGTCAAATATTTATCATCAATCACATGACCAATTGTAGAGAGCCGATCTCTCAATTCTGAAATCCTCATGAAATAAGAAATCACGATTTTTCTTTTCAGCATCTTCACATGATGTAATTTTTGCTTTAGTGCAAGTGCCTGACTCGTGTTGTTGAAATCCAGTGTTTTGAACATATCCCTTGCCATATTCAACTTGGAGACAATCGGAACAATATGATCTTTGAGGGAATCAACCAGCAACTTCATCGCCTTGATATCTTTCTTCCTCCATTGCATCTTCCCTTCTTCCTCTTCCGGTTCGGGAACTTTGGTCTCCACAAACTCAACCAAATCATTCTCTACTAAAGTGAGCATGATTCTAAACCTCCATGAGGTATATTTGGATGCTCCCTTGAGTCTATCCTCAATCTTCAAGACATTCACCATCTTGACTAGGATAGAGATAGACAACTAAAAACGTAATAAGAGACTAAAGTACTATTGTAAGTGAAATCTGATCATAATCTCTCCTCACAACCGCTCTGATACCATGTAAATTTCAGGATCAGAATAGAAAGTAATCCGAAAATGCAACACATAAGAGAATTAACACAACAAGATACCCTGGGAAAACCCTCTTCTAGAGGGAGAAAAACCCAGCAATTAATTCGTTTATATATAGAGCAGAAATCTGCTTACAACTCAGGCCCAACGCAATGCCGAATTTGATACAAGGGTAATCGCACCTCTCCTAGATGGTGATACAACTGAATATGTTTCTTCTTGATATCAATCTACTGCTACAAAGTGATGATTTGTTGCTCAGAAATAAACTTCTTCTAAGAATGTGAATTGATCTAAATGAGCTTTATTTTTACTTGATGATAAAAACAAATGAGGGAAAAATGTATATATACATTTCATAAGAATCGCACCTGTTCACAAGAGGGAGGTCAGCCACTTGATAAAACATGACCCTAGAAGAAGAGGCGTGAATCTCAAGAAGGGTCGCCTCACATTAATAAATTTCTTTTATTTATTTTAATTATAAATCAAGAAGTCAGCCCCTTAATTTAATGCGTCTCTTCATATAGCAATTTAACTCGTATAAATTTAGATAGAAATTTGCTACATCAAAATTTATCTCTTGAAGTATTCGACTTGTAGTTGTATTCTTCAACACAATATAGTACAATCTCAAGGTGTAGACAAGGTAAAAAAACATTCATTTTTTAGATGCTTTTTGTAAATAATTTCAAAATAAGAATCTTCAATTTTTCATCAAGATAATGGTACGATCATTTGTGATTATTTTTCTCTTCTATTGGAATTTCACATCAAGGTAAGGGTTTGATCAATTGTAATTGATATTGTAATCAATATGGGATATGTTAGAGTTCTTATTTTGTCTTATATGTTGGTTTCTTAGGCTATGTTTGAAATTAGGTGAAGTAATTTCTTACTGTTTCATCCCATCTCATCTCTGCTGAATGATAATCTGTTTCATTCCATCTTATCTCATGTTGAATGATAATCTCTATTCGACTATGTTGTCATGATTTTTGGAAATAATTTCTTAGACTTTTTTTTTTATTATTAGGTTACCAAAGATAGAAAATGGAAAGAGGTATCATTGGCATTTAATTTCTCATCAAGGCCAACCAATGCATCATTTATATTGCGTAGACACTACATTGCATTGCTTCATGATTATGAGAAAGTTTACTTCTTTGGGGTGCAAGGTCATCTGATTCCCCCACCATCGAGTAGGTGAAATTCTCATTATGTTTCTCAAGCTTGTTTGTTGCATGATCCATTTAGCAAAAGTATTTTAACACTCTCAACATTATTTTTCAGTTGCTAAACCACCTTCGGATGAAGTCCAACAATGTATACAAAGAGGAAAAATGAAAGCTTCAACTTCCACCTCTGTAGGTTGTTTACTACTACCCACTCCAAAAAATACATTATTTTAACAAACATTTTATGCTTGATGCTTTAATAACTTGAGATTTTTTTAACTAGTAATGTTTTTCAAATGAAATCTTGTGTAGCTTTAATTGATGATTATTCCTAACTTATACTTCCTTTTCGTATTTGACAGTTAACCATGCACCGTCCATGGGTACTCTTGTGATCGGAGTTACAAATGGGAAGTTGAAAGATTGCTACTCAGTTACAATAGTACTTGGTTCAAAGAAATTGAGTGGCATATTATATCCCGTGGGGAATGACAATGGATCTCATTAAAATCAACCTATTTTCTCTTTATTATGACCCTTCCATCTCCGACCCAAACTGTTAATCTTTTGAATTTTTTTTAAATTAAGTGTCAAAGCTTATCTCTCCCTACATAGATCAACTATTATGTGGAGTTCCAATTTTTATGATTATACAAATTAGACTGTTTATTGGAAGACAGTACTATCTTTATGGTTTATTTTGTTTAGCAGCTGTGAATGTCTTTCTTTTACAGGCACTGGTTGTATGTCACTGCCAATCTTTGACTGTGGCTGCTTCTCTGTAAAAAAATTATTTATGCCTTGATTCAATTAAAAAAAACCTTCTCCATAACGATATTAAATGGCTCTACTCTCCTGGTTCATGCACCTTTACATCGAATATGAGTGAGATAATATTTGTATAAAATTGTCTTCCTTAAAGAAAATGGAAGGAAAATAATATGTGTATAGATTCCAGTAATTTCTTTTAAACTTATTTTTCACTGAAAAACTTTATAAAGGTATCCAGAGGGGAAAACCTCAGATAAACAGTGAGTACAGAAAAAGAATAAAAAATTCCAGTATTACAAAACGCTGGAGTACCCCACGCTCTTCAAACACATTTCTTCTGACATAAATCTCGGATCCTTAAAACCAATAGACCCTCTCTGATCCTTGCTTGATGGTGGCAGACTCCCATACTTGTTATAATAGCGTTCTCAATCACTCTTATAAAGATTGAAGCTGATACAGTTTGCAAACATGCCTTTACATGATTTTTCTAAGTACAAGAGTAACCTCACACATGCTACATATCTCCTTTGAGTTGGCTTAGTCATTCAGTTATTTCCATCTTCAAGTCCCAAGTTGACGTTTGTTCACCAGAAAGGCTAGCTTGGAATTCTCAACTGTACCCAATCATATGAGTTTTCTGTCATAGATTTATCATTTGCAATTAATGTTAAAATCCTTTTTTTGGCATGCTTTGCTACACCATCTTTTTCAGATAGAAGACTTAGGCAATTGAAAGTATTCTTTAAGTTGCGAGCTTGGCCTTTGTTCACAAGAAAAAGCTGCTTGATAGTTATGTAGACCTTTCCCAAGTTTCATCACTAGCTGAGCAATGCCATCACGGTTTGCTATAATGGTTAGGAGTCCACAGGCACTGATATTGTCTTCCTTAAGAACCATATTTAAGGACAAAATTTGTAAACTCAACTTTTTTGAAATGGGTTAAACTTAATTCACTCCCAGTCTAAAGAATATCTCTATCATACAAGCTACCCTTGAATTTTCGCTTCTATTATCTATATACAATGTTTTCGGAGTTAGAGGTTATAGGATTTATCTGGGTAATGATGGTGGATTTGTAGGTGGAGATTTGGATAGATTTGTTGTTTGATATTTTTGGGTTTTATTTTTCGAATATATATGTTTTGTATGTTGTTGTTCGATGAAAATTGCAATTTCAGACAGAGAAATAAGGCTCTTTGATCATGCTGAGCAGGGGAAATGGTCCATTTTTACTCATTCATTTTGGATTTTTTTAGTTTCAGCTATGATTTGAAATTCGTTGCTTTTCTGATCTTTATATTGCAAAGATGTTGATTAATATGATTTGAGGACTCATATTTGTTAAATTATGTGTAATCTCACCCAATTCGTCAAATATCCTCCAGCTCACCTCCACTTTCTCAGCATTTAAGGCAATTTAATTGGAATGACTTCTTGGAGAAGATTACAGGAGATATGTTTTGATTGTGCATTAACTGCTATTAAATTTCACACATTTGTGGGTATTGAAAATAGTAATATTTTATTGTGCCTTTGCTGTCCTCCTTAATTTTTGGTTTTAATTCTTTTTTGCTGTCTTTTTCATATAATACAAGCAGAAGAAGAAGAGAGCAGCGTAGCTCTGCAAATCTGTAGAAGAAAGGAACTTTGAGCATCGAAGCTCTGTAATTTGTTCCAGCATTTTAATATATATAAATATAATCTGATTGTGTCTATTTTTTGTGTCTGGTGAACAGCAATCTTTGTGCATTTTCATTTGTCTTTTCTTTGCTGCATGCAAATCTTAATTTACTCTGTTATAAGAATTTGCTGCTCTATTTTTATTACTGCACCTCTGCCTCTATAACCACAATATTTATTTATGAAGGTCCAGTAGAATTTGAAGTATGCTAAGATTTTCAGCTTGAATAGCTGTTCATCGCCTCTTCGTAATGATTTTTATATTTCTCTGTATCCATTTCATTCATGTTTTTTAAGGCGAACAATCCACTTATAATATATTCAAGGGTAACCCTCACATCCACCCTATTAGTTGGGACGGTGAATTTGGAAATAACACTCATTTTTGGCCGAATTGCCGAATTGGAGTTTATGAGATGAAGCTGAGTAACAATGAGCTCAGAGGATTTGTGCCCTTCTCCACTGATTTCGTTAAGAAAATGGGTAAAGTACTTCGTCTGGAAGGTAATTATGGTTTGTATGGTTATTCCTGTTACTCTACTTTGCCTCAAATAGCTGGTAGCAACCGAATTCACAATGAAGAAAAATTCTTAGTTGTAGTACCAGGAAAGGAAGGGATTCCTACCTCAGTCTAGCGCATTTAGTGCATCTATTAGTGAAAAATGATAAGTAAATTCGGCAATTCGGTCAAAATGAGGGAAATAACCCCGATACCACTTTGAGTAAAAAATAGAAAAAATAGAAACTACATTCAATTTACTACATATTCTATATTTACATTTTTTTGAAATAATATAGATAACTCTGATTTTCTATCTTTTTATTGCCACTTAAGGGCCTGTTTTTTCCATGATAATCCTGCAAATACCTTAGAGTGAATTGTAGATGAAATTAATCTATTATTAAAATTAATTAAGCATTTCAGATGTTAATTTTAGGTGTGTATAATAATGGATAGATTTACTACATGATACCCACAATAATCAATAGGTCTACAATACAATCTCTAAATCAAGAGGTGGATCCCTGCATATTATATCCTAACTCTCAATCAAAGGGAAACCAAAAAAGAGAAATTCTTGAAACTGAAATTATAGAAAGCATAAAAGGTTCATAAATCAAGAATAGGAATCCTTAAACCATTTTACTTAAGCCTATCAATGCATCAGATAATAGTTAAACAACCAATATTACATGACATCAACATCTAGCACATCACTCTCCACCACCTTCACAAGAATACACTAATCATCTAAAATTATAGAAAGCATAAAAGGTCCATAAATCAAGAATAGGAATCCTTAAACCATTTTATTTAAGCCTATCAATGCATCATATAATAGTCAAACAACCAATATTACATGACATCAACATCCAACACATCAGTCTCCACCACCTTCACAAGAATACACTAATCATCTCCAATATCCATTAGAATCATATCCTAATTCACCTTAACAATCATATACCAATCTCCTTCAATATCCATCACACAACAACTATATAATAACCCCCCTCATCATCAATCTTATCCACCTCAACCACCTTCCCCATCATATAATAATCTATCTCAACTTTCATAATCATAAAAACAACCCTCTTCAACATCCATTTTATCTATCTCAACCTCCTCAATAATCATACGTCAATCCTTCTCAACATCAACCTTACCCACCTCAATCTCCATAACCATCATACTTCAATCTGCCAAAAAAATCAATCTCCTCAACAATCATATCCTAATCCACCTCAAAATCAACCTCACTCTTCTCCACCTCCACACAATCAATATGTCGAGCATCAAAGCTCCAATCTATTTGTCCATCCATCATCAACAACTCTTAATCAAGAATGGGACGACATGAAATCCAAACTTAAATATTTGCAAGCTAGAAATATACTAAAAAATTCGTCAAGTTTGAGGAACTATGTCTATATCCCTTCGGTGGTTCTATTGCAATGCTTTTATTATGCAAGTTTTACTTATTTTAAAATCATTTAACCTACATGCAAAGTGTAAAGGCCAAAAGAGGGGAGAAATTTTTGAAAAAAATGAATAGAGAAGAGGCAATGACTATGGTTTCAATGAGGGGGTGACAAGATAGTTGAAGGTTTAAAAAAGCTATATGTCTTTTATGTATTAAATTAGTTTTGCAAATTTATTTTTTTAAATTGTATTGTAGATTGAAAAAAAAATCTTCTAGAATAAATTTGATGTAGATTGAATAGGAAAATTATTGCAGATTTGTAAACAAAAAAATTGAAATATTATTTGAAAAACTATCTTAAATATTGTTATTTGAGATGAAATTTAAAAATAAACAATAGTCATTTATTGGGGGTTTCAAAAAAATATATTACTTGAACAAATGTATTTTTTAAATAACATGCATAAATTTGATTCCTGCACAATGGTTAGAAATTTATGATTACTAAACACTAGCTCTTCTTCTTCGCTCAAGAGTGTCTCCAAGGTGAGTGCTCCAAAGAGATGGTAAACTATAGTGTTGAAAACTATCACCCTTGACAATTTCACAATAGATTTAGCTCTCAACTATGTGCTTAGACCTAATTATGCATTATTTACCCATTTCTAAACATCCTTGGAAAATCAAACATGGGAAATCAAATTGTGCATCTATTTTTTTCCCTCAACACTTTTAGACCATAAAATAGGTGGATCTAGTTTAGGGCGCATTACACCCTAGGCCACCTATTTTTGCTCCAAATTTGAATGTCAATGTCATTAATCTTATTATTTGAATTTCCAATTTCAATTGTTGGATATCAACAATTGATTTTTGGGAAATTAGAATAATTTCATATAAATACTAGTCTTTTCCATCATTTGAATTCCCAAGGATCTAGCTATAAATTCTATTGAGAAAATTGAAGATCCTAAAATCAGTCGAGTAACTTTAGAAACATTATAATAGCACTTCACTAAAGTCTATGGCTACAACTTTGCTCTGCTCAACCATTTTCGACACAAGGTAAGGGTCTCTATCCCCTATTATCTTTTCTGCTCTTTGAAGAAAAGTTTGGAGGACAACAAGAAAAACCCAAAAAGATTCTCCATCCTGCACACTGGGTTAATTAGGCTGATTGTTGAACATCTCCATGTGCCCACTTCTGCTATCCTGGAAACCAACCCTGACTCTAAGAGTGAAGATACTGAGCCCAGTGACTCAGACTATTTGCCTAACTCTAGCCCGGCTAGAAAAGCCCCTAGCTTGCATGCTGGCCCTTCCAGGGATACTGGTAAAATCCACGCTGAGCTTGAGCTTGAGAGTCCTTCCCTTAAGATCAGCCCTGTTGGCAAGAAAACCCCGGCCAAAAGCCTTGTTTCCTACTCCGAAGAGTCCTCTGAGTTGGAGGAGTCTGAGACCAACAAATCTGAGCGTGGTGCTGACCCTCTATCGGACACACATTTTAATGAATCCCCTGTTAACACTGGAAAAGAGCCCTCTCTGGATTATCTCAACCTTGCCAAAACCAATTCTGAGTCCCACTCTAAACTTTTGGATTGGACTTTCTGTGAAATTAATGAGCTGAAAATTAAAAACTGGGCTCTACAAAGTAAGATCGATGAAATGGGTCCTAAGATTATTGAGATGGAAAAGAAAGAAGTGGTTCACAGCAATAGAAAGAATGACGTTGAAGCTGAGAACTTAAGGAAAACCATCAAAACTATCACCGAGCAAAATAACCGTATAGCAAGACATAATGCTATAATCATAAATCCGATGACTAAGAAGCTTGATAAAGCCCAACAGGGGTCTCTATTGGTTGATCTGGAGGATACCGAGGATAAAAGCCAGGATACGAAAGCTGGAATTTCCAGAAGAACTAGAGCCAATCTGAAGCGTAAGGCCTCCCTTACTCCAAAAATGATTCAAACTTTTAAAAAGGGGGTTAAAGATATGCAGGATCTGGAGGCGGAGATGGAGTCTGTCCTAAGGACTCTGAATTAATGGCTGGGGTTTTCTTTGTTCTTTCTCTGTTGGACCTTCTTTCTTGAACTTTCTGGTCCTTTTTGGTTGGTTGCTACTGGTCTTCTCTCAGGCAGCTGTTTCTTTTGGTGGAACTTTGGTTTCCTCTTTGTTGTTTTGTAAACTTTGTGGTTTCAGGTCCCTGTAAAACCCATTTTACCCTTTTATCAAAAACATTATTATAGCACTTTCATCAATCAAGTTCAAGTTTGCAAGGCATCAAGAAGATGGAATCAATTTATGTTCAAGGAGCTATTATGGTCAATCATGCCAAATTGTGAAAATGTATTGAGTTATCCTCTACATTCTTGTTGTAGGGCATGTGCAAGATCATGATGGGCCAAAAAGTGGCGATATAAAAAAAGTAGCATTTTTCACTCACCAAAAAATGCAAAAGTCCTGAGTTGACTTTTTTTTGGGTTGGGTGTCAATACAATGCTCCATAGCAATTCCCAAGTGAAAGTAAAACAAATTAGATATCTTATTCAAATTGGATATCCAATTTGGGTCGGCTAATATAAAACCAAAAGTTTCATGTTAAAGTCATTTTAAAGTCATTCAGATCGGATTTTTTATTTTTGCACACATACACCCAAGAGTAATTAGGAGGTGGAGGGTGGAAAAGAGAGAGAGAGAGAGGGAGAGAGAGGAAGGGAGAGAGAGAGAGAGAGAGAATTAGGAGGGGGAAGGGAGGGGAAGAAGGGGAGAGAGAGAGAGAGAGGGGGGGGAAGAAGGGGACAAACAAGAGAGAGGAGAGAGATAGAAAGAGGGAATAAGCTAGAAGGAGAGAGAGAGAATCAGGAGGAGAGGGAAGAGGGAAGGAGAGAGAGGAGAGGGAGAGGGAAAGAAGAGAGAGAATTAGGAGGGGGAAGGGAGAGGAAGAAGGGAGAGAGAGGGAGAGGGCTTGCAGAGATACCCAGAGGGTGGAAAAGGGAGAAAGAGCAATTAGGAGGGCATGAGAGGAGAGGGGAAGGAGAGAGAGAGAGGGGGGACAAAGAGAGAGGGAAAGGGAGAGAGAGAAATAGGAGGGAAAAGGGAGGGGAATAATGGAAGGAGAGACGGATGGAGAGAGGGAGAGATAGATAGAGAGAGAGAGGGGGGCGGAAAGATAGAGGGAAAGGGAGAGAGATAATTAGGAGGGGGAGGGAGAGAGAGATAGAATTAGGAGGGGAAAGGGAGAGGGGAAGAAGGGGAGAGATAGGGAGAGAGGGAGAGAGAGGAAAATATAGACAGAAAGGGAGAGAGAAAAATAGGAGGGGGAGGGAGAGGGGAAGAAGGGGAGAGAGAGATATATAGATAGAGAGAGGGTGGGAGGAGGGAGGCAGAGAGAGAGAATTAGGAGTGAGAAGGGAGCAGGGAAGAAGGGGAGATAGAGAGAGGGAGAGAGAGAGAGATGGAAAGGGAGAGAAATAATTAGAAGGGGAGAGGGAGAGGGAGAGGGAGAGGGCAAGAGGGGAAGAAGGGGAGAGAGATATATAGAGAGAGAGAGATAGAGAGAGAGAGAGAGGAAGAGAGAGAAATGGAATGGGAGAGGGAGAGGGAGGAGGAGAGAGAGAGAGAGGCAAAGAGAGAGGGAGGGAGGGAGACAGGGAGAGAGAGAGGGCAAGAGATAATATTTAAATATTTTATATATTAGTAATATTAATTAGTTATATAATATTTTATATATTAACTTAAAGTAAAACAAATCAGATATTTGATTCAAATAGGATATCCGATTTGGGTCGGCTAATATAAAACCAAAAAAGGTCATTTTAAAGTCATTCAAATCAGATATTGTATTTTTTCACATACACCCAAGAGTAATTAGGAGGTGGAGGGTGGAAAAGAGAGAGAGAGAGAGAGGGAGAGAGAGAGAGAGAGAGAGATAGAGGCAGAGAGAGGGAAAGGGAGAGAGAGAGAAAGAATTAGGAGGGGAAGGGAGAGGGGAAGAAGGGGAGAGACACAGAGAGAGGGAGAGAGAGAGAGAGAGATACAAAGGGGAAGTTAGAGGGAAAGGGAGAGAGAGGGAGATAGATAATTAGGAGGGATAAGGGAGAGGCGAAGAGGGGAAGGAGAGAGGGGGGAAGGGAGAGAGAGAATTAAGAGGGGGAAGGGAGAGGGGAAGAAGGGGAGAGAGAGGGAGAGAGGGAGAGATGGAGAGAGAGAAAGAGAGAATAGTGAGAGGGAAAGAGAAGGAAAGGGGGAGAGAGAGAGAGAGAGAATTAGGAGGGGGGAAGCGAGACGGGAAGAGGGGAAAGAGAGAGAGAGAGGGAAAGGGAGAGAGAAAGATAATTAGCAGGGGGGAGGAAGGTGAATAATGGAAGGAGAGAGAGAGAGATGAATAGAGGGAGAGATAGATAGAGAGAGAGAGGGAAAGATGAAGGGAAAGGGAGAGAGAGAGAGAGAGAGAGAGAGAGAGAGAGAAGAGGGAAGAGAGAGAGAGAGAGAGAGAGAGAAGAGGGAAGAGAGAGAGAGAGAGAGAGAGAGAAGAGGGAAGAGAGAGAGAGATAGAGAGAGAGAAGAGGGAAGAGAGAGAGATAGAGAGAGAGAGAATTAGGAGGGGGGAGAGGGGAAGAGGGGAAGAATCGAAGAGAGAGGGAGAGTGGGAGAGATTGATAGAGAGAGAGGAGGGAAAAGATAAAGGGAAAGGGAGAGAAAGAGAGAGAATTAGGAACGGGGAGGGAGAGGGGAAGAGGAAAATAAGGAGAAAGAGAGAGAGAGAGGAGTGAGAAGGGAGAGAGGAAGAGGGGAAGAAGGGGAGAGAGGGAGAGATAGAGAGAGAGAGAGAGATGGAAAGGGAGAGAGATAATTAGGATGGCGAGGGAGAGGGGAAGAGGGGAAGAAGGTGGGAAAGATAGAGAGAGAGAGATAAAAAGAGAGGGAGGGAGAGAGAGAAAGGGAATGGGAGAGGGAGAGGGAGAGGGAGAGGGAGAGGGAGAGGGGGAGGGGGAAAGAGAGAGGGAGGGAGATAGAGAGGGAGAGAGAGGGAGGGAGATAGATAATATTTAAATATTTTATATATTAGTAATATTAATTAAACACATAATATTTTATATATTAAATTAAAGTAGAACAAATCGGATATCTGATTCAAATCGGATATCCAATTTGGGTCAGCTAATATAAAACCAAAAAAGGTCATTTTAAATTCATTCAAATCAAATATCGGATTTTTTGCACACATAAACCCAAGAGTAATTAGGAGGTGGAGGGTGGATGAAGGAGAGAGAGAGAGAGAGAGAGAGAGAGAGAGAGAGAGAGAGAGAGAGAGAGAGAGAGAGAGATGGAGAATTATGAGGGGGAGGGAGATGGGAAGAGGTGAAGAAGGGGAGAGATAGAGAGAGAGAGAATTAGGATGGGGAAGGGGGAGGGGAAGAGGGGAAGAAGGGGAGAGAGATGGAGAGAGGGAGAGATAGAGAGAGAGATAGAGAGAGGGAAATTTAGAGGGAAAGGGAGAGAGATGGAGAGAGGGAGAGATAGAGAGAGAGATAGAGAGAGAGGGAAATTTAGAGGGAAAGGGAGAGAGAATTAGGAGGGGGAAAGGAGAGGGGAAGAAGTAGAGAGAAAGAGAGAGAGAGGAAGGGGGAAATTTAGAGGGAAAGGGAGAGAGAATTAGGAGGGGGCAAGGAGAGGGGAACTTTTAGCTTTTGATGCTCTCCTCATGTTTTCCAACTAAAAATAACCTCCCTCCATTCTTGGGATGTCATCAATACAAGCACATGTCACCACTTCACTCATGACTTGTTCATAGAAACACATGCTCCTATTTTCCTTCCAAGTTATAAATCAAGACTTATTTCCTTTTTGTTGGCCATTGAAAACCTCCAACCACTTCATTTATTTTGCATTTTGAAAATAGAATTTTTAAAATTAAATGATTTATAAACATCATTCAATTAAAAATATATTACATCTTAAGAAAAAAAATGCAAAAATAAAGGTAAACTTTAGTTGACCCCTTCAAAGACTTGAAGGCTTTAGTCGTTTGAAAAAACTCTAAGGCATAAAACAAATATTTCTAGCCCACAGCTTAATAGTTCATATTGCACTTTATTAAAATATGCCAAGAAAAAGGAAAAACAAGTCTTTTATCAGCCATGTGAAGTTTACAGTAAAAACCGTAAAGAAAAGCAAGGAAAATAAAATGAAACTTTCATTTTGTGAACTTTTTGGAAGAAGCTCCCGATGGCACGAAGGGTTTCAGATAGAGCTCGAGCCATTAATCATGGTGATTTAAATGGTCAAATCTGGCAACATATGGTCTTGAGAGAGCATTCTTCAGTAGGTCGACCCCATTCTTTCATCCGGCTATGTATTTAATGGTTCCTCTCATTTGTTTCTCTAGAGTAAAATGACAATATCGGTTGTGGCCATGGATTTTATAATCTCTACATAATTTGTTTTCACTATGTCGACTTCCTTCTTTCCTAATTGTGCATGTGAATCATGGCCTTCATCATGCCCCCCTTTTACCATGCTTATGACACAACAAAGTCATTGCCATCTCACAAAGTATTCGACAGTAGAATTAATGCATGAAGAAGAAAGTCAAATCTGCGGACTTTATAAAAACCATAAATATAAAGAAAGTATAGACTCTATTCTTGAAAAACAGGCAACATATTTCCTCTCAACCCTTCATTTTTAGACTACATAATGGATAATTCCCTTACCATCAAGGTCATGTAGAGAACTGCATTCTCACAAGAATTCCTTACTTTTACCTCTACATCTTGATTGTATGATTGCATCCCTTGTAGGTATTTTATTTGATTCAAAATCCTCTCCTCTTCATGCATATTTTAACTCAAACATTTGGTATAATATAATTCACTAGATGAGTTATATTTTCCAATTTAGGATTTTCCCTATCCTAAATTGGAAACTGAGATTTGTGGTGTTGTGAATTGTGTATTGAATTATCCTTGTGGATACCAATCTTTTGATTACATTATGATTTTAATTTGGAAACAAGCCTTCGGTCTCACAAAAGTGTTAATTATCACCCCTCAAAAACTTGAACTTAGCATTGACTCTCTTGATTATAAACCTTGAATCTTTTCATTTTATGAAATATACTCCAAGTAACTGTACACTATCACATATATTGCTCCTTTCAGGAATTAATGCTTGTCATTGCACTGTCCTATGAAAAATTGAAGACAAATCTTCATCCCCTATCCTTTGTTGTTTGTAACATGAAAATTTATGTTTGCTCAGGGTTTTTGATATTAGCACACATATGAAGATTTTGCATTTGGCTCTTGACTCCATAAGAGCATTTTGCGCTTTTTCTATCTTCAATATGGCTTTGACAAGTACTTTGAATGCATACATGGAATGTATGATCTATATTTTATACATAATTTTAAATATGTTTACATATTCACATTTTAGTGACCATGGCACTATCTTCATTTGTATTATTGTTCTTAATGCATATAAGACCCCCTTCATATTTGTTATTGAGATAGCTATCTTGCAATGAAGAAACCCAATGTCTTTGCCCAATATGTTGTTTCTTTGTAAATGGTGATTGAAATGAATTCTCATCTCTCTAAATTAGTGAAATAACTATGTTTTTCATTGCATTTTTCTTCTTCTCCATGACTGCCCCTCCTTTAGCAACTATATGACTCTTATAGAAAGAAACTATTGTTCCATTTCTCCTTCTTGTTGTGGACTCTTTGATACTCAAAAATACAAATGCTTAATGATGTGACTCCTAGTCCTCATCATCATAATGGCTTTGAAAATATATTTCATTTCATTTTCCATTGATAACTACTCTCTCAAACATGATGACCTATCAAAAACATAGGTGTCACACTGTACGTTGCAATCTGTTTTGATACAATGACATTGTGTGAACCCCAAACCTAGACCTACACAAACATGGAAAACAAGCACATTATTAGATTGAAATGCAAGTTAAGACAAGGATTCCCCATGAAATTCATCTACAATGCTCAAATAGAAAGAAAATGAAGAACAAAGAAAGAAACTAAGTGAAATTCTATCTAAGCAATGCAAACACTCAATCCCATGGGGGATTTGGTGCCAATTATGTGTAGAAATTGGCCCTTTCCCAAGTCCTTTGTAAGCTTTGATGATGATTTGATGAATATTTGATCCACTTTGGTTGAATTCCTGCATAACCTAGCTAAGAGCTTGATAAAAATAGATGAAAATGGATATGCTTGAAGATGAAATTGAGTATAGTGAGTTTACTCAAATTATGGATGATATTGCAATAGAGGAGGCCTCTATTTATATATTTTAAGAATGGAAGATTGAAGGATTTGGGTGAATGTGGGACAAAATATCAACCAATGAGAGAATGCCACTTGTCCACAGGTGATTGGAGGAGGAATGAGCACATTTTGGTCAATGTGCATGATAAATTTTATGAGATTCAAATTTGAAATTTGACTGTGACATGTTGCAGGGAGAAGGAAATGGAGTTAATGTCACTTGGCTCAAGGCCAAGGACATGAAAGAGGCCTTAAATTCCTTGTTGGAAGTACCCATCTCCTTTTGGAGGGAATTTTGAATTGGAAGAATATTCTACAAAAGATGCTCTTTTGAATGGAAATTGATGAATTAATAAATCAAATAAATTGATTTACTGTGCAAGTTGCAAAACCTAGAGGATTGGAGTGATTAGGATTAGCATTAATCAGTAATTGATTAATTAAGAGGGGGATTAGTTGATTTGACCATTTTGACTTGGATTTCAGGATTTAAATAAATCAAAATGAGAGGAATAATGATTTTAGACTTAATTAAATAAAGTTTGATTTATTTAATTAAAGAGAATGGTGTTAGTTTTAAATCAAATAAACATAAATTTATTTAATTTAAATGAGATCACTTTAGATATTAATTAAATAAAACAAATTATTTAATGAAAAGAGGGACAATAGGATTAACTAAACAAACTGATTAATTTAATTAATATGAGATGATGACTTAATCAGATAAAAGGGGATTTATTTAATTAAGAGATGACATGTGATGAATTTAATCAAATAAATATTATTCAATTAAATTAATTAGTAAAGGGGATGATTCAGGAAGAAACGATGTTAGTAAGATCGAAATCAAGTGTGTAGGATCAATTTGTATATTTTTCATGTCTACACATTGTATGCACCCTTAATGATTTTCTTAAACAAGTATATGTTGCTATGATAGTGACAAAAACCTCACTATCATAAATGGTGAGTGCTTGCTTGATTGAAACATAAGAAGATATATTACCTTTTATGCCTCTTTAAGCAACATGTTGATATAAAATGAGTCAAAACAACAACATACTAATTTGTGTATCTGCACATGAAGCAGACGAGTTAGAAAAAAAATGCATGCTTTAGATGTGTATGATGACTTGATGCTTTTGTGAACACCTAAATTATGGATTGCCTATTTGATATACATTGAGATCAATTTATACATGTGTAAGTGTTTGTACATGTAGTGTTAGAGATCATTCATTGCTTAGAGCATTGCTCTAACATTATTTCTATTGTAAGATGCAGGGACTTGTACACAAGAGCTCAAGTGGAATAAAGGCTACTCACGACAAGAAGCTAGAGGCGAACAACAACCATGAACCGGTCATTCAGGAAATTACTGGTCCCTTCCCTTATATGTGCATTCCATTCAATTTAATTATCCATGTATATTCTTCTCTTTATGTATATTGAATAAGTTAGTCTCATAGCTTGTGTGAGACCATGAACATTTAAATCATCAATAAAGATTACCTTTTTAGAAAAAATCTATAAATCTCTTTTATGTTATATATATGTTATAATGCAGTAATCTGTTAGTCATGAAATCTTTGAATTTATCTTTATGTAATTGAATGTAATGAAGAAAAGGGTTAAGAAATGTACCTTTGTTTTAAGATTTTGAATCAAAATATCTACCTGAATGAGATATTAGTGAAATTGGGTAACAATATCAAAACTACTTTCCCAAGCATAACCAAGGTCCTAGTACCTCAAATGCAAACACTAGGTCCAACAATAATAACCAAACAATGACACAAACAATATTAGATATAAAAATGTATCATAGAAATACATGAATATTGTTACATGCATTAGCCAAGTGGACCAATGTGTATCCATGATTCACGTCAAAGGAAAATATCCCCAATGTGATGTTACCACTCATCACACTTGTATATGAATCCTTGGGCCTTCTGCCTCATCTTAGTCAACCCCTATGAGCTCAGAGTATAACATCCTTGATCACCTTGGTAAGACCCCTACCCTTTTGAGTATTTCCATGCTCTTGAAACCTCCTTCCCACACTCAAGACATTATCCAGGAATAGAAATTGGGACTCCTTAAACAAAATTGTTCATTCCATCTTCAAATTCATCATCTAATGCATCCTCCGCTCCATCTTCCACATCTAAATCTACCATCACCAAAGTCCAGATCATTGATAAAGATTGCAAGTAGTATGAGATGTGTATTTCATTTAATGTGGAAATAATTCCTCCATTGCCCCACACTTATGGCCAACCATCTCAGTCTATACAGAAGGAAGAATCAAATACCAAAACCATTAGTTCAAACAACGTGGGTTCTACAACATTACACTCTTTTGTAACATTATAATATCATATGGATGAAGATATCATTCAATGGGTTTATAAAGAGGATCTAATTCATGCACTTGCATAGGATCTAAAACCCATCATTACACTGTGGCCTTTCTCATAAAGGGGTTTTTACTTAATCAAGAATATTTATCCTCCCTCATCTGATGGCCATACCTTCATAATAACTACCATCAAACATTTCACCAAGTGGGTGGAAGTAGTTCAAATTTCCCAAATTAATGGCATTCAGATTTTCAAATTCATCCTCTACCATATTCTCTATAGATATGGTATCCCCTATACTATCGTTATAGACAATAGCAAGCCTTTCAAAACCCAATACATGAGACACCTTTGTGAAACCTAACACATCCAACATTGTTGGTCAACTGCCTATTACCCCCAGGGTAATGGACTAGCCGAAGCTACCAATAGAACCCTCATGAAAATACTTTCAAAAGATTTTCAATAATATCGGTCATGATTGTCACCTCCATCTTAATCCTACACTTTAGGAATATTACACATCCATTTTCATGCCTATGGGTGCCACACCATATTCCCTTGTTTAGGGCACAAATGCCATCTTTCTGATTGAAGTTGAGATATGATCACTTCATTTCTCCTAAATAATTTGATCAATGATGAAGATGTGTGTGTTGTATGGCTAAGTCAGTTAGAGCTCTTGGCTGAGAAATGTATCAAGGCCTACAATCACCTTTAGGCTTATCAACATTGGCTTAAGAGGAGTTATAATAAGAAGGTTGAACATCCCTGCTAATTCAATGTTGGTGATCTAGTCCTAAAAGAGAATCAACGTACCCAACAAGATTAATAAAAGAAAGGGAAATTCTAAGCTAACTGGTTGGGTTGATTGTTGTCACTTCAAAGTATGGTTCTGGGGCATATTGTCTTTCTACACCCTAAGCAGAACCCTTGGAAGAACCCATCAACATCATGCATCTGAAATAGTTTTATACCTAAGTCAATTGGGTTACCCTATCTAAAAAATCATGAAAATATGAAAAAAATCAAAAATTTAAAAAATAGTAAAGAGAAATAATTCATCCTATGGTGAAAACCACCTTTGGTGGCATCTTGGATAAGTACAAGTGGTGAAAATGTGACAAAAAGCACCACTTGTAGAGGGCTTAATCATTATCTACCTTACATCCTACCTTCCTATATGCTTTCACCCATCCTATGCTAACATCTTATTGCACCTCTCTTCCATCAACCTCCTACCATATGTTGCTTGGTGTATTTTGATTGAGCATTGAAAATTCAGTGTTGCTATCCAAAATCCTGAGCATTTATCCTAAATCTTGAGCTTTCCATTTCTTGTATATGGTGTCATGTCATTGGTCTCAAGTCCCCACCTAGAATCCTTCCACTAGGTTAGTCATCATTAGGTCTCATGTCATCCTTCATCCTTTTTGTCTAACTATGTTTCCTTTGCACTTTCATGTAGGCAAGGCCATCTTTGATGAGCCCTTGTGGATTTTTTCCATCTACTTGTGTATGTCTTTATCATCCATTTGGGTCTCCATCATCCTCTTTCCAATTTTATCCATGGTTACTTGGTAGTCTTTTATTGAACTATGAGGGCTTCATGCTTTCATGTAGGCAAGGCTAATCTTTGATTAGCCCTCGAGCCCCTAGGTATGTCATTAGGGTGTGTGTTGGTTTTGTGTCATGTTGTAAATTATGTTCTTATCCAATTGGTTCCTAGAAAAAAATTCCATTTGTACTACAAGGTGCAATCAATTTTTAATATCCTGAGTCAATTTGATCAACTAATCTATGGGCTCCATCTTTGGTCCTGACAGGATGTATCCTTCCTTAATTCAAATCACATCATTCCCATCCTCCTAATAGTTCTAGGGCAAAGGATATTTGAAATTTTTTGTGATCTTTTCGTTCTATCCCATTTTTTTTAATCATGGAAATGGGATGAGAATCTCATTCCAACAATCCATGATTTAAAATTGCATGTCTATCTTCAAGAGAACAAAAATGACCAACAAAAGAAGCTCTAATGCAAAGATAAATCTCCACCATACCTTCCACTAAATGAGATGAATGTCTGGAGATCTAAAGGTACAAATTAGAGATGGAAGGCCATAAACAGTAACACCTATAGATTAGGTCCATTTTGGAGTAGAAATCAATATGGTCAGAGATTTCCTTACCAAGAGAGATAACAAGGGTAGTAATAGCCAGTCACAAAGGACACACAAAGCCCACCCCAACATTCATGTTCCTCACATCATCCATAAAAGAAGCCATAATAGGACCTTTCACTATAGGATAACCCTCAAAAATTTCATCAAACAGGTATTTAGGGGTAATCATAGCCTCCACCACAAACAACAGAGAAATTGAAGAAACAAGTTATAGGATCTTTGCAAGGGAGTAGGAGTGCCTGTCACTCAAATTCATAGCTAGGCTTGATGGGTGGGATGCACATGAGGTGTTCATGTTTCAAAATGATGTATGTAATTGCACAACCTTTATAACATGAGAATGTTATAATTTCGTCAAATCTATATATTTATTGGGTATTGTTAACCCTTAAGGTTGGAATTATCTTGGGTAGCCAAAAAATGTTTGACTAACATGTCAACAATGAAAGGCGTAGTTTTTATAATTTATCAAAAGGTGATGAAATCTTGAGCATGCTCTCTATTAGGTTTACATGTCTTTAAATGTTGGGTTGAAACATCAAATTATTTCTTAGCTTTCTAACCATGTATTTTTTTATATTTTGAATATGCTAAGGTTTTGATTTTTAATTTGTTTTTTATTGTCTTTTTTTCTTGTTGAAAACCTATTTATAGTATTTTCCTTTCATTTTTTATCTATTCATTGAAATTTGAAATAAATCACATTTTTCCATTGGACTAGCCATTTAACATTGACAATTCTACAAATTCAGACTAGAATTGTAGCATTTGGAAAATCTTCGAAGACTTAAATGAAATCTACAAGAATTTAATTTAGATCCAACTAAGTGAAAAAAAATAGTAAGTTCATGAGTTACTTGTTCGTGACACCACTCATAGAAACAATAGAAAGCTTTCTAGTGTACAAAATGAAATACAATCTAATATTTATTTTTAAGGGTTGACTCCTTAACTATATTATGCTAACCTAAAATAAAGATAAAAGAATAATAATAAAAAAATTTATGTAAACCAAGAATGGGCACACCATATAATAGTAAATCAACCAACATCACACAACTCATAACATCTAGAAATAAGATTTATAACTAGTAGAGTAGAAAAATCATACATTGCATAGTTTAAATAGATAGTTAAGATACATAAAAAACGAAAGATCAACTTTTAAGGACACATGCATAAGGCTTGTCTAGGACTAGGAAAAAAAAGAAAAGAGAATGGTAGAATCTATACTATACATGAACAAAAAATAGTAATGCTGTAATTTTAAATTTTACATTATCCCTTAAGTCCTTAAGGTGTATATAAAAGGGGTGTGGAGTAGGAAAGAGAGGAAGAAAAGATGCTAAATGAAGAACTATAGTAGAAATGACATATATTTGAATTTCAAAATATTCAACTTATTAAAGCTACATTTATGTCTTCATATATCACCTCACAATCATATTTTTAATATTTTTTCTCCAACACAGATAAATTTATTTTAATTATTCATCACATTTTCAATGCATAATAAATTTCTCACATTTGAAATATTGAAATGTTAAAATTAAAGTATTAACATTTAAACAGGAAAATTTCTCTTTGTAGAAAAATATTGAACCACTACATTAGTACTATTACTTGCATAAATCCACATTTGAAAAAGCATTTTTTAGGAACATTATTTCTTTTTTTAATTTCTATTCCACCTTATCACAATTTTTCCTCATAGACAAATAAAAGAAAAAATCAACCAAACAAAATATTAATCATCATGTAGATGTATCATGATATTCCCTCACAATTATTGTGGGGTGGAATGATGACATGGGCTTGGTTAGCATCGTTGGAGGATGAGCTGGTGAACGATGTGTAATTAATGATGGAGGATGGCAGAGGATATGTATTGGATGTTGATCGACCTACTTTAATGTGATAGCCTATGGAAGAATAGGGTGGCATTGGAAAATATGGTTGATGGGATTTTTTCACCTGGAATGAAGTTTAAAGGACCTTCAGCTCACAAAATTCTTCATTCCTCCAAGAGTTTTCAATGGAGACTCCTATCAGGCTACCATTGGGTAGGAAATTATGGGTGTTTTATGGGATAATTCAATATGAGATTGAAATCTCTTATCAAGGTTTGGGACAGTTAGTGCTCGAAGCAGTGGAAGCGTGTTTGGGCGAAGAATTCATGAACAAGGCTGAGAGGTGGAGGACGAATGTAGACATAGTGGCAAGAGTTTTAGTCATGCTCTTAGATTTGGGGATGTCACAAGGTATAGTGATGTTCATTACTAGAAAGTTGGTCTAGGACAACCACTTGGAAGGGGCAATAGATGTCATAATTATTGTTCAGTTGAGTGTTTGGGTTCTTCACCCTTGCGAATTGCAATGAGCTCTAGATCCTAGCGAAAGAGTCAAGATGTATCAATTTATCTTGGACATTAAGAGGTGAGGAGCTTCAAAGTCATCGTGAACGAGCTTGATGTGGTTTGATATTCTTAAAACACTATCTCTTTTTGATTGCGGAGGGAGTAATATTGGTGGATTAACTGGTTCATTCTCTTTTAGGTTTTGTAACTTTTTCCTGATTTGTTGTCGTAAGAAATGGATGTTAGGGTCTGCGAGTTGGATGCTTTTATAAGGGTTCTATTTAGGGTCTAGTTGGTTGTTTTGTTGTTGGCCTGGTAGGGTTTTGATGGTAGTTTGAACTCTTTGGGTCATTGGTATGTTCAATACAAACCATATTTATGAATAAAAGAAAGGATATTGCCTCACAAGTATTTTCAATATTACCAAATTGAAGAACACAATAAACAAACAAAAGAACAAATCAACCCAAAAATGTATAAATAATAAATAATAGACAAAATAAATAAATTAAATTTTACAATTAAGAAGTTTTTTTTTCATATAAAAGTTAGAATAGCTTACCTACCACATAACTCATATTATCATAATTAGCATCATAAGAATCAAATGTTATAAAATGAATACAGTTTAATTTATGGTAATTCATAAATTTTGATCTTATTTTGATTCATAAATTGTCTTTCGTTAAATCATGCATATATTTGAAATTCTCTCTTTGAAATTAAAAAGTGAAAGATTTTAAAATATAATTAAATCTACATTTAAAATATATTATTAAAATTTTAAGGAGAATTCAAGAATAAGACTTAATGTTTACATAAAATTATTTAAGATATTTATTATTTGAATTTTTTGTAAAAAAACTGTGTTGTGTAAATTGTGGTGCTGTGGTTGTTTCCATTTTATTAGATCAAATAAAAAAATACAATACCAATCCAAAAATAATTGAAAACAGTATGTATTAAATTTATAAACCAAACATATGTCAAAATACAAAATTATAAATAATCATTCCCAAAATATAACATTTGTTAATGGACCCTCGGTCTACTGATGAAGTTGGAAGGTTCTAAATGAGCCCACCAGAGATCATATCTATCAGATTCCAATTCTACATACTTGTCAAAAAGATAATGCCTCAACTATTCCCAAAGTCTATCAATGGATCCACCGAAACTAGACCAAATGAATGGGTTGGGTGGGAATAAGGAGAGGAGTCTGTCATTGGTCCTTCCCGAGATGCAATACGGCTCTACTCCCATCCCAGATATTGCTGCCGGTTGGATATAGCAGACTCTTGTGCCACCCGCAGCAACCTACGAAGGATCCAAGAAATCCTCATCAATGCATTCCTATTGGTGCCGGTTGGATCTTGTGCATTCCTATGGACCGACCTTTTGAATTCGGCTGTACTCCCACCCCACCTAATGAAAAATGAACACGGGAAATGAAAAATGCATATCCGAGTTTCGAAACAACCACCCACATTATTTTTTCTCCGGGAATTGATTACATATCAATTTATAATATCAATTTGTTACCAGTTACTTCACCGTAAATCTTACATTTTATTTGGGCTCCTTAAGAAACCCTAAAAAAATACATTGTATTAAAAACGAAGGAATTGTCAATACACTCTGTCGAGCCATTTTCAGGAATTTTGCAGAGTTTATGCTGGTGTCTTAAGGGAGTGTATCATCCGAAAGAAGTTTATCAGCACATAGTACCCATGGCGAGGTAGGCCAACTTTAATCCCTGCAAGCTTTTTTTTTTATGTTGTATTGCACAACAGAATTTGCAGGTGACTGCACCTCTTTTTTTAATATCTTGCATCCCACAACAGATTTTGCAGGTGATTGCACCTGTTTTGGTTTTTTTCATTAAATATGTAATGTTTTACAATTTCTTATGTGATGGGTATTCCCGTAGAGATCTGTATGCATAGCTGATGAAATAACAACCTAATTTTTTCAAATGCTTACTTCTCATAAATTTTAAATGGTTTGTTCTGATCGGGGAGGAGTTTAATCCTAATACATTGTATTGAAGTAAGAAATCATTTTGATTTACAGTTTGTGAGTGTAAGAAGCTGAGGAAGCTTATGTCTATATGCATTGCATCTGAGCTAGGAGCCCTGTGGATGTTGGTAGTTTGTTTTAGTTTGCTAGGTAGAGGGGGTGCTGACATTGTAATCTAAATTATTTATATTATATAAAGAAAATTAAAATAATTACATAATAGGAGAATAAATCATGAGCAGATCTTATGCAGTAAAATAATGAACGGATCTCACTTCATCAATTTTCCTTTTCTAGTGTCCATTTAAATCTCTAAATATATCCTCCTAATTACATTGATGTTTCTATACAAATGTCTATGCAATAATAGTTTTTAAAGTATTATTTGTATTCTTATAAACGTCTATTTTTATTTTTAGATTGAACAAAAAAGTACAAATAGAGACAACAACTACAGTAATGGCTACACCACAGTTTACATTTATAATAGTAACATAAAGTTAAACAAGATTAAAAAAAAACAGCTGCAATAACAACCACAAGAACAGTTGAATATCAATGTCCAACAAAGCATCTAGAAGGGAACAATTAAAATCAATTACAATAGCTTTAAGAGCAGCCATTACACTGTTGCCAGAACTGTAACAATTATCAGCCAAACAAATCATACAATAGCTACAAGAGCAGCCATAACAATATTGTCAGAACTGTAACAATTATCAACCAAACAAATCATACAGCAATGTAAGACATACAGTCCTGCTACAACAAAAATGAACAAATACATCTATTCTATTCTATTTATTTCTCTGCACATGTCTATGAAATCAAATTTAGTATATTATTATCTATTTTCATTTCTTTGGGGATACATATCTTCGAAAATATTTCTCATTCCACACGTGTGTCTTTAACTATATTTTATCTTATTCATCTATTTGAACACACATACTTTTATGTCTTTCTCGAGATTATGCATATATAACACAAGTGTAGATTTAATTACTTGTCAGCCATATTTGTTTCAATACACACATATATGCAACTAGTATAATTATATATTTATCCATTTCTTCCAACACACATATCATTAATCATTATTACTCACAATTATATTTGTATTATTATACTTTAATCTATTTCTTTGACACATAAATCTACTATTTCTTTCTTTTTAACCATATTTACACTTTCTCACTTATTCCAACAAACATGTTTATTATTTAATTTAAATTAAATATTTTATTCATTTGTTTCCTAAGCCTTAATCGTAAAATAGTTTTGAGACCTGCAAAATACTTAGACCTACAAAACCCAAAAGTTTCAACTCTTTGGATGCAATATTTTAATTTACCACACTTTTATGGGCCCTAGGGTACCAAACTCAAAAGCCTTGTCTAGATGGATGCTAGCATCTCTCCAAATCAGAAGATAGAATTATATTGGATCTAAAGATGCTTGCCGGCATCACACTCAAAACTCCATTTTATCGATGTAAACATAAGGTTTAACTTAGTTTAACTTAGTTTAACTTAGTTTGATACATATCTTTGGTTTGAAGGATGTCATGGTTGGTTTGGATTTCAAGCTTCTTTGACCAACATAGGGCTACATTAAATTAATTGAAATTAAGGCTCATCATGCACATATGAGACTCTCTGAGATGCAAGGCCCTCAAGAAAATATATAAGAGAATCTTGGGATGTGTGTATATGATACTTTATATACATAAATCTCTATTTTAGTAGATTTTGGTTATGAATAAGGGATTCATATGAGGGAGTTTGCCATGACAACATTTTTTCAATATGGGCTTCTTAGTTTTATTTTTTTCTTTAGGGTGCATGCACATAATCATTTCTTGAACCTACAAAAAATTATTTTATATATGGTACTGTGTAGCTATATTGATTTTGTAATATGGTACATGGAGTTTTCGTGGTTTCTTAAATATATATGATATATACAATTTTAATATTGTCCTAATTGGTTGTGTGTAGATCTATCCAATCCATGCCATCCATGTCTACTCCAAATGATGGTCTTTTGGTTTTGGGGTGCTCATTACCACAAAGAACAATACCAAGTAACAAGATTTATCCCCAACCAATTGCCAAGCATGAAGAAGTCCTTGCAAATGGTTCTCTATTCGTTGACACTCTAAAAATGTTTAATAGAACTATTGGTATAAAATGCGAGTAAGTTATATCTTTCATTTAATTTGAATTTAGTTTTTCCATCTCAAAAAAATATTTACTACATGGAAAAATAATAGTAAGTGGGTAATGTTCCTTTATTTTTTGTGTTTTTTTTTATGAATATAGATTATTTTTACAATAGAGGGTTAGATAAATCCTTTTTTCTTGAATTGGGCTTATTTTCACTCCACAATTTAAATAGTATTTTTTTTTAAAGAATTTGAAAAGATTATGTTCTTCATTGTTAATATTCTTCTTTGAATTTTAGTTTTTTGTTGACAAATTGGAGTAAACTTGTATATAATTAATCATATGTAGTCACTATTAAATATCAAGCTTTGAATATTTCACCTTCAATCAAAAGATAAACTTTTACATATGAAATCATTAGTGTTTGGAAGTAGTTTGGTTATAATGAAGAAAATTGCTTTGTATTCATCAAAGGGTAATAAATAAGTATTATAGCTATAGATTATGGTGTTGGAAATTCATAAATTAATTTTAAATTTAGCATGTCTCTCTTTGTAGGGTTCCAATTGTTGGAGGAGATTTATTGGATTTGCATCACCTATGTTGAGTATATTAATTATAACATTTAGATTCTCCATAATATTTGTATTTTCAAACTTATTATATTTCATCCTCTTGTGCCCCCTTTCTTTATAATGTGTTTATATAATTGTCTATATGTATGGCTTCCCATTAAGGATACAAACAAGAATGTTGCCACGGATGAGGATAAACTTGTCATTTCTTAATACTTCTATATTCCTTATATTATTTAGATGTGATTATAATAAAGGAAATAGCTTCATTAGCACACAACTTCTTCTAAGCTTTTATTTTGTGTACTTACTTCTTTGTTTATCTATAAATTTCTCTCAACCTTATATTTATAATAATTAGAATAATTTGTCTTCTCATACTCCTAATTTGAAACCTAATCTAGAATAATATCTATATTTTCATTTTTTTTATCTTTCTTATATTTTCATTTTTACTCAAAATTATTATTTTATTAACTCCTCCATTACATTTTAAACTTATCTCTAATATATGTTTAAACTAGGATTCAAACATGAGACCATCGATTTTTGGTTAGGCTGCTATATTGTTGAGCTACTAACACACTTGATAACCTTTCTATCTTTAATTTAGATGCAACTTATTTTCCACCATGTAAAACATATAATTTTTTTGTTTTTAACCTTTTTAACATTGCAGCATGTTAACTAAACCAATCCCATATAATGACCTTGGTGATACTATGATGAAGGGGAATCCCCTTAAAAGTCTAAAATCAAACACACACAAAGAGACTTGCAAGATGGTTGCAATATGCCATTAAATTTTAGATTTAAAAAAAGAAAATGAGCAACATTCTTATTTTATATTATTAATAGATTGATAACCATATACATTTAGATTTGGTAAATATCAGCTCAGATTGCTACAAAAAGAAAAATTGTGAGTAAGTAGGTGAGCAGTTTTAACAACTTTACATTGAGTATGTGAGCAGTTTTAACAACTTTACATTGAGTAGGTGAGAAATTTTAACAACTTTACATACGGATCTGAAAAATATAGGAGGTCTTATGAGCATATATGCAAAATGCCCACATGCTAAACAATATATATTATAATATAACCACTATTTTGTAGCATGCATGCCTAACCTGGTTTGGCACACTATTGTTGGCCTCATCTCCCCCCCTATTGTCCTCTCCATCAATTTCATCCCTCGTAGGGTTAGTAACAAAGAAGGCATCACCCTCCTGTTATGCATGATGATAAGGTCCCTTGTGTCTTGCTTCCCTCCCACCCTCTACACCATTGTTGAAGGCCCTTTGGAACTTTTTGAATACACTTATGAACATTTTGGTTTCTCTATTGTTGAAGCGATATGTGTGTCCACATCTTACATCCTCTCTATTGACTCTAATAATCCCATCCCTATAAAGATTCACAAATTTGTACAAGGTGACCTCGATATGAAGTGCAAAACATATCATATTTTCATCATATAACTTTTTTAATGTTGTAACATGTTAACTAATCCAATCCCATATATAATGACCTTGGTGATTCTATGATGAAGGGGAACCCCCTTAAAAAATTGAAATCAAACACAAACAAAGAGACCTACAAGATGGTTGCAATATGCCATTAAGTTTTAGATTTAAAGAAAGAAAATCAGCAACATTCTTATTTGCTTAAATCGTAAAATGATTACATCAAACTAAAGCTCATGGGCTTCCTTACAATTTAGGCTCCATACATAAAAAAAATTGCAAGATAATGTCTTCAACATTCTGGCATCATTCTGACAACATCTAGGTATGCAACCATAACTTCTCTAAAAGCCCCCCTTCTCCAAATGAGAAAGCATCATTATATAGAAATTGTGTGAGGATAAAACCATCATTACTTTAAAAAACAACCTCCATTTACCACCTTGAAACCTAATTCCCCATTTTGATAAGAATAAAATATAAAATTGTTCATTGCAAATATGACCCACACATGGGCACCTAGCCCTTGAGCAATTATCTTTTCCAACTATGACACCTTCAATGATTCTCGATGGCTCTGATGGCTCCAAATATGGACATGTAGAAACATGTAAATGCGTGAAAATAATTCAATTGAACATGCAAGCACATGCACCCGAAATGATCCCCACCAACAATGGGATTCCCAAAAAGTGTATTTCCCAATCTTTCCTTAGGAGATATTCATAAATGCATAATTCCCACAAAAATTACAATTACAATTTCACAACAAGGTAAATTACAAAGATGAAAATCAAAATATTTATTCTCCTAGCCCCTAAGCCCCTATTAATGATAAACAAAAATAAAATAGCAATATTTCTGGTGATGCAAGATTTATATTACCCTTAGCTTCTCCTACATCAAACACTTGAGGTAGGAAATATTTTGTGAATATGGATTCACAAAATGGATTTGAAAGGTAGTACCACCCCTTCAGATTGAAAGAAATATTCAACAAACTCCACTAATGAATTTGGTACCTGCAATTGATTATTCTTTCTCCTCTTCCAACACTTAACTGAAACAAAATCCCTCCATTGACAACTCTACTCTACAATCAACCTCCTGAATGTCGAATCCTTTCCACCATAAAATGACCACCTCCTCCAATTTTTTGGATTCAACTAACCATAGTTCGTCCACCTCCACCAATTTTCACTTGCACTTAACTATAGAACACCCTACAAATCCTTCTCTACATACCATTCATCTCTACACAAAGTCTAACTGAACCATCTCATTTGCATTCACTAACTCATCCATCTCAACATGAAAATAATTATTCTCAAATTCACTAAAATTTGAATTTACCTTTTTATCACCTATTACATCTTCAACTTTGTTTTCTTCATTTATTCCTTCTACAAGACATGCAACTTTACCACATACTTGTCCTATAACCAGTGCTACAAATTCAATGTTAGTAACACAATCAAAATATTCATCATTTCCATCCTGCAACAAATTTTCATTCATACAAATCTATTTAACTAACTCCTCTTTTACCTTCAGCTCCAATTTATCAATTTTGACCTTCTCAAATTAATTCATCACTGTAAATTTTTTATCCATTTCTACATTCTTATCCCCATTAAAATATACATTAAAATTTTATTTTACCTCATTGTCTTCTTCTACAAATTTCATTGTTGCAATTTTTTCTTCACTTTAACTCATCATATAATTCAAACACAAATCAGTTCTGGTTCACACCTCATCAACATTTGATATTCCTCTCTTTCTTAACACTGTATAAAAACTTTTAGCTTCCTCATGTTCACCCATTCCATTCACATAATTCATAAGAAAATCAGAATCACCAATCAACTCGCAAAACACAAGTTTGATCTCCTCTTTTACTATTGCAATTTCGCTGTCATATTCTTCAATGTTCCCCATTGCACTCAAATTTTTATTGCTACTGCAACCTCTATAATTTCATCCTCCATGTCTTCTAATATAAATTCCTCATATTCAAGATCATATATTTCTTCATATTCATCCTCTTCTTCTTTTGTGCCACATGCATGACACTCTAGTGCATCTTCTTTCTTTCCTACATTCAAAAAATCATTAGAAGGATAATCAAAATTACCTTCAACTCTTCTCACTTTTAATTTATCCTTTGAATCTCTTTTCTTATTTCATCCCAACTGTTATTTCTTATTTCTCTCTCTCTCTCTGATTCTCTTTGTGATTTTCTCAAGTCTAGGAATCCTCAAAATCTCTCCAATGAAAAAGTTTATTTTTTTCTTTCTTTTTTCCATTTTTCAGGGCCTCACAAAGCCTCAACACAAATCTTCAAATCATCAAGTTTTACTTATGTAAACCGCCTCCTTCAGGAATTTAAAAAAAAAACCCTCTTTCAATATTCACCAATATTATTGTAAACTGTCTCCTTCAGTGATCTATTTATAGCCATGGGAACTTTAGTTCCTCAATCCCTCTAAAAATTTCTTCTTGTAGGTTGCACATCCATCTACAAATCAAATCCATATAGTGCTCACCCTCAGGTCTTGGTGCAAAAGGCCTCCAATCGGTGCTTTTGTCTGAACTCTTAGGAATTCCTGCTCTAGTAACACTGATGAAGGGGACTCCCCTTACAAATCTAAAATAAAAAACACACAAAGAGACTTTCAAGATGGCTGCAATATGCCATTAAATTTCAGATTTACAGAAATAAAATCAACAACGTTCTTATTTACCTAAATCATAAACTTATTACATCAAACTGAAGCTCATGGTCTTGCTTACAATCTGGGCTTTACACATACAAAAATATGGAACATAATGCCTTGAAAATTTTGGCATCATTTTGAGAGCATTTAGGTATACAACCACAACTTCTCCAAAAGAATTCCTTCTCCAAATGAGCAAGCATCATTTTATAGAAATTCTGTGAGGAGAAAACCACTATTAGTTTCCAAAACAACCTACATTTACAAACTTGAAATCTAGTGCCCCATTTTGAGAAGAATAAAATTATAAAATATAAAATTATTCATTGGAAATATGACCCACATATTGGTGTCTAGCTCTTAACCAATGGTCTTTGCCAAGTATGACACCTTCAATGATTCTCGATAGCTCCAACGGCTCCATATACGAACATGCAACAACATGTAAATGCATGAAACTGAACATGCAAGCACATGCAACCCAAATAGTCTCCACCAGAATGGGATGCCCAAGAGGGGTATTTTCCCAATTTTACCTTAAGAAATAGTCATCAATGCATGATTCCCACCAAAATTACAATTACAATTACAATTACAATTTCACCACAAGGGAAATTACAAAATTGCAAATCAAAATATTTATTCTCCTAACCCCTAAGCCATTATTGAAAATAAACAAAAATAAAATAGCAATATTTTTGGTGATGCAAGATTGCTAGTGCCACTAGATGCTCCTGCATCATGCTAGCTAAAACTATATGGTGAAGTGGCTTAGTGAATCATCAATATGTAAATTTTACGATCAAAAAAGAAATCAATCAGAAAATGCAACACATAAGACAATTAACACAACAAGATACCTTGGGAAAACCCTCCTCTAGAGGGAGAAAAACCTATTAATTAAATCCTTTATATATAGAGCAGAAATCTGTTTACAACTCAAGCCCAACACAATGCCGAATTTGATACAAGGGTAATCACACCTCTCCTAGATGGTGATAAAACTAAATACGTTTCTTCTTGATATCGATCTATTGCTACAAAGTGATGATCTGCTGCTCAGAAATAAACTTCTTCTAGGAATGTGAATTGATCTAAATGAGCTTTATTTTTACTTGATGATAAAAATGAATGAAGGAAACATGTATATATACATTGCAATAGAATCACACCTCTTCACAAGAGGGAGGTCGGCCTCTTGATAGAACACGACCCTAGAAGAAGAGGCATGAATCTGAAGAAGGGTCGGCTCACATTAATAAATGCCTTTTATTTGTTTTAATTATAAATCAAGAAGTCGGCCCCTTAATTCAATGGGTCTCTTCATATAGCAATTTAACTCATATAAATTTAGATAGCAATTTGCTACATCAAAATTTATCTCTTGAAGTATTCAACCTGTAGTTGTATTCTTCAACACTCCCTCCCAGCCAGGGAGAAGTACTTCTGCTGTACAAGAATGTTTCACCTCAACATGAAAGCTACCACAATGGCTACACCCATATGTGGAAAAGAAAGATATCACCTCATCGTGATATCAGATATTGCCTCAACAGGATATCAATCATAATGGCTACAACCATGCTATGGTGTGTACAAGTGTTCCTTACTTGTGTGATGTTGTCACCTAAACATGACTTTCACCATGGCTCTCCCAGAGGGTGAAAACACAAGTACAACAATTCCTCACGGATTCTCTCACATGATGTTGTCATGGAGCCAGACACATGACATCCACCATGACTCTCTCAGAGGGTGGAAACAAGGGCTTTCACCTCAAATCTCAATGAGAAATGCATTCACAAGGGATTTCACCTCAAACTTCTCTCATAGAGAAGAACTCATTTAACAAGCTCATTGATGCTGAGACTCTTTCTCAGTTAAGACTCGATTCTCCACCATACCAAGCTTATCTCAAAGGTACACAAACTTGATTATGGAGAGAGGCTTGGTGAGAATTCTTGCCATCTGCTCATCAGTGCTGATATACTTTAGTTGAATACCCTTCCGCAATGCCATATCTCTAATATAGTGTTACTTGATCTCAACATGCTTGGTTCTGTCATGAAACACGGGATTGATAGAAAGCTTTACGCAACTTTGGCTATCACAATGAATAATAGTAGGCTCCATTGATTTTCCAAACAACCCTACAAGGAGCTTACGAAGCCACACTGCTTCTCAAGCTTCCATACAAGCTGCAATGTATTCTACCTCTACTGTACTCAAAGTGACAGATGAATGCTTCCTACCACACTAGGATATCATAGCAAAACCCGAACTGAAGCAACAACCAGAGGTACTCTTTCGATCTATGACACACCTAGCCCAATCGGAATTAGTGAAGCCATGTAGCTCCAAATCCACATCTAAAGAATATTTCAGTCCATATCCAACTGTGCCACACAAGTATCTAAGGATATGTTTAGCTGCAAGAAGATGTATATGTCTTGGGTCACACATAAACTAACTCAATGCACTCACAACATAACATATATCTGGTCTAGTGTTTACAAGATACAATGTAACAAATATCTGGAGTAGTGTTTTCAACTTGTGCAAATTTGTCTCCATGGGTGTAGACATAGGTTTGTAATCAATCATCCCAAACCTTTTCAAAATATTAATAGTATACTTGCCTTGACTTAGAATCATTTCATCTGGTTTTTTCCAAACTTCTAAGCTGAGAAAGTAATGCATGAGACCAAGATTCTTCATCTGAAATTTAGAAGCTAACTCTTTCTTACATTTTAGAATCAAGTGTTCTTATCTAGTGATAATCAAATCATCAACATACATAACTAAAATCAAGGCCTCACCATTTATTACCTTAAATTACAAATTAGAGTCAGCATCCTTCTTTAAGAAGCCTAAACTCAACAGGTAAAAATCAATCTATTCGTACCATGCACAAGGAGCCTGTTTAAGACCATACAAGACCTTCTTCAACTTGTACACATGAGACTCCTTCCCATGAACCTCAAATCCATTAGGTTGCTTGATGTAGACTTCTTCCTCAATCACACCATTCAAAAATGTTATCTTCACATCCATCTGGTGAATCTTCCATCCTGTAGATGTAGCAATCGCAATGATGGTTCTAACTGAGGTATAGCGAGCAACATGAGCAAATGTTTCTTCGCAATCAACTCCCTCTTTCTATGAAAAACCATAGGCCACAAATCTTGCCTTGTACTTCTCAATGCTCCCATCTACAACATGCTTGATTTTGAATAGCCATTTGGAAGATACCATGGATTTGCCCTCGGGTCTAGGAACAATGTCCCAAACATCATTATTTAGAATTCATTGGTACTCCTCGGACATAGCATCTCTCCAAACTTGCTAACTGGAGGCTTCATCCACATTAGAAGGTTCAGACTCAATAATCTAAAACATTAAAGCAACATAACTGGAGAAATTATGTGGCCTTTTACTTTCTTTGAATGTGCCTCTAGGGGCTGTGAAAATTTCAGCCTCTTGCATAGTATGCTTAGCCCATAGAGGTATTTTTCTTCCCATTACAATGTCTGGGGGCCCATCTGTAGGTTCTAAGGGTTCAACATTATCTTCATCTTCTATTTCTTTAGAAGCTTCCCTCTGAATCTCAGGAGTATGATCAATTTCCATATCCCGAGGAAACTCTTCATTAGCGATCTCCATAGGAGTGCCCCTAGATCTCTTGAATGCTACATCTTCCTCAAATGTGTCATCCCTACTGATCTCAATCAACTTTTGTCCTGGGATGTATATCTTGCAGGCTTTTTATGTCTCATTGTAGCCCACAAAAATTCCCTTCTTACCAGAAGGCTTCAACTTAGTTCTCTTTTCCTTTGGAACATGGATGTAAATGGGGCACCCAAAGATCCTTAAGTGACTAACTTCAGGTTTCTTTCCTATAAAGGCTTCTTTTGAAGTCATATTCTCCAAGCTCTTGTGAGGACTTCTATTTTGCCGATATACTGCAGTTCTAGAAGCTTTTTCCCATAAGAAGGTTTGTAGATCTTGGTCATGGATCATGGATTTTTCAACTTCCACAATCATTATGTTCAGCAAATCCATTCTATTGAGGATTATAGGGGACACATAACTCCCTCTTAATCCCTACATCAATACAAAAATTTTGAAAACTGTCAGAGGTGTATTCTCCACCATTATTAGATATGAGGACTTTGATTCTTTTACCAGAAAGATTTTCTGCTAAGGATTTGAACTCCTTAAACCTTCCTAACGCTTCCTCAGACTCTTTAGTTTACAAAAAATAAATCCAAGTCTTCTTGGAGTGGTCATCAATAAACAAAACATAGTACAAGAATCCACTCGAAGATGGAATAGACATAGGCCCACATAAATCTGAATGAATAAGGTCTAAAATACACTTAGATCTATTATCTCTACTGTGGAAAGGGGATTTTGTATTCTTACCCAATGCACAACCTTTGCAAGTTCCTTCATGCTCCTAGTTGAACTTCAGAAGACCCATGACCATCTTCTGCATGATAGGTAGGACTCGAAAGTGAAGGTGAGCCAATCTTCGATGCCATAGATCACATAAGCTTGAGGAATCATGAACCAAAGCCTACAATGGATGCGTACAAAGCCTCTATAGAATTTCATGTCTAACCCCAATTATTTGAGCATCCTTGAAGCTAGAATTCTCCATCCACACAAGTACTTTTCCTTTGGAGAAGGCAACTTGATATCCTTTCTCTTCCAGGGCTGAAATAGAAATTAGATTATGCTTGATCCCTAGAACATAAAGAATATTGTTCAACTAAAGTGTGAAGTTGGAATCCAAATAAAGAGTACAGGTCCCAATCCCTTTCACGAAGTAACTTGCATCATCTTTGATAATGACTTGTTCGGAAGACTCTTTCTCCACCAAGCTTGATAAGTGCTCCTTAAAACCTGTGATGTGTCGAGAAGCACCACTGTCAATTAGCCAAGTGTTGGTGTCCGTAGGTACGTTGCTTGACAATGCTGAATAGAAAAGGTATTCACATGTATCCTTCTGCGGAGAAGCATCATCAAAATTTGCAATGGTGGCTTGTTGCTTAGGTCTAGTAGGACAATGCTTAGCAAAGTGACCTAACTTATCACACCTAAAGCATTGAATCTTGAACATGTCTCGTTTCTTCTTGAAGATGGGTGTATCATCATTTCGCTTATCTCGATTTCTCTTGAAGAACCTTTTCTTCCCATCTTTTCCTTTCTTCTTTGAACCATGGGAGGCGAGAACATGAATATCTTCATTCTTTGAACTTTGACCAATGCCTCTAGCCACCAGCCTTGACTCTTTTCTAATACAACCGGCCCTTAAGTGATCAAACTTAGAAAGTTTGGACCTTCCACTAATTCCTTGAATATAGGACTCCCATGATAATGGAAGACCATTGAGAGCAAGCATCGTCAAATCTTTATCATCAATCACATGACCAATTGTAGAGAGTTGATCTCTCAATTCTGAAATCCTCATGAAATAAGCAATCACTGTTTCTCCTTTCAGCATCTTCACATGATGTAATTGCTGCTTTAGTGAAAGTGCCTAACTCGTGTTCTTGAAATCCAGTGTTTTGAACATATCCCTTGCCATCTTCAACTTGGAGACAATAAGAACAATATAATCTTTGATGGAATCAATCAACAACTTCATTGCCTTGATATCTTTCATCCTCCATTGCATCTTCCCTTCTTCCTCTTCTGGTTTGGGAACTTTGGTCTCCACAAACTTAGCCAAATCTTTCTCTACTAAAGTGAGCATGATTTTAAACCTCAATCAGGTATAGTTGGATGCTCCCTCAAGTCTATCCTCAATCTTCAAGCCATTCACCATCTTGAATAGGATAGAGATAGACAACTAAAAACTTAATAAGAGACTAAAGTACTGCTGTAAGTGAAATCTAATCATAATCTCTCCTCGGAACCGCTCTGATACCATGTAAATTTTAGGATCATAAAAGAAATTAATCAGAAAATGCAACACATAAGACAATTAACACAGCAAGATACCTTGGGAAAACCCTCCTCTAGAGGGAGAAAAACCCAACAATTAAATCTTTTATATATAGAGCAGAAATCTGCTTACAACTCAGGCCCAACACAAAGCCGAATTTGATACAAGGGTAATCGCACCTCTCCTAGATGGTGATACAACTGAATATGTTTCTTCTTGATATTGATCTGCTGCTACAAAGTGATGATTTGTTGCTCACAAATAAACTTCTTCTAAGAATGTGAATTGATCTGAAAGAGCTTTATTTTTACTTGATGATAAAAAGAAATCAGGGAAACATGTATATATACATTTCAATAGAATTGCACCTCTTCACAAGAGGGAGGTTGGCCACTTGATAAAACATGACCCTAGAAGAAGAGGCGTGAATCTCAAGAAGGGTCGGCTCACATTAATAAATGTCTTTTAATCTTAATTATAAATCAAGAAGTCGGCCCATTATTTTAATGCATCTCTTGATATAGCAATTTAACTCGTATAAATTTAGATAGCAATTTTCTACATCAAAATTTATCTCTTGAAGTATTCGACCTATAGTTGTATTCTTCAACACAATATAGTACAATCTCAAGGTGTAGGCAAGATAATGGTACGCTCATTTGTGACATCAAGGTAAGGGTTTGATCAATTGTAATTGATATTGTAATCAATATGGGATATGTTAGAGTTCTTATTTTTTATTATATGATGGTTTCTTAGGCTATGATTGAAATTAGGTGAAGTAATTTCCTACTATTTCTTCCCATCTTATCTCTGCTGAGTGATAATCCGTTTCATTCCATCTTATCTCATCTTGAATGATAATCTCTGTTCGACTCTGTTGTCATGATTTGTGGAAATAATTTCTTAGAATTTTTTTTTTTTTTATTAGGTTACCAAAGATAGAAAATGGAAAGAGGTATCATTGGCATTTAATTTCTCATCAAGGCCAACCAACGCATCATTTATATTGCGTAAACACTACATTGCATTGCTTCATTATTATGAGAAAGTTTACTTCTTTGGGGTGCAAGGCCATGTGATTCCCCCACCATCGAGTAGGTGAAATTCTCATTATGTTTCTCAAGCTTGTTTGTTGCATGATCCATTTAGGAAAAGTATTTTAACACTCTCAACATTATTTTTCAGTTGCTAAACCACCTTCCGATGAAGTCCAACGATGTATACAAAGAGGAAAGCTTCAACTTCCACCTCCGTAGGTTGTTTACTACTACCCACTCCAAAAAATACATTATTTTAACAAATATTTTATGCTTGATGCTTTAATAACTTGAGATTTTTTTAACTAGTCATGTTTTTCAAATGAAATCGTGTGTAACTTTAATTGATGATTATTCCTAACTTATACTTGCTTTTCGTGTTTGACAGTTAACCCTGCACCGTTCATGGGTACTCCTGTGACCGGAGTTATAGATGGGAAGTTGAAAGATTGCTACTCAGTTACAATAGTGCTTGGTTCAAAAAAATTGAGTGGCATATTATATCCCGTGGGGAATGACAGTGGATCTCATTAAAATCAACCTGTTTCTCTTTATTATGACCCTTCCATCTCCGGCCCAAACTGTTAATCTTTTGAATTTTTTTTAAATTAAGTGTCAAAGCTTATCTCTCCCTACATAGATCAACTATTATGTGGAGTTCCAATTTTTATGATTATACAAATTAGACTGTTTATTGGAAGACAGTACTATCTTTATGGTTTATTGTTGTTTAGCAGCTGTGAATGTCTTTCTTTTACAGGCACTGGTTGTATATCACTGCCGATCTTTGACTGTGGCTACTTCTCTGTAAAAAAATTATTTATGCCTTGATTCAATTAAAAAAAACCTTCGCCATAACGATATCAAATGGCTCTACTCTCCTGGTTCACGCATCTTTACATCGAATATGAGTGAGATAATATTTGTATAAAATTGTCTTCCTTAAAGAAAATGGAAGGGAAATAATATGTGTATAGATTCCAGTAATTTCTTTTAAACTATTTTTTCACTGAAAAACGTTATACAGGTATCCAAAGGGGAAAACCTCAAATGAACAGTGAGTACAGAAAAAGAATAAAGAATTCCAGTATTACAAAATGCTGGAGTACCCCACGCTCTTCAAACTCATTTCTTCTGACATAAATCTCGGATCCTTAAAACCAATAGACCCTCTCTGATCCTTGCTTGATCGTGGCAGACTCCCATACTTGTTATAATAGCGCTCTCAATCACTCTTATAAAGATTGAAGCTGATACAGTTTGCAGACAGGCCTTTACATGATTTTTCTAAGTACAAGAGCAACCTCACACATGCTACATATTCTCCTTTGAGTTGGCTTAGTCATTCAGTTATTTCCATCTTCAAGTCCCAAGTTGACGTTTGTTCACCAGAAAGGCTAGCTTGGAATTCTCAACTGTACCCAATCATATGAGTTTTCTGTCATAGATTTATCATTTGCAATTATTGTTAAAATCCTTTTTTTGGCATCCTTTGCTACACCATCTTTTTCAGATAGAAGACTTAGGCAATTGAAAGTATTCTTTAAGTTGTGAGCTTGGCCTTTGTTCACAAGAAAAAGCTGCTTGATAGTTATGCAGACCTTTCCCAAGTTTAATCACTAGCTGAGCAATGCCATCACGGTTTGCTATAATGGTTAGGAGTCCATAGGCATTGATATTGTCTTCCTTAAGAACCATATTTAAGGACAAAATTTGTAATCTCAACTTTTTTGAAATGGGTTAAACTTAATTCACTCCCAGTCTAAAGAATATCTCTATCATACAAGCTAGCCTTGAATTTTTGCTTTTATTATCTATATACAATGTTTTAGTAGTTAGAGGTTATAGGATTTATCTAGGTAATGATGGTGGATTTTTAGGTGGAGATTTGGATAGATTTGTTGTTTGACATTTTTGGGTTTCATTTTCCGAATATATATGTTCTGTATGTTGTTTTTCGATGAAAATTGCAACTCCAGACAGAGAAATAAGGCTCTTTGATCATGCTGAGCATGGGAAATGGTCCATTTTTGCTCATTCGTTTTGGATTTTTTTAGTTTGTAGTCATGATTTGAGATTCATTGCTTTTCTGATCTTTATATTGCAAAGATGTTGATCAATATGATTTGAGGACTCATATTTGTTAAATTATGTCTAATCTCACCCAATTCGTCAACTATCCTCCAGCTCACCTCCACTTTCTCAACATTTAAGACAATTTAATTGGAATGAATTCTTGGAGAAGATTACAGGAGATATGTTTTGATTGTGCATTAACTGCTATTAAATTTCACAAATTTGTGGGTATTGAAAATAGTAATATTTTATTGTGCCTTTGCTGTCCTCCCTAATTTTTGGTTTTAATTCTTTTTTGCTGTCTTTTTCACATAATGCAAGTAGAAGAAGAAGAGAGCAGCGTAGCTCTGCAAGTCTGTAGAAGAAAGAAACTTTGAACATCGAAGCTCTGTAGTTTGTTCCAGCATTTTAATATATATAAATATAATTTGATTGTGTCTATAAATTTGCTATCTATTTTCTGTGTCTGGTGAACAGCAATCTTTGTGCATTTTCATTTTTCTTTTTTTTGCTGCATGCAAATCTTAATTTACTCTGTTGCAAGAATTTGCTGATCTATTTTTATTACTGCACCTCTGCCTCTATTCCCACAATATTTATTTATGAAGATCCAATAGAATTTGAAGTATGCTAAGATTTTCAGCTTGAAACAGCTGTTCATCGCCTCTTTGTAATGATTTTTATATTTCTCTGTATCCATTTCATTCATGTTTTTTAAGGCAAACAATCCACTTATAAGATATTCAAGGGTAACCCTCACATCCACCCTATTAGTTGGGACGGTGAATTTGGAAATAACACTCATTTTTGGCCGAATTGCCGAATTGGAGTTTATGAGATGAAGCTGAGTAACAATGAGCTCAGAGGATTTGTGCCCTTCTCCACTGATTTCGTTAAGAAAATGGGTAAAGTACTTCGTCTGGAAGGTAATTATGGTTTGTATTATTCCTGTTAATCAGATTAAAGAATATATAAATGAAATAGATTAGATCACAAATAATTAAATAAATAATATAACATACTATAAATAGAAAGATATATCACTTAGTTATATAATTAAAAAAATGTTTCAAATGATGATTACTCTACATTATTTGTCCCTTAAATTAAGGAAATGCCTTCATAGTGGAATGTTAGGAATATAATAAAAAAATTGGTCTCTTCTCTAATTTCAACTAAGTTTGAAAAAAAATTCTCGTTATCAAGTATAAATTTCTTGCGCTTTAACTCCAACTTTAGTGATCATTAAGCTTTGTCATTTGCTCCATTTGAAAATAGACTACCCCTTATTTCACTAGGAAAAAATCAATTACTATTTTATGGCTTTCTTTATTTTAGATTTACATGAGTATCTCTCTTTCTTTTAAAAATTTGACTTTATATCATAACAAGATAGGCACCAATCACAAAAGAATAAATAATCAAATATTTCATTATCATATTTTTCTATCCTCCTTGTAGAATTTATGTAGTTAAGATTATGTCAACGTGTATAACTTAGCCTCATGAATTTAAACTAAACCTCTTGAGAGCTCATTAATGATCAAAATTTAGAGATTTGTACCTCTTTGGATTTTAGGATTGCACATAAAAACAAAAAAATGTGCTTCTATAGCATGATGTTCACCTAATTTATAATAGGACTTTTAGTTTTGTATAATAGTGAATGAATGCTTGGTGATAAATTTTTGGAGTATTCATTCATACATACATACATATGTGATAGACCTCCCCATCTTGTTTACCCCTAAAAAGTCAAAAGTGAAAAGGATTTGTTCCCACTATTATCAATTACACACTTATTGGATATTATTTGACTATTGATTTTTTCTAGTCTAAAAAAAATCTAATTTATATAGATATACATATGTCCTTGACTCTAGGTATTTTGTCCATCTCTGTGGTTATAGAGTATAGTTTGAGAGCCATTACATCTTGTGCTTTTGGGATCGATCCATGTTATCAAAATATTAAAATTAAGGCTGATAATTAATATATTAGGATAGGTGTAATTAAGGGCATTGTTTATGAGCTCAATAATTGTTCATTCTCATTATATGATACTAGACTTGAACAAAATGTAAGAGATTAAATCCATATTAAATTACCCTTACTCTAAATCAAGAAAAATACATTTGTATTGAGCATAAAGAACATCAAACCAAATAATTATTATCTATCTCCAATCCTATCATCCATCTAAATATTTTCCAAATGATCACTAAGTGTTCATGACCCTTTGTAGACATGTAAAATTGACCTAACACTTATCACACACTCTAAACAACATTTTCACATCATTGGCATCGTTATCATCAAACATCACTGCATTTCACATCAATTACATCCAAAACCCTAATTTCCTCTATTAATTGAATAATATGACATTATTTAATTAATTCACTTTTTCATAATTTTTTGACTAATTAAATAAATTCCAATTATTTAATAAAGTCCTAAAACCCTATTTTTATTATTAAATAAATAAAATGATATTATTTAAATATTATACTTCAATCAATCATATCTAAATGTAGCTTTGTCACGCGAACTCACATTTTTCACCCACAATCAACCATGTTTGGAGAACTTTTATTTAGGATTGTATTGTAGATAACAATTAAGAACATTTATTGTCTATTAGTTTTTTGTGAATATTGAATTTCCATCAATTTAATGTTGAGTTCAATCAAAACTTGATTTTAAGGCTACATTGTAGCTATGTCCTACGAACCTCCATTTTTCACACGCAATCAACCATGTTTTGAAAACTTTCATTTAGTATTGTGTTGTAGGTGACTATTAAGAACCTTTATTTTCTATCAGTTTCTGTGAGTGTTCAATTTCCTTTGATTTAATGTCGAGTTCGACGAAAACCTAATTTTAAGGCTATGATGCAGATGTGTCACGTGAAATCCTATTTTTCAACCATAATAAATCATGTTTGGATAACTTTTATTTTAGGATTGTGTTGTAAATGACTATTAGAAACCATTATTTTCTATTGATTTTTTTGAATTTTGAATTTCCATCAATTTAATGTTGAGTTCGATGAAAACCTGATTTTAAGGCTACGTTGCAGCTATGTCAAATGAACTCCCTTTTTATATTCACAATCAACCATGTCTGGAGAACTTTGATTTAGGATTAGCTTGTAGATGACGAGTAAAAACCTTTATTTTTAATAGGTTTTCGTGAATGTTGAAATTTCTTCGATTTAATGTTGAGTTCAACGAAAACCTTATTTCAAGGTTGTGCTGCAGTTGTGTCACGCAAACTCCCATTTTTAACCCACAATGAACAATTTTTGGAGAACTTTGATTTAGGATTATGTTGTAGATGACTATTAAGAACCTTTATTTTCTATAGATTTCAGTAAATATTGTGATTACCAACATTTTCATATTTATTTCTGAGTTGTTTTATTCACATTGTCAAGACCTGACATTAGAGACCTTGGGGTTATCTCTTTTTGCATAAAGATTTACCTTTCAAGAGAGATAGGATATCATATTTTATCTGAGTTGTTTATGTGCAGAAAACACCATCAACACACCTATTATATGAATTTGAAGCTAATTTCTAAGGACCAAGTCACTCTAGGCGACTATGTACTAGTAGATGGATTCCAGATCTAATTTCATAGTCCTTTGATGTATGATATGAGCCTTGTTTTTCTAGGTGTCACACTATTGGATCTTCATTATCTGCAAAGATAACTGAGTTCCCGTATGTTGTCAAGGTATAGGGTTTGAATGTAACAATGCATAATGGACCTTCAAACTTCTCCCAATCTCCTTCAGATCTGAAACCTACACATTCAAAGAGAGAGGAAGGGTTGTGCCATTTAGGGGCTTGCTTTAGTCAAACTTTGTGTTGGTGTTTCCACCTCCACAATGGCAATGCCAATGAAAGAGAGCTTATCCTTTTGAGAGATAGAGGATAAATGATAAATGAATGATTAATCAACAAAGGATTGCAACTCACCACTCAAAAATGGCTTCCTTGAACAATTGAAGTCATACTAGATCTTCTCAAGGCTTAATTATTGTTGGCTTCATTTGATTGAAGACCTACAAGGGTTAGATCTCACAAACAATATGATAACATGAACATGCAAAAACTCACATAAATTTTGACATGATGCTTTGATATTGAATTTCTGCAATGAATCTTCTCTTGACTACTCTTGACTTGCTTATGTAAACTTTTGAGTTCCATCTAGCCTTTGGTTACATCTATAGCTTTCCAAGAAATTAAGTTTTTTTTAATGATAAGGAGAAACTAAGTTTTTCTTATGTAAATATTAGTTGTTTAATTCCAATCCTATCATCCATCTAAATATTATACTAGGGATGCTAGCAGAAATACCCAAAGGTGGAATCACATTAATAGTTGGTTGCATTGTTGTTGTGACTTGAGGATTGGTATAGGTAGGAATTGATGCAATTGTTATGGGAGGATGAATTTGAGTTCCTCCTTGGCTTGTGACATTGCTTGTGGGTAAAGGAAAACTAGTGGTTGAGGTGAGGTGCTTTCCAAATATTTGAACTGTGTTTTCCATAAGGTCAAGTCCATCTTCACTTTCAAGTACACAGTGAATGTTATCTATAGTAGGGATGGCAGTAGTTGAAATATTGTCATTTTTCACTTGATGTTGTAGCTTTCCTAAGTCTTCATGAATGTGAATTATTTTTTCTTGTGGAATACTATCAATCTTTGTTTCAAATTTCATCACACTACTTAAGGCAAAGACTTGTTAAGGGTATGGACCATACCTAGTTTACTAGTGTCAATACTAGGAGTGAAAGATTTAAACAACCCAAGATCCAAAATGATTGTGTTATCATGGGATGACATGAGTTTTGAACTTCATCTCACTATAGTATCATCAATAGGACACCAAATACTTATGCAAGGGCTATTAAATGCAATCACTCCCATGACTTTCTCCATCTATCTATATATGACTAGAGATAGATATATAGAGAGAGGAACAAAGAGGGAGAGAGAAAAATAGATAAAGGAAAAGAGAAAGAGACAAGAGGAGAGAGACATAGAGATAAAGCCACATCTCTCTCCCTCTCCTTTTTTCTCTATATATCCTTATATCTCTATCTCTTCATCACTCTATCTCACCATATATATCTCTCTATCTCTCCCTCTCCCTCTTCCTCTATATCCCTCTATCTCCCTATCTCTCTTTGTATTTCTCTTCTATCTATTTCTCTCTCTCTTCCTCTCTCACTCTATCTTCATCTCTACCTCTATTTTCCTCTCTCCCCCTTTATATTTCTTCCATCTCTCCTCTCTCTTTTATATCTCATTATCCTTGTCTCCTCTTCATATCCCTTTCCCTCTCCTTCTCCGTCTCTATCTCTATCTTCCTCTCTATCTCTATCTCCTTTTTCAAGTGGATTTGTTCATGGATATGAGCAATATAGTTGTTCTTTAGATGAACTACTAGATCTTGGTAACATATTCTTTTATATGTATTCTTGACATGTGCTCTTGAAATTCCTTATGTCTAATTTATCCTTGTGGATATATTTTCCTGATCCTTGATGATTCATGTATCATATGAGAGTACGAGGATGCTACATTCTTTATTCATGTGCGATGAACAAATGATGACTTCATTTATATATGCTTGAGTGGGGATGTAAATTTTGAAGATTAAATGGTGGATGGACAGTGTACATACACTTGGAGCAATGGATCATGCATAAGACGTCTTTTTGAAATTAATATAATTTATTTTTATTATTGGTGATGGATTATGTGGACTTATATATATAAAATTTAGAGGGGTAATTTTATTAAAAACAAAATTATTTAATTAAAGTGGGTGAGAGTGGATTTATTTCAAATTAATAATGAGGTGGAAGTTGGTATTTTTTAAAATATAAGATGAATAATTGATTTGTGTTATTTAATTTAAATAATTAGTTATGTGAACCTTATTTATTTATTTAATTTAAATTATTACTAGAGTGAATTGTAGATGAAATTAATCTATTATTAAATTAATTAAGCATTTTAGATGTTAATTTTAGGTGTGTATACTAATGGATAGATGTACTACATGATACACACAATAATCGATAGGTCTACAAGACAATCTCTAAATCAAGAGTTGGATCCCTGCATATTATACCCTAACTCTCAATCAAAGGGAAACCAAAAAAGAGAAATTCTTGAAACTGAAATTATAGAAAGCATAAAAGGTCCATAAATCAAGAATAGGAATCCTTAAACCATTTTATTTAAGCCTATCAATGCATCATATAATAGTCAAACAACCAATATTACATGACATCAACATCCAGCACATCACTCTCCACCACCTTCACAAGAATACACTAATCATCTCCAATATCCATCAGAATCATATCCTAATCCACCTTAACAATCATATACCAATCTCCTTCAATATTCATCACACAAAAACTATATAATAACCCCCTCATCATCAATCTTATCCACCTCAACCACCTTCCCTGTCATATAATAATCTATTGCAACCTTCATAATCATAAAAAAACCCTCTTCAACATCCATTTTATCTATCTCAACCTCCTCAATAATCAAACGCCAATCCTTCTCAACGTCAACCTTACCCACCTCAATCTCCATAACCATCATACTTCAATATGCCAAAAAAATCAATCTCCTCAACAATCATATCCACTCCACCTCAAAATCAACCTCACTCTTCTCCACCTCCACACAATCAATATGTCGACCATCAAAGCTCCAATCTATTTGTCCATCCATCATCAACAACTCCTAATCAAGAATGGGACGACAAGAAATCCACACTTAAATATTTGCAAGCTAGAAATATACTAAAAAAATCGTCAAGTTTGAGGAACTATGTCTATATCCCTTCGGAGGTTCTATTGCAATGCTTTTATTATGCAAGTTTTATTTATTTTAAAATCATTTTACCTACATGCAAAGCGCAAAGGCCAAAAGAGGGGATAAATTTTTGAAAAACATGAGGGGGTGACAAGACAGTTGAAGGTTTTTCTTTAAAAAAGCTATATGTCTTTTATGTATTAAATTGGTTTTGGAAATTTATATTTTTAAATTGTATTGTAGATTGAAAAAAAAATCTTCTAAAATAAATTTGATGTAGATTGAATAGGAAAATTATTGCAGATTTGCAAACAAAAAAAATTGAAATATTATTTGAAAAGCAATCTTAAACATTGTTACTTGAGATGAAATTTAAAAATAAACAATAATCGTTTATTGGGGGTTTCAAAAAAATATATTACTTGCACAAATGTATTTTTCAAATAATATGCATACAAATTATATTAAAAAAATTAATAAAAAAACTATAATCTATAAACTGAATAAGTTTAGAAAACTTAAAATAAAACTTTGATTCCTACACAATGGTTAGAAAATTAAGAAATTGTTTAAAAATAATTGAAATTTAAAATTGAAAGAAATTTTAAAGAATTAATTTCCTACACATAAAAGCTTTAGGAAAAAATGATTTTTTAAGAAAACTAAACACTAGCTCTTCTTCTTCGCTTAAGAGTGTCTCCAAGGTGAGTGCTCCAAAGAGATGGTAAACTATAGTGTTGAAAACTGTCACCCTTGACAATTTCACAATAGGTTTAGCTCTCGCCTATGTGCTTGGACCTAATTATGCATTATTTACCCATTTCTAAACATCCTAGGAAAATCAAACATGGGAAATCAAATTGTGCATCTATTTTTTTCCCTCAACACTTTTAGACCCTAAAATAGGTGGATCTAGTTTATGGTGTATTACACCCTAGACCACCTATTTTTGCTCCAAATTTGAATGTCAGTGTCGTTAATCTTATTATTTGAATTTCCAATTTCAATTGTTTGATATCAACAATTGATTTTTGGGAAATTAGAAGAATTTCATATAAATACTAGTCTTTTTCATCATTTGAATTCCTAAGGATCTAGCTAGAAATTCTATTGAGAAAATTGAAGATCCTAAAATCAGTCAAGGGTAACTTTAGAAACATTATTATGGCACTTTCATCAATCAAGTTCAAGTTTGCAAGGCATCAAGAAGATGGAAGCAATTTATGTTCAAGGAGCTATTATGGTCAATCATGCCAAATGATGAAAATGTATTGAGTTATCCTTTACATTCTTGTTGTAGGGCATGTGCAAGATCATGATGGGCCAAAAAGTGGCGATATAAAAAAAGTAGCGTTTTGCACTTGCCAAAAAATGCAAAAGTCCCGAGTTGACTTTTTTTTGGGTTGGGTGTCAGTACATTGCTCCATAGCAATTCCCAAGCCAAAGTAAAACAAATCAGATATTTGATTCAAATTGGATATCCGATATGGGTCGTCTAATATAAAACCAAAAAAGTTCATGTTAAATTCATTTTAAACTCATTCAAATTGGATATTTGATTTTTGCACACATACACCCAAGAGTAATTAGGAGGTGGAGGGTGGAAAAGAGAGAAAGGGGGGGGAGAGAGAGAGAGAGAGAGAGAGAGAGAGAGAGAGAGAGAGAGAGAGAGAGAGAGAGAGAGAGAGAGAGAGAGAGAGAGAGAGAGAGAGAGAGAGAGAGAGAGAGAGAGAGAGGGGAAGAAGGCGAGAGACATGGAGAGAGGGAGAGAGAGAGAGATAGAAAGAGGGGAAGTTAGAGGGAAAGGGAGAGAGAGATAGAGAATTAGGAGGGAGAGGAGAAGAGGGGAAGAAGGAGAGAGGGGGAGAGGAAAGGAAGAGAGATAATTAGGAGGGGGAAGGGAGAGGGGAAGAAGGGGAGATAGAGGG